>CM062353.1:72643911-73355767 GCA_031216105.1 Dalbergia cultrata | reverse complement strand
ATCGACGTACCTGGGAGGAACTCCATAGTTCAAAGTGAGTGGGGGAGACAACCAGCAAGATGCGATTGGTGAGTTTGAGGTACACGATCTTCTGTGAAGATGGAGTGTATCCCTGCTCCAGAGGGATCACCTGAGGCCACCCATATGCCATATACATCTTCTGCTTCTTCTTCTGAATTGTAATTGTTGTTTTGAGATTTGATTCTTCTTCTGATTGGTGAAATTTATGACAGATCTAGGATCTGCAGAGAGGTGTGAGGAACTGGCAGAAGAGCAAGATCACGAGCATTTTTTTTATTATAATTATTTTGGAGGAGGAGAAGAATTGACGGCAAAAATTAAATAAATGAAAAAAAAATGGTTGAGCGATGCTGTGATCCACGAGTTGGATTTGGAATTGGGATTTCCGTGAAGGAAGGAACCAAGCTCAAGTGCTCAACTACAATCCTACAAAGGCCAAAACAACACACCCATCACCCGACACACAGACTGAAAAATAAAATAAAATAAAATAAATTTCTAGTTTGTACGTATAAAATAATAATAATAACAAATTTTGATTTTTTTTTTCTGTAAAAATTTCAATTTTGATTTAAAAATATTTTATGTCATAAAAATTTTAATTTTAATATACTGATAATTTTAAAAAAATTTATATAATTATTTAATTATATAATATCACATCAATATATATATTTAGCTCACCTCACTACTTACAAATTTATTTAATCGAAAATATTTGATCAGGTGATAATCTGCAAATCACAATTATACTCTACCATACCTCATTCTATATATAATTTTGAACCTCCCAAACCAATTATACATTATTAGCTAATAGAGACTCGGATAATTGTCAATTAATTTGGATATTTATGATTAGTTGTTATAATTTGACATTTTTTTTAGGTTTTTATGGATTAATAGTATAAAATTATTTTATATTATTGATTAGGAGATTTCATAACCTAACCCGGTCTATCAACCTGGCTCATCCTTAAGCTTATAGATCGGGTTCAGGTATTAAAATATGACCTGAAATACTTTTAGGGTCAGTTTCAAATCATATGTTAAGTTGGCCTTATCCAACTCAAAGTCAAATAATTTTTTTAAAGATGTGTTTTTTATAACAATTTGTGAACAATTGTAAGATTTTATAGTTTAATTAATATATTTTACATAATTTTGAATTATTTTTATATTGATAGGGTTTGTTTTGAAATTTATATTACAAAATATACTTTAAATTTTATTTCTTACTTATAAAATTTTATAATTTTACTATCATAATTTCCAGATCCTTATATATTATTTAAAAGTTAAGTTAATCTGGTTTGACCCTATCCCTATCCATATCGAGTCATTATCGGGTCAAGTTAAGATTTTGCTACACGACCCGATCTAAAAATCAGACCAAGTTGGGATTCTGTCCAACCAAACTCAACATATTCTTTGTACACCCTTAATGTTGATGTATACAAATTAATCTCCATAATTTTTAAGATGATTATAATAAAAATTAAATACCCTTAGTAATTACATAATAATATATTATTAGATGGTTGTTTAAAGAATTGTATAATACAATACATTAAAATTAAATTATCATCTTCTTCACTCAGGGTCCTTATTATTATTATTGTATTAGTTTTTGTGTTTCTTTCAAGATTTATGGAGCTTGGTAAAATTAGTTTATTTTTTGTGACAAATGAGTATTCTAATAAAGTATTTATTTAATTACAAAACAAAAGATAACGGATTACTTCTATTATTTTATAAGAAAATTATGGATGGGGGCATTAATACGCGTGAAGGCATTAGTTTCCTGTGATGATGCTCGCTGATGTTAGCTGATGGAGCGAGATGGCTTTTGGCGTCAACATACGTACTACGATACTGCAACAATGTAGCGCAGTCTTAAGAACACGAAAACACCTTGGAAGAAAAATTAATAATAAAAAAAACTTTGGACAGATTTTTCTTCCTATAACGAGTTCGTAAAGTTTGTAGCTGAATAAGTTACAAGAAAAAAAATAATTTAAAATTTGTTCATTTGTTTTTTTTTTTTTTTGGAATTTGAACAATATTATATTCATTTAAATCTTACAAAATTGGTTGTGTTAGATAAACATAAAAAATTAAATTTTCGACGTTGTCCAATAAGAGGATTAACTAAAATTATTTCCTATAATGTCACTATTTCTTAATCTAGATTCTAGATATGCAAATTCACAATATTCACCAACAATTAAACTATCATGAGGCAGTAGAAGGTGGTCACTGAAATAAAATTATCACTTTATTTCTTGCAGCAAAAAATTAATTCAATTCATTTTCTTTCATAATCAGTTCGTAAATGATGCTCGTTTAAATTTAAAAAAAAAATATGCGCAATTAATTTGCATTTTTCCCATCATCATATTTCCTTGAATGCTAACACAAATTGGATCATCCACTATAATTAAGGGTCATCATAGTTTTATTTTTAATTTTAATTTTTATATCACCTTTTACCTCTAATTTGGCAGAATAGAGTAGAGCCTCAGGTAGCAAGGCTCAAGATATACAACTCAATAAAATAAATTAAATGAAAACACCACACCATCAAATCAAGTGTTACATCTTGATCAAAAACTTTAACACAATGAGTTATAGCTCTTCGCACATTATATATTATACACATAGTACATTCTCGATCAATATGGAAATTTACGCCTCACACTTAACTTCAATGCGAAGGGATAAAGGGGTCGAGTAGTAGGCCTGCTGCAGTGTGGTGGCTTCATGTTTTTGTATGCATCAAGCTTCTTCTTTTTTCTTCCAGGGGTGCGTTTAGGCTAGTTCTCATAATCTACATATTTTATATCGCGGACTAAATCATGATGGGGAGAGCTCTCGGATACATTGTCATGTTTGGTGTCTTTTGTTTGGCTTTTGTGTAAGTGTTGGCATTGCTTGTTTTGGCCTGTTGGCCAAATCGATCACCACTAGAAAAACATCTGTTATTGGCGAATTTTTCTTATTTTCATTGGGAAAATTTGTTGCAGAGACAATGGAACTAAAGGATTCCCATGTTTTTCTCGAGTTAAATGTGATGTGTGTTACACCTTCATAAGTGTGTATACTATGAGACTTGGTATTGAAAATGGAAAGTTGGAAACACTTAATGCTGCTCTTGCAAGGATTATGAATCACATGAGCAGCACACTTGAGTGGAAATTGGAGAGATACATTGGTGAGGTTTTCTGCAAATTAAACTTGAAAATTATGAAATACTCTATTGCTGGGTGCGTGTGTGGTTTCTTTTATCGGTACTATGAGCTAAGCTTAGGAGCGACTTGGACGATGCTAGTTTCGTGGGAGCAGCATTATCAACTTGAGAGGAGTGAAACACTATAAAAGGAGTGATGCATTACGAGGAATAATGTGCAAAGGAGTGCCAAGCACATGAGGGGGTGAAAGCAAGAGTGATACCGTGTGGGTTAGGATTGTTTTTGAGAGGAAACATCCAATTGGTGAGCTCCACTTCAAACTTCTTGTCAAGATGTGTGCTTTAGTGGGTGTGTGCGAGCTCTTAAATGGTGATGTATGATGATGCTGTGTGCGCGATCACTATATGTGCGCGTGTTGATACTTTATTGAGCTTATCGACATTGGAAAGTCCCATGTACACTAGCGAGGTGAAAACCTTAATGGCTATGCCGAAGGGATTAGAGGGTGATAACTCTGAGGTAGTATAACTATTTTGAGAAGAGGCCTTCAAATGAAGGGCAGCTAAAGTTGAATGCTGCTTGGTAGGAGTCATTTTTTTAGAGGCTCCTTTTGTTGAGAAGGAAATTTTTTGTGTAGATTGTTCCCATGTTCAAAAATGTTCAGGCAATGATGTGTCATCGAGGAGATGGTGTGTCTGTTGACATCAAAAGGAATAGGAAGGAGAGGTGTTAAGTATGTTTTTTGCAGGAGACCCCCAAGACTACGTTAAATTATGTGTTCTTAGTACCAGACTTGTGAAAGTAAGTGAAGGAGTTTTGAGAGTCCTCACAAGCGAGATTTGATTATTTGGAATGTCAGGTGGTCAATTATGCAGCAAGTGGTAATAGGTGTATTTTAGTTGTCTGGAACGCGAATAAAGTCTTATGCATTTTTTATTGTTTTGATTAGTGTACTTAAGCTCTAACCATTTTCAGGTTCATGAGCTTTTTTATTACTTATCGAAAGAAAACTGTAATGTACAACACTAGTTGAATCAAATTTCACTGAAAACATCTATTCAATAGATGCCTTTTTTCTCCGCGTGTGTAAGGCTAGAGAGTGTGTGTATTGTTTTTTGGTCAAGTGAAGCTAAGAAGTTGGAGCATTTTTTTTTCTTTTTTGTCGGGATTTTTGTTAGATAAGTATTATTTTAACATCTAAAAGTATTATTAGATGTAATGATGATCTCTATTTTTTTTTTATCAATTCATTATATCCAAATAGTAATAGAGTATGTGCCTTCATTAGACAATTATTTTTAAATGTTAAAATAATTTTTTTTTGGTACAATTAATGCTCTTTTTTTTATGTCGGTGAAGTCAGAGTCTCTCCTTTTTTTCTGGTCTGGAAGTTGGAGTATCTCAATTTGGTAATTTCCATACTTCAACTTGAATTAGCCCAACTTCACACCTAACGTAATAATGGGCTAATTAAGACCAAGTTCATGCGTCCTAATATAGCCCGTTTGCACTCTATTTATACTATACGACCCTGACCAAAAATATAAATAAAATAGTATTTATATTTATAATTATATAATATTATTCCGGAGTGAATGATTATTGGCACACCATTATATCTATTGTCACACTATTTTAGTGGCCTTTTTTCTTGATGCTCACAAATACCCTTGACTAATAGTTATTTTGATATTTTGTCTATTGTTTCACTCTTTTCTTTTATTATTATTAATCTATTGTTACACTCTTATTTATACTTAACTATCTTATAAACTTCTCAAAAGAAAAAATCAATAACATTGTTTCCATGGATATTTTAAAAATAATTGTTAAATTAACTCATTTCAACAAATCTAGTCACATATAAGTACACTTACAAATGAAGAAAATGAATAATAATAATTTAAAAAATTAGTGCTTGACATGAATGTCACTCATGGATTTCAATCATCTAAAGTACAAGATGAAACTTTAATAAGTTGCACAGGTAATGGAATAGATTTATAATTCGTATTCTTACATTGAAAGCATGTATAAAAAAAAATTTCTCAAATTTTATATCAATTACTTTTATATAAGGTTTTAAATGTTGTGCTTAAATCATATGCATATTATATCTTATACTTAAACACATGTAAAAATTTATTTTTGAGCCAAACACTTATCCAATAACTGAGTGAAAAATTAGAGTTAGAAAATGTGTAGGTCATTATAATATCACTTAATTTTTAATTGAATCTATAGTTTCAAGTTTTTTAAAATCAAAGTAAAAAGTTGCGTTCACATTGTAAAGGTTTTTCTAATCAAGTCCCTAAAGCAACATATTGCTACAAAATATATTAAACATATTTCTGATTAGAAACAGAAAATCCCACATAGTATAATGTAAATTTGCGAAGAAAATTTAGAAATATAAAGAATACAGTATATAGTATGAAATTAAATGGATGTAATAGTAGACAAAAAGTTAAAATAATTAATAATTAGTTCAAGGTAATTTAGGAGTATTAAAAAAAGTAACACTAAAAGGATGTGTCAATAAACATAAGAGTGCAGCAATAGTTGCTCCCCATTCTGTATATTAAATTTTGGATAAATTTTTTGTTATCTACAAATTTTTGTTATAAAATTTGTACAAAAAGATTGCACATACATATAGCTCGTACAAAAAGATTGCACATACATATAGCTCTATAATATATACGAATAAAAAGATAGCTCTGTAATATATACGAATAAAAAAATAGCTCTGAAATATATAGTCGAATGCTTACAATTAGTTATACTTTAGCTATTTTTCGCAATGATTTCATGTCCCAAAATTCGTATAAAAATCCTAAATGAACTTCTTGTATTTTAAAACTTTTATTCAATAAATCACAAATAACTAACTTTCTATTGAAATTCCAAAAGTGGTTAATCGTAGTATAAGTAAACCGCAAATTCAAACTAGAGATTAGTTCAAATACTAAAGTGAAGTCATCACTTTAAAGAGAGTTTTACTTAGCCTTTACTCATCACTCTCAATCCGAAATGGTGATAAGCAATTTCTTAACAAAAAATAATATAATTATTAATAACTTACTTTCATATGTTATTTTACCCATCTTGGGGGACAATAATTAAGGAGTTACGAAAAAGTTTGAAAATGAATAAGAGGTGAAGCAGAACCGTCCACAACACAAATCATACACTGAAAATCAAAAAATAGTTGCAAAAGGAATGAAATGATAGAAATAAGACAGAGACTAAGCATATAATAATGAAGACCACCGCTAGACACAGTTTAAGAAGATCCAAATCAAGGGTCAAAAGAATTAGCAGTGGACTGTAACCAGTGGTGATAAGATAATACATGAGGAGAGCACGTGGGTGTGCATGCTGATGGGAAGTGAGAATAGGAGACAAAGATCAAACATCTTGTTTTTATGAATTGGGTCCCTTGAAAGTTACATATACATGTATGTTCGCCATTAGTCCCTCCCTAATGGATCGATCACATAGTAAGACACAGGGTTAAAGTTAAAGCAAATACAATGAATAGTAGTGTTCTTTGAATAAAATATGTTTTTGGGATACTTCTCTTTGTCATCTTTTAAGTAATTTGGTTAGATGTATAATTTAACAAATATATATATATATATATATATATGTAAGTTCTTATGTAAGTTCTTACCACTATTCTTTGTAAAATACTGAGTTGATTAATGAAATGTCATGTAATCTAATATTGTATAGCAACTAGTAATCTTACATGATATATGATGGCCCTATATGTTAAACCTAAAATGGATTACTAGATACAGTAAATTAAATTATTAGGTGAAGAATTTGACGTATAGGATAATGATATCATTGATATATCACATAGAATTTCTGGTTGCCCCATAGAATTAAATGATATGGTCTTATAACTAACTTAGCATTTAATATAGATAGACTAGCACAAAGATTAAAATCTAATAATTTTAAAATATCAAAATCAAGAAAAAATTAAAAAAATAAAACCAAAATTTATTTATTTTTAAAAAATAAAAAATATTTAAATCAATAAAAATTCATAATTGAACTCTTTAAGGAAGGTACTTTGTACTTGTTTGTAGCATGTCAACATTTTTTCTACCTTTGTCTTGGTTCACCGTGCTCTTATTTTTTTGTTTGAACAATTGTTTTTATGTCCCCTACTACCTCCTGTATATCTTTTTGGCACATACATTGTGTTCAAGCACAGCTGAAAATCACGACAAAACATTTATATTCTTTAAACAAGGAATGATTAATATCACTCCTAAACGTTTATTTTCACTTTCACTATCTATAGCTTTTAATTGCTTTATCTAAAATGCCTTTCTCATATTTTAATCAAAACAATGATTTAATATTAATAGTTCATAATTTATCGTAATTTTATTTTGATTTATTACTGTTATTAGTTCAATTAAAAACAATAAAATTATTTAAAGTCCTTAATACTTATATTTAAAAAATGGATATTTTTCTGAAATTTTTTTAATAGATCTAGAAAATACTGGAAATTAGTACGATCAATTAATTTTCACTATATTTTTATTATTTTTTTTAAAAAAATAGAGTGAACAATTTTTTTTCCCTAACATTTTCAAGTTGATATAAATTTGGCCCTAAAAAAATGTCAACTTCAATTTATTCCTAATATTTTTATTTTTAACATCAATTTGATCCTAACAAAATTTTTGACATCAATTTGGTCTTAACATTTTTAATTTCAATATCAATTTAGTCATGATAATTTTTATTTGACATGAACTTTTAGTTTGAAGTTTAAATCTAACAAAATGACTAAAATGATGTCAGAAAAAAATGTTAGGACTAAATAAATGTAAAATATTTTATTAGGACTAAATTGATATCAAATTGAAAATATTAGGATCAAAGAGGTTTTTTACTCTTAAAAATTAAGGCAACTCAATACGTTGATTTAGTTACATTAAATTAATTTTTATTACTTTTTAATTACTTGTATATATGGTGTATTCAGGGTTTAGTGATTATCTTTGTTGTTATTCATTATCAGTTATTATGATTTTTAAAAAGTCACTATTATATTTTTTATGTATTATTGTATCAAAAAGTTTTTAAAAATAATTTATTTATAAACTAAATAATAATAATAAGTTAATTATAATTGCTTACAATATTTAGTGAATAAATATTATAATATTAACGTTAATTTTTTTAGATTTTGAAATGATTATTGATTAATTAACAATAATAATATGTTTAAAAAATTTGGTACTAATTTCATTACTTTGTACATGCACAAAAAAAATGTTGGAGAAATATCTATTTTGTTAGAGTAAATATTAAAGACTTTAAATAATTTGATTGTATTTAAGTGAACTAATAACAATAATAAATTAAGATAAAATTATGGTTAATAATGAATAATTAATATTAAATCATTGTTTTGATTCAAATATGATAAGAATGACATTTTACACAAAACAACTAACATTTGGCAGTGTCATGTTGAGGTTCATTGAAATAAAACACCTTAGAAAAAATTTCACATCACTCAAGAATGCAAAGATGAAGGGGAAGCTTCTTAGAACAAGCTCACTTCGCTAGGGATTACAAGTGGAGAGGGAGACCAAGGATATATAAGTGGACTCAATTGCTTCATTTCAACTTGCAATAGTTGGAAACACTTTAAGCTTGTGTTTGATTTTTCCTTTTCTTTGTACTCTTGTCTTATAGTGTTGAGATCTAGTTTAGATACTTGCTTTGGAGAGTGTGGGTGTACTGGAGCCATAGGATTGATGTGTGAGAGATAAATCTATGTGTTGTAAAAGTTTTCACATAATATTGTTGCTCTCTGGTTGTTGTTTGGCAATACTTGTGGCTTTTCTTCGATTTTAAAGTTCTCCACATAAATTTTGTGTTGTGATTGTATTTCTGTTTTATTTCTCTATGTATGTTCAAGGGTAATTTTCAAGTGGGGGACAAGTTCATTCGGTGGGATGCTTTTCTTAATATGCTATGTAGTTGGAGCATTATTGTCTAATCTTCCATATAAGAAAAGAAATATGATACTTGGTTGAGAATTATCATTGGTTGCTGGAAGGGAAGTGTAATACTGTATGAGTGCGGTTATGGAGAGGTTCTAGTTAGAAAATACTTGGTATTTAAGTGAGTCCATTATGACCAACTTCTCTTTCCTAGAAACTCTCATGGTGCGCAATTTTACAGTTGATCAACATTATTTCAGTATATAGTTGGATAGAAAAATTGATGGAAGTATCGATTTTAGCTTGTGGAAAATATAAATCAAGGATGTCGTGATACAATCAGGATTGTTAAACCCAAAAAAAAAAAGTGTTGCTAGTAGGTCCACAATTGTGCATAGGGATTAATTGACATTTATGCAAGGTATGGTGGGATGATGTAGGTGCTACTAGTGGATCCACAATTGCACATGAGCATTGGTTGGCATTGATTCAATGTGAGTGGTGAGATTATGTTGATGGTGTAGAAATTTTTTGATAGAGCTAACATAGAAGCTACACTATAAATTTTTAGCAAAGTTTCAACATGTGCCAAGATAAAATTCTTGTATTTGTCCTATTCCAAGTGAGTATACTGTCATGACCCTTCTACAAAGTGTGACCAGCATGTGAGGAATTGGATCCCCACGAAAGCCTCTGATCACATGACTAATTAATATGCATAAATAAATTGAATATATATATTCAAAATATTTCAATTTTAACTAGATTTCATCAATCTGAAAAGGTTCTCAAAACATAAATTCTGAACATAAAATTCGTAATCTGAGCCATAGCCAAACGTACTTAAACAAATAACAGAAATTCTGAAAATAAACAAAACAATATAATGCATGTCCGGGATCCTGCCTACACAATTATTGAAGCACTACTAAATTGACATAATTGACAATAAGCTCCACTCCAAAGCAAAGCTCACCAAGGAAATTGTAGCACTACTGCGGAGAATCCTGTGGTACAATTGAACCTGTAACTTTATCTGTAGGAGAAGGAAAAGAGAGGGATGAGTTTATCAAAACTCAGTGAGTGAGCCTTCATTCACAACCCACATGAGACATCAACAAAACACATAACTTATACATGCAGCTGATATGAAATATATTATATATATAATTACATATGACTGTACTACAATAATATATTAACTGAATTCATGGCAATAACTAGTAGAGAAGTAGGAATAAATATCTGAGTTGAATAGCTAATCTGAGTCAATGGCTAATCTGATGGACACTTAACTAGTTCCCATAAATGGACACCTCACTAGGTTCCTTACTGTGGGTGAGCTAGTCCTCTAGCGGACCACTTGGTACCAAGGTTAACGATTAATCATGCAGCCGTTAACTCACTGATCTGTTTATCACTATTTATTGGCTAAACACTAATAGTAATAATTTCATACAAAATTGAGATTTGTAATACTTTCTAATTGATAAATAAATCTAAATCATACATACAACAAGTATGGTCCCATGAGGTTTCTAAAATGACTAATTTTCATGATAATTGTAAAAGCAATAATATTTCTAAAATTGACATAATTCATAATAGCATATTCTCTTGACATAAAACATTCTAAAATTTCATAAATAATTTATATAATATGGAAATATACTAATAATCAAAAGTATAGTTATGAGCTTAAACCTACTCACCGTTGGTAGTCGGGAGTGTGCTTCCACTAATAACTTGACTCTGAGAAACTGGAATGACACCAATAACTGTCAAACAATATAGAAAAATATAAACAAATTGACTTTATTACCCAAACTAAGTTTGAAATGGTAAGGAGGAAAATGTTGAGAGAAAACTATGCCTGACAGTATCCAAATTTACAAATTAGATAAAAAGGGAGGAATTGGCTAAATTCTGTGAAGATCACTTATTAGAAGAGATAAATTTGAGAGAGATCATGTTTCTCTTTCTAGGAAAATTCCTTCGGCGACTAACGTTATTAGAAAAATATTCAGGAGTATTATGATGTGCCTTAAATATACTAATAGTATAAAATAAGAACACAAGTGAGACAAGGTACACACACGGTAATACACTCCACACAGCCTAATTAGATTGCGTTCCTAAGCTTTCACGCTGCAAGTGATGAATTCTAACATTTATATATACATAACAATAATCATATTAAAATATAAAGCGTGCAACACGTTCTAATAATTTATATATATGTATATATATATATTCTAATATGTGATAACTGTGCAATGCATGATTGCACACATATATATAATAATATGTTTATAGATTATAATATGTAACAATGGTGCAACACGTGATTGCACCTATATATATCTATATATAATATTAATAATAATATTCATAATGCAACCCCATGAGCCTCGTGCAGCATGGGTTGCTTCTATATAATATAATAATAGTACTAATATAATAATAATATTATTATTAATAACATGATTCCAATCATATATAATATAATAATATCAACAATAATGTTAACAACTCTGAACTCGTGTATGTTTTATATAATAATAATAATAGTAAAAATAAGTAATGATAATGATAATTTAGATACTAATAAATTCTATATTTGGGGTATTACATATACTTTTTATGGTAAAGTATGATAGTTATTTTAAACTATGATTTGTGTGTAGACAATGGTGTTGAGGTTGATTAAAATAAAACATCT
This sequence comes from Dalbergia cultrata, assembly GCA_031216105.1. Classification (NCBI taxonomy): domain Eukaryota; kingdom Viridiplantae; phylum Streptophyta; class Magnoliopsida; order Fabales; family Fabaceae; genus Dalbergia; species Dalbergia cultrata. The sequence continues at coordinate 73,343,846 of CM062353.1, read as the reverse complement.
TGAAAGAAGTGCCACATTATTTTATTGAATAAGTGTCACATCACTAGGGATTGCAAGTGGAGAGGGAGGTCAAGGCCACATATATGGACTCAATTGCTTTATTTCAACTTGACCGGTCGAAAACACTTTAAACTTATATTTGACTTTTTTGCTTTCCCTATACTCTTGTCTTAAAGTGTTGTGAGATGCAATTTAGATACTTACTTTGGAGAGTGTGAATGTACTAAGGCCATGGGGTGTGTGAAAGAGAAGTATATGTGTTACAAAAATTTTCATATAGTATTTTCTTTTTTTGTTATTTGGCAACAACCATAGTTTTTATCTGATAATTTTAGAGTTTTTCACATTAATTATTGTGTTGTAATTATATTCCTATTTTATTTCTCTATGTTTAAGAGTAGTTGTCAGGTGCGAAAATGACGCCTTTTTCCAACATGATAATGGTCATTCCCTAGAATTTATCCATTTTTTATTTATTTAATGACTTGCCTATACAATTAGTCATATTACTGTTATTACTCTTTTAAACTTCCTGAGTGAGTGAATTAAAACTAAGCCAGACCCAAAAGGAATATGGGTAAACAAATGAAGATACTACGATTTCCTTAGAGTATTTACAAAATGATGGCCCCGCAGTATTAATCATTTGCAAGTTCTGATTACTTTTATAGTTTTCAGTTGAATTGCTTCAAACATTAATTCTTATTTTTTTGGTACTTTATGATACATTGATCACAGTGATGTTAGAATTTAGGAACTTATGATTACTACCAAAATATTAATTCTTATTGATCGATTATTATAATAATGTAAGGTTTATGTGATTCTATTTCTATGAAACTACCTTTTCTAAATTTAAACTTGCGTGCTCTTGAAATTAAGGTTACTTACCTGACCTAACTTTTGTGGGTATCAAACGAACATTCAAATTGATGAAAAGGATAACTTGCTCTTTGAAGGCAAGTGTAACATACCATTGATACATAGTTGCGTACAGGAATAGAGGTGTTAGAATAAAAGTGATGACTGTTATAAAAAAACACTCAAGATATATCTCTTGCCCTTTTAAAACCATGGTAAAAAGAATCCCCAAATCCTTATGCAAACATGCAATATTGGAAGGCCAGCCACTTCACTTCTACTAATCCTCATACTTTCTTGTATGAGAAAGTTTGGCATAGTCATGAAATACCAGATGAATTGTACTTTACGCAATATTAATAAAGTTATATTTCAGATGAAAATATAGATTTTATCATAAATAATATTGAGACTGAAATGTCACTATTATTATATACATTATAATTTGCCTTGGTATTTCATGACTATACAAAAATCTTCTCTCCTTGTACTGGACAGTAATTAATATTAATATGTAGGGATGGCAATGGGGCAGATTGGGTGGGTTTTTGCTCAATCTGACCCCATTTCGTTCTAGATAATATCAGTCTCAACTCGCTTTAACCCTACCTGTGGGTCTTACAAGTTTGAACCTACACCCGTCCCGCAAGTACCTGCGCCTACCTTGTTATTTTTTAAAAAAACATGTAAAATCATCTCAAAACTTAAAAAATCAAATACAAAAATATAAAATGCAACCAATGACAATGTTAATATGTAAATTATAAACTAATAGTTATCTGTACCAAAAAAATAATAGAATATCCTTAACAAAATCAGTGGGTGTTACTCAATAACAAATTTTTTTAATTTTTATCAAGAGAAAATCGGATCAAGTATCAAACCAGTCAAGATGCTGATTTAAAAATTTAGAGGTGAGAAAATCGGATCGGGTATTGAACCAATCAAGGTATTGGTTTAAAAATTTAGAGGTTTAACCAGTCTAACCACGGTTCAATCGGAATACATATATATATGTGTGTGTGTGTGTGCACGTGCGCGCGCGTGTGAAAATATATTAAATCATTAACATTAACATAATCAACATATATATATTCATAGATTTATAAAAATAAATATAATCTATATAAAATTTCTCTAATTTCAGTCTCACAATACTGTCATAAAAATATAGCTTTGTAATATAGCTATGTAACATATACCAATAAAAAGATAGCTATGTAATATATACGAATAAAAAAATAGCTCTGAAATAGATAGTTGAAAGCTTACATATTATAACGGTGATCTCTATTTTTTTTATCAATCCATTATATTCAAATAATGATGAAATGGGTGTCTCAATTAGACAATTACTTCTAGATGTTAAAATAACTATATTTTTTTTTTCATGTCGGTGAGGTCGGAGTCTCTCCTTTTTCTTTTTTGGTCTGGAAGTTGGAGTATCTCAATTTGGTAATTTCCATATGTCAACTTGAATTAGCCCAACTTCACACCTAACGTAATAATGGGCAAACAAAGACCAAGTTCATGCGTCCTAATATAGCCCGTTTACACTCTATTTATACTACACGACCCTGACCAAAAATATAAAAAATAGTATGATCTATTAATTTATCTAAAAAATAATAATTATATTATATTATTTTGGAGAGAATGATTATTGGTACAGTATTATATCTATTGTCACACTATTTTAGTGGCCTTTTTTTTTAATACTCACAAATGCCGTTGACTAATAGTTATTTTGATATTTTGTCTATTGTTTCACTCTTTTCTTTTATTATTATTAATCTATTGTCACACTCTTATTTATAATTAACTATCTTATAAACTTCTCAAAAGAAAAAATCAATAACATTGTTTCCATGGATATTTTAAAAATAATTGTTAAATTAACTCATTTCAACAAATCTAGCCACATATAAGTACACTTACGAATGAAGAAAATGAATAATAATAATTTAAAAAATTAGTGCTTGACATGAATGTCACTCATGGATTTCAATCATCTAAGTACAAGATGAAACTTTAATAAGTTGCACAGGTAATGGAATAGATTTATAATTCGTATTCTTACACTGAAAGCATGTGTAATTTTTTTTTTCAAATTTTATATGAATTACTTTTATATAGAGTTTTAAATGTTGTACTTAAATCGTATGCATATTATATCTTATACTTAAAAACACATGCAAAATTTATTTTTGAACCAAACACTTATCCAATAACTGAGTGAAAAATTAGAGTTAGAAAATGTGTAGGTTATTATAATATCATTTAATTTTTAATTGAATCTCTATAGTTTCAAGTTTTTAAAATCAAAGTTCACATTGTAAAGGTTTTTCTAATCAAGTCCCTAAAGCAACATATTGCTACAAAATATATTAAACATATTTCTCATTGTACACCAAAAAAAACATATTTCTCATTAGAAAAACAAAATCCCGCTTAGTATAATGTAAATTTGTGAAGAAAATTTAGAAATATAAAGAATATAGTATATAGTATGAAATTAAATGGGTGTAATAGTTGACAAAAAGTTAAAATAATTAATTAGTTCACGGTAATTTAGGAGTATTAAAAAAAGTACCACTAAAAGGATGTGTCAATATACATGAGAGTGTAGCAATAGTCACTGACTATTCTATATATTAAATTTTGGATAAAATTTTGTTATAAAATTTGTACAAAAAGATTGCACATACTTATAGCTCTGTAATATATACCAATGAAAAGATAGCTCTGTACTATATACGAATAAAAAAATAGCTCTGAAATAGATAGTTGAATGCTTACAATTTAGTTATACTTTAGCTATTTTTCGCAATGATTTCATGTCCCAAAATTCGTATAAAAATCCTAAATGAACTTCTTATATTTTAAAACTTTTATTCAATAAATCACAAATAACTAACTTTCTATTTAAATTCTAAAAGTGGTTAATCGTAGTATAAGTAAACTGCGAATTCAAACTAGAGATTAATTCAAACACTAAAGTCATCACTTTAAAGAGAGTTTTACTTGGCCTTTCCTCATCACTCTCAATCCGAAATGGTGATAAGCAATTTCTTAACAAAAAATAATATAATTATTAATTACTTACTTTCATATGTTATTTTACCCATCTTGGGGGACAATAATTAAGGACTTAAGAAAAAGTTTGAAAATGAATGAGAGGTGAAGCAGAAGCGTCCACAACACAAATAATACACTGAAAATAAAAAAATAGTTGCAAAAGGAATGAAATGATAGAAATAAGACAGAGACTAAGCATATAATAATGAAGACCACCACTAGACACAGTTTAAGAAGATCCAGATCAAGGGTCAAAAGAATTAGCAGGCCTGTAACCAGTGGTGATGAGATAATACATGAGAGCACGTGGGTGTGCTTGCTGATGGGAAGTTAGAATGGGAGACAAAGATCAAACATCTTGTTTTAATGAATTGGGTCCCTTGAAAGTTACATATACATGTATGTTCACTATTAGTCCCTCCCTAATGGATCACGTAATAAGACATAAGGTTAAAGTTAAAGCAAATACAATGAATATTAGTGTTCTTTGAATAAAATATGTTTTTGGGATACTTCTCTTTGTCATCTTTTAAGTAATTTGGTTAGATGTATAATTTAACAAATATATATATTACTATAGTTTTTAACGTAAGTTCTTACCACTATTCTTTGTTAAATACTGAGTTGATTAATGAAATATCATGTAATCTAATATTGTGTAGCAACTAGTAATCTTATATGACATATGATGACCCTATATGTCAAAACCTAAAATGGATTACTAGATGTAGTAAATTAAATTATTAGGTGAAGATTTTGACGTATAGGATAATGATATCATTGATATATTGCATAGAATTTCTGGTTGCTACATAGAATTAGATGATATGACCTTATAACTAACTTAGCATTTAACATAGACAGACTAGCACAAAGATTAAAATCTAATAATTTTAAAATATCAAAATCAAGAAAAAATTAAAAGAAATAAAACCAAAATTTATTTATTTTTAAAAAATAAAAAATATTTAAATCAATAAAAATTCATAATTGAACTCTTTAAGGAAGGTACTTTGTACTTGTTTGTAGCATGTCAACATTTTTTGTACCTTTGTCTTGGTTCACCATGCTCTTATTTTTTTGCTTGAACAATTGTTTTTATGTCCCCTACTACCTCCTGTATATCTTTTTGGCACATACATTGTGTTCAAGCACAGCTGAAAATCACGACAAAACATTTATATTCTTTAAACAAGAAATGATTAATATCACTCCTAAACATTTATTTTCACTTTCACTATCTATAGCTTTTAATTGCTTTGTCTAAAATGTCTTTCTCATATTTTAATCAAAACAATGATTTAACATTAATAGTTCATAATTTATCGTAATTTTATTTTGATTTATTACTGTTATTAGTTCAATTAAAAATAATCAAATTATTTAAAGTCCTTATTACTTATATGTAAAAAAATGGATATTTTTCTGAAATTTTTTTAATAGATATAGAAAATACTGGAAATTAGTACGATCAATTAATTTTCACTATATTTTTATTATTTTTTTAAAAAAAAGAGTGAACAACTTTTTTTTCCCTAACATTTTCAAGTTGATATAAATTTGGTCCTAAAATAATGTCAACTTCAATTTATTCATAATATTTTTATTTTTAACATCAATTTGATCCTAACAAAATTTTTAACATCAATTTGGTCTTAACATTTTTAATTTCAATATCAATTTAGTCATGATAATTTTTATTTGACATGAACTTTTAGTTTGATGTTTAAATCTAATAAAATGACTAAACTGATGTTAGAAAAAAAATGTTAGGACTAAATAAATGTAAAATATTTTATTAGGACCAAATTGATATCAAATTAAAAATATTAGGATCAAAGAGGTTTTTTACTCTTAAAAATTAAGGCAACTCAATACGTTGATTTAGTTACATTAAATTAATTTTTGTTACTTTTTAATTACTTGTATATATGGTGTATTCAGGGTTTAGTGATTATCTTTGTTGTTATTCATTATCAGTTATTATGATTTTTAAAAAGTCACTATTATATTGTTTATGTATTATTGTATCAAAAAGTTTTTAAAAATAATTTTATTTATAAACTAAATAATAATAATAAGTTAATTATAATTGCTTACAATAATTAGTGAATAAATATTATAATATTAACGTTAATTTTTTTAGATTTTGAAATGATTATTGATTAATTAACAATAATAATATGTTTAAAAATTTTGGTACTAATTTTCATTACTTTGTACATGCATAAAAAAAATGTTGGAGAAATATCTATTTTGTTAGAGTAAATATTAAAGACTTTAAATAATTTGATTGTATTTAAGTGAACTAATAACAATAATAAATTAAGATAAAATTATGGTTAATAATGAATAATTAATATTAAATCATTGTTTTGATTCAAATATGATAAGAATGACATTTTAGACAAAACAACTAACATTTGGTAATGTCATGTTAAGGCTGATTGAAATAAAATATCTTAGAAGAAATTTCACATCACTCAGGAATGCAAAGATGAAGGGGAAGCTTCTTGGAACAAGCTCACTTCGCTAGGGATTGCAAGTGGAGCGGGAGACCAAGGATATATAAGTGGACTCAATTGCTTTATTTCAACTTGCAATAGTTGGAAACACTTTAAGCTTGTGTTTGATTTTTTCTTTTCTTTGTACTCTTGTCTTATAGTGTTGAGATGTAGTGTAGATACTTGTTTTGGAGAGTGTGGGTGTACTGGAGCCATGGGATCAATGTGTGAGAGAGAAATCTATGTGTTGTAAAAGTTTTCACATAATATTTTTGCTCTCTGGTTGTTGTTTGGCAATACCTATGGCTTTTCTCTGATTTTAAAGTTCTTCACATAAATTTTATGTTGTGATTGTGTTTCTGTTTTATTTCCCTATGTATGTTTAAGGGTAATTTTCAAATGGGGGACAAGTTCATTTGGTGGGATGTTTTTCTTAATATGCTATGTAGTTGGAGCATTATTGTCTGATCTTCCATGTAAGAAAAGAAGTATGATACTTGGTTTGGAATTATCATTGGTTGCTGGAAGGGAAGTGTAATACTATATGAGTGCGGTTTTGGAGAGGTTCTAGTTAGAAAATACTTAGTATTTAAGTGAGTCCATTATGACATACTTCTCTTTCCTAGGAACTCTCATGGTGCACAATTTTACAATTGATCTACATTATTTCAGTATATAGTTGGATAGAAAAATTGATGGAAGAATCGATTTTAGCTTGTGGAAAATACAAATCAAGGATGTCGTGATACAATCAAGATTGTTAAACCAAAAAAAAGAAAGTGCTGCTAGTAGGTCCACAATTGCGCATAGGGATCGATTGACATTTATGCAAGGTATGGTGGGATGATGTAGGTGCTACTAGTAGATCCACAATTGCACATGAGCATTGGTTGGCATTGATATAATGTGAGTGGTGAGATTATGTCGATGGTGTAGAAATTTTTTGATAGAGCTAACATGGAAGCTACACCATAAATTTTTAGCAAAGTTTTAACATGTGCCAAGATAAAATTCTTGTATTTGTCCAATTCCAAGTGAGTATACTTTTGATGGTAAAGTATGATAGTTCTTTTAAACTATGATTTGTGTGTAGACAATGGTGTTGAGGTTGATTAAAATAAAACATCTTGAAAGAAGTGTCACATTGCCTTATTGAATAAGTGTCACATCACTCGGGATTGCAAGTGGAGAGGGAGGTCAAGGCCACATATATGGACTCAATTGCTTTATTTCAACTTGACTAGTTGGAAACACTTTAAATTTATATCTGACTTTTTTGTTTTCCTTATACTGTTGTCTTAAAGTGTTATGAGATGCAATTTAAATACTTACTTTGGAGAGTGTGGATGTACTAAGATCATGGGGTATGTGAAAAAGAAGTATATATATTGTAAAAATTTTCACATAGTATTATTATTATTTTTTTTGTTATTTGGCAACAACCATAGTTTTTTCTGATAGTTTTGGAGTTTTTCACATTAATTATTGTGTTGTAATTGTTTTCCTATTTTATTTCTCTATGTTTAAGAGTAATTGTCGGGTGTAGAAATGACGCCTTTTTCCAACATGATAATGGTCATTCCCTAGAATTTATCCATTTTTTATTTATTTAATGACTTGCCTATACAATTAATCATATTACTGTTATTACTCTTTTAAACTTCCTGAGTGAGTGAATTAAAACTAAGCCAGACCCAAAAGGAATATGGGTAAACAAATGAAGATACTACGATTTCCTTAGAGTATTTACAAAATGATGGCCCCGCAGTATCAATCATTGGCAAGTTCTGACTACTTTTATAGTTTTCAGTTGAATTGCTTCAAACACTAATTCTTATTTTTTTGGTACTTTATGATACATTGATCACAGTGATGTTAGAATTTAGGAACTTATGATTACTACTAAAATATTAATTCTTATTGATCGATTATTATAATAATGTAAGGTTTATGTGATTCTATTTCTATGAAACAACCTTTTCTAAATTTAAACTTGCGTGCTCTTGAAATTAAGGTTACTTAATTACCTGACCTAACTTTTGTGGGTACCAAACGAACATTCAAATTGATGAAAAGGATAACTTGCTCTTTGAAGGCAAGTGTAACATACCATTGATACATAGTTGCGTATAGGAATAGAGGTGTTAGAATAAAAGTGATGACTGTTATAAAAAAACACTCAAGATATATCTCTTGCCCTTTTAAAACCATGGTAAAAAGAATCCCCAAATCCTTATGCAAACATGCAATATTGGAAGGCCAGCCACTTCACTTCTACTAATCCTCATACTTTCTTGTATGAGAAAGTTTGGCATAGTCATGAAATACCAGATGAATTGTACTTTACGCAATATTAATAAAGTTATATTTCAGATGAAAATATAGATTTTATCATAAATAATATTGAGACTGAAATGTCACTATTATTATATACATTATAATTTGCCTTGGTATTTCATGACTATACAAAAATCTTCTCTCCTTGTACTGGACAGTTATTAATATTAATATTAGGGATGACAATAGGGCGGGTTGGGTTGGGTTTTTGCTCAATCCGACCTCATCTCATACTAGATAATATCATCTCAACTCGCTCTGACCCTACCTGCGAGTCTTACGAGTTTGAACCTGCACCGACCCCACAAGTACCTGCACCCACCCTGTTATTTTTTTAAAAAACCTGTAAAATCATCTCAAAACTTAAAAAATCAAATACAAAAATGTAAAATGCAACCAATGACAATGTTAATATTTAAATTATAAACTAATAGTTATCTGTACCAAAAAAATAATAGAATATCCTTAACAAAATGAGTGGGTGCTACTCATTAATGTAATTAATATATATATATATATATCATATTAATAATTATATTTTTTTTAAATATATAACGGTGCAGAGCGGGTTCACCCTAAACCTGCACCCACCCCGACTCGCAAACGAGCGGGATGGGTAACCAGTGGGTTAGGTTGAAATTATCATCATCCTTATATATATATATATATATATATATATATATATATATATTACAAATTTGAAAGTCAGTGTGTTAAAGTTAGGGGATAACCTAACCACATATAATTCAACTTAATCGGTCTTTTCATAAAGAAAATTGATAGAATGAAGTCTATAATATTATTGCTCACGCATTGATCAATATTATCGATCTCTTTGTCCAAAATAGATAAATCATGATGACTTAAATAAATAAATCGACTTTAAAATGTTTCACTGTTTTAAAATAACTTTAATTTTTATGCACTGACGGTGTAAAATTTTTTTTTATGCTATCACCTAATTAAATCATTATATTTAAATGACTTTTTACATAATGAGTATAAAACTTAACTACTTTTACTTATATGTCAAAATATGATTGAATAATAGTGTAAAATCAGTACATAGAAAATTAAATTCTTTCAAAACTGATCACATATGAATTCGGTTTCTAGCAAAATAAAATATCACAACTAATTATCGTCCACAAGAAATATTATTATTAGATATAATTGACACTACTGAGGTGGATAGTTGACACTTAGCCTTGTTATATATATGGTATACATAGTAACAGTTGGGCCATTAGTGTCTTGGCATGGCCAGGCACAGCCTAAACTAGGCATTCCAATCAAACCTCAAATGGTTAGCTATGACTTGTTCTTCATCTGCTTCCTGCATTATGGTGCATCCATTTTAAGCCACTTTCATTTTCATCAGGGGTATGATGCCCTCCTAACCAAGCCATCATGCCATGATTGGCCACGGCTAGCAATATATATCACCAACAAGGCAATAATGGTCCACATTTGTGATTTGTCTTCTATTGCACAATTTGATTCCCTTTTGTCCTTTGGAGTGAGCTTTGTCCAACCCTCTTCACCTGGTCCCCTATCTTCAATTCGACTGTATGTGATGCTTAGGTTAATCCCCCCTTTATCTGAAATCTTTCTTTTCATATATGGTCAACAGTGTTGAAGCTATTGCATCAGGGGACATTTAATTTCCACCAACCTTAGGTAGGCCAGGGTTCAAAATCAGAACTACATCTTCACGGATATCATGTTCCCCTTTTGTCTTCGTAGAAATGAGTATATAGATAATGTTATTAAAAAAAAAAATGTTATTTAGGGTGAAGCCCTCAGTTCTTTCTTATTAAAGTGAAGCATGACATGGATTAGAGTATTAGACCGAAAATTTGCTTTAGCCATATACGCCTAATGGGACTGGAGTAGTTTGGCAAATAAAATTGGCAGGATGTTTACAATTGTATGGGATTTTGTATCTAATTGAAGTAGTATCAGTCTTTGAGATTGGTAAGGTAGCATAAATACTCCAGTAATCTTTGATGTTAGCAAGTCTTTTGGAAAGAAATAACGACTAAATATACAAAGAATTTAAAAATAGTAGATATAAAACTATTCATGTATCTCATTCCAACATTTTATCATTTTTAGAGAAATAGTTCATAACATGATGTTAGAGTCTCTATGTGACGAAGTAGTTTAATATCCTAACCACCTCTATATTTACTCTTTCAAATAAGAGTTTGATTTCTATCCATCCACAATGTAAAACTTTTTACACTGTCATCCAATTATTTATTGTTATATCAATAAAAATTATTAAGTTTTACATTTAATATTTAAAAAATCATGATTTTTTTAAGAAAAAATATATTATGACGCTGATGTGGGAAAATGAATTAATTAGAATCTTCAAGATTAAATGAGGGGCGTCTTTTTAATTGGGTGGTGATGGAATTGAGTCCACAGTTTGGTTTGAGAATTATCCCTTCAGTTTACTACAATCTAAATTTTTTACACTGTAAGCCGATAAAATGTTGTCATACAACTCATTTTATAATTAAATCTAGTTCAAATTTTAAAAAACTATACATAAATGATGATTTATTAATTATTTATTAGTTAATAATATAAAAATATTTTACACATATATCTCAATCAAACTCTTTTTCTATTGACGGAAATTTCTAACGTGGTACTTTACTAATTTGACTGTAACGTGGTACTTTTTTTCAGTTTTTTATGATTCAATCATATGTGAAAGGCTTCACAGTCATACCTAATTAAGAAGGCTTCGTAGTGGTTTAACTGCCGATGCTAGGAAAATGCCACTCAACAGTCCAATATTTTCAATAAATCAATAAATGAACGAGTGGCTTCTCTGGCTTTTTCTTTCTACCTGAAAGAAAATACCATCACCAATTATCAAAAGTCAATACAATACAAAGAAAAGTTGGAAAATTCTCTTGTGATGAGAGTTCAGAGCCACCTCTAATCAATCGATCAGTTGCTCTATTTAGCTGCTATGGCTACATTATTATCAAATTCATTTTATTTGTAGTTTTGAAATTTTCACTCTTATTTTTACACCCAATTCCAAACACACCCTTATTGGGAAAATTCTTCTATTCCTTCATCAAATCCATCGATATGGGACTTGGCCCACACATAGCAAATTTTTTCTTCAGCTAGATTTTCAAATATCTAAACCTTCTCTGAAAACCAAACTAGTCTATTAGTAGTCTTCTTGTTTATCTTTACTTTTATCATCTTCAAACATATCCTTTATGGAATGACCTTCCATACAGTAAAATTGTTCTTCTCATTTTTTTTTTTTTGCCTTGTAAAATCAAGTAGCTTCTCTTATATACTATGCATGTCTTTCTAATTCCCACATACTTATACCCATGTGATCATCATTGTTGAAATTCATGGTGATCAGAGAGAAGAGAGCAATAATTGTGAGAATGTAAAAGTGAAAGTTTTACTAATGATGAGAAAAATGTGTAATACAAGAGAATAAAACCTTATATAGGCAGTGAGTAAAACTAACTAATAACTACTTTAACTAACCAATCTAACTAATATAGCAATATTTCTAGTAGTAATCACATCCTCTAACACCCCCTCGGCAAGCTGGAAGATACATACTTTTCGTATCTCCAGCTTGAGATGAAAGTGTAACACAACCGAAATGAAAAGAAAAATACAATGTAATCATATGAACAATGTATGATGAACGCAATGGTGGTGATGCCTAGTTCTTCTTTGACATCTCCACGACACTCATTGCAATAGAAGTGACAAATCATCAACAATCCCAACCCGGGAATATCATCAACAAATGCTTAACCATTCAAGCAGAAGCAAAACATTTTCTAACTTAACCACTTGGCAGAAGCAATCACAAACTAGAGGTTATAGTCAATAAGACTTTCAATTAAAGGTTAACGTCATAAAATGAGCCATAAGACTGAATCAATGCTTAACCACCTTACAAACAAAGGCAGAAGCTAAAACAAGCTTAACTATCAAGAGCATAAGCTATATGAGATGCTTAACCACCCATGACAGAAGCAAATTGCAAATTAAAGGCTAATCAACAAGTGCGTTAACCAACCTTAAACAAGAGGCAAAAGCAAAATCAAAGCTTATTCAAGGCCAAAACATGCCAAATGAAGGTTGAAATATTATCAAATCATGGATCTAAACCAAATCCACAGGCATCAGATATCAAGAAAGGAGTTGAAACAAACTGAATCTGAGAAATAACCTCAATAATCCAACAAGAACTGAAAAATGAACAAAAACTAGCAGTTCCAAATAGGTCTCCGAGAGAGCATGTGCAGCAACAACTAACTGATCTTGAATCCATTGAACCAAATCTTGATCCAATATATATCAATTATACCAAATACAAATCTTAAACCAGCTTTACTAGTAAACACAAGTCAAGAACCAAATCTGAGCCAACATTTCCTAAATCTTGAACATGATGGACACAAAAATGAACCTTCATAGAGCAGAACCGGTAGCAACTAAGATAGAAGCACTGTCACGCCAGAGAATTATATCCACCAAGATCGCGATCAAACCTCGTCGGAGCAAGACGAACCAAAAACACCAATTAATCATCGATGAATATCATCGGAAACCATGGACGAAAGCAGAATGCTTTACACAGCAAATCTGAAACCAATGCAAAGATCCACAAAGGTCGTCGGAGATGAAAGAGAATCGGAGCAATATCATTGGCAACACGCAAACGAAGATCAACATGAGCCAGACTGAAAACAGATATGATGGGGATGAATGCGGTGAACTAGATTTTGAAACTCTCACTCACACCAGAAAAGAAACAAATCCGTTGTGAACCACTGCGCCAGAAAAGAAGATCGGCACAAAATTTGAAATCTGAAGTAAGTAAGAAAAGGAATCCGAGATCTTAAAATGGAGAATATGAGATCTCGATGATAGAGAAGAATGACTGTTATTTTGGTTTGAGATTTAGAGGAAGCATGGAAAAAAGTGTTGTTAAAACAGTGTTTGGAAGGAAGGAAAATGTGAGAAAATAAAAAAGGGAAAAGGAATTGAGTTCATGAACCCAGAGTAGTGGTAGTGGAGAGATAGCTCATGGGGGATGGAATGACTCTGATACCATGTTGAAATTCATGGTGATCATAGAGAAGAGAGCAATAATTGCGAGAATGTAAAAGTGAAAATTTTACTAATGATAAGAAAGATGTGTAATATAAGAGAATAAAACTTTATATAGGCAATGAATAAAACTAACTAATAACTACTCTAATTAACCAATCTAACTAACGTAGCAATATTTCTCATAGTAATCGTATCCTCTAACAATCATCTTTCCCCATTGAAATTGTGTTGATGTTAGTACTGGGCACATACTTCAAACTAGAAATGTCTTGAACTTTATCATTTTGGAGTTTTTGGGTGAACTCTTCTCATATTTTCAACTTTCATCTTCAGTTTCTTTCCTACACCTTGATACAACCAAAATCTCCATCTTTTCGCAAAATAGTAAACATGGCTTTATCCTTTTTGCACATGTACTTAGTGGCACCCATCTAGATTCTGAACAAATTATCACTATCAGCACTCTCTACGTGATATAAATTATCAATAATATGAGGAATTAACTACTTGAACTTCCCTTAAAGTTGTTTTAGACTCTTCAAGTCCTCTCTCGTAATTGGACATTAATACTGGATGTGTCCTTTCTCTTCTCAATAGTGGCATGTCACCGGACAAAATTGAAGTCTCTTTCTGCAAATTAAACTTTAATTTCTCATCCTTCCTTTTTGAAACTCTCTACAATTAGTATTCTTTCACCATCATTGGCATGATCATCTCTGTGCATTTTCTAATCCTCTCGTAGGTCACATTATCTAACTTGATTATATTTTTCCTAATCAAATAGGGTTCTTGCCGACGATTTGTATAACTAATAAAACAATTGATTGGTTTTCATCGCCTAACTTCTCTGTATTCAACAACTGACAAACTATTCGGTTAAACTCGTTAACACGATAATGCATGTTACTGATTTCTTCCATTCTCAATATGTGCAAGTTTGTTTCAAGCATAGACGGTTGGTTAATGATTTTGATACATAAATCTTTTCCAACTTTTTCCACATCTCCTTTGGTGTTATCCCAGGCAACACTATATACTTGATTGCAAGAGCAATAGACAACCTAATAGCAATTTAGCTTTCTCTTAATTGACTTTCACTTGTTATCCTTCACCCATATGACCCTTTTTTCTTCCAATCCCGTGTCTAGACCTTGTTGAACAAAAAAAAGTTGCATTGTGGTTTGCCACATAGTGAAACTGCTCTTTCCATCAAAGATTGATAACTCAAACTAAATTTTGTCACTCTAGTCATGTTATAGTAAATTAATGCTCCTTTCTACTTAGGATACCACAAAATCCATAAAAGCAATTAAAAAGTACCTTCAGAAGAAGTTGTTGACGTGACACTCTTTAACAAGGCAATAATGTCACTAATGTTCACTCTTTTCTTCCCGTGATGACAAAAAATTTTCCTCTCGAACCAAAGCTTGATGCTTTTATTGAGCAGTGAAAAAACAACTCATAACGAGCATGCAAGAAGGATTGGAGACAAACAAATCTCAGTAAAAACAAAACATAAAATTTCATCTGATTCGATTACCTAACATATTTCATGAATCCTAAAATGGATAATATTATATATATATATATATATATATATGGGGAGTGGCTATTGCTACTCTCAAATATCTATTATTACTCCCACTTTCAGTAATTTTTTAATTAGTTTGTCTAAAATATCCTTATGTATATATTTCCCCAAATCACCATCAATAAAGACTTAAGAGTTATAACTACCAATCCATGAATAAAACTAAAAGCCCATTACATCACCATATAAAATTTTTCGTAAAATATTTTGAAATTAGTTAACTACGTAAATATATCATATAAACGCTTAAATATTTATAACTACTTTGATAATATATCTACTTCAATAGTAAAAAAAAAAAGCACATCTTTTAATTTGTAAAATATTTCATATGAAAGTTCCGTGACTTTTATTATTTCTCAAATCAAGATAACAGTTTAATATACATTTGTGTTATCAATTTTTTTTATGAGAAAAATTTTATTATCAATTATAATTTTATTTAAACATATTATTTTTAATTTAATCAACAACCATTTCAAAATTTGAAAAAATTTAATGTTATTTTTACAATATTTATTCATAAAATTTAATATGTAAATAAATAATTATATATATTTATTTTTAATCTCTTTGTGTTTTTTGTTTAAAATTTTTTATACAATAATTATTTAGATCTAAAAAATTATATCGAATAGATTAATTTGTAGTACTTTCTAAATTCAATAGAAAAATAATCTCAAAGAAATATCCATTTTGTTACTAGTAAATATTCAAGACTTTATATAATTTAATTATATTTCAATGAATTAATAACAACAATAAACTAAAATAAAATTATTATTAATAATGGACAATTGATATTAAGTTTTTTAAAAAAAAACTATAGTTTTGATTTTGAAATATAAGAATAAGGGCATTATAGACAAAATAAATAAAAATTAGTAAAAATAAAAGTGGCAATAAAAGTGGCAATAGACATTTGAAAATGGTGTGTCTATATATATATATGAACAAGTCAACCTTCCTCTACAAGTAAGTGGGGATAAACAATATTGAAGCAGTAATTAGTGTTTTTTTTTTACTTCTAAAAGCAGTAATTAGTTCTTCAAATAATGTTACGAAATAGTCAAAACTTGTAAGTGGAATATCCTGTACGTATGAAGCATTGTCCATTTGCACTAATTTCAATCATAAAAGGGTTCACTCGCGTGTAGTTTGAAGTGTGATGCCTCGTGTTATTTTACAAAAATTTCAAATAAAATTACAGCTACTTTTTTAATAAGAGGTTAATCTTGATATGCTTACAATTATATATATAGGTCAAGGGAAATTCCCAAAATGTGGGTACATGCACTAGTTTAATCTAGTGTGTTTGCCACTTTCAGATTCCATGACTATCTACTTGGATTAAAGAAAAAGATGTATGTGAAAAAGGATTATATATGATCAACACTGAACAAAGTCTTCTCTTTTGTGTTTTTTTATTTTTTTTATTTTAACTTCTTAGTTAGGACGGGTTGTACAATGAAAGCAATAATAAAATGTACAGTAATAATAAACAATGTCATATTATAAATTGTAATAACACGGAGAGAATATCATATATGATTATAAATTATAGTTGATGCTATTAAAGAATTGAATACTAGTCGGCGTACGTATTTCTAATAATTTATACTCCCTTCAGGGTTGGGGTCACTAGCGAGCTATCATCACATGCAACCAAAAAAAAAAAGGAAAGAAAAAAAAAACTCGAGAATTAAGCATGTACTTGAATCTTTGTAGTTTATGTATTAGTTCCTTTGAGAAACGTTTAATAAAGGGATTCAGATTAAAGAAAACACATTTAAAAGGGTTAAGTTAATATTTATTAAAAAATTAAAAAAATTAAAGAAAGATTAACATTAATTAAAAAAATCTAATATAACCATGAATTGAGAGAGGTGATGAGTTTTTTAACCAGTGTGTTGAGAATTTGATCAACCCTAGAAATAGAGCATCTTCTTAATCTGTGACTAGTACCCACACCCTTAAATAGGCTTAAAGTAAGTGAGATTAATAACTACATCTGGGACTGGATATATGAGAAGTAAAAACAATTGACACAAAATCTCGTTTTCAATAGCTAAGATGTAGACAAAATGTATGTGGGAGTCCTCGTGAAAGTCTTCTGATCTAACCCACGCACAGATGTAGAAAATAAAACAAGAAATGGGATAATATCACAAACAATGTCATTTAACGGATATAGTTCTTACAATGATAGAAAATTAATGGTATGCATGGTTATTTTATTTTATCTCAAGAATAACGAAACTATTATGGTTTATACGGATAAACAAGCAAAGCCTAGCTAGCAGCAGAGTGGTGCCTATAACAAAAACATATGACTTTAAATTAAAACATGTTGGCCTTATACTACTCACTTTCTAATTAGTTGGCTTATCATATGAACGTTATATATATATATATATCTCAGAGTGACATGGCACGTAATTAAAATATATCCATATTAGGGACATGAAGTTAATTAATTATTTATTTTCTTCATAGTCATCGTTCGTGCGCTCTTTATATTAATTAGGAATCTATGACCATTCAGAAGATGATTATCATGATTACCCACTATACTTCCACACTCTTTCCTTATTGAAGCACGTGGGTCTTGTGCAATATTATGGTAGTAACACAAGTTCTGTGACAGACACATGAAGTAAGCCATAAGTCTAAATTAATCAAACCCAAAGCCAACGTGGTTTTCGTCCTCATCCACCGGTAACATTAAATATAGTGCAAGAAATCCATCTAGATTATTGTTCAAAACAAAGTGTTATCTGAGAATTTGGACCTTCTCGTGACTTGATTAGATTTTGTGGTGAAAAATAAGTAAAATATAGTAGTCCCTCTATTGCCAAATTTTTAGATTTTTTTTATTAAATTATCCATCGATTTATCATGTATTCTATCAAGGGAAGTATCAATTTATTTTATCAATATTACCCATAGTGTAATTAATTATATTTACTTATTTTAATTAATTATATTTATTTACTTCTATTTTTTTAATACAGTGTCAAAAGATAGTCCCCATAATTACGATATATATTTTGTAATAACCCCATAACTACTATATTGACTATTGAGCTTCATGTCCTAGTACAAATAATCAAATATAGACTATTTTACGTTTTATCAAACAATTCAGTCACATGAGAAGTTTTTTGTAGAAAAAATTAACTACATTATCGTCCAATAATGAATTAAAAATTACTAAAAGAATAAAATTGTGAGTGTGATGCATTTCTACTTGGAAAAGAAAAATCCTCAAGTAACGAGGTTTGTAAAATAATAAAGTGATAACTTCTATTATATGTTAAATAATTTAAAGATAAGTAACTAATTTTCTCACTTTATAAATATTGAATTCAAAATCACTCTTTCAAAGTCCAATTTCTTACTCCCTCCGTCCAGGATATTAGTTATTTGAAAAATTTAGACAAATTAATATATTAAAAAAATTAATGTATTCAATTATACTCTGTCGAGTAATATTAGGGTGAGTTTTTGTTTCAATTTCCACTTTTTATTTTTAGTTTTATAGTTTTTAGATCAAGATTTTATATTTTTAATAATTTCCAGTGTTTTCTTCATAAAATTTTGAAAATTAAAAATAGGTTTGTTTGATTTCAATTTTCAATTTTTATTTTAAGTTTTTTATATTTTTAAAATTTGTAAAGAAAATACTAAAAGTTGTGAAAACTACAAAATATAATTTATAATTACTTTTAATTTTTAGAATTTTTTCATAAAATTCTGAAAATTTTGAAACCAAAAATAAATTAAAAAAACTGATAAAATGAAAACAAATAGGCCCTTAGTTACCTAGAAAAATTGAGAGAAATTGATATGTGGATTCAATCGACTATTATTTTTTGCCGAGTTTTTTGGGTTAGTCCAAGTCAAGTTTATTCTTTTGGTGAATCATGACTAGATATCGGTTCGTTTCATGAAAGAACTCGAGAAACCAATCTATATATCCTTGGAAGCAATATTCAAGCAAGCAAATGAGCTAAATTATAGTTGGCAAAAGTAAATATGATAGCTGGTCGAGTTAGCTTGATTTTATAAATTTATTTTGTCAATTGAAAATTTTATAGTAGATCAATTTATGTTTAAATTTCTCTTCAAAACTTTATTTCAAATGCTCATAAGTGAGATAAATTCAACTAAAAGTTAAAGAAATTACTTCTTAAAATTAGTCTGTGCAAAAAATTTATTAAATTATATTTTAAGGAAAACAAAACTCAATTTACACCTATATATAATAAACACGACGCACAAAGACTTTGCATAATTCAATATTGGCTAAACCATATCTGTAAGACATAAGAAAAATTAATTGTTTCACTTTTCTTTTTTTAGAAAAAAAAGCATATATAGTTGCATATTTAATTCATTTTTATTTAATTAGGAAGGATACATTTATTATAGGACTAATTTTATAATAATTTTTTATATAAAATTTTATCAATCCAACCATTGAATTTAAAATTTCTATCAAATAGATAAAGTATATAAAATTTCATACAATTTTATTTTGATGGATACCATGTTCTGAAAAAATAAGTAAATATCGATTAGTAGACTATATGTCTATTGTCATATTATTTTTTTGAAATTTGATATGTTTGATCATCAATATAACAAAGCATAAATCAATGGTTGGATGAAAGATCAAATTTAATTTAATATGGATGAAAAGAATTATTGAATGGAGTAAGTGTATAAGACTTACTTCGAAAATAAATAAATTCTCACTCTTATTTAATAATTAAATATATATTTATGAGATTAAAATAGTCTTAAATAATCACATGGCTATTTGTTCAAATTCAAATTATATGACAAGCCTTAGACTCAATTAGCCTAAAGAAGGAGAAAAATAATCATTACACATTATCTCTTTATTTTTAAAATATTAATTCTTATAAAGTAATATCTTCTTGTATTTCTTATGAACAAGAAATGGTCTCTTGAAACAAAATTGATGAATTAATATAAATAATAACAATAACTTCTATTATACTCATTCCATTCCTTATTAATAATCATATAAGATTTTAGCACAAGAATTAGGAAAACACCTAAGTGTTCTTGACTTTTTTTAATAAACAGATTTAAATGACTAATTTTTCATTTGATGCACACGTCTAGATGCCATGTGATTGGTTAGTCAATGAGATAGTATTAATGAGTGAAAGTTGCTAATACTAATTAAGAATAAAATAGGTATAAATAATTAATTTTCTATTGAAATGTTACAATGGTAATCACTATAGTTGTTTTTTAAAAAATGACTATTAATAAGGAACATAATGAGTAAATTTTTAATCTTTCTCCTTGGTTCCGATTAAAAAAAATTCCTTAAAAAAAATTACATTCTCAATCACTTTCAAAGTTTTAAACTAAGGAGTGACTATTGTCATGCCATATTGTGTCTATTATAACATTATATTAACTGAATTTTTATTTAATTGTCGTAAATCACCCTTCAAAATTAAAAGAGTTAAACTAATAGTTAATTCTTATTTTAATATTATCCAAATTCATTGGTATTAATATTGTTAAGGAAATCTTTTTTGATATCAACAATTTTTGTTTCTGTATTCTTTATTTTGTGAAAGAATTTCATAATAATTTTATATGATTTTTATTAAATTATAACTAGGTTAATTTCAAAATTTTTAATATTATTTTATTTTTTATTTTTATACAACCACCATATATATTCTACATATTTTTTTATTTAATATAACAACATAGACATAAATATTAAGTTAATTTTCTTTAAAAAATTTGTGTATTAATAATCTACAAAACATAAGACTAATTGTGATAGATGAAAATAATTTAAAAGGTGAATAAATTAATTATACTATATAACATATGTACTCTAGGATTTTTCATCTTCTATTTATATAATTTAATTTAGCATCAAAGCATATTATGTTAACATATTTTTGTATCGTTCTCTCAGTTTTTATTGCAGTTTCATTTTTCATTTTATTCTTAAATCTTATTGGGTAATATAATATAAATTCGTTATTTTCTTAATAATTATATACACTTGTTAGGATAAGTATTTTATATTAATATTTGATAATATATTTTTACATTATTTGAGGTGTTTTAAAAAAATATTATTTTATGATAGCACAATATTTTTACATTGATAGTCAACGTTAAATTTCAAAATTATTATTAAGGATTATTTTATTTAATTCAAATTTTATTACTAATATTATAATTCAAACTTTTAATACTCTCTATTACAATTCAAAATTTTTATTACTACATTGGTAATGATATTTTATTTCATATCATATTTATATTAAAATAAAATTACTAAAATACTATTATACTTAAAGATACTTTATTTAAAGTAAAACACTTAATTCAATTTGAATACTATTAAAGAATGAAAAAAAATCAATTTGTAACATAATTTTTTTAATCTCCATGTGAAAATACAAACATAAAGTTAATATATTTTATGGGAAAAATGAGGCAAAGATAAAAATATTTTCATAAAATAAAAGATTACATAAAACTTCACCAAAAATATTAATAGTTTGGTGAAGAGCATTTTAGAACACATCCATTTAAACTAATAAGTAATTTTATTATTTTCTTTATATATTTTCAAAATTTTATTTTTTTAGCTTAGATATTAGGAAATAAAGAGTATGGATAAGAGTCGAATTGATAATTTTTTATGACTCATTGAGATATACATTAGTTTACCATTAAATTATGAGTTCACTTACTTCAAAATCTTATAAATATCATTATTTAATGATAAATTTACACAAAAGGAAATAATAACATAATAATAGAAAAAAGAGATACCAGAACCAAAAATAAAAATTTTAAAGAAAATAAAATTAAAACGACTTGTATTTACGGAACTCAAAACATGTTTTGAAAAAAGGAATCAAAAGAGAGAAAAAAAAAAGACATAAAGTATTAAAATAATAAAAAAAGGAAAGGAAAGTAGAGTGCCGTCCAGAAAACACCAACCTCTCAACACACCTAATCTTCCTTCCATTTCCATTGGTCATTCCTCACTCCCTCTCCCTCCCCCTCCCCCCTCCCCCGTCACCATTATATACCAATCCCACCCTCCTCATTCTCCAATATTCCCAAACCCATAACAAAAACAAAAGGAAAAAAACTCTCTCCTCCCTCTCTCTCTCTCTCTCTCTCTCAAAAAAGAAAAAAAGGGTACACCACCGTTCCTTACCATGGGGTTCCCCGTAGGCTACACAGAAGTCCTTGTCCCAACCACCTTCCTCCGCGTCCTCACCTTCCTCGCCGCTCTCCGAAACCTCGTACTCTCCCTCTTCCGCCTCCTCGGCCTCTCCGAACTCCTCGACACAACCACTACCACCTCCACCGACCCCTCCCTCCTCTCCTGGGCCCAAGCCCAAGCCCACGGGCCCAATTACAATACCAACACCAACAACCCCTCCCTCTCCGTCCTCCTCATCCGCGAATTCCTCCCAGTCATGAAATTCCGTGACCTGGCCGGCGCCGGTGCCGGAGTCTCGTTCCCGGCGACGGAGAACGGCTGCGCGGTTTGCCTGAGCGAATTCTCCCGGGAGGAGGAGGTCAGGTGTATGGCGAACTGCAGGCACGTTTTCCACCGGGGGTGCGTGGACCGTTGGATGGATCATGATCAGAGGACCTGTCCACTCTGTAGGACGCCGTTGGTGCCAGATCAAAAGGTTCACGAGTACAATCAACGGCTCTGGGAAGCTTCCGGTGTATCTGAATTCTATACGGATTAGATAACACCTGATTGGCTGATTGCTTCCTCTTCCACCACCGACTTGCCTCTTTTCTTAACGATTTATTTATTTATTTATTTTGGTATTTTTTTTCTATCTATATTTATATATTTAGATATATATCTTTTTTGGGGGTTAGAATTTGTGGGTGGCAGGGCAGGTGAAATGTCAAATGTATATATAGCTAAACGGAATTAATAAATGAAATGTGATGAATGCGAAATTAGGGAATTTTTTTGGGATCAATATATATATGTACAGTCTTTCTTTTTAAGTTTTGGTGGATTCTATTAGTGTTGTTTTGCTGTCGTTGTTCTTTGCTGGCTATGGGGGTTGTTCGCACCGTAACAGAGCAATAGGACATTTGTGAGAGTAAAAGTTTGTTTTGGTCCCCAAAGGCTGATATTGTATATATGTTTTATTTTTTTGAAATTAAAAAAATATCAATTAAATTTTAAAATTATAAAAAAAATTAAATTAGTTTTTCAATAATTTAAATTAGTCCCTATAAATATTATTATAGGGATTAATTTGGAACATTTTTTTATAATTTTAAAAATTAAATTATTGCTTTTATAATTTTAAGACTAAAATAAATACATATATAATTTTAGGAACAAAAATAAATTTTTTCTGCATTTGATCTAACTTTTGAAAAATTATAATCTATAGTTTTGATAAAATCTTACTTTGCATAATTTTCGGTCAAATGATGATGTGTGATTTTAAAATATAGACCAAAATATGCTATACGTGAGCGAAAGGAGAATGAAAATGTGTTAATCGAATCTTAATAAATTATTATTTATTGGCGACTTGTGTTCTTTTATTATTAGCAAGTTGATCAATTGTCAGTAATTTATAATTTAATATGTATACCCCGAATCGTTTTCGATACCGAGGATCTATGAAGTACATACACTGACACGGACATGGGATACGATATGGACATGGACACGAAAACACACTAAACTCAGAAAATTACAAGACAGAGACACGGTGTGTATATATATATATAATTTTTTTGTATGGTTTTTTTCTTTCTTTAGTTTGAATTTTCTTTTTTCATATTTATATAATTTTTTATCTAATTAATTCTTGTTTTTGTCTTTTGTGATCAACCGAAGAATTTTCAAAATAAAATGACCCAACAATACATATTTAACCAAAAAATGGAGTTGATTTTCGGCTCACGTTAATATTAAAAATTTGAAAGAAAAAAAAAAGAAATCAACTCAGACATACTCGTGGGGTGTTTAAGCCACGTTCACAATGAATTAGAGTAGTGTCCGACCATATTTGGTGTGTCCGAGCTCAAAAAGTTATTTTTTTAATTGGACGTGTACGAACGCATATTATTATATGGGTGTCGGACATTGACATGTACGTGTCACTTGCTTCTTAGCCTAGGGTATACTATTTTTACGCAGTTACTTTTGTTTTGCGAAAGATCTGGCAATGTTTGCAATTTGTACTGGCACCGCAATGATTATTTAACATTGTGAAGCTATGTGAAACTGAGTATATGTTAATATTCGATGCTAATAGTGGTCCAGTGTTTTTGACTTTTTTCTTCTTCTTCAGAGTTAGTGTTAGGAAAAATAATTTATATATGGTATTTGTATAGGTAATTTACACTAATATGATAAAATAGGTAAATTTACTTGTATATGGTGTTTTAGAATCCACATTGATTCAATAAAAATTATTATTTTGATGGATTCAGTTTGACTTGATACAGTAATTTTATTTTAATATTATTTTATTGAATCGGTCAAAGGCGGATTCAATAAAATAATATTTTTTACACTGAATTCGATGCAAATTCAGTACACAAATATTTTTTTATTGAACCCGCCTTTGGCGGATTCAGTGTTGAATCTGCCTTTGGCGGATTCTATACTAAAAACACCATATTATGGGAAATTTTTTCAAAATACCATATTGATGTAAATACACCACTCAAAAATCATATGTAAAAAAAAGACCCTTAGTGTTATTGGTAATTGCCTAATTGGTAAAAAATGGAAAAAGAAAGAAAATTGCGTGTGACGCTTAATTAATTAGTGATTTATTTGTCTACCATGGGTATTTGACTTTTTCTCTCAATTATTTAGGGTTTGTGTTTATATAAATAAAAAAGGAAATATTTAGTGTTTGCGACGTTAGACACATGCTTCTCTTGCTAAAGATTTACTCTTTTGTGTGCTAGTTTAATGTAGGTTTTGGGGAACCAGATCCAATGATGATTCATGTAGTTTCTGGATATATATGTTTCTTAAGGTTTCAACTTTTTGGTCTGTGCCAATACTTTGTAGGTTAATTTATTTATTACAGTGAATTTTTAACCTTTTCTCGTATAGTAAGAACTAAGAAGTAAGGTTATCTGAAGCGTTTAGTTGACCAGTTATGGAATTTAAAAAATTTATCATTTGTCTAATTTTTTGTTTTTTATTTATATTTCTTATTTTAATTGATTGCAGTCAAGCCATCACAAAATATAAGTAGAAGATCAACTAGATAAATTAATTCCAATTAATTTTAATCTTATTTCCTTAACTAGTATCCGAATGGCACAAAATGACACAATTAGCAAAACCCTGAAATATTTTACATTGATTTTAATCTCTTTTTAAAATTCAACAATGTGACTGACAGAGACTTTTCCTTTATTATTTTATTGTAAAACTGATATTTCTGGTAAGAGAAAATTTACGTGGGAGTAAGTGCCGTATCAACTAGAAATTCAGTACTTATATCGGTCAGTAAATTCAAATTCTTTTTTTTTTTTTTATTGATGTAAATTCAAATTCATTGTCTTTCGGAAATACGGGTCAAACTTTAACTAGCTGTTCATCTTCATCGGCTATTGAAAAATTATCATGCCGACGGAGAAGTGCAACTATGGTATAAATAATTATTATTGTGAAATTTGTGATAGGATCCTACGGTTCTACCAATTAACCTAAAGTTAATCCTTTGTTTTCTTTTATTTTATAATCATACTCTTTGGAGAATTATATTTCCCGTATAAATGTCTATATCTATCAATTAATTAGTACAATTTTCTACGGACTGCGATGGATGGAAAGTGTTCTAGACTATACATGCGTATGCTTTACGCAGTCAAAAAAGAAACTAATAATTTGAAGTTTTAAGTTGAGGAAGGGGGAGCTGTGAGTGGGAAAGACCACCAGCAAATAAAAGTTGTCAAAATCAAGTAATCAAGTCTATCGTACGGACGTTAATGTGTATATATAATAAAGTAGGGCAACTTATGCAATCCTCATAATGGCTGTGTGGACTGGAGTACATGTTCTTGTGTAAAAAAATTTGATGAGGGGAGGCGGAGGAGGTTAGTGTAAATTTAAAATAAGGGATTCTGGTTTGGTGATTGGGAACATAATCGTCCCTCGACTATTTTTCATAATCTGTAATCTAATTTCGGGAATAGAACCTCCGACCATTTTGTATGTGTGTAAATATCATTCATTAAACTCTCTTGCGAGGCTTAAAGTAGAACCACCTTCTTAATAAATAGTGAAAATACACATATATAATATGGTCATATGAAATTTGTAGTTGAGATGAGATAGTCTCTAGTACAGATTCAAGTGTTAATGTTTACAAATTTCAACATATTAGTTAGAGATGTAACATTTTATAGAGGGAGTTTTGCGTACTTGAGTAAACTACAAAATCTCCAAGATTTTACATATGATCCTTTAATAAAACAATTAAAACATGATAAATAGGAGAGAGAATGACTTTATTGTCCTTAATATAAAACTTTTATATAAATAGAGTACTTTACCATGTGAATGAGGAGTGTAAATCGTGATATTTGATCTTACAATAATAAGGTTAAATATAAATTCATGTGAATTTTTAAGAATAATCATATGATCATTAAATAATTAATTATCTGTATATGGTTATACAAATCATATCAACTCCTTCCACTTTGATAATAAATTACTCTTTTTTTTTTAATTGAGTCGCTATTATATTAATAAATATATTAATATTACAATTTACACATGAATTTTACTGTAAAATTTTGTGAGTACCATACTAGAGGGATATATTGTGAAGATAGTAGATCTAATTTGCTTATTAAATAGAGATAGTGCACATGTACATGTAGTGGATATGAGCGAGCAAGAGACAGAGAAATGGTTGTTACAGTAGCAGAGTAGATGTGTATTACTACTAAGGTCGGTAACATGTGTGTGTCATCATCAACTTCGACATGGGTGACCCTATACCTGCAGGCATTGGCCTGTTAGTTGGTCAAACAGACAGCTGCGTTTCCACTTGCTTATAGGTATCATCGGAAATCTTGTTGATTTCACATACACCAACTTAACAGGCAATTATTTCATACACTACTGTAAATCTTTCCAGAAGGTAGCAGCATATAACTTTAATAAAGTTGACTGTGGAAGTAAATTTGACAATTTGTCATGGATTATGAGAAAATAATGACTTCTAGGATAAGGGTATGTTTGGTCCGGTAAAAGTAGGGTGAACATTTTTCTAGATAATTAAACTGTCTGTAACTTAATGCATAAAATCCATTTGTGAAGATTTTTATATTACTTTTATGCCCCAACAAACACGTTATAAGAAGTAACATATTATAGAGAGGAGAAAAAATGAAACACCTAAGAAATTAATTAATAAGTGTATAATTGTATTTTAAATGTTTCATATAATCTAGAAAATTACACTTTTCTTTACTTTGAAATTATAGATCATGTGTATTTTAAATTTTAAAAATATGTAGTTTGACTTTTAAATTTTCTTGAATGTCTATATTAACCTTCTGCTAGTTTTTCTATCAATTGTAAAAAAAAATAATCACAAATTTAAGAAAACTTAGTGTATCGAGTTATATATTTAGAAAAGTTCAAGGGATCATTTTGTACATATTTCAAAGTTCAAAGGAGCATAGAACACTTAACTCTAGTTAAAATGCATATTTGTGAAAGATTATGAGGTTAATTTGTACATTTTTAAAACTTTGAGGATAAGATACACATTACTTATAGTTTTGGAGAATATAGTATAAATTAGCCTATAAAATATGAGAAATTTAACATGACCATAAGGGTCAGTTTTTAAGAATTGCGTAGTGTTTCATCTTAGTATTTTTCATTTCATAAAAGAAATAATACTAATGCATATTTTCTCAGTTGTTATTATTATTTTTTAGAAGGAACTAAGTAAATTTTTTACCATACTTTCTTCAAAATATAATTTAACCTTAAAAATGAAGTTGGCTTAACAATTATCTTGTCTGGAATACAGCACCAAATAATATAAAAGAAAAAAGAAAAAAAAATTGACATAGTTTTGGTTTCTAACGAATTTGTCAATGCCTCACGAATCATATTTAGCTTCTTCTTTTTTAATGAGATTTTCAGCCCAAAACTATCAAACTATCATGTTTGAAAAAAAAAAATTATTACGGGATTATGGGATTTAAATCTCGCCTACAACGAGTTTTGATTAAAGTAATAATTTTAAAATGAACCTGCCAATGCCAATAATGAGGTTGATAAAAAATAATATATTAATAAACTTAATAAAAACTAATGTAATAATATATTCGCTGATATCAAATTTAACTAATTATCATATTTTCATAAGTTATTTTATAATCTCATATTTCAATATCAAACTCATCCAAAACTCATACAAAATAAAAAAAATCTCATATTAGTCTTAGCAGTCTCTTTTGTAACAAGAACAAAGAATGAATTTATAAAAATAAAATAAAATGTTTTGTAGCAGATATATATGTATTTTTTTTTGGTCGGATAGCAGATGAAGTTTTGATTGCAATGGTAACTGGTTACATACTTTTCATCAAACTCGGGCTCTAACGTGGGCCTTGAAATACTAGGAAACATATCGAACCTCGATGAAATCTTGTTGCAATATGTAACTTTTCTTCAAGATTTCAACCCAATCTAGTCTGTATATAAAAAAAGTATATAAAGAAATCAGTCATGTTTGGCTTCTTTGTTCCTTGAATCAGACTTCAAAATAATAAAGTAGAACACTACCTCGTTTGACTTCCAAATAAACACCACGTACACGCAAACTTGATAGACTAAAATACCATTACTGACCTTGAAAATGAAAAATCCATGTTCTCACCATTGGTCTTCATGAAAATTAAGGGCATTGTGAAGCCTAGTGTTGGTAAATTGAACTCAATTAAAACTCCCTCTATTTCACAGATTCAACTTCTCTTTCAAGCAAATAGCTCACTACCAACCCATCACTCTCTTTCTCTTTACCTTTGCTTGAATCTCAAGTGACCCTCATTACAATGTTCTTCAACAATGTGTCACATAAAACAAAAAAGAATAAAATTGTAAAGCAAAAATTTCTCATTCCATCTCATGCACCACACTACCAAAAAGGAGAATCTTGAAATGTCAATTACAATAATATTTCAAATATTTGTAGTAATCTCATTGCTTTTGGTATCAGTGAATGTGTATTCTCTGGAATGCGAAGATGATCGATGCAAAACTGGTTTGTGCAACAGCACTGGTGCTTGTATATGCAACCTCCCTGATCCTTCCACAATCTTAGACGGTGATCGATCATTTCTGGGGTAAGAAACATTTATCTCACCCCTCCAAACTAGTCTTCATGAGCTCAACTCTGAATTTCTTCCAAGCATTCATAATTGGTTTTCTTAAAGCAAGAAATGTTATTTTGATCATTAATAAAGTAAAGGGGCGGGGAGGAGAAAAACTATGTCATCAATTATCCCAATCAAAGTATAGGGGTCTTGCTTCTTGGAAATCATATGAGGAAAAAAAAAAAAAATCCAGTATTGCGTTCATTGATCATATTTGATACCTTGAATCCCATTAGTATTAGTATTTTCTTTTTATTCAATAAAGGGGTGGGGAGGAAAACTATGCATCAATTAGGCCTATCATTGTAAAGGGGTCTTGCCTTTTGTAAATTAAATGAAAACTATGCATCAATTTTGATATATTGAATCCTATTAGTATTAGTCTTTTTTGATATGTCAACATTTTGAATGAGATTATGTGTTGTGAGGCTACAGGGGTAAGTTCTGTGATGAAGAAATGACCATGTGTGATGGGACAAACTCATTCTGGTGTGAAAATGGGGGAACATGTGAGGAGATTGTTCAGGGAGAGAAGTACTCATGCAAGTGTCCCAATGGATTTGCTGGGGAGCAGTGTGAGAATTCTGGAGCACCATGTGGTCAGATTTTCTGTTTCCACAATGCTGAGTGCTTGGCTGAAGCAGGTGATGTTTGTCAGTGCCCACCAGATTGGAAAGGCAGTGCTGATTGCTCTCTTCCAACCACAACATCACCAGGTTATCTCACTTTTCTTCATCTCACAAGCCATAAAGTCATATCCAAGTTTGAACGCTGTTGAAATGAGTGTTATCTGATAAGGGAAATGTTTTTTTGCACATAAAAAGTGGACACCAAATGGAACATGGAGAATTAAGGTTTTTGTGAATTCCACACTGTTGAATCTCATTACCTTTTAGAGTGTGGTGCTCCTCTAATGTCCCAAAATATGTGTTTAAATAATGAGACTCATATGGTAATATGTCTGGATCCAAAAGCTTGCTAACTATTTGTAATAACTAAAGCAATAGTCTAGAGCTTGCCATAACATCCCTGAACTTGTTTGGATCCAGTAATTTATTTAATTTATAAGCTCCTCCACATGCAAGAATTTTTGAATCATGCTTACTGGATCGAATAAAGTATGCTTAGCTCTGAAGTCTGAATAATAGAAACAGGATAAACTCAGATGCATTGTGCGGTTATTAGTTGGTTGAAAAATGTTGATGTTGAGTTTCCAACAACACCTTTAATTATTTGAGCTATATTAGTGTGAAAAGATCATCATGGCATGTATGCTTTACCTAATGGATTTTCTAATGCAGATTTTTACTCAAATTCATCTTCCACGGAACTTCCTAAAGTAACCAGCAGTAGTGACACAAATGTGAGTATACATGACACATGATCTCCTCAGAATGAATTGTTACTTATTATTATTATTATCCCAATTTCACAATTTTCGTGACCAAGTGCTGTTGTCAAGTACAGAGAACACTGGCTGTCTTGGCAGTTTCTTCAGTGGGAGCAGTTGGTGCTGGTGCCATTTATGGCAAGAAAATATTCAGCAAGAAGAAGAGAGATGCAGTTAAGTTCCAGCAATTATCTGAAATGCGGGCTCAAGGGGTACTAGATGATGATGATTATGACGATGATGAGAACCTGTCCATGGTACCTGAAAGGGTTCATGGTGATGTCTCACACATTTAGTAGCCATATACTTATTCCAGCATAATTTTAGGATTCTTAGCCCAAGTAGTTTCCACAGTTGAAACTAGAGTTCTGTTTTGTCATTTTGGTACTGGTTTTGTATATGATTGTGCTTAATAAAAGGACAATATCATATACGTTTTCTTGTCCCACCAATCATTTCTTGTCACGTGTAAAATGAGAAATATATTTAGTCTCTATTTCAAAATTTTAAATGCTATTAAGTGTCATTTTCCACATATCAAGAAGTGATTAGAAGGACAAGAAATGGCACGTGATTTGAGGACAGGTGATTTCAATCCCTTTATCACACAGATAAAATCCTGATATCATGGGTTTAGTGCAAACATAGAAGGGTATAGTAGCATATGTGGACTTCAGCATGAACACCCTAAACTGTAGCTTGAAGGATTGAAACTGAGTTTCAATTTATTTTACCTATCCGGCAAAATTTCAGGTTGGGTTTTATTTTAACATAACTATTAGTGTCAAACTATGGTTTGGGTAGAGTGAGGAAAAAAAGTTCTTTTCCACAGGAACAAAGTAAGATCTGCAAAATATAACCCAATATTAAGGTGAAAGTAATTAAATGTATTGAATTATCAAGAGCGGTTGCGTAAGTGTGATACAGTGGTTTATATATATGCAGAGTAATTAATGAAGGAACTAACTAACTTCAATTAAGGAAGTAACCAACTAGATAACTAGTTTCCTATTATGCCCCCTCAAGTTGGGGCAAATATATCTAGTATGTACAACTTGCACATGAGATTCCTAAACTGAGTTCCTGGAACTGGTTTGGTAAGCAAGTCTGCGAGTTGATGTTGAAAGGGAACATGGATTAATTTAATCATGCCTGAGTTGACCCTAAACCCGAATAAAGTGGCAATCAATCTCCAAATGGTTCGGTCTTTCGTGAAAAGTAGG
This sequence comes from Dalbergia cultrata, assembly GCA_031216105.1. NCBI lineage: Eukaryota > Viridiplantae > Streptophyta > Magnoliopsida > Fabales > Fabaceae > Dalbergia > Dalbergia cultrata. The sequence goes on along the minus strand of CM062353.1, from coordinate 73,311,278 downwards.
ATTGGTTGAAAGGTGAATGACAGCCATATTGTCACAGAACATCATCGTGGAAGCAACTTTTACTGAGAAAAACTTGAGTAATTCCACTAACCAAGTTACCTCACTTGCTGCAGTAGCCAAGGCCCTGCGTTTGGCTTCTGCTGAGCTCCGGGGAGACTACAGGCTGTTTCATGCTTTTCCAAGAAACAAGAGAGTTTCCAAAGAAAACACAATAACCCGTGGTTGAACTGTGTAATTTCCCCAATCGGCATCAACATAGGTTGAGAAAGTGAACTTAGATTGTGCAGAAGAAAGGAGTTCATGTCCTGGCACTGTCTTAAGGTATCTCAATAAGTGATGCAGGGAATCTAGATGAGGTGTGCGAGGCCTAGACATAAATTGGGCCAGTTTGGTGGCTGAAAAGGTGATGTTTGGCCTAGATATGGTTAAGTAAACCAATCTTCCAATGATTCTGCGATATAGGTAAGGATCATCTAGAATTTCACCATCATTAGCACTGAGTTTCAGGTTGGGATCCGTCGGGAGATTGGCAGTTTTGCAAGCCAAAAAACCGGTATCCTCTAGTAATGAAAGGGTGTATTTCCTCTGTGATAAACAGATTCCCTTATTTGACCTCACTAATTCAAGTCCAAGGAAGTATTTCAAGTCACCTAAGACTTTGAGCTTGAAGAGGGATTCTAATTTCTGCTGAACTTGATTGATCATAGATAGTGAAGGGCTGGCCATACTGATGATGAGAACTTGTGGAACCATTGCCTAGAGGCTTGTTTGAGCCCATAGAGAGACTTAGTGAGTTTACATACTAGACCTTCACCTTTTCTATGGTGTCCCAATGGCAAATTCATATATATTTCTTCAAATAGGTCCCCATTTAGGAAGGCATTATTTATGTGTAGCTGTAATAACTTCCAGTTCTTCACTACTGCAATTGAAAGGAGAATTTTGCTACTGGAGAGAAGGTATCAAGAAAATCAACTCCAACTTATTGAGTGTAGCCCTTGGCAACTAAATGTGCCTTGTATATGTACAAAGTCCCATCTGGTTTATACTTAGCCTTGTAAACCCACTTGCAGCCTATTGTGTGCCTGTCAACAGGAAGTTTAACAAGTTGCCATGTATCGTTGGCTTCTAGTGCCTGGAGTACTTCATTCATGGCATGTATCCATTCAGGATATTTAATTGCTTGATGGAAAAGGCAGTTTCAGGAACAACATTGACATGGATGATAAACTGAGTATTTAGAGGTCAATTTATGGTACCTAACATGGTTTGATATGGGGTATTGAGGTTCTGTAGGGGCTGAATTGGCGTTGCAGATATAATCTTTGAGGTGGGAAGGAGGTTTAGAGAGTCTAGATGACCTTCTAAGGGTGAGGGCAAGTTTAGGGAGAGTAGGTTCAGTGACTGTAGTAATAGAATTGGGAACAGTACGGGCAGAAATTGGGACAGGTCCTATAGGTAGTGGCTGTCGAGGGATGGTGGGGGTTGGAATTTGAGGTAAAGGGTTTGGTAGAACTATATCTTCAAAGAGATTAGTTATGGAGGTTTGAGAGGTGGAATTTGCAAAGGGCATGATGTTTTCATGGAATGTTACATCCCTGGAGATAAAAATTGCTTGGTTTTCAAATTGTATAATTTGTATCCCTTGTAACCAATGGGATAACCAACAAAGACAGATGGATCAGCTCTTGGACAAAATTTGGCTGTGTATTGGAATGGTGGCTGCAAAGGCTAGATAACCAAAGACCCTAAGTTGAGAATAGACTGGAGTTTTGCCAAAAAGAACTTCACAGGGAAACTTGAATTTTAACAAGGGGCTAGGTGTTCTGTCAATAAGGAAAACAACAGTCATCAAGCAATCATCCTAGAAAGAGATTGGGACTTTGGACTGGAAGAATAGAGCCTGCTACATTTAGGAGGCATTGGTGTTTCCTCTCTACTACAACATTTTGTTGTGGTCTGTATGCACAGGAGAGTTGGTGCAAGACACCTTTTTGCTGGAAAAAATCAGTTATGGCAAGTTCTTTTGCATTATCTGATCGAATTGGCTTGATCTTAACCTGAAATTGTGTCTCAATGAAACTGAAAAATTGAATTAAACAGTTTGTAGCTTCAGATTTGTTTGATAACATATAGATCCGAGAAAATCTAGTGCAATCATTTACAATGCTCAAAGAATATTTCTTTCCATTATAAGTGGGAACACGGTAAATTCCCCACACATCATAACGTACAAGGTCAAAAAGAGCATTGGACATGTTATTGTTGCAAACAAAAGATAACCTATGAGATTTAGCTAGTGGTCATATTAACCAATGATTATCAGAAATGTTATTCAACACACGTGTATCAGAAAATTTATGTAACACTCTATGTGAGGTATGTCCAAATCTCGAATCCCATAAGTCTGCAATAGTAAAATTGATGTAGCTAATATTAGAAAGCATATTGTTTGGTGTGAGTGAAGTAGTATCTTGCTGAAAACATATAGCCCTTCATACAAATTACCCCTCCCAATCACCTTCAGTAAATTGCCATCCTGGATTAAGAAATATGAGGGGGAAATAGTCACAGATAAGGGAGAGTGTTTTAGTAATGCTGGAACAGATAGAAGATTAACATGAAATCGGGGAATGTAGAGAACATTTTGAAGAACAAGATCATCAGTTAATATAACAGTTCCAATGGAATATACTAGAATTGGGGAACCATCAGGTAAATTGACATAGAAATTTGACATAGGTTGAATATTAGAGAAAAGAGATAAAGAACAAGTAACATGTGAGTTGACTCCACTATCTAAATCCAAGAACTAGAGTTAAAAAATGGCATTGATAATGAAGAGGAAAGAATGAAACGTGGTTGCCCAGAACACACAGCATCATCTGAAGCAGATGGAGCATGTTGAGACTTCAAAAGGGTTCTGTAATTGTGGAATTTGAGAGGGATTCAGCATTGGGGGAGCTTCATCAGGTTAGACAGAATAAATGTGATGAATAGATTGCTTCCCTCAACCCGATTAAATGAGGTGTAAGTCAGCATGGTGTCCCACATCCCATGAGTACAAATAATATTTTTCTTATATACATGCAGGAGTAATTAATGAAGGAACTAAGTAACTAACTTCAATTAATGAAGTAACTGACTAGATAACTACTTTCCTATTAACCAAGAACACACTATGTCACTAACTTGTTCTTGTGCTCAAGACTTTTAATTGGAATTCAGCATTTTTTCTCCTTTTGCAATTCTAATTGTAATCTTCAGGGAATTTTTGTTGATGCTGCAATCTGAAAAAAAATATTACGGCAGACATTGGAAAATGAAAATAGTAAAAATATGTAAAGTCAGAGCAGGGATGAATCTGTTAGAAAGGAAATGAAGCAGGAGAAGTTGCTGCTTAATGGTTTGGACTGTATTTCTAGTCTATATCACGAATCATTCATCGAATTCTAATAAATCTGTCTCGAATAACTTATGACGATGATAAATTATTTTAGTGTTATTTTTGTTATTTATAAAATTTGAATCCGAAACATTAATATTTTGGACTATTTTAATGATTTGTATCTGAATGTTATTTAACTTCGACAAAGACTTAGTACTTGCGGGATTTTATACATATTTTTTGGCTGCTTATCATAGTTAATGCATTCCTGTGAGCGCAATTGATAAAAAAATCTTAGAACTAACTCGTCAAAAGAATAATCATATTTATCAGTAGATGAGTGGTGTGTGGTATAGCTTTGACCTTGACATGAAAGATATTGCATGATGAGTTAGCTCTAATGACCCAATATTCTCTTGAAATTGTTTGATTCTAATTGCTGAGATTGCTTTGTTATTATTTTCATCCTCACACTACATTATAATTATAATAACTAAGAAAAAAGAAATTGAGACTGAGAGGAAGAAAATAATTGAATGTTTCTCTTATTTGATTATAAATTATGGAATTTCAAGTTTTATCCTTTTTTGAAGTGTAAAAATCTTTTTTCTTTATCTTTTATTTTATTTTATTTTTGGTACGTATCTTTTATTTTATTTTTATCTCAATAGAATTACTATTATGTAAGTTCTATTACTGGGAACTTCATCAATATGATCTGATTTGATTGAGGTCCTTAAAAAAAGTAAGGGTTTCTCAATAATATTTTTTTCTTTTAAATCTAGAGCTTAAATTCAAGATCACTTGTTAAGGATCAAGATACCTATCACCTTAATTAATCTCATATCGGTTGATCTTTTTATTAACTCCGTCTTGAAAGGAAGATTAGGACAAATAAGATAATTCTTAGAAGAAAAATTATTCTAATATTTGGTATATTCTAACAAATTAGGCTGGCATAAAGAGGCTTTAGAAAAGGCCAAAAAAGATTATAGAGGATAGATACCACACAAATCAGGTGAGTGCTGTTTGATAGGAATGAAAAAGTGAAAAGGAGAGATGGATGAGTTTGGACTGTGTAGTTTCTGTAGCTTTCCGTCAAATCTTTTTTTTTTAATTAAAATCAGTTTTGAAAAAATAAATTTCCTCCGGAATCAATATCAATATCGCAAAGTAAAACCAATTACACACATCATGTGTTCTAGCTGGGATATGAGTATATGACTTCATGTTGGTATCATTCCATCATTGAAGAGATGCTTTTTTCTTTCATTTCCAAAAATGGATAATATATTCATTGATTTTCTTTCATGATTCGTAATTTCATGTCCTAATTTTATTCCCTCTCTTTTTTAATAATTTTTAATTTTCCAAATACAAAATAATATCCAATATGTCCAAAGATCGCGTGTGTCCCACGCTCCTTGTAGCGCGTAACCATGTTAGCAAAGACTTGGTGGTCTCTGCCAGGTCAACCCAAGAAGACTTACTTAACTGAGTCGAAAACAAACAGTACTATCGTATCATAGATCTTCTGAGTTTTATTTAATAATTTTTCAAGCAAATGACCCATCATTATCATTCTCTAGTTGTATTTAACTATTTACTACATTCTCACCAGCAAAGATTTTTTTCATTATTGTTTTATTAATTAATGCGCTAATACCCTTTTGCATCATTCACTCACACTTCCCTTCATCTCCATGATCTGAGAAATAGCCTCAAAATTACAACAGTAATCATGAAAAACATGGCTTTCAATTTGATTCTATGGTTTCATGCCAATATTGTTCTCATTTTTTTGGTGCTTTTTTCTTCCCCCTTTGGTGTCTTCTGTGCAAATGATGAACCTGGCAGTGGTGAAACCTTTACTGTTTCAAGCTTCAGGTACCCTGAGACCAGGCTAAGGCCCTTTGATTTGCGCTATATAAGAGGTGAGTGAGACAATTGGTGGCGACCCATTTGTTTATATGTTTTTTATTTGCTTTGTTTTTGTTGTTGTTGTTCATGATGAAGCATTATCTAGTGTGGATTTTAATGGGTCGGAATTCAGTTTTGATTTAAAGGTGAACTTTTTTTTATAGGAGCTTAATTTCTCTCCTCCATGTTTTTCTATCATATTACTTAGTTGATTCGTCATCCTCCTCCTCCTCCTCCTCCCCCCTTTGGTTTCAAGTGACTTTTTCTGAATAGTCTTTGGCAATTCTCTAATTGATATAATCATTGTGCAGTTTGTCTGTTTTTCTATATTACATGGCCAAGGTCATTTAGAATTCTGGGGTTGATTTTTTGAGTCCTATGGTATCTGTTTGATCTTCTGATAGAGATATCACTTCCACATACGAATAAACTGGTTATTTGGCAATATTTTATCGGTTTAGCATTATAATCATGAAACTGGAAGACAACTGTTTTTTCTTTTTTTCCCCCCTTCCTTCTGCTGTGGCAATTCCATCGGTTATATGACATGAGTTCTGTTATTTTGAGAAACGAAAAATTCATTTCCCGATATGTGTGGACTAACGGAATATGGATTATCTTACTTGTCTCTTGATGTTTTTCATTGCTTCAGTTGACTTGCCACCATGGTTCTCTGCCGTGTCTATAGCATTGAACTCAGATGTAGACCTTGTAAGTATATTCATTCTTCTTTGTAGATAGGACCCCCTTAGAATAATATTTTCTACGTGATGTTTGTTGCCTTTGGATTGAATTTATTTCATACTAGCGACTCAACAGGCATTGGTGTGCCTGTCGAGTCGTCTTTTTATTTTTTGAAAATTATTGTAATTAGTGCTAAATATTACATAAGACATCTTTACATCAATAAAATAAATATTTAAATATAATTAATTAAAATTTACATTTTAAATGTTACATCTTGTCTAGCCGTATTTTCTATTCTTTAGGTATTTACATAATTTTATTATTTTCAAGAGATTTTAGAAAGAAATTATTGAGACTTAAGTAAAATCTAAAGAAAAAGAAATGGAAGAGCAGAATAATTTCGAAATATGCACAATCAGTAAAAGTTGGAAACTGTCATGCATTGAAAAAAAAAAAAGTTGAAAACTATCACAGAAGGTGGGGAACATAGGGAGCAGAGAGAGTGCTATAAATTTTTGACAAATTAGTAGATATTTCAATATAAACTATGTTTATGGATTGGAAGTGGATTCCAATTCAATTAGGCGACACCAAAAACAGTTATCTACTGAATCCTCTTTATATAATGGTATAGATTCTTCTATTTTGATCTCTCTTGTTTTATAATGCCTCATATTGATTGAGTTAAAAATGAAATAGTTCTCTGATAAAAATCCAATTTATATGTCTTTATGAAATTTCCTTCATGTATGTAGCTATTAAAATTGTCATTGTTGGCTCTGCTGCTGATAAATTCATGGGGTGCCTGATCTTAGGATATCATCTTACTTTTTATTTGGCTCTAATATATTTTGCATCTTTCATTTGTTCAAATGAACACTGTTTTCAGGACATCTCAAGAATTGAAAGGGTTTCACAGAGCACGCTGCCAATAATATGCTTTAGAGATGGAAGTCCTCCCCTGCCAGATGCCTTAAACATATCCTTGAAGGATTCAGCCATTTCAGGTAGGGGGCCACCTAAAGCTAGTTATAGTTTTTTAAAAACTGATGTTCAAGAACATAAATTGCATCTTAAATTTCTCTCTGCAAAGTATTTATAAACTTATTTTGAATATTTTTCGCAAGAAGTTGACAGCTTGCATTCTAGTATACCCTCTTGTCTTCCATTATTTTATGTGCTCTACTTTGGTGATTTCTTTGCTTATCATGTAATGATTGATGAAAGATTATTGAACTCACAAAATTCTTTTTGGCTTATTGCAGCATTTTGTTTTGAATTACTTTGAAAGCACTCTTGCACTTGTTCTCTCTCTCTCACAAAATTAAAGGAACAAGTTTTTTTTTATTTGAACCTTTTGGTTTCAGCATCCCATTCTAATCACTTTTTGTTCTCCTTTTCCTTCAGGGATGAATGGCCTTGATGTGGAGCAATGCTTTCCTATGCAGAAAAATATCACTATGAAACTAACAAACAATCAGGTATTGTTGTCAGTCTGTTTTACATACAGCAATATCTTTTGTTTGTTCATACTGGCATTGTGTCTTCAAGCTCAGTGTCTCCTTCCATAGATTCTTGCAGTGACATTGAATTACCTACATTAATATTAAATTCCGATTGCCAATGATTAGCACTCCCAAAAGTTTAATCTATTAGGTGAAGGGACAATTTTATTTTTAAATTAAATATCTAGCTTGCCCCTCACACTAGACGCTGTCGGGTTTGATGAATGGACAATGCACAAGTAACCTCTACCTTGTGCTGAGATTCAACATTTTATATGGAATAGTGACAGCAAGGGTCAAGCTCGTAACTGCTTGATCATAGAGGCTCCAATACTTGAGAAACTCCCATAGAAGCTTAAGCTATTAGGTGAAGGCATAAGATTAATTTTATATCCCTAACGCCTATATTATCGGTGGAGAAGGGTTAGTTGACAAGGGATTTTTCTGTTTTTTTGTTAGATAAATATATCATAGACAATAAACATAACAAATTATTTTTCAGATATCTCCAGGTGTTTGGTACATTGGTCTTTTCAATGGCATTGGACCTACAAGGACACAATCAAAGATGGTATGCTTTATTTTCCAAATATTACTTTTGTAAAAAACAAATGTGAATATTCCAAGTAGCAGTTTATGGTAGAAGGTAGCTATTATGTCCGATTGGATGCAACTTCAAAAATTGGTTCCTGTATTTGATTTTGCACCCAATTCCCACACTAAAGTATTTCTTGTACATATTTCCATTTGACCCATTTTATTTCTCTCAGTAAAGGTCTTAATGCATTAAGCATATGAATAAACTCTGTCTTTGTAGATTATTCGGGGTCCAGCATACTCCTTCATTGCTAATATAAGTGTGGAAGCATGCACAAATTCAATGATGAGTGGGAATTTCTGTAACAGTACAGTTTATCCACTATCATGCACAGCTTCTGATGTCTATAATACTTTGGGGGCTACAATGAGCAAACCAGTCTTGGAAACTGTGTTGACCTGCAAAACTACTTTTGGAATGTTTTGTGCTCTTGAAGGTGTATCGAACTTCTTCTCCTTGGATATAATGAATGTGGCAGAAGAATTTACCATTATGGCAACAAATGTCAGATTCAATGTTACATCTTCAAATAACACTTCCAGTGCAAACGATGTTAATTTAATGTGTTTTGTTCGCCATGGTGCATTGCCTTCAGTTGCTTTATATGACTATGCCAGTGATTTAAATAAAGTTCCTCTGGTTATTCATTCTCCACTGATCGGTCGTTGGTACATTAGTATAGTACCAGTCAATCTTACAAAGACTCAGGATGGCAGCATAAGAATTTGCTATTCGATGAAATCACATGTTCTTCAATGCCCACTTGGGAAAGGTGGACCAAATTGTACAATGAATAGCTACATGCTTCAGGTAGCGTGTGCAAGATGTTTCTCTGCATCTATTTTCTTCTTGAGCTGTTGCTTAGTAAAATTATGATAATCAACTATAGATTTCATCAGCATGATATTCGTTGGATTACCAAACCACATTTAAGGTTAAACGAGGATATGATCACATGTAGTCATATCACATTGGTTACAGACATAAAAGATAAAATACTATGCCATTAATATTAACCTTCTGTTAACAGACTAAAGACTCTGATAACATCAGAAATGCACAAGATGTATATTGTATGCAGAAATAGCAGTGTGTTTTATCACAACATGTGGAGCTTGTCCCTTGAGAGTTCTGCTTCTTGACTTCTTTGCTGGGATAGAATGAACTTTTTTCAAGATCTTTGAGATTTAAACTACTTTTTTGTCCAATGCTGAAAAATAAGGTTTAAAGAACCTGTGCAATTAATTTATTAGCATTTTGCCTAAGGAGGTACTGTCCAGCAGGATTTTGAATTTGTTACTTTTCTTGGCTTGTGACATAGACTTAAGTTTAAGAACATCCTGTGGTACAATCAGTTCTATATCTTGATGCTTGAAGATATTTACACGCAGGAATAAATTATTGACAAGATGAGAATGGTTGTCTGCAGACATTTGTAAGGAGAGGTTCAACCCCTTTTGAATCATATTATTTGCCAGTTGGTGGAGGAGCGCCTTATGATTCTGTGAATTTTCCTCTTGAGCCACTTTTAAACAACTCATCATATGACGGAGGTGATATTTGGACTTACTTTCTTTTGGACATACCACGTGGCGCAGCTGGAGGAAATATCCACGTACAGCTATCCTCAGATGTTAAGATCAGTTATGAAGTATATGCTAGATTTGGTGGATTGCCATCTCTTGATAGCTGGGATTATTATTATGTTAACAAGACGAGGAGAAGTGATCCATCCATGTTTTTCATGCTCTATGATTCAAGTGATGACAAGGCTGATTTTTATATTATGTATGCTAGAGAAGGAACTTGGGGCTTTGGTCTAAGACATCTTAATACCAGCAGTGATTCTTCAAAAGGGCTAACTATCATGTCACTTTCACTTGAACGATGCCCAAAACGCTGTTCCTCTCATGGTGAATGTAAATTTTCTTTTGATGCAAGTGGATTGACATCATACAGGTTTCTCTTAAGCCCTTTTCTTGTTCTTTATTTATCAGTTCTGTTTGCATTTCATTTGTTTTCTTTAAATTGCTACACAAGAACCATAAAATTGCTTGTAATGACTGACTCATTGTCTGAAAAAATGGATTCCATCTACATTGTATGTTGTGCATTTCTTCTCCAACTTTATAAGGGATTTACAATTTAAATGTTACTTTTCGTCCTCAGCTTCTGCGCCTGTGATCGAAACCATGGAGGCTTTGACTGTAGCATTGAAATTGTGACACATCAAGGTGCTTATTTATTTTAGATACTGACAGCCTTGGTTCTTTTTGTTTGCAAATGTCTTCGGTCAATGATCTGCATTTTCCTTCCCTTTCTTTGTCATGTCATTCTTATCTGATTGCCTGGCTAACTTATGCTAATTGCTATCGGCTTTAGATTTCCATTGTGTTGTACAGGATATTTCATATGTTTTTTTGTTCCTTAATCAAGTTATTGAAAATTTGTGCAGGCCACATACGACAATCAATTTTTCTCATTGTATCAAATGCTGCAGCCATACTTCCTGCCATTTGGGCCCTTCGGAAGAAGGTGGTTCTTTCCCTTATTCTAGTTACTGTTGGTAACTCTTTGTTCTCTCCTTTTAGTTTAGATTGACAATCGGTCCATACTTTTCAAATAAAGGGCAATAACTTTGTTGTGATAGAGATGTTAAACGACTGGATTGAATCTTATGTTGGTGTCCTAGTCCTCCTTGTTGTTTGTTGTTATCATGATTTCTGTTACTGCATGGGACAATTGATTTTATGGTGTCACCCTGGTACTGTTTAGACTTGTATATAAACTTACATATTGAGAAGAAAGCGTTCTTTTTATTTTTACAGTGAGATGGAGACAAAACTTTCCCTTTTCTTCCCTTTGTTTTCTTCTCTTTGTAAGTAGAATATCAAAGGTACTATATTGTTAACTTACAGCATTGCAGATAAATAGGCAACAACATTAATCTTGTGTTGATAAGGAACTTAGATTTTGTGTTGATAGGCAACAAAATTTATATTAAATCTTGACTCATTATATAGATCTTGTGCTGATAAGGAACCTAGATTTTCCTTTTCTTGCGGTACAAAACCCATAATTTCCCTTTATGCAGGCATTTGCAGAATGGGTTTTATTCACATCTAGTGGAATTTCAAGTGGACTATATCATGCGTGTGACGTAGGTACCTGGTGTGCATTGAACTATAATGTCCTACAGGTTAGAGCTCTTTCTTTGATATTCCTTGACTCTTTCTGAAAATATTTAAAAAGGGAAGATTTGGGAACTGGAAATGTTATGTCACTCGCATGGCTGTTTCAAGCTTAAATAGATCTCTCTAATTTCGTTGTCATATGGAATTTGTGCTCCCAATGGCACGAATTATGCTGTGGAGGCCTTGAGCATCAATTAGGGGTTCGCGGTTCAGTTTGATTCGGTTTTGAAATAAAAATAACCAATCCAATCAATAAATTTTATTTCGATTCGGTTCGGTTTGATTATTTTTGAAAAACTGAAACAAATCAAAAATCAATTTAAATTAGTTGGGATTGGTTTGGTTTTCGGTTTTCACTAAAAAATTTATAAAATATAAAAAATTTATTATAGATAACATTAAATTAGACTAATTGTTGTTATAAAACTATATAGTTATAAGATCTAAGCTAGTTTTTCAAAGTTTTGCTAATATGTAATACTATTAACTAGTAAGTTAAACATATAATAAAAGATTTGAAACAAAATCGTGTTAATTAAATTAAAAGAATTAATGTATAATTGAAAATTCAAAATATGGAGTTAAAATGTGAGACAAATTTAGATATGGATAGAAAATTATGACAAGTAATGCATCTAATTAACATATATATAATTATTAATGTAATATGTTATCAGTTCAGTTTGATTTGGTTTGGTTTTGGAAATTAGAACCGAAAACCAATTGGTTTGATTCGGTTTTCATAAATAAAGAACCAATTCAAACTGATTTATTTTAGTTTTGATTGGTTTTAATTCGGTTTGGATCAGTTTTTGGTTTTAATTCGATTTGGATCAGTTTTGAACACCCGTAATAAAAATGGCCATAATTGTGTTTATGAGAATTTACAATGGCTTTATGTATCAATGTTTCAGTTCATGGACTTCTGGCTCTCTTTCATGGCTGTGATTAGCACTTTTCTCTATCTAGCTACCATCAACGAAGTATTTAAGAGAGCAATCCACACAGCTGTTGCTATCCTTACTGCCCTATTGGCTGCAACAAAAGCAACCAGGTACTTGAACTCTTAGACTTACAAAACATACGTGCACCAGACCCTTAAAGCTTTTTTAAGTCCTATTCATACTTATCTATGCTGAGATATGCAGGTCTTCCAATGTTGTTCTTGTGATTGTGATCGGCGCTCTTGGTCTTCTTATTGGATGGTTGATAGAGATCTCAACAAAGTATAGGTCCCTTTCCTTTTCCATTAGATTCTCACTAAATTTCCCTCACAGGTGGGTTCTCAGTGCATCAATGGTAAATTTATTTTGATTACAATATATTGAGCTTTTAGAAAGAGTTGGTCCTTGATATAGTATTGGAGTCTATATGATCATGATTGAGAATTTGATCCATGTTGCTCTCATTTGTCTAGATAGAAGTTGAATCTGAGTAGATGGTAAAATAGTACTGTGTATTATCCATGCTGTAAGCTTAAAGGGCTCTGGCATGAGGGAATGTTTCAGAGATGTAATAAAGCCATTCATAAAATCTGAATTAATACAAAGTATATTATCCCAGTATCGTTCCTATATCTTCAGCCTATTTTATTAAAGCAAAACTCCTTCAAGAAAACCCGTTCAAGAAGACTACTGGTTTCGTTTTGGAGATTGATGCTAAAAGAACTGAAAGTAGGTAATGTTAAGCAAGTTTTTTTTGTTGGAATATGGAAGGTGGTCGTTGAAGTGCAGGATGAACCATTTTAGCGGATTCCTCCATCACTTAAATCTCATTTCATTAACCCTATTAGGTGTCTTCATGGTGACAATTGTCATAGATTTATGTTTTATGTTAATTTTCATGTGTTTGAATATGAACTTGTGAACATCTTACAGACAGTTGATGAGGTTGTTGTGTCTTGAATAACTAAAAGAGTACTAATGATGAATTTTCACTGCAGTTTGCAAACCATAAAGCGATGGCTCATTGATCTTGTCAAGACACTTCTGAGGCGGTACCACTTGGCTTTTGCTTTGGCTGGTTTCGCTGCATTGGCCATGGCAGCAGTAAGCTGGACACTCGAAACCAGTGAAACCTACTGGTTTTGGCACAGGTATTACAACAATAATCTCCTTAATGTGCGTGTGCACTCGTGAGCACATGAGTTTCTCTCTTTCTTTCTGTCTTCTTTATCTCATGTTTGCTCTCTTTTGAAATGTTTACAGCTTTTGGCATATTACAATATACACATCTTCTTTCTTCTTCCTTTGTTCAAAAGCAAATACTATGGATAATAGTGAGAATCATCAACCGACAAATGGAAACTATGAACTGACTCATCAGGATTCACTTCCAAGAGGTGGTTAGTATAATATGTATATGGAATAGGTGCTTGTAGCAGGGGGAGTCGGGTGGATATTTTGAGATCTATTTTTGGTTTTAGAAAACTTTTTTCTGTAATCATTTCCTATTTTCAAAATTAATTTTAAAAGAAGTCACATTTTTTTTTCTTTTATTTCCTCCACGAAAAAAATTAAAACAGGAAATAAAATGAAAATGAAGTGGCATTTTTTGTAATTCATTTTGAAAATAGAAAATTAAAGCAGAAAACGTTTTCTTAAACCAAACACGCCTTAGGATTCTATGACAAGGTGAGTTCATGTGAAGGTGGCACAAGAATGTGTGGCTGCCTGTATTGAATAGGAAGAATATATGGTCTGCTGACTTGAAATTATCATCCTAGAAGTGAATTCTGAGGCCCAATGGCAATAACAGTGATGAGGCAAAGAAGTCTCCTGTAAATACTTTTCAGCATTTGTTGACATAATTTTCAGCGTAGATTTTGTTCACTTGAAAGTGCATGAAAATTAAATTATATTTTTAATCCCATACTGCCATATCAAACTCACTTTCATTGTAAATTTTTAAAAAAATTTGTTTTCTTTTATAGTGGAAACAATATTTTTGAATTTCTTAGCACTTCTGTAAAAAAGAAGGAACTATTATTTGTTTATCTCGAAAAGAATGAATATTGTTGATACAATTGAAGCGTGAGAATGAATTATAAGAAACTCCATCAGATTATTTACAAAAGATTGGTCAAAGTAATAAGTAATGTTGACATCTTGGAATGAGGATGAAAGTACCTATCTCCTAAGCTAAACTTTTGTAGGAAAATTGCATAATTCTTGTATTCTTACAATTGAATGAAAATGAGTCTGATGAATAGTTTAAATTGACCAAATTGGTGAGGATATCTTATGATCTAAAAAAGAAAAAGCTTTCTTTGATTAATCTTTTCCAATTTTCTCATGAGTTCAACCTACAATCATACCCACTAGGATATTGTAGTTGTGTCTAATTCTCCGTAGTTAGAAACAGACCATCCAAATCCATAGGAGTTGAACAACATTCTTATCAACCAATAACTATGCCCACCCCCCATAACTAAAGCCACCAAATTCTGAAATAATGAAATTTGTTTAAATATTATAAATGAAGAGAGAATTATGAATTATATTTCATTGTGACAAAATTAAGTATATGATCCCTCAGAGATTTGAACTGAGGCAGAAGAAACAAAAATGTTTTTCATATTTTATGCCTGAAAGGATGTTTGACTATGTCTGCTCTCGCCCCATGCCTCAACGTAATTTTGACTTTGTTTTTTAGATTTTTCCGTTAGAGTGCCTTTCCTAACTATTTTTATAAATGCTCTTGAAAGTTGAATAAAAAAAAATGCGCTTGAGTATGGTATTACAATTTTAAATTGTATATTTATTTCAATCTGTTTTTTATGAAGAAAAATAATAAACTCATTTTCATCTAAGCAATGCAAAAGAAGAAAAAAGAAAAATGCCGAGAAATCTGTTTGATTTACATTTTACAATCCCAAAATTCATGTTTGCATGGTTAGAAACCAAGGTTTAAATATGTTTTTAATCTCTATAAATACAAAGCATTTTGATATTAATCCCTCTAAAATTTTTGTTGGTTTTTAATTCTTCATTTTTCTTATATTATGTTTTTGATCCCCACTGTTTGTTTGTGCGGTTAAATAGTGATACTGACAAGAATCAAATGAATATTTTTAATATATTTATATGGACAAAAAATAAATTTTTAATGTTTTTAAGGATTAAATACAGTTTCTAAATTACTTTTTGAGACCTAGATTTAGAGTGTAAGAATCAAAACCTTAATATTAGAAAAAAGAAGGACCAAAAACCAAAGAAAAATTTTAGATGGACTAAAATCAAAATATTATATATTTATAGGGATAAAAAATATATTTAAGTTTTTTCTTTTTCCTTTTGTTTTTTAATGTATTGTATTGGAAAACCGTGAGGAGTGAACGCCTTCGGCAGGAAATTTTCCAAGGTTTGTTTCATCATGAAAACACTTTTATCTACATTTTTACAAACAACGCAATGTGTTTCTTTCAGTGATTTTACATTTAAAATTAGTTTTAGATTTATATATTCAAACGAAGTATCATGGGACGATGTAAAATAATTTTTTTAATGTTAATTTTTAAAAATTTGTCTTTAAAACATCTTTTACAAAAATCAATTCAAATACAATTTTAAAAAAATCAATCCTAAGATTGTGCTCCAACGAAATTCATAACAGATTTGTAAGTTTGTGCTGTAATAAATGAATTCATAAATGACTAAAGTTACAGCATTCATAAATGACTATTTTTTTTTTTTTACTAAATGAATAAGGCATATATGTTGATGGCTAAAACAAAAAGCAACTGAAATTTGATTACATGTAGATATATAGATGGGGTATATGAACCATGAGGTGTGGTGTAGTGACAGTTCACCATGTCCCTTAATCATGTGGTTAGGGGTTCGATTCCTGACTCATGGGAATGGAACGCATCTCATGGCCAGCCGTTTGCCCCTTCGGGGAGCTCCCGCGACGAGGGGGATTAGTCACCGCTGCCGGCGATGGATATCCTGATTTCCACAAAAAAAAAAATAGATGGGGCATATGTCTGTATTTTATTCTCTCTTTCTGAGAGATTTTTTTTTTGTATGCACTTGATTAGAAAATTCAACTACAAAATAAATAATATTACTCAAAGGATAATATCAACAAAGAATAAAGTGTTAATTAATTTGGCTATTTTTCTGTGGCACTGCAAAGAAGTTTCTTTCGTTATTATTATTTTTTAATAAGTAGGTTATAACTTTAAGTAGGACAGTATATCAAAAATAAAAATATGAATTAATAAAAATATAATCAATTATTTAGTATTTGTATATTTATATTGTTATAACGACAATATATTTTGGTTATTATACAGTATTATAAATGGAAACTAAACTATTATTTTAAAATAAAAAACTGTAAATATCATGCTAATTTTTAAGAGAGTACCTTTCATACATTTTCAATATAAAAATGTTTTATTTATATCATTAAGTCTGAAACTTTTAAGATAATGAACATGAAAGTTAAATACTTTTATTAATATATCAATACATAATTAGATGTATGTATAAAATAATTTTTTTATATATAATATTTTAAAGTTAAAATTTGATTTTAATATATGCATAGATTTTATAAAATAATTTTACAGATGATTCATTAATATAATCGTACACTTGAATATAGTAATATTTTTCTCCAATTCTTCAAACAAATGTTATTCAATTTGTTTGAATTCCACGCGGGTTCATTTTTAGTCTTCACCTTGTTCAGCAGCCCAAACCCTAAAGGGTAAGCCAGAAATAATTTTGAGTTGACTGTTGCGGCAACTGGCAACTCCTTCATCTGCAAGGAAAGGGGAAAAAAAAAAATAAGGCTGCAAAGCACCTTTGCAACATGGAGAATGCTTTTAACAAAGTATATCCATAATAGGATTATCTAATGTAAAATGATATAGATCAGGCTTACACACACACAGACAGATATATATATATATATATATATACACACACACACACACAAAAACAAGTGGTTGAGATTTTGTGATGGGTGTAGAATAACAAATACAAAAGCCATACTTCAATAAATCATGAGACTGAAGTGAAATGATATTTAAGAATAACATTTGTAAGAATTTATTTTTTAATTAAGTATCAAGGATTTGATTATTATCTTAAGAATAGAATAACTTTAAAGTTTATGATTAATGTTTATCCTTTTAATAAACCTACAGTACGTAAAGAGATTAATCATTGCACAATCAAATGTAAAGGTTTTTTTGGCACTCTTCACTTGTATATTCTTCATTCTTACATTTATGGGCTTTGGCTATATATATATATATATATGTTTAGTGGGGTTATTCACTCACTTTTATTATTGAGTTCATTAAAGGCACAATGAAATTTCAAATTTTAATTTTAATATACTATCACCATAAATAGCCATTTAGTTATATATTGTTATAAAAATAAAAAGTACAATTTTGGTGCACATAATAAAAAGAGTTTTGTACAATCATTTAATTATGTATTAATACATTAATAGGTATGATTCTCACAAAAATTACTTAAAAGTAATATAAATAAAAGAATAAAAATGTTTGAATTTTATAATCATTACTTATAAAAACCACACATATAATAATAATAATAATATTTAATTTATAGTATTTAATTGATAATATGAAATATTTAAGACCAAAATATGTCAAAATTAATGTGAATAAGAGATTGATTTTGATTAACTATTAATCTAAAATAATTTTATACTATTATCTAATCATATTTTTGCATTAGAAAACTTTAAGACAATGGATGATTGAATAAAATACTTTTACTAATATAATAATATATAACTAAATGAATGTATAAAAATTTTTACATTCACAATACATGAAAATTATTTGTTTTTTAGTGATACTAGGAGTCCATTTATTTTTCTAATATAAAAATATCTTTAAAAAAAACCACTTTTCAATAAGCTATTCATAAGGAGAAAATTATCTGAAATAATCTATTTTTAGCTTTGGAATTAAAAATAGATATAAATAACTTCTATGATTTATTAAAAAAATCCTAAATAAATCTACCTAAATCTAGGTATCAAGTATGTTGCTCAATAATCTAGGCACATACAATGTTGTACCAACTAATGTAGTTGGGACGAGAACAAAACGGGTATACACAAAAAGAAAGATACACAGAGAACAACAAAAGAAGAAAGAGATTCAATAAATAAAAAATAAAAATAAAAAAGAAGAAGAAGAAGAAGAAAGAGACATACACTCAAAGACACCTTTTCTCAAACCTTCACTTCAACACCTTTTCCCTGGGAAGCCCAATTCCACAGCAATTTCCCACACCCCCTTTCTCTCCTTCCCTTCCCTTCCCTTCCCTTCCCTTCCCAAAAGGTAAGATTCTTTCTTTCTATCAATCATTTTGGCCACCCTTCTTCACTTTGAAGTGTGAACAGTTTTCATGGAGTGTAACTAACTGGCCACACAAACTTGTGTGTTTTGGGGCACCCCTTTTGAGCCTTGCAAACTGGGGCTTCATAATCTGAATTTGATTGTGTAGTTGTTTTGGATTTCGACCCATTTCTTTGTCAAAAGGGGTTGTGGGGTCAAGGTGTTTGCTGTGTTATGCTTTGTCTGGTGGTGAATTCTAGGTGGTCCTGTTCTTTGATTGCTTATGTGTGTGCCCTTTCTTATTTCTTTTGTTCTGATCATATTGATTCTGTGGATTGTTTTTTTGCCTGTAAAGTTTTAATTTTTTGTTGAAACCTATATATGCTAATTATTGTAATATGTTGCTGGGGTGTTGATGATTTTGGGTTAAATTTAGTTGTAATAGACTTGAAAAACAAATCTATGAGTTAAGGCATTTGTGTCTATTGCAAGTGTAGAGTATGTAATTATATATCCCTTGTTAGAATGTTATGTGTGTGTAACAAAGAATAGTTGCTATGGAAGTTCTCTGATTGGCTAATGTGCAATAGATTAGGAAGAAACAACACTATATTGATGAGTTATATCTTTTATTCTGATTTTAAATAAAGACAAAATGCTGCAAATTAGAACACTTTCAAAGCAGTGAATAATGAAGTTTCTCAATGGATATTTTTCTTATCTTCTTTTTTCCCCTACAATGGAAACACAGAGTTTTAAGTTTTTCTGCACCATATCATGTTAGTTCATTTCTCAAAATGAAGGGCTTGGCTGCCAATAACCTTGTAATTTTTGTTTGCATGGTTTAGAGTTGCCTTTGTGAAAAATATAAGTTCTTTGTGAAAAATATAAGTTCATTTGTCATGTGAATTCGACATAATACGATTACAATTTTTGGCTTGTTATAGCAAAACAGATGTATGTTATCTGGTTAACTCTGATCTGATCCCCTTTTGATGCCAAATAGCAGAAGAGAATGAGACAATCAATGGTAGTTTTGATTAAAAAATAGAAACAACAACTGGAAAATGGGAGGTTGCTGTTGTTCTGCCAGAAAACCTCATCTGCATGGAACACCAGTGTATTACTATGTTAGTAATTTTCTATCCTGTCTCACCTGATTCCTAGCTTATGTAGCCCATATGGTATCTGATAAGAATATATCTAGTAATCCTAATACTAGTGTGTGGCATATTTCCTTTTACCATTCTGAATGAGATTATGCTAATAGATTTATGATGATAAATACAACATACATTGCTACTACTCATCTCATCCATATTTTGTTGTCCGTTAGTTATTTTCCATCCTTTAATTTTTATCCTCATACAGTCTCCCATCACTCTTGAAAAAAAAGGGGAAAAATTTAAGTAACCAAAAATAAGTAATGAAAATAACTTCAAACTTAACCATACTCATCTGTATTCCTGTTTTGATCAATAAGTTCTTTCCAAGGAAACTAACAAGTATGCTATTGCTGTACCAAATTACAAAAAACTCATATGGGCCCCAGTATCAAATAATAACTTACTGGTCTGCTAAGAAGAGTCTCACTTGCTCCCCATATTTTATGCAAAATCTTTGTTTACTGAGTTAGTTAAAAGAAAAGGTAGTTAAACAATCACTCCTCTTTAAAACAAGTCCACAAACTCCAAACCAAAAAAAAAAAAAGAAAATTGAGTAAATTAGCAGCTCATACATGAATTTATTCTCCAAATTTTAGTACCAAAGTTCAGATATTATACAAGTTAGTCCCTTCATTTATAAAATTTGTATCAACTCAATCCTTTTTGTATCTCACTTTAGTCCCTAAGAAGGATTGAGTTGATGTGAGTTTTGTAAATTTAAGGACTAACTCATACAATAATTTTTTCAAGTTCTAAATTGCAACTAGAGACAAAAAAAGATTTACTGCATCCAGACATGATTTAATTGAAAAAAAATGTGATTGAATATTGGAGCTTCATTAGATTGGGGTTTTGACTTATAAGTGGTCCTCTTCAGCAAACATAAGTAAGAGATGGTTTGCATAATAAATCAAGTAACTCTAGTACTTTGCAATCATGGGTTTTATTTCCAACATCCTCACTTATCTATTCTTTTAATCATTAACAATAGCAATATTTGAGAGAATTTTTTTTTGTTGAAACCATTTCATAGTCAAGCTGCTATTGGGTACCCAATGGCCACCAAATTAACAAGTTTTGTGACTTCTGCTTTATCTTGTTTATGCAAATCATTATTTTCTCTAGCTTCTAGTTTGTTTTAGATGATAGTTTACAAGTATTTGTTATGAGTTTCCTATTTGAAACAAGTGAAACTCCTTTTTGCAGTGCCCTCCAACTTTGGAGGAGCGTGAGTCCTTAACATCTAATGATCGTACGGCTGTTTCGCTCACTGCTGGATTGCTGGTTGGTTTGAACCTAGATGCATCCACACCTGATACTTTCCAGCCCCCTCCTGCACCTCTGCCTTATGATATGGTCTTAGGAGGTTGTGCATCAACAGATTCTGAGTCTGGCAGAGAAACAGTTAGTGGTAGTAGTTTTGAAACTTTAATTGCATGTGAAGATATTGAAGAATCAGATTGTAAAGTGCAAGCCAACTCTCCACCTATAACTCCAAGGAAGGCAGAGCTAGCAAAATCAAATCAGACTCAAGCACTAGTGACAGAAGAAGAGGATGTTTGTCCAATTTGTCTTGAAGGTACAGTTGGCCACCTTTGATTAAAGTTAAATTTTTCAGTTTTTCCATGTTTTTACATTGAGGATTGGGGGAAATAACTACCCTCTTTCAGCGAAGCTGCAGAAAACAATCATTTGAGACTCTTTTTTTAAAAAAAAAAAAAAATTCATGCAGAATATGATGTTGAGAATCCAAAAAATCTGACAAAATGTGAGCACCACTTTCACCTATCTTGCATTCTTGAGTGGATGGAAAGAAGTGACTCCTGTCCTATCTGTGATCAGGTTTGCCTTTTGTCTCAATTGTTATGAAATCATTTCTCCGATAAACTTAAGCTAATGGGTAAAAGACATATCAATGATTTTATATCTAAAAAGACTCATCAATGATTTTATATCTAACGCCTCCTTCACACAAATGTCTATTTTTGAGATTAAAGCATAATAATTTATCAAAATAATGGATAGCAGTGATCAAACCCTTGACCACTTGGTTATGAAGGTTTTGATACCATGTCATGAATCATCTCTTCCAAAGTGAGGGGCATGTTATCTATAAAACCATTCATCTACTTCTATCAATAAATTTAAGCTTTTGGGAGACAAAGTTTCATGACATCAATGTCAATTCCATTTTATTCCCTTAAATGCAATAATCTTGCTGACTGCTCTTTAATAGGGTTGTTCCCCAAATATATGGATCAAAAAATGAGGAGGAGGATATAAAAATGTTTTTTCCCAACTGTTTTATGTCAGTTCAAGTTAGATGCAGTTTTATTGGTTTTTGTTGACCAGAAAATACTTTGACCATTTTCATGTTTAAGTCAGTTATCCTGAGCTTTAGTGCAATAATCTTTGTCCTTTGATGTTACAGGAGATGACATTTTGACCAGACAAGAATTAATTTTTTTAAGATCAAAGCTTGCTAAAATGCCTGGAAAATAGATGAAGTTCATGGTTAGATGATGGTAGTGGCTACAAATTCATTTTCAATTCACTATGCTTTGACAGAAGTCATTACTTTAGTTAGTAGGCCATCAGTATGGTATCTCTGAGAAGAATGGGGTTTTTGAAAGAGTTGAAAGCAATTCCTTTGGTTGAAATTTACCTGTTATTATCAGTGAAAGAATGCAGCAATTCTCAGGATGCCAAAGTTGATGTTCAATGATGGCTTCTTTTTTGTGTCGTAAGAATTCCTCAGTATTTTTTTGTTTTTTTTCCTTTTGTTGTTTTCTTTGGGGCGAAAATATAAATTCTGGTCTTGTAAAATCATGTCTCCTTACACTTTCATGTATATATCTTGGTAATCTGGAGATTCAATCTTCTGTTGTAATCACAAAGTCCCCCTTTTTTGTTGTCTGTTAACTTCTCCATGAGGATTGTTCTAAACGAAGTTGTAATAGAGCTTAATGGCAGTGATTGCTTGCAGATTAGTCTTTTATCTTTTTGCTTTTTATAAATCGCAGCATTTCAATTCTATTGGGTTCGTTTGACTCGCAGAACTGGAATTGAAGTTTAGAATTTAAAATTTAATTCCAATTCTAATAAAATTGGAATTAGTTCATAATTTTAAATTATATATTTGACTCTTACAAAGAATTAAAGATCTAGAATTAGAATTCAAAATTTCATTTCATTTTTATTGCTTGGATATATAAGTTATAACTTTAAAATATTTTCATTATATTAAGTTTGCAATAGGTGGACAATTGATAATGGGTGGTCGGCAAGCGATGGCTAGTGGTCAGTGATGATGGTGGACAGTCGTTGTAGGCGATTGGTGGTAGATAGGCTAGAGGTGATCAGCAGCAGGTGATCGGCCATCGGCAACAGGCATTTGACAACAAGAGGAGGGTGGTCGACCATCAGCAAGTGGGCGATGGGAGGTGGTCACATAGTTGAAGAACTGTAAAAATTATGAGTTATGAATATTTTTTAATTTCATGGAATTGTCATATGGAATTATGTTTCTAATTTTAAAAACACTACTAAACATAAAATTTGGAATTGAACTATCCAATTCTAATTCCAAGTTCCAATTTCACATTCAGTCCCACACATGAAATGGGCACTTAGATTTCAACTAATCTAACTCAAGTTAGATCGACTTATTATGACATAAAATTACTTGAATTCAACATTTAGTTAAGTGCTTAATCATTTGAGTCAACTCAACGTTAATTGTATATTACTTATAATATTCCAAAACTAAAATGCTATGGTCCTAAATAATACTCCAAAAGCAAGTAATTATTTCTTATAATGATAGGGGTATGGTTAAATGATATGGTTGATTTTCAGTCAATCCGACTCCATATTTTTTAAAATAATCAGAACTATCGGTTTAACTAGTAAATTTGTTGCTTTTTCCAAACTAATCCGGACGTCTAAATGAGTAGGAGAAAATAATCTTTATAATATGCATGATAATATACAAAGATAAAAAGTTGTGAGATCAACTTATAACTTGTATTGACAAGGACAGTAAACAACATAATCAAATAACAGATGAAATATAACTTGACAAATATTTACAACCTTAAACTGTAACATAAAATGAAAAAAAAAATTATATACATAAATGATAATTATAATTATATATTTAACATGACACTGAAGTGGACCTTACTGTTTTTTTTTTTTTTTTGGGAGGACGAATCATGATCGCAAAAACTTTAACAATATTCTTTTGCCACTTTATTGAGAACAAAAAATGACAGTGGCACACTAATTTAAATATAACACTCGAACAATCATATTATTTATCTCTTACTTCTTTTCCGTCATCTGTTTTTTATTCCAAATACAAGCACCAGTATGTTGGTAAGTAGCAAGGAATTGATCCAAGTGAAAGAGGATTGGATTCCTTAAACATAAGGTTGTATATTCAATCATAAGATTTATGTCTACAAAAAAGGAAATTATTGAAAGAGGTTCCCACTTAGACGTTTGAATGTACTTGGAATATTAATTTCTTAACTATCAGGGGAGATGATACTAAGAAAACCAAAAAATATATTGGTGAGTTTTCATGTTTATATTGATGATTTGACTTCTTTTTTTTTTTGTGGTTTTATGAATTTTATGGCATAGACTAATTATCGGTGTTGGAAGAATTTGAATAACCACCTTAAGTAGCCTTTCCTATGGTTACAGGAATATTATAAAGATCATACAGTAGTTTACATTGTAATTATTTAAAAAAAATTAAATAGATTGTAATGAGATTTGAACTTAAAATTCAATGCTTACATTATAACCGTAAGTTACTATAATTTTAATTTGAACGTACACATAAATGTATAGAGTTGGAGGAATATTAAATAATTGCCATAACAACAAAATTATTGCTACATGTGAAAAAAAAGCAATAAAACTATTGCTAACTAGGAGAGTTTTTTGATCTGGTTCTAGCTAGGAGAGTTAAATTTCTTTCATATTGAATATTAGTATAACTCTAACGCATGCTCATAATTGTTACTAAAATAAAATATCCAACAGAAACAGCTCTACCTAATTAAAGATTACACGTTTGGTGTTTATCAACTTATGGGGTGGCTATAATTAATCTATCTGATGCAACGTCGTCCATGGTGAGAGGGCGATAGCCTCTTATGTCCTAATTTCAAGACTTCAATTTTAAAAATAAATGAATAAATATCTTTCTTCTTTGATAATATTATTATGAATTAAATTTTTACCTCTTCACTTTTTTTTTTTTTGGTGTTTTATTCTATTATTCTAGTAACTAGCTGCAGCACTGATTTTACGTGGTGTTATTCTATCTTTGGCCAATGCAAAGACAATAAGATTATAAACAGTCACTAAATAACGGTGATTCAGCTCACAAATAAATAGTGAATGAAGGAGACTCACTCATCTGTTTCATGGTCTAAAAGAATTCACTCTTAAGGCTAGCCTAAATTATAGCCAAGCAAAATCCTGCATATGCCTTAGATGAACAAAAATTGTTCATTGAAATGAAAATCCATTAACAAAGACTAATTTTCTCCTTGTTTTCATTCCATTTTCTTTTGCATGAACTAACTTTCTTATTTTTCCTGAAGTTTTTTTGTTCAAAATTTTCATTCTAACACCTTAGAAACAAAAGGGGTATCAAAGAAGAAAAAAAAAATCAGCAAAAGTAGGTACAAGATATGATAAAAAAGAATGAAGGGGAGAGCTATGGCACATCCTTTAGTGAGTCATTCCCTATGGATGATGGCTTACATAAGGTGGAGACACCATTGTTTATTGGTCCCTCTTCATTGGAGACAGCAGAGCTATACCATGCACCTGAAGGCCTAATTGAGACTAATGTTGGTGACTACAGTGGAATAAATGGCATTGAAGATTTCAAGAATGTGTTCACTGCTGAGTCCATTAAGCTTTGGGCCATTGCAGGCCCTATTGCATTCAATATACTGTGCAACTATGCTGTCAACTCCTTCACAAGCATATTTGTTGGACATATTGGAGATGTGGAGCTCTCTGCAGTTGCAATATCTCTATCTGTCATCTCAAATTTCTCCTTTGGCTTCTTGGTATGCTTCTTTTGGACTCTTGGGGTTGTTTCCTTATGCTTTTTTATCTATTTATGCAGCAATATAGACTATTATTCATGTTTGGCCCTTTTCCATGATTTCTTGAATGGCATGAAGAGAGTATCATCATTATAGGCAGCATAATAAAATATACTTATCTATTTAATTATTACAGTATTTTCGTCTATATAAGTATAAAAATTCAAAAGATTAAAGTAAACTTGTAAAATATAGTTAAAAGTGTCTAGTAAGTATATGTGAAATATTCGACATGTATACAATTGCCATATATATGGCAAATATTTTAAAGTTTCTGTTCTTCTAAGCTCCTCGTATGAATATGTGACTTTCAATTGTTACAATATAATAGAGATTCAGTAGAACAATAAAAAGCCTTCCCAAATTTCCAAAATTTTCCCTTTCTTAGCCAAGTAACCAATATACTGTGCTTTGGTCAAGAACATGCGAAATTATGAACTTATTGAACTTGGTAGCAAATAGCGGTAATAGATAATCTAAACTTTTCCTCCTTTATCTAAAATTGAATTCAATTCTTTGACTTATTCCCCCCACACCACCAAAAAAAAAAAAACCCAAAAAATTTGTGACAGTTTTTGCTTAAGTTTAAAAATAAGGCCTAAAGTTTTGTACATCAAATTTGCAGCTTGGTATGGCTAGTGCACTAGAAACTTTATGTGGACAAGCATTTGGTGCTGGACAAGTAGAAATGCTAGGGGTTTACATGCAACGCTCTTGGATAATCTTATTTGCTGCATGTGTATGCCTCATGCCACTTTACCTTTATGCTGAGCCAATTCTAGTACTCCTTGGTCAAGAACATGATATTGCTGAGCTTGCTGGGACATTCACTATCCAAGTTATCCCTCAAATGTTCTCCTTAGCCATCAATTTCCCTACACAAAAGTTCTTGCAGGCACAAAGTAGAGTTGGAATCCTAGCATGGCTTGGTTTCATATCTCTCATTGT
This sequence comes from Dalbergia cultrata, assembly GCA_031216105.1. Taxonomy (NCBI): domain Eukaryota; kingdom Viridiplantae; phylum Streptophyta; class Magnoliopsida; order Fabales; family Fabaceae; genus Dalbergia; species Dalbergia cultrata. The sequence goes on along the minus strand of CM062353.1, from coordinate 73,284,396 downwards.
GCACATTTTGATCCTTGTGGTTTTCATCAAATTGCTTGATTGGGGTACAGCAGGTGCTGCTGCAGCATATGACATATCAGCTTGGGGGATTGCTTTGTCACAAATGGTTTATGTTGTTGGTTGGTGCAATGAAGGGTGGAGGGGGTTGTCATGGTTAGCATTCAAGGATATTTGGGGCTTTGTGAAGCTGTCTTTTGCTTCAGCAATCATGCTTTGCCTAGAGATTTGGTATTTTATGACCTTGATTGTTCTCACTGGACACCTGGACAACCCAGTCATTGCTGTTGGCTCACTTTCAATATGGTAAAGAACTATTGATCATAATAGGACAATTGCATTCTCTTGAGACTTCCAAGAGTTTGAAGCATGCTTCCTCTGGTTCATTTTATCTGTCACTTTGACTAAATTAAAACATTTATAACAATTTTTTTTTTTAATTTTATCTTTCACACAGTGAACTAAACATGAAAATGATGTTTTTCTTTTTTATGCTTAGTTCATTATTGTTGTTCAGGGGTATTTTGATAAATATATTTTAAAATTAGGTCTTGATTTGGAGTTTCTTAATTGTTGTGTATATAGTTAAAGTGACAGGTAAAATGAACCAAAAGGGAGTACTTAAGAAGCTGAATTTCTAACTGAAACACAGCAGAATTCTTGTCTGATGTTGTTCTCTTGAATACTCTTGAATACTGATTTGATATTAGTTCTTTTTTTCATCTTTCAGCATGAATTTGAATGGTTGGGAAGGCATGTTATTTATAGGGATCAATGCAGCTATTAGGTAAGTAAATTCTCCATTTATTGCTTATTTTCTTTTCCAAATCTCAGTATGGGTTCTTGATTGGTTTTTTCTTCACAACTAATGACTTTCTTTTATTTTGTCCTTTTCTCAGTGTAAGGGTCTCCAATGAGCTTGGATCAGGACATCCAAAAGCTGCAAAATATTCAGTCATTGTTACAGTTGTTCAGTCCCTCATAATTGGAGTACTCTCTGCAGTCATTATCTTAATCACAAAAGATGATTTTGCTGTCATTTTCACTGACAGTGTAGAGATGCAAAAGGCAGTTTCTAAGTTAGCATCCCTTCTTGGTATAACCATGATACTGAATAGTGTTCAGCCAGTTATATCAGGTAATTAAGAGGGGTCCCAATGACACTCCTTGACATAAATTCTTGTTCAATGTGACAATCATTTAAGAGTGATGTTATTGTAAAATGGGGTTCACAATAGGTCTTATACTTGGTAACATATTAGCTATTTAAAATATAATTTAACATTATAATATATAGATACTATAAAAATCAACAATAATATGTTGCCACGTGTTAGAGCATCCATAAACCTTAGTCTATATTATTATTCTCCATTTGATTTAATGCTTCTGTATTGTTTCTTGCAGGTGTTGCTATAGGAGGAGGTTGGCAGGCATTGGTAGCTTACATCAACCTATTTTGTTACTACATTGTTGGACTGCCTCTTGGATTTCTTCTTGGTTACAAGTGGGGTTACAGAGTGCAGGTAAAATAATAATAATAATAATAAATTATCTTAATAATAGTAAAAATAGTCAACTTTACAAGATCCTCATATTAAAATTATAATTTAATTTATGTTTTTCACTTCCCATTAATAAGTATAATTCATGTAAAAAAGAGTAGAAAAAATTGCTAATATTTTTTATATTTAAAATGAATAGATAAATTAAAAAAAAAATGAAGTAACGTATATTCTAGAAATAAAAGTATATTATTTATTTTATCTATAAATCCTCCCCTCCCCTCCCTTCCCTTCTTCTTCTTCAAAATTCAAACTCACAAACATACCCTTAGAGTGACTGGCATTTGCTAAGTTCCACATTGGTCAAGAACACGACCAAAATAGTTTTACAAATACTTGAGTATTTCTCTCCTTTTGAAATAGTTTTTGAGATGAAGTTGTTCCCACAACTTCAAGATTTGCCAAAGTGATTTACCCATGTTCATACTTTTACCATTTGTTACTCTCTACTCATGGAAAGTGCTGTTTCAGGGTATTTGGATGGGAATGATCTGTGGGACAATGTTGCAGACAATGATCTTGTTGTATATTATCTACAAAACCAACTGGAATGAGGAGGTAAGAATGAGTTTTTTTTTTTTTTTCTCCCTATGTAATCATGAAAATCATATTTCATCACCTAAACTAATTGACAACAAATTGAAATTGGTGACATTCAATGTTATAGTTATGGCAAGAAAAAATAAAAAAAAAAGCATAGGATTTATTTGATTTAATTTTCATTTATCTTTTTCATTTTATGTGGTTTCTATTTTCAAAATTTTATGAATAGAATAGTGAAAATAAGATATTAAAACTCAAAATAGAATTTTATTATTTATTTCATAAAATCCTGATAATAGAGAACACAAAAAAATGAAAATAAAAAATAAAAATGATAACAAAACAAACCCTTGAAGCTCAAGCAAATACATGTATGCATTTTGGATCTTCTCCCTTTGAGATCTAATGAATTAAATCTCAATTATTATCCAGGTGGAACAGGCATCAGAGCGAATGCGGAGATGGACTGGACAAGAATTGGAACTTACTTCCATGAGCCAGCACTAGTACCACGTAGAAATCAACAAAATTTAAACCTATCGTATGTAAAGTTTTGTATACTTTTTTTTATTTATTTGGTTAAATAGTTTTGTATGCTTATAATGTGACTTTTTTTTCCATGTAAATTTTTTGCGCCTGTAAATAGTCATCTTTCCTTCTTGTTTGTACCCTTGCCATAGGCTCTCTTATACACTTTTTTGTTTTCATTTTCTATATTTTCTATAGTCAGGTTTTGATGGAGACAAAACTGAAAATATTAAAAATAATAAAATCTTATTTTTAATTTTTATTTTCACAATTTTCTTAAAAAAAACCTAAAAACAGAAAATATAAAAAATAAAAGCAGAAAATGAAAATTGGTTAGCAATTTCAAGATGTGTTATATAATGACTAGAGAAGAGGAATATGGTAACCAATTACCGTTATTTGATGATCAATTTCATCTTCCATTTGACAAAATTTTTTCCCAGAATCCAGCTTTATGGCTTATTCACACATCAGATAGCACAAGCAAGTTCATCATATCAAGAATTAACCTGTGTTGCTTGGGACCGGAAGAGCACAAGCATAAAAGCAAGTTTCTCAAGAATTAGCATATACAATTTGGGACCTCAAGCTTTCTAGGAGTTTCTCAAACTTTGCTATTCGTGACAAGGAAGTTTCTAATGCTATGTCACATTAAACCATTTTCTATTATCCACAAGGAAAAGGCCAAATGGTATGAAATACTAAGAAATGATGTATAACCCTTTTATTGTTTCTTTTTTCACTTAGCCATTTTTTTTTTCTTGTATGTTATCTAGCTCCTTTAAACAATTCAACGCGTTAGCTTTATTAGTTTCTTTTCGTAATGAAGTGCTTCATGCCGAGAGAAGTGCTCTGTTCACACGAATCATCACTTTAATCTTTGAAAATAATATCACTGATCAAATAATTCCTAAAAGAAACTATATTCATTTACGGCACTCCAAAAGTCTATTGTGTTTGACAATTTCATCCAAGCATCAACTAGAACTTTATCAGATATATGAACCTTTGGGGGCCAAAGTGATAATTCTATTGTGCTGCTGACTTGGCAAAAAAAGAGATTATTTTGCCAAAAATATAATACAAAATCATAGTTCTGCAGTGCCAATTTACCATAAAACTTTACGTAATCACTTTTGTTAATGAAAATTATAGTTGGTTGATGGATCTTTAGTGAATCACAAGTAAATATAATTACTTTTGATTGTTATTTTGTCAGTAATATAATCTTTCAAGAATCAAAATGACAGTGCTCTCATTCACAAATTATAAATTAGGCATGATTAAACAGTCATCACGGCTAGATATAAAATATTTATGTGTCTTTACTCAACAATTTAAACTTTTAAGAAAGATTATCTCTTACATGATACCAAAACTTCTGTGACAAAGCAGATTAGTGTTCAACTCCTTATTATCCCTAATTCTTCCAAATTATTCACAATTCAAATGCACTTATAATTTCAATTTTTTTCATGTACTTTTGCGTTTGTAAAATTGACATCTTTTCCTTCTCGTTTGTACCCTTCCTCCAGGCTCTCTTATACAAAAGGATACGTTTGGTTATTGTTGGCAATTAAAATGAAATTGTCTTGTTAAAATTTAGATGTTATGGGAAGAAAATATAAATACTCTAAGAATAAACTTTAATCTCACAAAAGTTTATATTAAAAAAATAATAATACACTCAAAAGACTTGGCTTTTGTTAGTAGCCAATCTTATAAAACACACAACACTCAAATATGAAACTCGATGGAGCTCTTATTCTTGTTCTCTCTTTGTTTCTTCTTATGCTCACTAGTACATAGGTGTGGCCTTTATATAGGCACATTATCATAATAAAATAATAATAAACCTTGATTAATTTATAAGGAAAGTAGTAGCAAAATTCAATTAAAACTCTTTCATTGACTAGTCAACTATGACAATTGGATGAATACAAATTTAACTTAAATTCTACTTTATCTTATAATCTTCTAAAAGCTAGAGGTCAAGTTTAATTTGAATTTTTCAACACTGGTGATGATATAGATAAATTTAGTTTATCTCTTAACAGTTATTGTTTCCATTTTTCTTATTTATTTTCTGTGTTTTTTATTTTTAAAATTGTGAAGAAAATATTGAAAATAATCAAATTATTTTCAATTTTTATTTTTCTATGTTCAAAAATACTTTTGGTATTGTGTCATATATAAAAGAGTGAATATCATATTTGGTCTCTTAAGATTTTTGTGCCGTATTGTTTTGTCTCCTAAGAAAAGAAATAAATCTTATGGTCCCTCAAAATTAAAAATGATGAACATATTAGTCCCTTTGTTAGTTCTCCATTAATGGACTTATACACATGGCATAATATAATGATGATGTGCTATTAAAACATTGGATGCAAGTAAAATGATACCGTTTTCGAATATATTGCATTTATTTTAGTGACTAAAATTGTATAAAATAAGTCTTGTAATAGAGATTTAAATTATTCATTTTATATAATTTCAACCACAAAATAAATTATTTTAAACTTCATTCTACTTAAAATGAAACACGCATCACTTAACGTCATATTAGCCGATTATTGTGCAATTCCATTGTCCAATTCTATTAGTGTTTAAATGATCAAATACATATAGAGGGATTAATATATCGTATTATTAAAATCTTAATGGACCGCAAATTCAGTTTTTGTTCTTAAAAGACTAAATTGTCTTGCAAAATTTTCTTGAGGAACTACATTTACTATTTCTATATATAAAATTATTTATTTATTTCTACTCAGCTGGCAATTACTTGAACATTTGGGAGATATGTGCTAGGAAAAAAAAAATCTCAATCCACACAAGACAAACAAAAGAACAAAAGAAAAGAACACGAGAGTTAATGTGGTTTGACCTTTGCTACCTACGTTTACCACTTCATAAATTCATCCACTATCTTCTATTGAAGATTAAAATCACCAATTTGGCAAACTTTCAAATCCAAAATCTCAATATATCGAATCTCACAAAATAATCTTTTGCACGCAAATAAAATATTCATCTTGCTTGATAACTATCTCCACTTACTTAACAACATATCTCTAAAAATATTGTGTCTTACCAATGAGATAAACATGATTCTATCTCAATCTTTTTTTCAACTTCTTCTAACTTTTTTCTTTGCATAGCGCACATAACATAAACACAACACTTCTCTCGGAATGACGCACCATAACAAAGGAAGCTTCTAAAATAGAGACCCGTCTCGTAGGCTCACATGGATGCTCAAAAACATGATCCAATTTCTTTCTTTCAGCTTTTTCCTTAAGGCCAAGGCTCAATTCAATGCAAAAATCCAACAACAAAAAAAACTACTACATGTTAGCAGATGAGGTGCACTGGACCAACAGAGAAATGGGCCATTAGGTGAGGAATTGTGTCACTCTCATTTTTTACCTAGTGTCACCCCTTTGCATATCTTTCTCATCCTCTGCTTCAAGTTCAGCTAAGGGGAGCCAACCCATAGAGGTTGGTTGATCCTCTTTGGCCTCTATGATGGTTGGTTACCTCATTTCCCTTTAGGATTAGTTTTCTTTTATGTTTTTCCTTCTTTTTTTTTTTTTTTTCTGCCCATCTCTCACTTAGTGTATGGTGTGTTTGAACTTCATGTCTGATGAGTTGTCTTTTTAACAGGATGTCTAAATCAAAAAATTTTATTTTAAAGTCCTACGATTGCAATTATCTCTTGGGTTGGACTAATGTGTATATGACAATGATATATCAACAATCTCTACTAGTGAATATTGGTTTGGGCTTTTCTGATGAGGCAGTAGGCCTCCTTCTATAACATATGGTTGTCTTCGAAGATTTTAATGATATGATATGTACCACACAGTGGGTAGTTGGGATATGTACATGACTACCATCGTGTTCAATAAATTCAAATACTGCCATGTTCAGTTGATCATCTCTAAGAGGTCACCACTATATGTTCATCTATATATAACCAGACCGGAGAGTATAATGTTTGATGTTGTTTCAAATATATTAGAAATCTGACATGCTTACCTTTGCATTTATGAGGATATGCAGTGTAAAGTTGTAATGCCCATGTTCTAAGCATATTATGTATGTTTGTTAGTCGCCATTGATTAATTTTCTATGCTTAGGCTTTTGGTGTCAAAACAAGTTGATTTCTGTGGTTTCTACCTGATATTTTGTAGCTTAGAAATTTGTTTATCAATTAATGAATCTCTTCTGATTAAAAAAAAAAAAAAAGGTACAGTGAAAAAGCATTGCCTCATAAGACAACACTGTAAACCATATGGAGTCATGTTCAACTTCAACTTTCAAAGGAAAAAAAAAAAAAAACTACCTCGATACACAATTGAACAAAAAATAAAAGGTTCCACATGTTTTCATCAAATTGCAGGGATTTTTTCAGCAAAATACAATCTTCACCCTTAAAAGATGGTATAATTACACTCCCAACTCCTCTATTTTAAAAATGTACATTATTCTCCCCTATTAATTACAGATAAAATTAATACATCGTACAAGACATGATAATATAGACTAATACAATATGCAATGAATTTTTCCATTAAGTTTAGTGAACCTCATACTATCAAACTTGATCCTATCAGATCTTATACTATTAAACTTGATCATATCAAGTGTGCCAAACGGATCCTTCTTATGCAATCTAAAAAACACATTTTGAACCAAAAGAAAAGGTTAATAAATGGACCAAACTTAATTAAGAAATCAATGGATGAGGTTACATTCTATGAATCTAGTTAATTGGTACCTACATATAGAACTTGGAAAGATCTTAGATCTAAAAATCATTGAGGGCATCTACATGTGTTGATGAGTTCAAGATCTTCTAAGAAAGTAAAGTGAGGGGTTTTTTTTCTTTGTATCAATAAAATTAAAATTGAGGACCTCTTCATTCTATTGATCTAATGATGAAATTGATACTTCACTCTGTAAAAGGATCCAAACCCATGTTGATGATACACTCATAATTCATTTTATTCTTTTGCACAAAAACATATTTCCTTTTCAAAAAAAAAAAAAAAAAAAGCTAATCATCTCAACCTAACTCAATCATCCCAACCAAAGTCAAATCTTAACCATGGTTAGTGTAACTTATAATTCAATTCATTCCATTTTAATATGTGACTATTATATAATTTCTCATATATGGAAGGGTGGTGGTGTCATATAATTTCTCATATAAAGACATTAATGACACCTAATAAAAGATCTCTTTTCTTTTTTGAAAAAATAAAAACTCTTCAAGTTCTCTTTCCTTTTCTTCCTACAAATAGGGTTTTGGAGGTTGAGAGCACAATAGCATTAAGTAGCATTTAGGTTGAAAGGAAAAAAGAACCCAAAAGGTCACTCAAGAGAGGCCAAAGTAGGGTTAAAATTTTATTCATACAATTATACAGAAAAGAAAAGAAATCATTTTTTTCCTCCTAGTCTCTCCATATTGTGTCACAGGTATGACTTCTCTTCCTTCCAAATCAACCATTTTTTTCACTCTTCCAATGATAAAATTTGAATCTTTACTTCAAATGAAAGTTTAGCATCTGATTGATTTGATAAAAAAGACAAAAAAATCTTCTCTTTTTATTTTATGTATATATTTTTCTGGAGTTCAAAACCCTTTTTTTTTTTTCACTTAAGATTTTGAAGAAGAGGGTCTGCATCTGTTCAAAACTTGAACTTTGGCCACTCACAGACACTCTCTCTCATCACCTCTTTCATTCTTCCAAAGATGCCATCTGCAATTTAAGGTTTTTTTTTTTTTTTCCTTAAGAGAGAGAAACAAAGCGCGGGACACCCAAAAATTTCTCTCTCTCTATATCTGCACATCTGATATAGAGAGAGAAATAAAAGCACCAGCACCCCATGATTCTTAATTGGTAACTTTTTCTGAATCTTCACTTTGAATGCTTCAATACCCAGTTTTGCTTTTTTAAATTTTTGCTTTTTTTTTCATTTTTTACGATTTTTTTTTTTGTGTGGGGGTGATAAAAATGGAACCTTTGTATCATTATTCTTTGCTTTTTAAGATTTGGATTTGATTTACATGGCAGGGGTTTGGATGCTTGTTGATGGGATTGTTTTGAATTTTGTTAAAACCCCTTAGAAGATATTGAAGGTGAAGTTGACACTTGTGTTGTTTTGATCAATTCCTTGGTGTGTGGTTTTTTGAAAGGGATATAGGTCTTTCGAAAGATGTTTAGTAATGGTGAACCTGTGGATTTGTATAAGCTTTTCATGGTGGTGAAGGAGAAAGGTGGCTATGATGCTGTTTGTAAGAACAAGTTGTGGGATTTAGTTGGGGAAGAATATGGTTTGGGTGTGAAGGTTGGTTCCTCCATGGAAGTGGTTTATAGTAAGTACTTGAGTACTCTTGAGACATGGCTGAAGAATGTTGCTGATAGTAAGTTCCCTGAGTGTGGTTTAGTGGATGATAGAGTTAATTTTTGTAAGAAGTTGATGGAAGTGCAAGCTGAACTCTTGTTGGATGATTATGGTGAGGAAGGTGCGGGAGATGAAATCGATAGGGTATGTGACTTCCTAGATGGGAGGAAGTTGTGTGGCAGTAATAGAGTGAGGGGCATTAATCCAGAGCTCAATGGGGCCAAGAAAGTTCACAATGGAGGACTTGTTGATTTGAGTGTGCAGGACCATAGGACTAATGAGCCTAGTATTGGAAACTTTTGCAGCCATAACTATGCAATGGATATAATGGACCATTTGAATGAAAATGAGACAGCAGCGGTTGTTATATCTGATGCAGTAAATAGCATGCCTGGACTATCGGATGGTAGCAAGACATGTGACAATGATGATGACGATGGTGTTGTGGTATTGGATCTATGCAGTGTTAATAAAGAGAGCTTTGTTCGAAAGAGGAAAAGGGAGTCTGTATCAGAAATGCTAGGCTGGGTTACTGGTATTGCTAAGGATCCTTGCGATCCTGCCGCTGGTTCAATGCCTGAAAAATCAAAGTGGAAGTCTTACGGTAGTGAGGTGAGGTGGAAGCAGATTTTATTGTTCCGGGAAGCTGTGTTTCTGAAAAGAGGTCCTGAATCAAGCAGTGAACACCCTAGTTGGCAGGTAATATGAAAATTACTGTATGCTGCTCATATGCCTTGCCAGTCACTAAAGACATTATTTTTGTGCTTAGACTATGCATTACAGAAATATCCTTATAAAGAGTGGATACATTTGTTTCCTGAATCAGATAATTTATTAGATGTCTATATGCAATCTGAATTTTCTATATCTTTGTGAGTTGTTACCAATTTTTTTCTGTAGGCCTTCTCATTGTCATTGTTAGGTATCTATAATTATTGTATCTATCTACGGAATCATGGATGCTGTGTTTGTATTATAGATTCCAGCATCTTGACAAAAAGTGCTTTTTTAAGAATTAGAAAAGCTGAAGCAAACGCACCCATAATATTCATATGATTTTAATTTGTATGCATTGTCAGTGTAAAAAAATTTACATGGACATCCAATCATGTTTTATCACATTAGCTAAAGTGTTTGACTTAACCACTCACTATTTTAAAAATCTTTGAAATAAGAGAATATGATAGGATGATAGTGTAAAAATTTTTTCACCGACAGTGCATCAAATTTAATCTCTATCATATTGCTGATCTCTTGTTTTTTTGGGTACTCTATGGTTTCTTTAGCTGTGCCATGCTTAAATTTAGACCATAGTCCTCCATAATTAAATTGTGTAATTATTATATATTAGAGTAAATAAATTTTTGGTGCTGACATTTGATCTTAATAAAAAATTTTACATCACTTTAGTCCTATCATTTTTAATTTTGTCATCAACTTAGTGATTTTGTTAGATCTCCAATTTGATCGAATAAATAAATTGATGTCAAAATAAAAAAAGTGTTAGGATTGAATTGTTGTCAAAATTAAAAATGTTGGGACTAAATTAATATAAATTTTTTGTTAAGAGAAAATTTTGTTGGGATCAAATTGATGTTGAATTGAAAATGTCAAGACCAAAACGATTGTTTAATCTTGTTCTCTCGTTTTCTTTTTGCTTCAAGAATCTCTTGTCATCTTCACTCTGTTTTATTCTTCTCTTCATGATAATGAAATATCTTCTTTTATCCCCCCCCCCCCCCCCCCCAAAAAAAAAAAAAGAGAGATAGGTCTAATCTATATTTTATTTCCTTTACATATGTGATTCATTTCTGTTTACTTTCTGGCCTGTTTCTTTTATCTTACAACTTGAGGGTGTGTTGAGTGAGAAAATCACTTTAGGCTACGTAACATTAAAGTATGTGATGCAATCATAGTACAGGTGTATAGTCAGACAGTCTCTGAATTTTACATGGAAAAATGTTAGTATAGACTTGGATTTACGGTGAATCTTGCATGTGGCATGATATCAACTAGTTATTTTATAATATCTATATATTTATAACTTTTAAGTTATATTTTGAATGGTTAATATATTGTCATGTATAGATTTCACTGTGAACTCGAGACTATATTATCATTACTCCTTTACCAGCCTGTCCTATTGAAAGCATGGATAATAGATTTATGAACCATTTTTAGGAGGGGATCACCAAACTGCAGGTTAAATTATGATGGAGAGGGCTCACTTGTTATTAGATAATTTAATAAGTGTAAAGGTACCATCTATTGATAAGTTCGTGATAGAAGTAATTGTTTACTTTTGGATGACAAAGATCTTTTCTAAGCTGATTCTTGAGATATATTGAATATTTCTCTAAATGATGCCACTTCTTTCCATTGAAACAAAAATTGAAAATATGTTTGTGACATCACATTAAAACCAAAATCTTCTGCTGTTTTGAAGGGTCAGAAGATGCATCCTTGCATGTATGATGATCACCGTGAGGTAAACTACAATTTTAGAGAGAGGTTGAAATGTGACAAGAGGCTTTTATTGGGAAAATCCACATCTGGTGATGTCTCTTCCAATGCATCTGAGGGAACACAGGGAGATTTCGAGAGAAATGATTGTGTGCCTATCCCTCTTGGGCCATCCCATCAAGCCGAAGTGCCGGAATGGACTGGCATGACTGTTGAGAGTGACCCTAAGTGGTTGGGAATCCAAATATGGTCATCAGAAAATGTAAACTCCAAAGTTATTGAAAGGGATCCTATCGGAGCAGGAAGAAAAGATTCATGTGGCTGCCAAGAAAGAGGTTCTGTTGATTGTGTCCGACTCCACATTGCTCAGGAAAGGGCTAAAGTTAAGTCGGAATTGGGTGTGGCTTTTTATCTTTGGAATTTACACAAGGTAGGTGAAGATGTTAGCCGTTCGTGGACAGAAGCAGAGCAGAAGAAGTTCAAGGATGTGGTGAAATCAAACCCTCTTTCACTTGAGAAATGTTTCTGGGATGAACTTTTTAGATCATTTCCTAGGAAGAGCAGGGAAGATTTAGTAAGCTACTACTTCAACGTCTTTCTTTTGCAGCGCAGACGATACCAGAACAGGAATACTCCGAATGACGTTGACAGTGATGATGATGAATCAGAATATGGACCACAGAAGAATTTTTTTGGAAATCAAACACACAATTCACGCAGCTTCACCTTGTTATCGCCCAAAAAGCCTCAGACAAAGGGAACATAGAATTTGAATGTTAGCCGAATCATGAGCTTCATTGAGAAATGCAAGTTTCGACCATATTGTGCAGCTTTGCTGCTGCAATTGTCAATGGATCCTTGTTAACTTGCTTACAATATGAAATTTATCACTGCTTTTGAGGAGACAGATCGGGGCTTAAAATATTGGTTTGGTTTGGTATAGGGTTAAAACAGATGGAGAATGATATCTGGTGGTGGAAGCAGCAAGCTACAAAGATTTGAGCAGCTTAGAAGTTGGAGTTGCTTTGAGTTTACATGCTCCCAATTTTGAGATATACTTTCTGTCTGTTCAATTCAAAGTGATACGTTGCAGCCATGGTTGTTCTTAATTGCATATTTAATTTGTTTATTTCTCCTGGTTTTTACAACAAGGGTTTATTAAAAGTTGAAAGAACAGCATCAGGAATATAGATCAACATTTTACTTGTAGATGGTCATGAACATCTGATGCGAGTTTATTTGGATGCATCTTCCAATGCAATATAGAAATTATTTTGGCTAAGGTATTTGCAAATTTGCCCTTTAAATCTTTTATGCCAAGTACTTGTTGGTTTTATCAATGCCCTCTAGTATGTTATTGCTTTCTTATTTTTTGGTCTTGATAAAATCACCGAAATCCTAACCCTGTTATCCTGAATTTTCCTAATCTGGCCCCACCTGATGTAGGTCCTTTAAGAGAGTTGGGGTTTCCCAATTTAATTTTTTCTATTCCCCGGCTCGAATTTGAGACTTCTGGTTAAGGAACCAAAGTATTTATCACCGTGACCAATCTCACATTGAGTTCTTTTACTGAGTTCTTGAACCTAATTTAGTGAAATCTTGAGCAAACTAAGCTCTCATGCTTGTTCTCTTGTACGAGGTGTTAAGTTGCTTATTATTGTAAGCAAGTGCTTTTGTTTTGTATTGGAAGGTGGCGGAAGGGCATTTTGTTTACAAATTATAAAAAGGGATAAAGGGTTCTTAAATTCCTCGCTGTTGGAAAGAAATGGATCCAATCGGCCTTTGTCCTTCTATGAGGACAAAGCCTTGATTGTTGATCCCTCTTCCATGAGGTGTTTTGAGGGTGATATTAAGGGATGGAAATCACTTATTTCTAAATCATGTCTCATTTCATATTCTTTCCATCATTTATTATCACGAAAAAAATAAAATAAATGCTAATAAATGCTCATCTTTCATACCGTAAGAAGAAATTGATGGGACAAAAAATTGAACATAATTTGGAGACAAATGATTCCTATCTAGTCGCATGATCTCTAATTTTTCCAATGATTCAGATATCTATTCTCAAGAAGAAGATATTGATTTAGCATTTAGTTTTGATTTAGAGGTTCTTGATGAGGAAGGTCCTTCTCATTCATTATTTGCAGCAAGATCTTTCCTTTGGTAGTATGCTCATAGTTTATTTCATTCATTATCGTTATCTCTCAAAGGGATTGACATGAGTTATTGTATGGTTTATCCTCTTATGATTTAGTTTTCGTGTTTTTGATTTCTCTGTGAGGATGCCTCATCTTCTTTTGTACAATTTCCTTGTCTTCTAATGATTTCTTTTTCCCATAAAAAAGAAAAAATACTAGTAAGATCTTGAATCTTACAACTTACGTGTATAAGATGAAGACACGTGCCAATCTTATTTTGGTTTGTCAATTTTATCATTGCATGAATTTTATTTAAAGTGTTTTTTTGTATTGTGAAATTTTCGGGCACCATTCATCTTTCTCCCTTCAGTGATAACAGTGACACCAACTTGGCGTTTTGGGAACTCTTTATGCATAATTGTGTGACAAGAAAGGTAATAAATATTGATTGGAACCAGTCTTTATAACAAGTTATCTTCGGCAAGCAAATATTAGGACGTGACATACAAATACACAATTTAATTACTCTGATTAATGCTGTTTGATGGATGGGTTCTTTATAAGGGTTGGACTTCGAGCAAACGATGTTATTTTAGTATACACAAAAATAAAATTCTGAGAATTAATTTTCCAATATTAGAGAATTTTGCTTTTAAGGAGATCGAATCCGAAAGAATCATTGATGAGACTGCACTGAGAGGGGAAGTACTTAAGACATTAAATAAAACGCAGCATTTGAGGTTATCATGAGTGGTGGTTCATTAATTGCCTCATTCATATTCAACTCTAAAATAGTTAAGTTCGTTGAATGCCCAATAGGCAGAACATTTTTAGGTTAAGGGCCGTTTGACACGTCCGATAGGGTAAGGGCGGATAATATAAGACCTAATTGGATAAGGGTTGATAGTATAAGGCGTAATAAACTTTTAATACTATACAGTGTTTTGTGTAACATTGCATAAGACATTCGATTTTATGCTTAATAATATCATACTATTTATTTATAAATAATTAAATATTAAATCAAATCAAATAATAATAAAATAGGAATTTTTATTATAATAATTTTCAAATATTATATTTATGTAAATATTTACTAACTATAATTTAATTTTTATTAAATGTTATTATTTATTTCATTATTTTATAATTATTTATTATTTCAATAATATATATAAATAAAAAAATAATATTTTATATATTTTAATATTTTATATTTTTAATCATAATTATTTAAATTTATTTTACTGGTTCTTACTATTATATATTACATATTATTTATTATTTATTTAAAACCTTTATTTGTTATTAAATATTTATTATTTTATTTTATTTATTGTTTATCAATTATATTTATTTTTATTTTTATTATATATAACTAAACTGATATTATATGTTATTTATATTTATTTTATTATAAAATAATTTTACTAAAAATAATTTTATTTTTATAATTTTATTTTATTATTATTTATTTAAGAATTATTTATTTTAATAATATATTTTAAAAAAATATCTTATACGTTAAAAGCTAATCAGACCTAATACTGTCTCCCTATACTGTATTGAGATATATAGCATTTTGACGTATAAGGGAGTTATAACATATAAGGTTATACAATACGTTGTTCACACCAAATAACGGATAAGGACATAACGTATAGTATTAATTTATACTATCATGCCTAATACGTTGTACCAAACACCCCTAAGGGTTAGTTAGTTGTCTTCATCCTAAAATTGTTCAGACCATTGAATAGATCCATGAGGATTCTTAGGATGCGTTTAATCTCAAAAAATAATTTTTATTTTTTATTTTTTATTCTTAATTAGTTTCTTATATTTCAGAATTTTGAGGAGGAAATAGTTAAAATTATAAAATTTAATTTTTTATTTTTTATTTTCAATTTTAATTATTTTCTTTACAAGTTTTTAAAAACAAAAAAACTGACTGAAAACATAAAATAAAGTCTGAAAAATATTTTTTAAAACCAAATGCGCCCTTAGCTTTTTATTGGGCCAGATGCACTCAGGTCTAGGGTCTTGTGTCGATGCAGATGTATCAGGCTAGATGAACAGAAAAATTCTATGTATTTGCAGAGTAAGACGATAATAGCTTAGATTTTATTATAAAGTAATGCACAGTTAATCTAATAGCACATGTTAAACTTCTATTTTCATTTGTTAAGTAGATTAGTATAACCACTGAGTAAGAGTTTTTTCTCGATAACCTTGCTTAGCAATTAGACCATAATTCACAACTGTAGGACGAAAAATACTCTGATCATTGATATGGCCTTCTCAAAATTAATCTAACAATCTTTCTAATCAATAAGTTATAATATATCCAATATTCAAAGATTATTTAATATATGGAAAAATGAGACTTTGAATTAAGAGAATTATTAGACATATTACTTTGGAAAATTTATCATTACTCAAATACTTCATAATCGTTAAGTGCAAGTCATGATGGTCAATAGTTTTGACTTTTAAAGAGTTAGCATAGCCATCTGAATTTTCTAGAAACAATTACTGTAGAGGTATTAGATATTACATAATTTTTATTAATCTCATCAGCATTTTTTCAAATTACTGAAATTCGAAATATATTGAATCTTGATTAGTTTGATTGGAGTCGAGTCAATATATTATTTAGAGTAAAATTTTTAAAGCACTAACTTTGTTCTTTTCATAAAGTTTGATTTTAAGACTTTATCTTTAAAAAAAATGTTGAAAAACATTCAAACAAACCAAATATAAAAATGTGATAAACAAAATATACAAAAATACTTTAAAATTTTAAATGTTGAAAAATTTTGTATACAGTCTATTTAGATAACACTATTTATAACTTTTTTTCAAGTTTTTGAAAGTTAAAAGTTACATTTATCTATTTGGCTATTTAGCTTATTAGTTCTAAAAAAAATTATACTTTTTTAGAAATTAAAAAGTTCGCTTGGATAAAATTTCGATAGCAAAAAATTACCTTTTTTTAAAATAATTATAGAATTTAGTTGTATATTTGTTTATGCTTTTCAAAAGTAGTAGAAACAAAAAATAATCATTCTTCTTTTTTTTTTTCAAAGAAGTGGGTAGGGATATGCTTTTAGTAGAAACAAAGGCACTAGAAAGACGAGAATGTTATTAATTACTTATTAAAATTAATTGAATTATGAATTTATATTCACAGATTTTATAAAAAGATAAAAAATAACTTTTCATTAAATAACTCTAAGCACTTGTCCTATTTAAATTATAAATCATATCCTTGATTATAATTTTACCTAAAAAATATTCCTATATCTATTATATCCAAATAGTTTTTACCAACTTCTGATTATAATAAAAAATATTTTTACAATTACATTCAAACGTATATAAATTTTTTACTTCTACTTTTAATTTTGCTTTTGCTTTTGATTTTGCTTTTAAAGAAGTATCTCTCCCAAAAATTTTAATCAAACAAGCCCAAAATATATGACTTCTCATGAAGTATTCTTTTGAAACACTCTAAGGTAATATTTTTATAGCCATGTATTTATATACAAAATAATTTATTTATAAATTATATTATAAAAATTATTTTTGTATAATAATTTAAATAAATTATTGGCCCAAATGGGTCCTAAAATGTTTTGTCTAGTAAAACCTGTGTGACTTCAATGGCAAATAAATACAATTAAACCTGTCTAATTGTCATGTGAAGTCATATTTTAAGTACAATAATTGTCATGTGAAATCTAAAATTATGTGCATAGATACTCCGTTGAAGACAATGAAAGTAGAGCTGTAGCAATGAAAGGTGTTGAAAGAAAAATGATGGAGCGTGGCCTAATTCAGTGAAACGTCATTACTTTTTTCATGCTAGCTCATAGATTTTGATTGGTGGAAGAGGAAACAGAAGTGATTTGAATTCTTTATCCAAAACGGTGCCGTCCATTTAGATGAGTTGGAAAAGATACACAGTACTGGAGAAATTTCTGTACAGAGTACGTTTAATTCATGAAAACCAAAAAGAGATGTTTTAAGGTTTTTAAGTGAGTTTTATGCTGCATAAAAAATATTATAATTTATTTTTCTAATACATAAATTTTTATTTTTTATTTCTTTGTCAGTGTTTTTCAAGCAATAGTTTGATAAATACTAACTTTTAAATATTATACTTCCTCCGTCCAAAAATAATAATCACCTTAAAAAATTGATAGAAATCGGTATATTAAAAAATTAATCTATCATGCTACAATTAAATTTTTAATGTAGTTAAATATGTTAATGTTTTAATTTTTCATTCTCTCAAAGTAACTATTATTTCTAAATAGATATAAATAAATTAAATGAATGATTATACATAGACTCATAGCATGCATTAAATATGTTTTAGAGCATGTAAGAAATTCTCAGCTTTATGGATATTTGTGAACAATGTGCTTCACCTACTCCTCAAACTACATTTGCCGTCCAAGAATGAAAGTTTCAGCTCCACACTCCAACATGCACCAAGTAGGCATCGGTCAATTTATCAAACAGCAAAAATTAATGACACCAATAACTGTTTGATTCTTAGCTTGTTAATCATGAAATCGTAACAGCTATTTTCGCATAGATCATTGGTTGAAATGGACAGAGAATGAATTGCTTCAAGTTATTTTTGGATTGATACAATTGGATGGAATGAAGTGGGGGGCTTAATTTTAAGTAACTCTATTGTATAAAAATATGTTTAAGGTGGATGTAATAAAATAAAGATGTATGGAACTCATTCCATCCTACTCTATTATCTCCTTCTATTTTCCTTCCTCTCAAATTGGATAAAATTGGATGGAATGAGTTGTATTTTTAATAAAATTACCAATTATCCCTATTACTAATATCACATGCATTCTAACTTAAAGGTATTATACAAATAAAAAGTTTATAATCTCCAATTCTGATCCATTGACAAATTCAAATAATGGACAAAGTAATTATTTTGCTCTGCTCCACTTCATCCTATTATACTTCACTTCACTCCACCATGTTTCATCAATCCAAACATCCTCTTAGGTTCCTCTTAGAGAATAACTTAATTGGAGAAAAAATGGGGAAGCTATGCCTTATAGATTGTGAAAACTTTTAACCACTTAATTATAGAATACAAATGCACCCCTTTAAATGTGAGACTCTCCATGATTTATTTTCACCTAAACTTTAAAAAGGGTTGTAAGTATGGTAGATACACTTGGCAATTATCAAATAAAATGTTGCAACCTAAATTAAAGAATAAAATAAAGTATTGCAATCAACGTATGTTAAGCATCTTAAAAGTCACATAGGTGTGTATTGCTTGAAATAATATGAAAAAAATAATATTGAACCAGCGAAACTCAACCACAAAGCAAAACTAGATCCATAGGTATCCAAAGAATCGGACTTAAAGGGGTTGAAGCCAGTAAAGGAGCACAAGGAAGATTAATTATGAAGTATTATTTAATTTACCTATTGAATTCAATAATTCTTTCTTGATAGACCCCATAATTAAACTACTTGCTAGTTCCGTCCTCATTATAGAATAATCAATCAAAGCATTAGGTACACCAACCTTTGATAGTCCTTAATCAATTAGGCTATCAAAATTGAATCTCTAGCGGCCTTGTTGAATTCTCAAGGCCCGTTTCACACACCTGATAGGATAAGGGTTGATAATATAAGATTTGATAAGATATAAAAGTTGATAGTATAATGTCTGATAAACTTTTAATATTATATAGTGCTTGGTATAACATTGCATAAGAAATTTGATCTTATATTCAGTAATATCATACTATATTTATAAATCTAATATCTTAATTAAATATTAAATAAAATCAAATAATAATAAAATAGTAACTTTTATTATAATAATTTTCAAATATTATATTTATGTAAATATTTACTAACTATAATTTAATTTTTATTAAATGTTACTATTTATTTCAATATTTTATAATTATTTATTATTTCAATAATATATATAAATAAATAATACTATTTTTTATATTTTTAATCATAATTATTTAAATTTAAGTTATTGGTTCTTACTTTTATATATTACATATTATTTATTATTTATTTATATATTTTATTAGTTAAATTTATAATTGTATATTATATACTATTTATTGTTTATTTAAAACCTTTATTTGTTATTAAATATTTATTATTTTATTTTATTTATTGTTTATCAATTATATTTATTTTTATTATATATAACTAAATTGATATTATATATTATTTATATTTATATTTATTTATTTAAGAATTATTTTATTTTAATAATATATTTTAAAAGAATGATCTTATAAGTTAAAAGCTAATCAGGCCTAATACGGTTTCCCCATGCTATATTGAGTTATATACTATTTTGACGTATAAGGGAGTTATGACGTATAAGGTTATACAATAATACATTATCTGTACCAAACAACGAATAAGGACATGACATATAGTATTAACTTATACTATCATGTTTAATACGTTGTACCAAACACCCCCTCAATCTCATTGATTTTCATGATAAAAATGCTTTGGATAGAGTATTTTTAGAGGGCAATATATTTTTTAGAGGATTTTAAATGAGTTGGCATGAAATTTTTTATTTGTAATTACCACGAGATTTAAAATTTTCAATTATTTTTATGAGGTATTATCTAGACTTGAAAAAAGTGGATTCAAATTCCTTTTCTATTGAGAGAATTATGAAATTATCTCCCATATTTGTTTCATAACTCTTATTCTCGCAAGTCTATTATCATTTATTGTTTGCTCACCGTCAACTGATCGCTGCCCACCTATCATCGATCACCATTCGCCCACCATCAGCATTATCCAGACACCACCAGTCACTAGTCGTCGCCCGCATCCTGCCACCTATTGTAGGTTGTCCGCCTATGGTATTTACAACCACTTGTCTATTGTTGCATATTATTAAGTGCCCCCATCTACTCTCACTCATAGAGAGGATGTAATATAATTTTATTATGCAAATAAAACATTTTGTAAATGAAATTATATAATTATCTTATCTAAATAAAAAAAATTTAAAATGAAGGGAATTCAATTGAAACAATTAGAATTCCTTATATTTTAAATTTCCTGAATTTAAGAGCACTCTCTCCAAACACATCCTAAACGCAACATAATGAATTGAATCTTAGCTTCCGTACTATCGGAATGACTCAGTTGTTGAATATATGATATTATCATCATCATCATTATTATTATAAAACTACATGAGTAGCATGAGTAAGGGAGAAGAAATGTGGTTTCCTTGAAGATTCCACACCTACTTTAACATCATATATTTAATTCATGCTTTTTAAAAAACTTGAGTGCATATCACTTTTAATTTTAAATATTTTTAAACTACTCTAACCTAAAATTTACTGAATTTTAACTAATTTGACTCAAGTTATTTATAAGGTAAAAATTTTACCTACATATAACAAGTATCAAATCATTTGAAACAATTTACCCAAAAAAAAAAAAAACAAAAGAGAATCAACCAACATTAGCATTAGTATTAAAAGATTTTTAAGGAGTTTCTTTTGGTCAGCAATATTTTAAACATTTGATAAAATAAAATATTATTCTTTACAATTTATTTTAACTCACATGCATGAAAATATTTAAGAATTCTATACAAGGTAATTAAACTATTTTTAAAATAATATCACTACATTATAGAAAGGATCAATACGGCATTAAACTCATGTGAGTGTGCACAACATGAGTAGGGTCTTTCTAGTAGCAACAACAGTAGGAGGAGGAGGGGTAGCAACAGCAGTAATAAGAGTCATAATAATAACAGTAGCAGTAGCAACAGCAACAATAGTAGTAATAATAATAATAATAATAATTTCAAAGATCAAATAAATGTCATTTCCATATATATGTGAAAAATATGAAGATTAAACTAGAGTCGAAAGGATGAAAGCTAACCAAGATAGGTTATCAATGAGATTTAGGGGGGCATTTGGACGGGATTATGGGAACTAAAATCACTATTTTCATAAAAGAATCACTTTTCGTGTATATATTTGGATCTTTTTTAAAATCAAAATCTCAAAAAAATTCGTATTCAAAATTTTTTTTGGCAGAATCTAAAAAAGTTGCTTCTAGAAAAAAAAATAGTTTTTGATTTTTCAATTATATATAAAATTTGAGTTTCATAATCACATTTTCAAAATTTTAAGACAAATGTGCCCTTAACTTCTTACCATTTTGCTATCGTACATTTTAAAATATTAGTTAATTTTACAGTCAAAGAAATATTTTGTTACCAAACCATGTCACTTAGAGAGGATCGTAAATGCTCGAATAGGATTATCTCCAATTAAAGGATATCTACGAAAAACCACAAAAAATATATATAATTTATTTTTATTTTAATACATTAATAATATAAAATTTTTTTATATTATGATTTAATCCTATATTATTATATCAATAAAATATTTCTGAATCTTTTCCTACTGTGAAAAAATATTTTAGTGCTACTCGATGCAAAAAGGAATTCGACAAAGGCCATACGAAACCACGTGTTAGGCCATAGGTGGAAGTTAAGAGCAAAATGTTGAGAAGAAATCAGAAGACAGAGAAACTGAGATAAAATACAAACTTAACATTGTTTGCACATATTTGACGTATTTAAATTTGTACCAACCATTCTATTTCGAAGTGTTTCGTATTTACAATATATTCAAATTAAATTCTTTATATGTATGATATATTAATATGAATTATTATTATTTTTACTTTAATTATATTTTAAAAATATAACTAAAATAATGCATTTTGCATGTGATGCAAATCTCTTTCTCTAAATATATAAAAAGTATCTTCGTATTTATATTTATTCTAATTGAAGGGTGAATTTTCATCTTTCATGTAATTTTTTTTTCCCTTAGAAAGTTTAAGTTGATGGGAAAACTCATCTCAGTTCAAGGCAGAGTATGTTTCTATGCTGATTGAGCATTTACATAGGTACCGTTAGATGTGATAATACCCTTATTTTTTGACCAAGCTATTACATTCAATGATGATAGGCTAAGTCTTCTAGTTGTATACCTACTTATAAGTGTTGGAATAACCATTTTGATATATAAACATCCTTAGTCCACATAAAAAAAAAAGACCCTTAGTCATGGTTTAATAAAAGCACCTTTGTAACAAATATGATTAAACAATATTGTAGCAATTCTATCACAATATCAAGAGGAGTGATTTATTATGAGAATGAGAAAGATAAATATTTGTTGATTGTAGGCCAATATCCTACGTAGGCAAGGCCCAAATGGGGTTCGAGTCTGGTGGAATCATGATGCTTGGTAATATGCTTAACTAAAAAGAGTTAGACCCTGATTAACAGCTATAACTTTTGGTCTATATAGATAAGTATGTGAACCAATAATATTAATCATTAGATCTTTTATGAATGATCAAGATTAAAACATAAACTCATTAATTTGTTAAAATGAGTATGAGAGATTAGTTACAGTTAATTAACTTTTAATCTTAAGCATTTGTGTACAGTTATAAGGTCAATATTTGTTCCTCTAATTTTCATAATGAATCACTCATCTCATGTGATCCATCCCCTATATACATATAATTCAATTGTTGAATTTAAAGTTTGCAAGTGACTTTTGTCACACTGTCATCAATGGGTTATTGTTTGAGTGTTCTAAAATGCCTTTTTCACTTTCTTTCGCAATTGAATTAATAAAAAGTTGTTATTTTATATTTAATTCATACTTAATATTATTAATAATTTTTCTTTCAATTTTTTGGTTTATGTAATCTTTTGTTTTATAGAAATATTACTCATTTTTCTTATAAAATATATTAAATTTATAAATTTCACATAAAGATAAATTCTTTTTGTAACAATCATTTTTTTTCATCTTAAATAGTGTTCAAATTGAATTAAGTTTTTCACACTTTGAATAACTGTCTTCTACGTACACTAGTATTTTAATACTTTTTATTTTAATATTTTATAAATATGATATGAAATAAAATATTTCCATCAATATATTAATACAAATTCTGACATGTAATAGAAAGTATAAAAATTTGAATTATAATAGAAATAACAAAATTTGAATGAAATAAATTAATTCTTAATAATAATTTTAAACTTTAATTTTCACCATAAATGTAAAAAATTTATTATCATAAAATAATATTTTTATTTTATTTAATGATTTTAATATCTCATATATTTTAAAATACCTTCAATGATGTAAAAATACATTATCAAATGTTAGTATAAAATTATTGCAAATAGTGTACATAATTGTTAAAGAGACAACTAATTTATTGTATTACATTACCCTAATTTTTTAGAATGAAAATGCAAATAAAAATTACAATAAAAATTGAGAGATCGACACTAAAAATATTAATATGATATTTTTTAATACTAAGTTAAATTATGTAAACACAATATGAATTTTTTTTTTTTGGTTACAAATCTCTTTTTTTTTTCTTTTGTTACAGTATGAAAAATATCTAAGTATGTATGTTGTATATTATAATTTATATTTCAATTTTTTAGTTATTCATTATCAAATATCTAATATATCACTATTATGTAGATATTGCCACATAATAAAAACATAATATTAAAAAAATGGGAGAGCAAGAGCCAAACAAAATTAGAAGAATTAAAACCAAACTAAGCTACTATACTTAAAGAAAGTTATTTCAAGTAAAAAATTTATTTCAATTTGAACACTATTTAATATTAAAAAATTAATTTTTTGATTTTTTTTAATTTTTGTGAAAACATAAATTTAATATATTTCATGAGAAAATTGAGTAAAAAATGAAAATATTTTCATAAAATAAAAGATTACATTAAAAAAATTGAACAAAAATATCAATAATATTAATTATGAGTTAAACACAAAATTATAACATATTATTAATTCAATTGCGAAAGAAAGTGAAAAGAACATTTTAGAACACTTAAACAATAACTTATTAATTAAGTTGTGATAATGGACATAAAGGTGTGGCAATAGTTTCTCTCTTAAAATTCTTACTAAGTTGATCAAGCCTATAAATTTCATACAATTTAAAAATGATTTGATATTTTATTATTTCATTTTATTTTGACGTTAACATATTTTTGAAAATATAAGTAATTGTTGATTATTAGATTACATGCATATTACTGTCAATTTTTTCTGATATTTAACATAATTAATTATCAATATAATATTACATAATTCAACACTCGAATAAATTATGTTGAATATTGATAAAAAAAAATTAAATTGAATACGTGTAAAATATTTATTCCTTGAATAAATGGATTCCTATGCAATTGTTAAATATCTATTATAAAGATAGTCACAACTCATAAAAATATTAGTTAGGAAAATCCTACCACCCCAATCAAAGTTTATCTACAACATAAAGAATGGCTTAATTTTAATATATTCTGAGCATACCATTTGTTTACACAACTATTCAATCATATATGATCAATTTTTATTTCTTCGGCTATGTTTGGTTTAGGTAAAAATTTTGATGGAGGAGTTGTATGTGTGTTAAATATAGTTTGATAAGGTAAAATAATTTTACGTTAAGAGTGTCAAAACATGTAGGACAAGTATTATAAGAGTTTAATTTTTATATATAGAAATAGTAAAAAAAATTTATATTGTTATTCAATTATATCATCCAACTTTTTTATTCTTTTTCATACCATCATCTAGTTATATTTGTTATGTCAGCAAAAATAGTTAAGTTTCATATCTACTATTTAAAAAGTCATTTAAATAAAATAATTTGATTAAATTGGTTCATGGATAAAAGTGAAAATAAAAATTAAACTCATATCATAGTGAGTATTTGGCACATTTTTAAATTTCTATTGACTGATGCTTGCAACATTACATACAGCAATTAAATTCTAGGACATTTTTTAGACATTTTAAGCTTATCACTTTACCTAATTAACATTTTTAGCCAAAATTACGTTTGGACAAAGAATTAAAAAAAAATGAAAAACAAACCCTAATATGATCAACATCCTCAAATAAATAAATGAAATATTGTTTTGTGTTTTATTATCTGCTACTAGTCCAAGCTCTGCTCATTGCTGTCTGAACCAATATTTTCCACCTTCAGTTGCACAACAAGTGTCTCCTTCTGCCTTTCTGCCCCCATTTCCCAGCTCCTCTCTCTCTCTCTCTCTCTATTTGTGTTGCTCTCAAGAGGTGAAAGAAAAAGCGAAGAACCAAAAGAACAAGAAGAAAAAAAAAAAAAAACATGTCTTCCCCAAGCAAGCGGCGAGAGATGGACTTGATGAAACTGTTAATCCTCAATAATCTCTCTCTTTTTGTTTTCTTTCTGATTTCATTAAAGTTTCAATCTTTTTCTATTTGGGTCTCACAAAAGTCTCTTTTTTTTCATTTTTTGTTTTTTAATACTTCTTATAGGATGATGAGTGATTACAAGGTGGAGATGATTAATGATGGAATGCAAGAGTTTTATGTTCATTTCCATGGGCCCAATGAAAGTAAAATTCTATTTTTCCCTTTATCTTTTTTCTTTCTTTTCTCTTCATGTTTTGGTGCTTCTGATGAAATTTTCAGCTGATGAGGATTCTTTTGCTTTTGTGGGTCTGTGCCACCCCTTTTTCCGGTTTCGTGTTTTTCTCTGAATAATAGTTATTTGACCATATATTGATTATAGCTTTTTTGGCGGCTGTGGTGTTAGATTTTGATAGCAATAAGTTGATGCTTGTTCTTTTTTCTTCAATTGATTGCTCTGTGTATTCTGTGGAGTCTGCAAATAGATTTGGGAAGCAACAAGTGCTTTTTTTTTTTTTTTTTAATACTGTTTTACAGAAAATATTATGATAGTTATTTATTTATTTTTATTGATTACCCTTTTGCTCATTGTGAAGTTCTTAGTCTGACTATGGCAGTATTACCTAGTCAAAAGAAGATTGGTATGAGCTACTAATTTTTTGAAGAAAATTATTTTGGCTTTTAGCTAAACTGAATTTACCATGATAGCTGCTGATTTTCTTCTTGCTTATTGTTATGTCCTTGTTTGGGATTGAATGTGTGAATTTTGAGAAAGGTTCCGTACTTCTGTCTTGTTTGTATTGTGCTTCTTTCCTGTTTCAATCTTCTTTTCATCCATGTCATGATGGCTTCTGGCAGGTCCTTATCATGGTGGTGTGTGGAAAGTAAGGGTCGAGCTGCCAGATGCTTATCCTTATAAATCTCCTTCTGTAGGCTTTGTCAATAAGATCTATCACCCAAATGTTGATGAAATGTAAGCATATAGTAGTAATGCTCTTAACACTGTTAGTATTGAGTAGTTCACCTTGTATTGATTTCAATAATCACTGCACATTTGATTTGATCGTATTGTACTACAATAATTTCAGGTCAGGGTCAGTTTGTCTGGATGTTATCAATCAAACCTGGAGCCCCATGTTTGGTAATGATATTCATTTGATTTCCTGAGAAAATTTGTGGTTTTGTACAAAGTCTTATCTTAAGGATTCTTTTTGTTCCTTGTATATGTCAATCTACTTTCTTCCAGATCTTGTCAATGTGTTTGAGGTGTTTCTACCACAACTGCTTCTGTATCCCAATCCATCTGACCCTTTGAATGGAGAAGCTGCAGCATTAATGATGCGTGACCGAGCTAGTTACGATCAAAGGGTTAAGGGTATTGATCCTTTCTTATTTTTCATTTTCTGAATGTGTATCTCTTTTATTACTTTTATGTACACTCGTCCCTTTCCTCCATCACAGACTTGCTATGTTTCCTTTACAGTTTTTGTTGTGTTCTTCCTAATCACAGCCAGTGGCAATCAAACTCTAAACCATGAAGGACACATGAACTAACCTTTTAGAGAGGAGTATATAGTATATGTGGACTACTATGATTATGTTGTATGCAACTGCTTGAACGTTGAATGTGTGCATGCATACAGCGTACATACACTCTCACAAATAGAGTTATATGAACGTCATTCCAGATAAATCTTATCCTTATTCAATTATCGTATTAACACAAGCTATTGTTGTTTTTCTTCTATTGGTGGCATTATAAACCTGACCATCTCAAGTTGTAATAGGCCAACAGAACAGGCTTCATTGGCATCTGCTACAAATATTGTGCAAGCTGACTCATATATTGCCATATTGCCATCATATCCTAAACAGAAAAGTGAAACATAACTTGGATCGATGGAGTAGAACATAACCCTTTAATGAGACTACTTATGTGTAGTGAGAGCATGATTAAGCTTGTTTTAGTAATAACTGTAGTGGTTCAGAAAACAAAAGCTTAAATGGCGTGAAAGGTGGACAATATGATTTATATGACAAAAAGTTAGTGAAAAGGAGGCAGTAGTATGTTTAGAAGATAGTTTTAATATTTTTCAATTGAAAATTGAAAACAAAAACAAGTTTCATCGAGCTAGTTTCTAAATATATGAATGCTATGGCATAGTTTTGTTTGCTCTCTACAGTTGATGTTTATGAAATATATTACTTTTACTTGTTTTCTTATTATCTGGGAACGCTTTATAACATTTATTTTTCAGAGATGGTGAAAATGAGTGTGGAATACACCTTTGGTCTTGAAAATTTTGAAATTTACAATGTACTAACTGCTTTTTCATTCAACCATACTAGTTCTGCCTTTTTATTTCTATTATATTTCTAGTTTTCCGATTTCAATACCTGAAAGAATCAGTTACAACATCTGCTGTGAAAATCTCATGAGGTTATTAAATTGGCTTGGATTACCTGAAATAGAATGCATGGCCCAGATATGAGGTTGCTGCCATCACTAATCATTACACCCTGCATCTGTTTAAGATCACAGTATATTTCATGCCAGTTGAACATGTTAATACCATATATGTGACTCACTATTAAAGCTATATCGACCCACATGTACCTGTCAAACGTAACACAATTATATAACTTAAACCCTTTAAAAGGAAAAAGAGAACAAGAAACTGAGATTCAGTATAGGGTGTACTAGTATAAGCTTTTGCAGAGGTGCATCTTATGTGACATTGGAAGAGTAAAAAGTCAAAACTCCCTCCATTAATAAACCTTGAATTGTGTCTGCTGAGGGAGATAATTTGCAACTCAAGGTTCTGCTATGTGGAGCCATCATGTCCCTAGCTCTCATTTTCTTTTACACATCTGACATTATATTAATAATGTGTAGCTGAATATTATAAGTTGATACTAATGTCAAAGTCCAAATGTAATCAAATGTATATATTTATATCTGCATCCTAAGTTGAAATTGCGACCTTTCTGAACTGAACCTCTTGTATAGTTCCTACTGTATGCCATGTTGGATTATGGTCAGAGTTCAACTAAATTGTGATTCCTTTCCCTAAACCCAAAGGGATTGGTGATTATCTCTAGAAGTTTGGGATTACCACCGTCCTTTATTTTCTTTCTTTGTCCAACTTCTAGCCACTGTTACTTTGATTTGTTTTTTTTCCATTTTAGAAGCAACTAAGTTCATAGGGCCCGATTGGATAATAATGCTTATGACTTTTTTTCAAATTTTTGGAAGTCGAAGGTCACATTTGTCTTGTTTGATTATATTGCTTATTGCTTCTCAAAAAGTCCTTTTTGATGTTTTTTGAGAAGTTAAAATATTTAACTTATCAAGAAGCACTTTTCAAAACACTTAAATATTTTTGTTACTTTATATTTAAATACAAAATAACTAATTCTTAAGTTACTTTTCGAAAGTTACTTTTACATAAGAATTTAAATAAGTCATTTATCTAAACAAGTTAGTCTAACACTTCACTCAAGTGTCGTCAGCTTCAATTTTTTCAGAGTATTGTGAGAAGTATGCTAAACCAGAAGACATAGGTGCTGCCCCAGAAGAGAAATCAAGTGATGAGGAGATGAGTGAAGATGAATATGACTCTAGTGATGAACAGGTGGCTGGTAAAGCAGATCCCTAGCTTCATATGCCATGTCCTGATATTAACTCTATATTTTATCTGTACATGATGTTCTAGTCCTCTTAATTCACCTCACTGCATGTAATGAAACTTGATTGTGGATAAGAGGGGAAATTCCCTTTATTTTTACTTTCATGTCATCGTAAATAATGTACCACTGATATCCTGATGCAATCTTACTCCTTGTTTATCTCTTTCAAGTTGATGAATTGTTATTTTTAGCCTAGCATGGTAATTTAAATGAATGAATTCCCTAATTCAATAGGACATTTATGTCAAAACAGTCATTTTTTCCCTGGTGAAACTTAGGTCAAATTTGATAGTAAGCAATCACTCTACTTCACTGTTAGTTATATACTTAACATATATTATTGAATGATGGATTGCTTGCCATAGGACACAGAAGGATTCAATTGGTAAAGTTAATTCCCCACTTGAGACATTAAACCATTGGCTTCCAAAAGTGACATATCAGTAAACCTAACGTGGTGCAATTCACATGCCCTAACTAATTGAAAAAATCAAAGAGATATTTCCCTGGAGTGAGGTGATGAGTACATCCGTTTATTTGTTTGAAACCAAGCAAAAAGCGTTTTAAAATGGTCTTATTTATCTAAATAATTCAATATGTTATTATACTTAAAAATGGGGCAAATGAAACCTTTTTGATGATTACTCGAAAACAATCTTAATTTCATGTCTAGTGAATTTTCTACCGTTTCCAAACCAAGCAGCACACTGACTTTGACCAATAGAATATGGGAAAATGAGTTAGGATATTTTACTTAACCTATAACATTTGCTTTTGATAGCTATATAATTTAGGATTGGTGAAGGAAAATTGTAAAATGAGAAAATGAAGGGTTAATTTCCTTAGGTGAATAACTATCATTGCACTGTACAATTTCAACATATTTCGTCCTATTTCAACATAATTGTCACTCTTTTTCTCTTTCTACAGAATAATATATCATGTAAGATTCACATTACACTATCCAATTATCCGTACAAGTGCCTTAGCTAGAGTTTATCCTGTCTATGCACTTTAGAAACTTATCCTGAAATCAAATCCCAGTCAAGCCAATGATATTTGTACATTGACATTCTCGAATATTGATCCCATCACAAGAAAAGACATAATAAAATTTTCAGCTGGTTACTCAGTTTGTAAAACATTTATATTTGAAGAAATATTGCGGTTATACTCGGCACTCCACTGATTCACAAAATCATCAATGACTTTTTTGGGGTTTATTAAAATTACACAAGTTTTCCTACAGATATTGTTCCATTAATTTAAGTGACAAAAAAAAGAATATGTCACACACACACACACATATATATATTAATGATAAAAATTATAATATTTTAATAGTAGTCAATATATTAATTGAATGAAATGCTCTTTTATCACATGATAAATTTGGATATTTTCACCAATATATATATATATATATATATATATATTAAATATTATTCAAATATTATAATTTTGTCATTAATAATTATATACATATGATTTTTTTATTATTTAAATTAATAAATTAATATATATGAGAGATGTAAGTATAATTTTATAAAATAGAAGAATTACAAGTATAATTAAACTTAGGTGAGCGTAAATTCTTTATATTTTAAATTTTTAATTCACTCCTTTCCAAAGTCCACATTGGTGAGCATACATTCCGAGACATTCTTAAGTCCTTCCGCCGCTAGCTATGTCCACCACATAATTTCTGCAATTTGTACTAACCAGTGGACCCCACATGAACATTCAAAGGCTAGATATCGGTGTGGTGGACAGAATGGTTTACTCCACGGAGTAGGTCAGAATTTTTAACATAATCCTCTCGCTCTCTTCAAAGTTTATCCTAAGTTCACAAGGGAAGCTCATCAACACGTCATAATAATCTTTTAAGAAAGTAACAATGCTACACAATTTTAAAATTGTCCAAATCCAAATATTTTTCCAAAAACTATAGATGTTGAACGCAATAAAATAATCTGTCACATAATCCTGATAACGTTTGTTTAGTACTTTTCTTTAAGAAAATATAAAATAATCATCTCATCATTGTTGCTATTATTATTACATGTGGTTCCAATATGTTTTCTCTCTTTTCATTTCTCTTATTAGACAAATATGGGATGAAAATCACATTGTCAGATCATGTTGTCTTCTTTGTCCTATTAAATACTTATCATATGAAATATAAGCATTCAAATTTTTAAAACAATTATTAAATATGTATTACTCATCTTTCACATGACAATAAATAATTGGTGAAACACAAGAGAGCACGATTCAGGGATAGGTGAATTCTATCCACAAAAATCAAAGGTTCATAGCTTTCATAAGTTTGGAGAAGGAAATTAAAGGGCGAAACAGGACCCCACAGAGATTAATCCATGAATGGACTAATATGAACCATGAAGTTACTATACAAGAGTTTCAGCAGCAGCTATCTGAAGAGAAGCAATTCCTGCAAGATGCAGATAACCAAACAAAAAATTTGGAGACCATTGTAATTTAAACCCATTCAGGGTACCTGTAAAATACAATGGAGGGTCTAACTCTATATGAACAGTATGAGCTAAAATCTATCAAAGGTAAGGGCCACTAAAACTCTTTTCTGAAACTAGTAGCACTACTTCCATTATCCACCATACTTGTCTCCTTTGAAGAATCTATATATGGCTTGGTCTCCTCTTCCCAGAATCTGTTCTTAGCCGCTTTACAGGGTTCGCCCACCCTACTGAACCACCAGACCCATTTGGCTGTTGTGCGGGCTGGCTAACGCGCCCTTGCCTAGCATCCTTGGGGATTGAACCTGACCTGGGACTTCTCATAGCAGGACCGACACTAGGCGGCGAAACAGGACCGGCTGATCCAGTCCTAGGCTTCACCAATGATTTTTCCCTGTCATTTCTTCTCTTCTTGCATACAACTAGTTCGCCCGGATGGGCAAGCGCAGAAGAATTATCCTGCTGATGTTGCTCCCGGGCACTGCCAGATCCGCTTACAGTTCTCGATTCCTTCTGTGGCAAATGGCCTTTGGTCCTGGCTTTTTCTCCGTTAGAGCTGGATCCACGCTGCAGGGGCTTTTGTTCCTGGCATGGGTCGGTTCCTGCATCATTTACCACCCTTTGCCTCTTGCTTGGGCCAGCATTTGCTTGCCTAGGGGATGCTGCGGTATTGGCAGAAGTTTGACCAACGAAAGAGAGGGCACTTCTTGCTTCTCCGAAGTCCGTATCGGGAAACGCAATTTTCAAGATATCAAAAAAGAGATCATGAACCTTCCTTGCTTCAGATCTTACCTGTGAATAATGATTACTCTGAGGATTTTAACATACATAAAAATATAAATCAAATAAAGCAATCCTACTCTTATCAGTTTATCAACATTCAACAGCCTTCTCGATACTGGAAGTAGTGAAAGACCTAGACGCATCCCATATTCCATCTTTGGCAGCAAATTGGGAGAAGAATCACTTTGATGTATTGGATGGATAAAAGAGGAAGTATATTTTATTTTTGGGATACATAGAGCAAATAATAACTCTGGCTAGATTTTTCCCCAAAAAAAAAAAAAGCAATTTGGATTTGTACATAGAAAGAGGCACACTGATAAAACAAGCGCTTTGCATTTCATCATATTTTCACTTCTACTTAAATAATATCACACACGTAAATCTAGTGCAAACTAATAATCATTCATTATGCAGATACATATCTCTTGGAAATCCTGAAAAAAAAATCTCAAAACATTAACATCTGTTAACTGCTAACTTCAATTCAATGGAATTTACAACATACAAACCTTTGAATTAAACACATAAATAAGATATTATTGTTCAGACAAAAATTTATTGGGGAAGCCTGATTAATTTCCACACTCAAAGGTCAGACCCAGATCGTTAATTATCAGAAGGTCTGACTTTAACACCAGCATTCAGAATGTACAATGTATTTCTTGTCTTCATTCAATCCATTAGGACATCACAAAACACAACTGCTAAAGCAGATACATCAATCAAATACCTTGAAAATACACATTTCAAATTAAATTCATCTGAAATTATTCCTTATTCCTAATTTAGCTATTTACATACGTACACAGAAACTGTTCAGGATGAAAAAGTTGCTATTTTTGTTTAACCCCCACGTAGATTATGAGACCAA
Organism: Dalbergia cultrata; assembly: GCA_031216105.1. Lineage (NCBI taxonomy): Eukaryota > Viridiplantae > Streptophyta > Magnoliopsida > Fabales > Fabaceae > Dalbergia > Dalbergia cultrata. The sequence goes on along the minus strand of CM062353.1, from coordinate 73,250,556 downwards.
CAGATATAATGCAACTATATGCAACTTCATAACAACAAAAAAGACGACTTTAATACAGGTCAATGAGCATTTCCACCAAAACACAAAACAGTGAATCATTTCGTACAATAATAAAAATAAGAAATCTAACCTCATAAGAGTACCCATAAAATTGCATTGCACTCCTCAACATAAACTGCACGTCAAAAACAAGCTCCATTACTCCATTGTACTCCAATCTATCAATCCGCTGGTCAATCTTTCGCAGATCCAAAAGACTGTTCCCTGATCCACCAGTGTACCCAGAATTCTCAATCCTCTTCCATAAATCTGTTAACAAAGGTACAATCTGATGGCCCTCCTTGTCTATTCTCCTTTGGAACTTGCTAATTACATTTTTGCACTGCAAATGTATAAGTTGCATGAGTTTAGATACTTACATATAAGTAAGCAGCCCAACAATGAAACTGATGGGAACATTATCACAACAAACTAAACATAGAATGCAACTGAGATTAATTTCATATAACAGAAAGTTTTGGTGAAAAACACAAACAAAATGTGAACAATATTTTTAGGATTGCAGTGATAAAGTAACCGAAATCAGGTACCTAAGAACTTCATACTTATTATATGAATATTGTAACTAAGGTAAAGTCAATTAAAGCTTGCAATCCCTACATCAAGCAGTAAGATCCACTCCATTTAGGAAAAACATAAGAACATCGCAGGTAGAAAATAAGACAGACAACATTTATCACTTAAAACGATACATACTCTTCTCTGGATAATTTCAGTCATCCTAGTTCCATGAGCTGAAGATCCACTTAAATTGGTAGGCTTCCCTTCCCTACTTTCTCTGGATTGTTCGCCGCCATCCTCTGAAGGCACAGACATGCAATTCAAATGACTAGCCTTAGGTGAGCCATGTAATTTGGATGTATTAGCTACTTTCCTTGAAGGTAAATTTCGCTTATTTTTTGATGAAGATTCATTTTTATCATGCTTGCTGGGATTGTCACCGAGTGATTTTGATTCTGGATCAATCCTCCTTGCTTGACCTTGATATTTGTAGTCAGCTAACAGAGATGACTCTCCACGATGAAGAGGAGCCATTTCAATGCCAGACTTGTCATCTGGCCTTTCCATGACATGACGGGGTCTAATACGAAGACTACGTTTACGTTTGATCTTGGGTTGCTGCAAAACTTGTTCGTCCTCACCTTCATCACGATCATGGATCCAACTTCCAGACTGTTGATGATCCATGTGAGAATCACCAGAAACTGCAATTTCCCCTTCCTCCAACTCATCTGCCTGGCAAAGATTAAAAGAGGATATTTAATCAGAATGATATATAACAAAGACAAACCACTTAAAATAAAAGAATAAAAAATTCAAAATACAAAAAGTGATGTACCCTTTTCGAAATGGAGCTTGGCCTTGCATCCAATGCAGAGAGGGAACCAAATTTCTGAGAGGAAACTGATGGCGACACTGTCCGTGTCAATATTGGACTGTCTGAGGATGATCCTGACAAACCAGCTTCTTCAACCAATTGGTTATTTCGAGCATTTTCTGAAGACCTAGGAAATTCATATCCAGCATCAAAAGGTGGACCATCTTCTTCCAATAGATCTTTATCCATGGGCTGAGCTCCATCAGCACCACTATTCCCGTCATCTTCAAATTCTCCTATTTCCCCTTCTTCATGTGCAGAATCTCCATTTCTGTCTTCAGAGCTAGCTTCAGAGTACTCACTAATTTCATCATCCAACTCTTTATAATTAGGATGCTTTTTTCCCTTGGGCCGTCCCCTTCTCCTTTCAGAACCCATTTCACTGGATTCCACCCCAATATTATCTCCCAATAAAATGTTCTTTGATGGTCTTTTAGATATAGAAGCAATAGCAGCATTCACTTCTCTTGTACTGGTTCGAAGCCACTTAGGCACCTCATCATGCCGTGTCATCTCCTCGATCCAATCCAGTTCTTCATCCATTTGATCAAACAGTTCAACTTCCTCTTTGCTCCTGGCAATCATGCGATTTACCTCCTGTAGTGAGGGAACATCATGGACAGTTTCTTGATACCTTTCTTCATCATGTAATAATGTCTCCAAAGTCATGCGTCTCTCTTCATGTGTTGTTCTTTGATCAAAACGTCCAGCATTAATAACCTCATCAGCCATATCTATCTTATATTGTTGAATATTGTTCCTTATAAGGCTCTCAATGGATCCTATATATCGATCCTTACCAGCAAGTTCATGTTCCATATCAACAATACCTCCACTTCTCAGTTCATCCTCCTTCTGATGGCTAGAAATTTTGTCAACAACAGCTTCCATGTAGATAACCTTGACTTCCCTTTTCTGTCCAATGCGATGGGCTCTGGCCACAGCCTGCTCCTCATTTTTAGGGTTTGGATCAGGATCATAAATGACAACTGTGTCAGCAGTCTGAAGGTTAAGGCCTCTCCCAGCAGCTCGAATGCTAAGCAAGAAGATGAAACAGTCTGAATCAGGGCTATTGAAGTCCACTATAGCTGATTCACGGTCTTCCAAAGTTGTTGTCCCATCAATTCTTCTGTACACTAGTCTTCGCCATTGCAGGTACTCTTCCAAGATGTCTAGGAGTCTCGTCATGGTACTAAACAGCAGAACTCGATGTCCGGTTCTTTGAAGTTTGATAAGGATCCTATCCAGAATCCACAATTTCCCACAAGATTGTACAATGTATTCTTTATCTTCAGATAACTGATTGTATAATGGGTAATTAAGCAAAGGATGATTGCAAGTTTTGCGTAGCTCCATGCATCTGTTGTTTAAAGTTTTGTACGGCTTTGCCTGGTAAAGCGGATTCTTTAACACCTTCCTTTTCTCTTCCTCAGGATCAACACGAAGAGTACCAGTGGATTTGACCCAGTCATAAATGGCACTCTGGACAGCTGACATTTTACATCGCAAAACTATGGAGACCTGTAATGCAGCACTGATATCAGGAATAAGTCACCAGATAAGAAACAGATGACCAAGAGAAATAAAATCACACCTTCGGCGGTAGCGAGCCTTCAACATCTTCAACGCGACGCCTGAGCATGAAAGGCTCAAGAATCTGATGGAGTCGATGGATAATGATGACTTTCTTCTCTGTCTCAAGCCAATCATCCTCTGCATTTTGAGTTGGCCCATCCTTTTGAAATGGTTTTGAGAACCAATCATGAAAAGCTTTTCTATTGTCAAAAACCTCTGGAAGAAGTAAATTTAAAAGTGACCAGAGTTCCTTCAAATCATTCTGCAGATAAAATTACACCATTAATAATGTCATCAAGATTTGTACGGCAACATGTATCTATTCTATATCATTTATCAATAGAAAATTTAACGACTACATGAACATATAGAATACATGATTCAATATTCTATACATGACTTATTTATCGTCAAAGACACATTGAATTTCGAATAACTTGTCAGATAACTTTGACAATATTCCAGTGACAACTAACCATAACTAGCACAATATGATACTTGGCCAAAGGTTGTGGTTACAGCACATGAGGCCTTATTTGACATTCTGTCTGTGATTAACATTCAAGCTTCGACAGTGTATGACTGTAGACAACTAAATGAACCATTGATAGCTATAATTTGGCTCAAACCCCAGCTTAGCATCAGCTATCAGGCAGGCATGACAGTCTATAACTTGAAACTTGTTAAAGCTGAATCTAGCCAAATCATAACTTTGACTCCTCATTCAGAAAGGAACCAACACATCAAAACAACTCACATAAAGATTCTACATAACATATCTCCAGCATATCTAAACAAAATTCCCGACATATACAGCATCAGAAGCAGGTAAAGTATTTTTCATTCTTAATTCATAGCTCAGAAAGTTAAATGGCTCACCAGTATTTGTTTACGTCACCCTCAAATTAGTGTCTTCGCAAATATTTAAAATATCGAAGAACTAAGAAAGATTTTGTTACTGTCAATGATAATTATCCAAAAAACTTAAACTAGTAGGTAAAGGCAAACAAATAGTTTTAATATCTCAAACACACCCTTCAAATAGAAGCCGTATCTCCTTGAAGAATGGAGGTGACAAAGATCAAATTCTAGAATGCTCAGCCATAAATAAGGAGGAACGAAGTCCTCTATGATTAGAGCTACTAGGTAGAGAGTAGATCCTACCATAACAGTGCATATTGTATATTAAAGCAAAACATGCCTGCAAAGGTGTTCCTGTCAGAAGCAAGCGTCGTTGACAACGATATCTATCAAGATCACGTGCAAGAACAGAATCTCTATCCTTCATTCTCTGTGCTTCATCAATTACAATATACTTCCAATCGATTTTCGAAAGCTTTGCCCGATCATACATGATGAACTCATAAGTAGTCACAAGGACATTAAATTTCATAGCCATAACCTCCTGCAAATATAAGACAAAGGGAAACTCTCTCAGCACGAAAACATTAAAATACTCTAAACAGCATATGAGCCAATAAGTTGATGTGCACTTACTTGAGAAAATAATTTTGATCGGTGATCCTTTGTTCCAACATAAAAAATACAGGAGACAGATGGTAACCAAGTATGCAACTCACTCTGCATGATGAACACAGGTTTTCACATTGAAAGATATACATAATCACAAAGAATGAGTATTGTTGAAATGAAGTAGTTGAAGGCTCACCTTCCAGTTAACCAAAACAGCATTTGGCACTATTATAAGATGTGGGCCATAGTTCCCTTTGAACTCCATCAAATAGGCAATTAATGCCATAACCTGGACAGACAAGAAATATTTAAGTTTATGGGATGGGCACAGTCTTATGACAGTAAATAATTGTGCAGTACAGTTGAAATAACCAAAAGAAAGAAGTCTTACATCTTTCACATATGAAATAACAAGCTTAAATATATAGTGTCAAGTCACTCAGGTGGAAAAAAAACACAATAGATATTCTTCCCATGTTAAAGGACAGCAAAAACTAGTTTGTTTGTTGTAACCAAAGACTAAACATAGCACTAACCTGTACAGTTTTACCAAGACCCATCTCATCTGCCAAAATTCCATTTAACTTGTTGTTATACAAAGAAAGCATCCATTGCAAACCAACCTTCAAAATAACATGTCAAATCGTTAAAAACTACTCAAAAAGCAACAAAAATCAGCCACTTATATTTCATCAAACAGAGGGACGTACAAGCTGATAATCTCTCAATGTTCCAGCCCGTAACATCGATGGTTGCCTTAGAACCCTTTCATTCACAGCATGAGCAAGGTTGTAATACCTGGTATGAACAAGGCATCAGATTATTTTAGATAAACAAGTGCTAAAATTACAAAAAAGAGATAGCATTAGCACATTTCGAGCAACACCAAGCACAAAAAATACATCTGACCTAGGAAGAATTTTTTTCTCCAAAACTCGTGACATAAATAAACAAAATTGTATAAACAAAACTCACTTGCCGACAGATGAACTGTCTTTACGAGTATTCATCTCTATGAAATGATTTCTAATCATCACTTCCTCTCCAGCACAAGTAGCTGCTGCTCTGACTTCTTCTTCAGAAAGACCCTTTAGTCAGAAAGCAAATAAGGGATCAATCATAAATACATGATTTCAAAAAATTAAAAACAATAACAAAAGCAGAAACCTTGAAAAACTAATTGTATGATGGAAAAAACAAAACATAAAGATTTTTCTTCTCAGGCCATTGGGATTTTCATTTTTAATTTATTTTTAGCAAGAGAGGGGGGCTAATGAAGCATGCCTGCAATCGTGCAGCAGCTGCAGCAGCTTTTGCTGCCTCCTCCACTTCCTGTTGATTCTTAGCAGCTGTTATCTTACTTCCTAATTTATGTAGATACTCTTCAGTCTGGGTTAAGAAAGTTGAAAGAACAGCATATCTCTCTGCAGCATCACCTGGGATGCTTGTCTGCTGCTCCAGTAGCATCTCCCTATACCTATCAACATCATTGTTTTTCAAGGCTTCCATTCTTTTGTTCCTGTCATCATCCTTGCGTTTTGAGAACTCTCTCAGCATCTTCTCGTGATATTTGGCCACCCCCCGATTGCGAGCAGTACGGGCATCACGAATGCCCCAGTGTGCTTCAAGAAGTTTCTTGCGCCATTGAAATATAGATTTCAGTTGCTTCTCCCTTAAAGCTCTCTGAGACGCCTGTACTTGTCTAGCAAGCTCCAAACGCTGACGTTCACACAACCTAACAAACTTACGATATGGCCTATCTGGCATTGCCATTATCTCTTTTTGCTGTTGATCAATCTCGTCCCTTAAACGTGCCTGCAGATCTAAAAGGCGGAGCTTTTTCTCTTCAATTTGTAACCTCAAAACGAGATCTGGCCTAATTCTTTTCCTCTCTAAGTTAACCGCCAGTAAACCTTCAATCTTCTTTAAATTTTCTGTCCTCCTCTTGTTAAGGACTTCCACACCTTCATCAAAAAGAATCTCTTTCACATCATATGCCAGTGACAAACTATTATTGTTGTTTACCATCATCGATGACCCAAAGGAATCATGTTTCCTCGTGAAGAAAGGAAAATCAAACAGGGGTCCATGATATTTCCTGGTGGGCCCCACATCCTTTGGCTGTGCAGCAGTGCCTGCTTGTGCAGGTTTATTATTTTGTATTGCTTCAGATACAGAAGTTTGGGGTGCTATAGACTTGCCCCTATCTAATGCCATCTCATTTCTAACAGGAGTCTGGTTTATTCCATGTTCCCTGTCCTGGTCTGACTTAGCAGGGCATCCAACAGATTGCTGCTCTTCCTTTCCAGCAGATTCATTTGTCACAGGAGATGTAGCCTGCATATGGACTGCTGGTGCAATGGATTTCTCTTCTCTGGCAGAGACTTCTGGCTTTGAAGAACACTTTCCATTAATAGATGGGATAGGTTGTGAATCCTTGCCTTTGGATTCAATTTGCCTTGGTTGTTCTGCCACAATATTCACAGCTGATTTCTCTTGATTTTGCCCTCCTGCAGAGTGAATTGGCTGATGCACTTGTGAATCAAGAGGTGGCGGAATGATGGCGCGAAGAAGTTCTTGGGGGAGTGTACCTTCTCCTTTCTATCAAGCAACAGCAAAAGAAAATCAGTAAGAAAAATCTCCATTAAATATTACAAAGTATACTACTAGGCCTATATAAATAGAACATGCACATATAAGGCAGGCAGCCTCAGATGGAATCAGGAAGGAAGTAGAGATTAAACCTTCAGCCGTCTAAATGCTAGTATCTGAGCTTTAAGAACATGAAGCTGTTGTTTGGTAAATCCACTTCGTTGTTGAGGCATCTGAGATGGAGTCCCATGGGATTTGGTATAACTTCCTGAGCCCCCTTCATTTGGCAGACCTCCAGCCTGAGAAGATGATTGGCTTGATTGCCTCACATACTGCATCTGCATAGGTTCTGGGCCAGATAATGAAGACTTTGTATTCAAAGGATGATCCGCACCTAAGCTTTTGCTTGCAGAGGACTGCTGGGGATGCATAGAAGACATTCCATTTCCAACTATGACCGGTGGCCGCAAAGATCCTTGAGAATCTCTGCCATGAATACTGAATTGTTGCACTGCAGTTTCACTAGAGTTACCAGCTATAGCAGCATTAATTGGTTGGCCAAAATGGCTAGATGGACCTATTTGCCTGGCTTTAGCAGAACCTGGTTGCACAGACACATCACTGGATGAACTAGCATGTGCTGAACTCTCACTTGCAACTGCTGGAGAAGTAACCTTTGGATTTGAAACAGGGACAGAAGATGACTGAGCACCAATGTTGGTATCATTTGCTTTTGGTTGTGAAATCATTCTAGATTGCATCAGTGGAATGAGCTGAGCCATTAAGTTAGCATTTGTAGGGTGAGATAGATCAATATTTTGTTCATGTGCCCATGCCTGCATAGCCCGCAATTGAGCAGACATAGTGATCTTGTTGTTTACAGTATTTGAGATGCTCTGCTGAGTTGCTGGCACTTGCCCGGGTGGTCTCATACTACTTGCAGGCATTAAGTGTCCAATGGCTGGTCCCTGTGTTGAAAGCTTTCCTTCGCTCTTCTGCTCTGCAGCTAGCTGCTGTCCTGGCTCCAACTGCTTTTCCGATGAACTCCTAGAGGATAATCCTGGTGCTTGATTCACTGCCTGCATAGACATAAGGTCCTGTATTTTCATATTTCCAATACGCATTTCCTGATCCTTCACAGATGAAGTGCCTAACATTCCCATTTTAGATTGCTGCTGTGACTGCATTGCCAAAGCAGACTTTTGTTGAGAAGCCTGGAAAGCATATTGAAGGTATGCCTGCTGGGCATGGTTTAGCATTTGCTGCTCAACGCCTTGTCCCTGGTTGGAGCCATGCTGACCCAAATCAACAAATTTTCGAGGCTGCTGAGGCATGGCATTAGGAGATGAGAAATTATTTCCTCCAAACATGCCTTGAAGCCCTGCTTGATATGCCAAAAATGCTTCATTCCCTTCAGGTTTTCTAAGCAGTTGATGCTGAAGCGACTGCATAAGTATTTAGTTGAGTAAAAGGTCAAAATTTAGTAATAAAAATGATTTGTTCAAAGCTCATGCCAAAAGGAAAATATATTTGCCCATAATAACATCAATACTTGCAATGAGATACCAAGACACAAACAAGTAACAAATATGTGTCAAAGTATAACAGAAGCTGATTGGTTCCCAAGACCTACAACCCCCACTTTTGAATTCAAATCTTAAAAACCTAAGTGGAAAGGAATCACAGAAATTTCATGGAGACTTATGCAAGCTACAATGAAATTGAAATAAATAAGAAAAAAATGAACTGTATCCTTTACTAAAGCAACATTCCATGAAAGCCAAATGAGACCATGTGTGTAAGTTATGACAGATTCTTAAGTACCATTACCATATAAAATAAAGAAAGTCAGTCATATATTAATGACCACACCATTTTGAGAAATAAGTCGATGTAATGACGATTTTCCCATTAAGACTGCAATAGAAAACTATGAGACAACAAGAAACAGACTGATTTCAATTAATGACATCTCATATTTTACTAATAATAACAGAAACATCAGAAGTGAGAGACAGCAATAACAAACTAAGACAGAAATTGCCAATATACAGAAGTTGACAAAATAACACCTTTCAACAAGTTACAACTTGAGCTTGTCTGGTTACAAGCCACAATTAATCAATGTTTGTAAACATCAACAATTTATTGAAGAGAGAAAGAAAGAGCAAAGGAGGAATTCACAATCCTCAGTTAAGGACCATGTTGAAGTTTCAACAGTAGCACCTGATACCCGATGAGAGAAGGGGAAAGAGGGAGTTCATTAGTAATTAACACCAGAAAACAAGCCCAAGTTCTGTTGCCCTGATGTTTCAATTATCAGCATCAACTTCTAAAAGGAAATTTCCCATAAAGGGCAGAAAAGAAATAGTGCATGCAGAATAGTCAACATCTGCCTATAATTGAAACACCACAAATGAACCAAAAATAAAGGAAAAGACAAAATTAGCAAAATAATTCAAAGTCCACAGAATAGTTCATGCTGGTGTGGAATTAAAAAAGGAAGCTTGACTGGAATTGACAATGATAGCAGCATACAGTTGCTCGCATCAGTTATAGGTTCAATGCTTCCCATCAGTTTCCATATTCTACAACATTAGCTCAACTCTGAACGCCTGAAATCAATTGGTTTAAAGAAAGGAAAAATAACTTTTATTTGAAAAAAATTAAAGTAAAAGCCACAAAACCAACCAACTACTAGTAACTAACTGAACACAATTTCTTGGGCAACTCAAACCCACTACCAAGTGTATTAAATGCAGATTCCAACACAACAACCCCATTTTTCTCCAGCCAAGCACAACATTGCAACTTCCAAAAACCAAAACCTCCCCACTGAAAACAAAAAACCAAACCACCAAGGAAACAGTACCACATTTTCTCCAGAACCAGTCATCAGAGTGCATGTGCTACCAAAAATCATCACAGAAAATTCAGCAACAACCCAATGAAAATTCAACACTATGAAAATCCACACCTGTCTAGAACCTATCTGTTGCTGCTGCTGCTGCTGATGCAATGAGTCTAACCCCAATTGGGAAGAAGAAGACGACGGCGACGCCCCAGCCGATGTCGACCCAGCCCGGCCCGCCGGACCCGCCGCCGGGTTCCGTCCGGGCCCACCACTGCCGCCAGCAGCTTGCATGCAATCACCCCCAGAATTCAACACCTACATCAAAACACCAAAATTCAGATCACTAACTATTAACTAACACTGAAAATCTGAAATTAAAAATATATATATAATGTAAAATATAAATAAATAAATAAAAGGAAAAAAGGTTTGAACTTTGAAGGTAACAGTCCTACCCAGAAATGTGAAAAGCTCAGAATCCCTCCAAATTGCAAGAAAGGCGCATTTTTCTTTTCCAACGTTCAAAAAATCAGAAGCGTACCCACGTTGTTTTTTTTCCCTCTCTAGCCGCAGAAGCTACTGTGACACGAGCTTGTGCTTTCTCTCTCTAAAATCCGTGACTTTCGCGGGCCAATTGAAGACAGATCTTTTCTTTCCCCCCTGCAGAGAAGCGAATTTGACGGAATCAGTGAAATCCACTGTTTGCGTCACACACGATTTCGGAATTTCACAGTCAAACCCTAAGGGGGAAAAAAAAATTTCTTTTTTTTTTTTTCAATTTTTCACACGCTTTCACTGTTTTTTAAAAAATAAAAAAAATGGGGTTAATATGTTTTTTCCTTCTTTTCTTGTATAGGTGTATGAAATGGAGCTCTCATGGCTTCAGGCACGAAGCATTTTATAGTTGGACAATTGAGGGTAAAAGGGGAAGTTTAAATTGGCCACTGTGTTCTCCAACATTACATTTAACCACATTTCTTAACTGTGGTTAAATGCAAATAAAGTGTAGTCAAACACAAACTCAAGCTTTCGTCATTTTTCTTCTCAATCCCACCATTCTTGAAACCACTCCTCCTTCCATCATCAACCAACCTTAATATGGAATAAGGGATTAGAACGATGAATAGTAGGTTACCATGGCAGTTACTATCGTGAAGCGAGGAATGCATACATCATGAGCTGTCTTGGAGTGTTGAGAATGATGGGTTAAACCCATGATGTTATCTTTTGGGGGTAGATTCTTGGATCGGGTCTAATCCTTTAAGATCGAACCTCAAATCATCCAAACCTAGTTTAGACTGGACCACAGAACGGGGGAGCATTTTGATGGGTCGGCGTCATATTTTGTAATTTATGTATGACTAAAAAATTAAATCAAAACTCAAATCCATATTTCTCCTCCTATAGTCGTCAAGTAGGTGTTAGCCAATCTTATTAACTCGAAATCAATTTGAGTAATTAAAATTTGACCCATTTTAGGTGTAGTCCACCTTTTTCTTGGAAAAAAAATTATCTGAGCTAATGTATTCATTTTTTGTTCAAGCTATTGCCTTGTTTTGATTTGTTAGACTTTTTTAATATTAAAAACTATTTACAAATTTTTAGGATAAGGGTGGTAATTAACCAAATAATATAAAATTATATTAAAATTGATAATTACAATATTTAAATCCCTAGCATTAGTTTGTTTTCATTGTTTTCATCCACATAGCTTGAATACATTGCCAATAGAGTCACGTTATTTGTATTCATAATACCTAGGATACCATGTCGATTCACATCTCATCCAATAGTGGATGAGATATGAGTCAACACAATCTTCCATGTATTGTAAGTATAAATAACATTTTTCTACATAAGTTCTCACAATATATTGATTAGCATGAGAGAGCTTTGTGCAATAAAAAAAAAAAAGGGTGAGAGACCTTTATAAATCAGCCAACCCGACTAAAGTCGTATTAGTTAAAAAAAAAAATCCTTAACCATAAATCCATGGACTTTGATTTAGTAGTGTAGATTGAAAAATTCATTGATAATAGTGCCTGGTTGGAACTAGTGCTTCCACCATTGTCTTTTATTAGCAAGAAAAATATTATTTTTACTCACAATACATGGGACACCATGTCTAATAGGAGCTAAGAAGATCAATTCAAAACAAATTGAATCAGTCAATATCTTGCTAATACATTCCCAATTTTGTAGTGATAATGATTCTGCAAATCTGCATTTAGTTACAGCTGCATATAGCTTTAAATTTCAAATATTTTTATTATCGGTTCCTTCATTATAGTACTTGTATGCTCTATATATGTAATCTGAATCAATCAATGGAATGATCAATTCATTCCCAAATACTTTCCTTATATGGTACCAGTCACTCTTGATGCACAACACCATGCCATCTGCAACTTCCAATGCTAACACTATCCCTCTCAACAATTACGACTCTGTCATTGCATCGAACACGAACAATGTAATCAAATTGTCAAGTGAAAACTACTCTTCATGGAAAGTTGAACTCAATGCCCTGTTAGTTGGCTATGATCTAATAGGCTTTATTGATGCCACAAACACGTGCCCTACTGCCTCACCTACAAATTATCTCTATTTGGAGGCATCAAGATTAATTGATCATCCATGCAATTCTTGTTTCTACTGATCAGCATGTTATCTCAATACTTGGAAATGTTACAACATCCAAGAAAGCCTGGGATACTCTTGCTAAGCTCTTTGCTAGGAAAACAAGACATAGAGTTTTGTTGCTTATGGAGAAACTTTCTCAATCTTTTAAAAGGGTCCAAATCTATGGCTAAATACCTTCATGGTATTAAGCTCATTGCTAATCAACCTGCTGCCATTGATTCTCCTGTCAATGAAGATGATCTTGTCTTCACACCATGAATGACTTGAATACTGACTACAAAGAAGTCATTGCTGCTCTCAGGATGAGAGAAAGTTCTGTCTCATTTGATGAGTTACATGATATTATATGCTATGCGATTTTGAGGCATATCTTCATCTCGAGGATCCTTTTTCAGATCAAACCATTCTTGCCATTGCAAATTGTGTTCAGAAGGGCAAGTCTACCTTCAACAAGAATAGATCCAATGCTACTAGGTATTCTTCTTCTAATGGCTCTACTTTTGGCTCCAACAAAACAATTGTTTGTCAATTATGTGAAAGGCCTAGTCATTCTACCAAAGAATGCTATAAAATTGTTGGTTATCCAAACAAAATGGCTATAAGACCATTGCTCATTCTGTCCAAACTACAGCCAACAATGACTGGATTATTAATTCTGGAGCTAGCCACCACGTCACAAATGACTTGGAGCAATTGCACCTGACCACTCCATACAATGGTAAGGATAAATTGCTAGTAGTTAATGGTGAAGCTCGTCCTATTTTGCACACTGGTTCTACTACAATTTCTACTCCATAACACACACTTCACCTCAAAAATGTTCTTCACGTACCCATAGTTTCTAACAATTTGCTTTCCATTTCAAAATTATGTGACACTATTTTAGTATGGGGTTCAGGGAAATCGCTATGAGGCAAGAGAGTTAATGGAGAAAAACCCGAATGAGGAGGAAGGAGCAGAACTTTCAGCCATGAGAAGAAGAAAACTAAAAGGTAGATCAGAAAAGGGATGTGTGTGTCTTTGTTTTCCTTTTTGTTCCTCCCCCCTCCATTTATGCTTTTTTTGCTTATTTATAGAAGAAAACGACTAACGTAAGGGAGATGGAGGAGAGTGCTTTAGCGTGAAGAAACCCCCACCCACTTTTTCTGCTTTCCTCCTGTCATGTCATGTTGCTGGTGGCCCTTTTTTGTCTACTAGGTAATTAGAATTTTTATCTATTGATAATGAGCTAAGTTAAGTAATTGTGATCAATCTTTTAATAGGCTTTAGTAATATGCTTCTCTTTATTTTTCTCCAAAACATTAGCCCCCTGCTCAACTAAAAGGTGTAGCTCTTAGTTGAGCATAGTTATTTCCTTCATTTTTACCAATTGTTTACTATTTTGCTCACATTGTCCGCCTAGGCTACGTTGTTGTTGTTATTGTAATCTCCTACAGGTCTTGTCCTTGGGGAGTTTAAGTTATATCCGCCTAAAGGTTTCCGCCTAGGGGTTTAAGCTATCTTTGCCAATTGCTTAGGGGGTCCTCTGATCCAAGAGTAGTAGTTGAATCATCATCAAAGTCTCCGCATAGGCGTCCCGCTTGAGGTTCCCCTCCAAGGGGTCACCGCCAAGGGGTCACCGCCAAGGGGTCACCACCAAGTAGGTCACCGCTTAGAGGTAAGCCATTACCGCTGAGGGTCCGCTTAGAGGTTCCGTCAAAGGGGTTCCGTCAAAGGGGCTCCGCCTACGGTCGCCGCCTGGGGGTGAACTATCATCGCCGAGGTTTCTGCCAAGAGATGGTTGAGTTATCTCCGTTGGGGTCTCTATTTAGGAATCTCACATAGGGGTATCCGCTCGGGGGTGCCGTCCGCCTTGGGTTACTTTCAAGACATTAGCCCCATGTTAAATGAGGAGGTGTAGCTCTTTAGTTTGAGTATTTTTAACCTTTGTAGACCTTACTACATGTGTTCATTAGTCTGTATCGCTGAGTGATGTGATTCTCTTTGGGCTGAATCTTAGCCCCCAAATACGTGCCATAGGGAGGTAAAGTCTTATCGGACAACGCAGCGTCAAAAGACTCGTGTGGGTAGCATTGCTCACCGCATGGAGTCAGGATTTCTCCAAGGAGTCCCTCCTAGAGGGCCCCACCTAGGCGTTACTCCCGACTCATTAGCCCCCTGCTTAATGAGGGGTGTGGTTCCTCATTGAGCATTTGATTTTTGACTTTCGAATGAGGAAGCTAATTCATGTCATAGAGTGGTAAGTCTCATCTGACTACGTAGCATAAGAGTTCATGCAAGTGGGGTTTTCATTTCCAAATGGCGTAGCCTCATGCTTAATGCATTGGAAATGGTTCATTATTGCTATTTACATTCCTCCGTTGGATTCTTAGTGGGTTGAGATTTTGTTTTGTATTTCCTTTTGTACTTGCGATTTTCTGCCTACTTATTTTGTCGTGCAAGAGCACGTCTATGTTCATACGTAAAGCGAATTCAAGCGTTTAGTCATACTTTGAAACGGTGAAATATTTATCACCAAATAGCAGCCAGGCATCGCATATCGCAATGCGGTGAGGGTACCTGTGGATGAGCATGTTTTATTACTAAGTGGTGATTTAGGTTCATTTTGTCGTGCGACATTAAAGGCTCGTGCAGGCAAAAATTATTCATCACCTCAGAAGGTGGTATCACCAAGCGATGGTGTAGGTCATCCCCTAAGGAGAGTGCAGTCTGCTCGCGACTACGCGTGAGAGGCTCGTAGCGAGTGATAAGTCATCCCCTAAGAAGGGGGTATCACCAAGTAGTGGTATAGCCTCGCCTGACTACACGATGTTAGAAGCTCACGCGGGCGGATAAAAGTCATCCCCTAAGGAGGGCGTATCACCAAGCGGTGGTATAGCCTCGCCTGTCTACGTGGCGTTAGAAGCTCGCGCGAGCAGATAAGTCATCTCCTAAGGAGGGGGTATCACCATAAGGTGGTATAGCCTCACCTATCTTCGCGGCATTAAAAGCTCGCGTGGGCGGATAAATGTCATCCCCTAAAAGTGGGTATCACCATAAGGTGGTATAGCCTCACCTGTCTACGCGGCGTTAGAAGCTCGCGCGGGCGGATAAATGTCATCCCCTAAGAGGGGGTATCACCATAAGGTGGTATAGCCTCGCTTGTCTACGCGGTGTTACAAGCTCGCGCAGGTGGATAAAAGTCATTCCCTAAGGAAGGGTATCACCAAGTGGTGGTATAGCCTTACCTGTCTACGTGGCGTTAGAAGCTCGTGCGGGCGGATAAAAGTCATCATAATTCTTCGCAGTGTTTTTTAGGAGCTTAAGCTGAACCTTCAACAAGCTGGGCCTACTAGCCAAGAAAACTAAATTGAGAGTGTCATTAATTTTGAGAAATGAGCAACAATTTTTGCTCGAGCATAATGCATCTGAGTCTATCATGAATAGTATGACAGCCCATTTCAAGCATAGGAAAGAAAAGTTGGACCTGAAAAAAAATGAAATTTCTAGTGCGCTAGCATCTCATGTGTTAGTTAAGAATAAAAACATTCCGCTGTTCAACTTAGAAATCTCAGCTTTAAGAGTCAAGCTCACCTTACTAACAGAAGAATGGGGAGCAAGCAAAGATCAACAACAAGCATGTTTATGGGTAAAAGGAACTCAAAAAGATTGATCTTAGTTTAGAAATTTGCAAGAGCTCAATTCATTCTAATGCACTTAAAGTAACAATAGCTTAACCAGACTAAAACTTCAAAAGGATATTGGTATAACCTCCAAAACTTGCGTATAGTGCCTTTTAATTTCAATGCTTTTTAATACACAATGTATGCATCTTAATAACATATTTTTAAGTTAGTCTTAAAATTCAAACATGTTTTTGGTCTTTTACGGAATTCTAATCAATGTGAAGGATAAGAAGAAATCTTTAACATCATTTACTAACTCAAACATGTTTATCCATCCATTATATATTTGCTGAGATATAATGCTATCTAATTTTATCATGCAAACACTAACCGTGAATTGAAAGTCCGCATACATCACTTAACGATGAACAACAGACTAAGAGGGGAACAAGACATATTTGGCTTTTATATAAAGTAGAATATGCTTGGACAAAATGCTACCCATCCTATAGGTACTCAAGTCATTCGCCTGGTTATTGTCCTTTTATCATGTCCAAGTGAATAAGGACTAAGTGGAATAATGGATGGGACACACTCAAATTGCTTACTAGGCCCCACATGCATTAACACAAATGCTTTCTATGCAAAGAAAGTTGCGAGAAGTACTAAGCAATTACATTTCAAAACATAACTCGAACAGTAGAGAAGTAAAAAAAAAAAAAAAAACCAGATTTAGCATTGGAGTCCAAAGAAAGAGTCAGAAGGGGCAAACCGACAATCGTTTATTTTGGGGTTGAGCAGCAGAGAAGTCCACCACAAGGAAGCGTGAGTGGCACAACCCATAGATGTAGATCCATTGAATGCCCTTTGCACGGCCTAGCACATGCATTTGCTATCGCATTGCTCAACCGCCACCACTTGATTCTTTCGGCAACCGCTAGATGGTTGAAAGGGATACCCACACGATTGAGCCCGACCTCGTTGTTAGGGATTGCAGACCTCTATGGTAGCTTCTTGCCGCCGAGGAAACGTTCGCCTAATGGTGTTGGGTGGTAGTCCCGTTATTGTGTTGGTGAGGTGGTGTGCCACTAGGCCCTTGGGTCATGCGGTAGGGATCGCATACGACCAAGTTCGTGGTCTTGTTGGTGCCTCTGGTTGCTTCCGATATTTCGAATATATGGTCGGCGATGTCTTCTTGGCTCATGTAGCGAATAACGAAGCTCTGAGCAGATAGGGATTATTTTTTCGTTGGCTTCATCTTTTTGCATCATCAGTCACACGATGCTCCCTTGCCTTCCCAGTGGAGTCGCCAAATGTTTTAGTATGGGGTTCAGGGAAATCGCTACGAGGTAAGAGAGTTAATGGAGAAAAACCCAGATAAGGAAGAAGGAGCGGAATTTCAGCCATGGTGTAACACCCTAATTTTTAACCCAACTCTCTAGAACACAATAGGTTAAACATTCGGCTATTACCTCTCAGTCTCATCACTTTATTAAAATACTTAGCGGAAATTACGGGTAATTTTTTTTTTTTGAAAATATAAATCAAAGTAAGAGCCGCAGACTTAACTAATAGAATAAAAGAAATATAAAGCACCCGTAACAGTCATTAGGAATCACAAGGTAAAGCATATACTCAAAGAACAACGATCATGATAACAGAAGAAACATTTCATTACTAATAATATAGTTGAAGTACATAGCTAGTCATACCCTAAGATCGAGCAGAGCTTGTAATACATCTAAAGAGGAAATACAACAGAAAACTAGAAAGCGTAAAGTACATGGCATAACAGGAAATGAAAACCCATAATGCTACCCTCCTACTAAGCTACGAGTACTAATCTACAACCCCTCCTAAAAGGTATTGCTGAAGGGAAGGTCTCCATAAAAGCTCAGGTACTCACAAAGTTCTTCATCGGAGTCTAGTGATGACAGGGCTCCTCGGATAATGGAGGCAGGTAACCGGGGAACCGCTCTATCTCCTCTTGAGGGGGCCAATGGAGTGTGAAGGGGACTCGTGGCGGCTGAATGTGAGCTCCTCGATGTGGGCGTATCTCGGCTCTCCTTGCCAAACGCGGCTGCCTCACGGTCTCCTTGCTCCCTTCGCGCCGGAACTGGGGAAAGGGAGCAGAGCCCTCCGAAGGGACATGCATCGGCCAATCGTCGGATGGATCAGTCTCGGACCTCCTCGAACGAGGCACGTACTCTGGGTAGTCGCGGACAGCTGAGGCAAAGGTGCGGGCACGGCGTAGCTGCTTATCACGCAGGCGAGTGCGCTCGAAGATCATGTCGTCGCCACCAAAAGGTGCAGTAGGAGTGAACTAGTAGCTCGAAACCGGATAAGCGAAGGGTCGTCCCATGTACACAAAAACACGGACGACACAACGACCCTCAAAATGATATGAATGGTGGTCCGGGTCGTAGTGCACCTCCCAAACTGGCGTGTTAATGAAAACCACGAACATCGTCATTGGTCTCTGAAGATGTGACGGAAGAAAGAAGAGAGAGGAGTGGGAATTCTTGCTAAAGAATCTCAGTAGGAGTCTCCTATCCTAGGGTTACATCGTTCACATCCTCAGGAACCTTGGGTTTGATTATAAAAGGTGTGCATGCATAAAGGGTTCATTATTAGAGTTACTAATTATCCAAGGTCCATTCCTTTTAGCATGCATCTTGACGTTATGAATGCAACATATTATATCATGGATGCATGTCAATACTTGAGCATATAAAACAACACATCAAAGCATATAAACATAAACCATGTGGCATAAGGGCATATCACTTTCAAGTGGATCATTCCTCAACTGCGTGACATAAATCAAGGTACTTTAGCATAATAAGGCCACCCTAAAATAACTAGGTTATGAGCTCATACCTCAACTAATCATCACTAGCTCTTACTTATTATCTGAATAAGCGAAACATAATAAAATAATCCCGACTCGCAAGTACGGGTAGGGGGTAGGGATCACCTCTCTTAGGATATACCCTCTTTGAAACGCTTTGCGGGCATTAAGCCATAGCAATTTGTCCGCTTTGGTAGGCTGCATCTACTCATACCCTCATAGATTTATCTCCCCTAGGGGTGTTCGGCCGAACCGGTGTCACCCAGGAAAGCGCGTCTTAGTGCTTTGTCACATAAAAAATCTCTTGGGGGTGCTCGGCCGAACCGGTGTCACCCAGGGTTTTCAACTCATATGGTACTTCTTAAACATTTCTCAACCTTTTTAGGTTTGACGGAAATTCGGCAACATGACAGCTGTTAAACTGAATTTCCTTCAAACTGCCACAAGCTAAAATCACACAATATGTTCTCATGAAATCTCATGCTATGATAAACTCATATCCAAACTAATCCATTCCTCATGCATCATAAACATCTCAACATATCATTGCATAGATTAAGTATCATAGCATTAACACATTTCTTACTGTCTTATGCATTGACCGTTAAGGTCCTTAACTCACATTCTAAGTTATGAATCATCAAAGCCTAGTCTCTCAGGTACCTATAAGGTTATAACTAAGTATTTCTCACCTCACCCTATGGTCAAGAACATCTCTAAACCTCAAGGATGCAGAATTCATAATCATAACTTTACGGGTACCTAGGAGTCACAACAATGACCCTTTCTAAGTCCAGTTTGCTCCTAAGGCACCAAGATCAAATCCTAAACCAATTATGAGTCATTCCTACATATTTAAACTAATTTAAAACCATGATTAGCATTACTAAACCTTGCTGGATAGAATCCAGAAAAATCAAACATTAAGGGATCTAAAACTCTCAAATTAATTCTTTTCTAGTTTCTAACTTCTCTTATCTTTCACATATGAGTTTTTACATTAATTATACTCAAACTTAATCATATTATCATCATTAACACATCACATACAGTGGCCAAACATAGCAAGGCAGAACCGAAACATTCATCTCCATAGAAGGCATCAAACACAATTTCTAAAGCACATAAAATACTAGTTTCTCTTGGAACCTTTTTAAAACTTTCAAAACTCATTTATAAACATTTTTATCATCTAAAATCATAAAAATATTTAAGAGGGCAGTAGCTAAATCAATTTTTTCTCAAGAGGCCCTAAATTCATAAAACTTAGTTCTATATATTCCTTGAACTCATAAAAGCTTAGAAAAATTATAAAACTTAGTTTTCAACACTTGTAACCACTAAAACCCTTAGAGGCCGAAAACAAGGAGACAAACGACATAGGTTTTCAAGCCTTTGTTTGAGACAACAATGGGCAAGTCTTTGAGCTCTAGGTTCTCTTTAGTGATGACATAAAAATAAACATGCTCATACACTAGTTTTAACTTCCATTAGAAAGTAAAGTGAGAGCATAAAATAAACATGAGATGCAACTTATTATTATCTTTGGTATATTAAGTGAGGACTTGAAATATAAACATGATAATGCAAAGCTTGAAACATAAACATGATAATGCAAGGTTTATTTATTATCTTGATACTTAGTGATAGCAAGAAAAGTAAATATGATGTGCAAGGCATAAACATAAACATGGATGCAATATTTATTTTAGTCTCATCTAGAGCTCTTACAAGACTTTAGAGATACAACCCAACACTTATCTCATCACAAAAAGAGCTTTATAGTTCTTGAACCAAGTTCTCAAAGGAACTATGAGGTTCTTGAACATCATCATCAAGCTCAAAGAAACAAACTTTCAAAGAACATAAAACCTCAAATAAAAGGAAAACAAAACCGAAACCTTAAGAAGGAAAATAGGATGAAACTAAGTCAAGTTCTTTATTAAGTACCCAAAACCCCTATCTAGAGAAAAATCTCTAGAACGTGCCAGCCAACTTTAAGGTTGACAAGGGTAGGCTTGGGCTTTTAGAAATCCTTAGATTAATTTTCTTAAGTTGAAAAATCATGTGAGGTAAGTATCATATAGAGAAAGTTTAAAGAAAATAAAAAACTTAAGCTTTAGAAACTCTTATCATCAAGCTATCATGTATCCAACAAGACCAAGAGGCCGAAACATCAAGAAAGAAAAACAAAGAAAGTTTCCAAAAGAAAATCCAAGAGAAAGCTAGATAAAGCTTATTTCAAGAAAACAAAGTTTAGAAAACACTCCTAGCTAGAGTGAAGACAAAAAGCTTGAACTTTTGAAAAGGAAAACAAGATGATGAACTCCTTCAAGGGGCAAGATGGCTTCGGCCAAGGGAGGATAAAAAGGTTGGAGTTGTGTTTCAAGTGAGGTTGTGTTTGAGATGAAGTGTTTGAGAGCTTAGGAGTTGATTTGAGGTTGTGAGGTGGTGTTTGAAGGTTATGAGATGATTATGTGATGAAGAGATGAAGATGAAGAACAAGAGGAAAATCTCTTAAAACTTAGAGAGAAAATGAAAGAACTTAGAGAAAGCTAGGAAACTTGAAACTTAGCAAATGAACTAAAGTGTTTGCAAGCTCAAGTAAGCAAGATATTTATAGAAAATGAAAACAAATGAAAGCTCATGGAGAGGAGGAAGGAACCGTGTGGTTCCCATGAGGAACATGAGGTGAGAGATTGAAATTTTGAAGCATGGAGGAGTAACGTTGAAAGCATGGGAGGTATGGATTCAAGTATGGGTTCAAGCATGGAGTTTAAATTGATTTTCCTTCAAAATTGGAAATGAAATCATTCATTAAAATGGGGGGAAAGGCTGACGATTTTCAGCAAGGAAAATGAGGGGAAAATGTCTTCTAGAAGTTGTCCTTGGAGGCATGGATGAAAGTATGGAAGTTGTGACACAAAGCATGGCTCATGTAAGATGAAAATATGGCCTTTGGAGTGTTGAAAATTTGAACATGTGATGGAAAATGGGGGAGGAAGCATTCGGCCAGAATGCTACAGCAGAGATGGAGGAAAATTGCTTCATGTAATTGTGTGTTAATGGTAGGTTTAAGTGGGTATTAGTTTAGATACAAGGTTAGGAATAATTAAGCTTAAGTTTAGGTGACTAAGAATGTGGTTTAAGGATTTTATGACAAGATTAGGAGTGCTCATACATCATTAGGAGATTTAAATTCATTTTTATGAGTAAACAATTGGAAACACAATTCAATGATTTAAGGAATTGGAAAGAGAAAATACTATTCAAGATTCCATGACTAGGAATCTTGAATTTAAAATAGGATTTCAAGTTGTAATTAAGCACTTTTAGGTTCTAATCAACTTTAATAAATTATTTTGACTCAAGATTAATTATGAAAATTAATTAACCTTCGATTAGAGTCTAATATTGCTTAGGTTTGCTTAATCACGCGATCAAGTGTAAAAACACGAAACTAGGGGCAAAACCGTAATTTTGCACTAATTTCGCCCGGGACCTCCGGAACCAAAAATAAAGTTATAGTCTACTTAAAACACCTTTTAAAGCCATCTAGAGAAGTTTCGGGTTCATCCGGCACTTGTAAACGGGTAAAACACCGTAGGGGCGTTTTGGTCATTTTGACATAAAAACTCGAAAAACGAGATTTTCGATCCTGGAAAAATACACAAGTCATCTAATCCCCTTCCAACATTGAGTTTTCCCTTTGAGTACTGACGGATCGGCTTTCCTCGAATTCCGAGCTGAAAATGACCTTAGGGGCATTTTGGTCATTTTTACTCTAGCAGAAAAATCGGGGCGTTACACATGGGAAGAAGAAAACTAAAAGGTAGATCAGAAAAGGGATGTGTGTGTCTTTGTTTTCCTTTTTGTTCCTCCCCCCTCCATTTCTGTTTTTTTTGCTTATTTATAGAAGAAAACGACTAACGTAAGGGAGATGGGGGAGAGTGCTTTAGCGTGAAGAAACCCCCACCCACTTTTTCTGCTTCCCTCCTGTCATGTCATGTTGCTGGTGGCCTTTTTTTTTCTGCTAGGTAATTAGAATTTTTATCTATTGATAATGAGCTGAGTTAAGTAATTGTGATCAATCTTTCAATAGGCTTTAGTAACATGCTTCTCTTTAATTTTCTCCAAAACAGACACCAATCCGGTCTCGGTTGAATTCTTCTCTAATTATTTTAATGTAAAGGACCTGATGATCAAGGCCCCACAGCTCAAAGGACCCTGTAGAGAAGGCTTATACCATCTCTCATCTACATTTCAACCTACAGCACTTCATCCATCTACCATATCTCCATGGCATCATATTTTCGGACACCCTTCATTCAAGATTATGCGGCATTTCCTTTCAAAATTGCAGATAAAGAGTAGCACTGCCACTCCTTGCATTTCATGTGAATGTTCTAAGAGTCATAAGCTACCCTTCGCAACACCTTCTATATGTAGCTCTAGACCTCTAGAAAAAGTTTTACATAGATGTATGGGGCCCTACGCCCATTAGGTCTCAAGATGGATTTCATTATTACCTAGTTTTGGTTGATCATTATTCAAAGTATATCTGGTTGTATCTTCTTAAAAATAAATCTGATGTTTCAATAATAATTCCAAGGTATAAATCTCGTTGAGAAATATCAATGTGAATAATATCAATAATAAAGCATACACGTAATAAGTCAATGTGAATAAAATTAAGACAAAGTGGTTGTAAGGGAGTCACTCGAGGCTAAGTGATTTGCATTAGAAGTCAAAGTTAGTTAGATTATATTTAGTCCTATTATTCTATTATAGTCTGCTAACAATGTATTTATCTATCTATCTCTGGCTTCCTTCACAAGCCAAGTACTCATGTATATAAACATCACAGCCTCTTGAATCAATCACATCTAGCTTGAGGGGTTGCGCTTAGCATGGGCACCATGAGCTAGGATATTAAGCGCATCAAATCCTATGGGTGACACTAACTAATTAAAGTCAACAATCTCCCTCCAATGTCAGCCGGGAAATTCAAACCCATGACCTCGCTTTGATAGCACTTGTAGGATTAAGTGTTTACCACTAGGCCAACAACTATAACTGTTAAGAAGGGCACAACCTTATTTTCTTAAAGAATAAGAATCACATCTAGCTTGAAGAGCTGCACCCATTGCAAGCGTCATGAGTTAGGATGTTAAGCCCATCAAATCCTACAAGTGACACTAACTAATCAAAGCCAACAATCGTGAATGTGAATAACATCCGTTCAAAAAGCTTTATTCTCATCTCTCTTTCTTTATTGAGTCTTGCTCCTCATCCCTTTATCATAGAACTGATACCTAATCCTATCTAGGTTCTAGGCTGTCCAAATGATGGGTAGTAGCTATTTCAATCTTGAACACCGATGTATTGGGCGGTCTGATGCTTAAGTCACTAAGAACGGAAAAGTGTAAGGTCTAGGCAAAACTTACCTGAGCATATTAGACTGGATATACTTATAATAGTTATGTTCTTCATAACTATTAAGCCCATTAAGCATGGGTGGTGTAACGGTCAAGTAGCCCATACCCTCCATGGTAAATTCTATAACAAACTTATGTCTTTAATAAGCCATACATGAGATGGGTGAACGGACATCAAGAATGAATATGGATGAAAAAGAATCTAGTTGGATAAAAATTCAATGAAATATACGGGTCTAGTCCAATACTATTACAAAGTGGTAATATACATTATTGCCTCGTTAATACCACACCAGGGGATTAAATCTCATCCCTACCCCTCCCATCTCGCTAAAATTTCCCTCTGCCTAGACCAAAAAAAGGGTTATGTAAGATGTCTACATGAGAGAACTTGTTTCAAAAAATAGAAAAAAAAATTATAAATTAGATTTAGTGAAATTACATATAAATCTAATTCCTAAATTAGTCACCTCTATTTTGCCCCGACAACAAACTCACCGAAAGGCTTACTATATTGGCAGTTTGGCACCTTATATTGTATTCATCAGCACATACTACACTAAATATTCTAAGACAAATGAACCGCAGAGAAAGTAAGGAAATATATAATTTCAAAATTCAATTCATCATCAAATAATTGGATGTGACGGCAGGAATGACAAGGAAATATTCCAAAGCAATCAAGACATGATTAATTTTAAAGCCGAAAAGGCAGGGAAATTATTTTTTGTAGAAAAAAAAAAGAGGAGACATGTTCATTGTGTGTAGGATACCATGTTGATTTCATTATTAAATGTGGTGTAGACCCATTCTAATAAGATTTGTATCTTATCCAATAATAAATAAAATATAAATTAACATGATATCTCAATAATAATGGATACAAATAACATTTTTGAGAAATAATACATTTTCATCGTCATGTGACCAATTCCGTAGGGTGAAAGTTGAGTAAAGTCATGGCAATTCGTCAAACTTAAATTAAAAGTTTGACTCTAAGTGCGACTAGTTAATTATACTTAAATCTAGTTGATGAATACTATTTTATAGTACAATTTGTGTTTTTTTTTTCTTTTGATTGATGGAACCACACCAATATTCAGGTTTTATATATTATTAGAAACTCCATGTAGCAATATGAACTCAAAACCAATATGAACTAATTTGGCTTGATCGTCAAAAACTGTAAAGTATTTTTTTTATTTGAAAAACTGTGGAGTATCTTAAAATTATCATAATCCTAGTTTATTATCAATCGATAAGTTCTAAAAAGGAATTTATATTCTGAAGACCATGCCTTAAACATAGCAAAATAGTTGTATCAGCAAGGAGACAAAAAAAAAACACACACACACACTCTGTCTCTCTCTTTTTATTGGAATGGAAATAAAATAAAACATAGAAGGAAACAGAAGTCGTCAGGTTGAGCGACATCAACAAAAATTGACATCTACCGTAACAACCCGAATTCGGTACCAGGCCACTTCTCGGATAAAATTCAACTGCATTACTGCATATGGAGGTCCACCCTATAACGGAGAAAATATTTAAAAATAAAATTACATTCTATAGACTTGAAGTTATGTTACAAAAAAGTATATGCTCTTTTTCCTTTTCAAATTCTCATCATCAGGGACGGAAACTGCTTACTGGTCCAACAATATGAGAGAGATTGAGATTCCCAAGGTAGCTCCCAAGTAAAGAACAAGTGGTCCGGTTGCCTTCAGTGTAGAACTAATTTTGATTTTGACAAAAATTATCACCAGCATGCACGAAAATCTGCTGATGAATATAGTGCAATAATGAAATAAATTTTTTTTTTTTGTAAATTTCGGGGTGAGTTCTAACTAAATATTATAAAGGAAATATTCTCACTTTGTTGCGGTTATAATTTATATATATTTGGAATTGTAATCAAACATATTAAGTAATATTGGAAAGCTAGATTATATTGACAAATTTGATGCATACACCAACATCTACTCTCTATATGTGCGTGTGTTTTCCACGTATATATCTTTTATTGTAGACAATTTTATTCAAGTATTTGACATTCTATACAAGATATGGCTCTCCTTGTATCAAATTTTCTATACACAGAACTTAAATTCAAGACTATCGATTAAGTGGAAAGAGCGTCGACTCATTTCAAGCTACTATTTATGTTAATATCTTGTTCATATATCTAATGCATGAAAATTTACGTGCAAATCACACAGACATATGTGCAGGTTCATTGAATTACATGAGCCCAAAGTATTGATTTGACACCCTATGAGAATAACACAATCATTCGCTAAAACATTAGGCAGAATCATACGTTGTAAATTAAAAGGTGGAAGCAATTATGTGCGGCAATGTGACAGAAAAGTGACGCATAAAAGGCTGAAAGGATTTTTGTTTGCTTTTTGTTTTTTTAATTTTATTTATTTAAAATCTCACGCCAGGTCTCTAGCCATCAAATAAAGGACTGTACTGTCCACCAAAAAAATTAATAAAGGACTGTACTGCGGTACGCGGTTTTTTATTTTTTATATGGTGTGTCAATTTAATAATAACTCATGTATGAGATTGTATAAAAATTTACATAAATATGGTGTGTAAATCCTGCCATTGACGAGATTTGGTTTAAAAAATAATATTTTTTGTTTTCCAAATCTTGCCATTGGCGAGATTTGGTTTAAAAAATAATATTTTTCGTTTTTCAAATCTTGCCGTCGGCAAGTTTTGAATTAAAAAGTAATATTTTACTAGCGAAATCCTGCCATTGGCGGGATTTCATACACCATAACCATGTAATTAACCAAACTAACCCATATAATGACAAATTTTACCTTCCCCCACCATATTGAAAAAAATGACCCGCGGTACGCAGCTCTTTATCAAATGAATATTCATAATTTAACTAAGTGTGCGTTTATATAGAGTATTTTCAAAATATATAAAAATTAAAAATATTAGAAAATCAAAATATTTCAATTAAATTTTCTTTAATTTTAAATTTTTTTTATTTGGATAGATAATTATATTTTTCTCATTTGTAAAATATTTTATTTGGATGAGGTAATTATGTTACCTTAATATTAACATATTTTATTTAAAAAACATCAAGTACTTTTTTTAAAAAAATATTTTTATTAATAATTAAAATTCAATAGATCTAAAATCAATTATAATAAATTCATATTTTATAAATTATCTTAAATTTTAATCATAAAATATTTTAAACTTTAATCATAAAATTTAATGGTTATATAAACAAATGAAACGATACTTAAATATAACATCATGTAATATAAGTTGAATATTAAAAAATTTAAAATGCAACAAAATGATTTAAAGATAACATTAAATGAAAATCTCATAAACATAAAGAAACTATAGTGGAATATAATAAAAGTGCGACTTATCAGAATGAGAAAGAGTATATTTGTGCGTGTACGGATTTCCAAAATTCCCTCTCTATAGGTGGGAATTAAAATCCTCTATTTTAGGTGGATAAAATCCCTCTTCAAAATCTCTTGAATTCTGTAATTTCTTCTAAGTTAATATCCAAACAGGATATTTTATCATGATGAATTTTAAATTCTTCCAATAAGTACATTCCCCCTATAATTACTCCATCCAAACGCACACTAAGAGAAATATTATTTGAAATCACCATTTGTGAGATATCATGTCGGCACACCTATATTTATCATTAAATAAGATGAGAACCTCACTTAATTTACAGCCAACATCTCATATAATGGTATATAATAGTGTGTTATATAAAAAGTGAGTACAAACATCATTACTTTTTTATTAACCAACCATTGTCTGAGTAATTAATAACATTTTGTTTCATGGATATGTCAACAGTTTGTCAAATTAATAAGTTTCATGGTGGCAGATAAATTAGCTAGTCCGCTACATCTTTTACAGCAGTAAATGGTCCTCCTTTTTTGGATTAATGATAATCAAAGAACGAGATAAAATGTACGTATTAGTGGACTCTAACTGATAAATAGGTTCTTGATCGTCTTTATCTCATCGTTACGTGTTCATCTCATCTAAATGTATGAAAACAAAAGGTAACTAGTCTCTCAAACAGCCCAACTCTTCACATTTTTAACCCAAACCAAACCAAATCAATAATAAGAAAAAAAAAATGAGCAACAATCCAGTCCACCCATGAAAAATAGCCCCAAACTGTTCTCATTTTCTTCACACTTCTCTTTTCTCCCTCTACCTCTTTCTCCTTCGTTATGAAAAATAATGTCCAGAATGGTGCAGCAAGAAAACAAATCTATTGTCCTTTGCTTTGTTTATTATTTTATTTTTATATTGTGTTTGTTGTGGCCTATTTTCTTTGCTTTGTATCTTAGACTAGTCATTGGCTTGCGTGCGGAGGAGGAGGCGGAGATCGCGCTGGGTTTGCATGCGCCGGTGAAGGGGATATGGGCTTCACAAGTCGTGGGGCTGGGTCTTGGGAGCAAGTCGGTCACATTCCCAAGTCAGGCGCAAAGCGAACAATATCTGCATCGTTGGGTGTCTGGGTTGTTATAGATGGTATCAAAGCCAGTTCTGGGATCAATGTGCCAGCGAGAATGCTGGGCCCCAAAGGGGTGGATTCCCGCAAGGGGTATGGAGTAGTCTTACATCGGTTGGGGAGAGGAATGAAACATGCCCTATAAGGGTGTGGATACTTCCCCTTGTAGATGTGTTTTCCCTCGCCAAGGGAGAACAGCAACTTCGTGAGAGGCGTCAGACCCCAAAACGAACAATATCTGCATCGCCGGGTGTCTGGGCTGTTACAAAGTCTGTCTTGCTCTCTTTCTCTCCTCTCTTGCTCTGCTGAAATGAAAACACATCGGGGGCTTGGTTACGGGGTTGCAGGTGCTTGGTTGCTGGCAGGTGAGAAGAAGGCTAGATGAAAGTGAAGTCCAAGAAAATAAAATGAGAGCAAGGGCTATAACCTCAAATAGGATTCGAAGAAGTGGCAAAAACACAAACCCAATTTATTTACACGTTTGCCACCAAATTTTTCATCAATTTTAAAACAAGAAAACCAAAAAACAACTCAAAATTGTTCTTGATTTTCAGTTTTTAAAATATGGTTATGGTTTTTTCATTTTTAAAACCAACTTTTGTAAAACACAATGCTAAACAATTTGTTTTAGTCTTTTATTATTAAAAACTAGAAAAAGTTTTTAAAACTCATTGCCAAATAGCCCCTTAAACTCTTAACATGCTATAAGCTTGTGTTATGATATATTCAGGTTCATCATGAGTTTTATAGCTAATAATAACAAATATCTATCACTTAAATGATAGGGTTAACTTCTGTGCACCAATAATGTAACCAATAGGATTTCATTTAAATAACAAATCATAACGGAAGACTGTGATCGTAGATATTTTCTATAATTTGTGGTTCTGGTAAAATTCTATTGATTGACAGCATAAAGTTGTTTATATTGTTAGTACATAAATTAAATTCTAGAAGATAATATAAGAAGGATTTCTCCAAAACTCTTATAAAACTCAAG
Source organism: Dalbergia cultrata (assembly GCA_031216105.1). NCBI lineage: Eukaryota > Viridiplantae > Streptophyta > Magnoliopsida > Fabales > Fabaceae > Dalbergia > Dalbergia cultrata. The sequence goes on along the minus strand of CM062353.1, from coordinate 73,220,556 downwards.
AATATTGTTATACTTTAGATATTTGTGGTTAAAAATAAGGTATGTTATCTCACTAATCCAAATTATTAAGATCTACATATATAATAATTAAATCATAACCATCAAATATAAAAGTCACAAAATAAAAAATCTATCCCACAACTGTTCATCATGAATGTCAATTTATTGAAGTACAACTCTATGACACTAACACGCAGGAAGGTCCAATAGGTAAGGTTGATTGGTGATAAAGGACGATGAGACGGGCCAAAGTATCAGGTAATGTCTTTCTTGCGGTGCTTGACTTGATCCTTAATGTGCTATTTTAAAATCCAAATTGTAATCTTATGAGCCAAGTTATTTACACACGTTCGTTCAATCGTTCAAAATCAATTGGAAAACTTCTTATAAAACTACCGAAAAAAAATAAAAGGAAAGAAAAGAGCTATTTGCTTATGTAACAATCATCATTTATTAAGATTCATAAATTGATAATCTACTAAAACCAATGGCCTTGGCACCTAATTATACTTTCAAAAGATAGCAATTTGACAATGCTTACTGTTTGGAGTGTCTATGAAATTATGGATACGGTAACATCTCTCATTCTCCTAGTCCGAGGGACTTGCCTTCCGCGAGCATCTAAGGTAGATGAAGCTCCCTCTCAAGACATCTGACAAGAGGGAAGTGCTATCTTGTAATCAAAGAGGAGAATTTCCGATAAAAAGAGAAATTGTAGTCATTGTTTTTGTTTCGATCATATTATTTTACATTATTTAATTTTGGTTGGTTTGTTTCTCTGTCTCTTTGGTGTTTAAGAACCTGACCTTGAAACACTTCCAACATTGGATGGTCTTGTTTAAAGAAGAAACCGATGACCAGTATCATGTGATAAAACTTTAAACTATGTCTACACATATACTATCTCAAATTTAAAAAAAATACAAAGCAATAAAATTTGATTATTGTAAGCTGTATCAAAGACATAGCTTTAATTAGTTGACAACTTCGGCCACAACAGATTGTAAGCTGAAGTTGACAATTTTTGCTACAATAGGATTGTAACAGCTATGTTGATCAATGTTAACTACACAACAAAGCCTCCTTCTAGTTTGTACCAGAGTTCATGGAAGGCATTATTCAACTGGCACTGGCTGCATTTTTGCAGCTTCGTCACGAAGCTCTTGGAACAGAACAGATGATAGGTATCGTTCTCCGAAACTGGGATGAACAGTCTGCAATTCAGGAAATCAGTTATTTTACACAGCCTAAAATCATGGTGCTTAGCTTAGCACTTTTAACAGTATATGTGATAATAGACAATTGTGCAAATGATTGCATAGTGTAACTGGCATGGTGTGAAACTGTGAATTAGCTAATGAGGCTGATGACACATTAGGCTTATTATGCTTTTGGCTTGATGTTATTCTGAGTTTCAAGGAAAATTGTTCTTACCACAATGAGTTTGCCTTTGTTCTCTGGCAGACTAGCCAATCTGAGTGCTGCAACTGTATTAGCTCCAGATGATATCCCCACCTACAAAAATTCAAAGAAAAATAGTTAGTCTATGGCTAGCTATGTTACACGAATATTGGTACAAGTATCTGGTATGACACAAGTATGATATGGAGATATGATACAAATCAAATTAAAAACATGTACAATATAATTAGAAATATATAAAAGTATCTGATATGATACATATCCAGCAAGGGATGTCAATTGTTTTAAAGTATCCAAGCATCTTATTTAAGGATCACATCTATGTCTTAGACTGAGCTACATGATTAAAGGAATAAAACTTGAAGGTAGTGTACAAAGTTGTCATTTGAAGATTACCATGAGTCCTTCCTTCAAGGCCAGCACCCTAGCCATGTTAACTGCATCTTCACTGCTAACCTATACCACATAAGTTTCCAATGATAGTTAGGAGAAACATAAAATTTGCTAAATTTTTATATAGAACAAAGTAATATTTCCAGACATACCTCGAGAACTTTCTCCATTACATCCATGTCCAATATGTCTGGTTTGAATCCAACTCCATTGCCAGTTATATGATGTGGACCTATATATAAGAACAATATCAGAGTTGACTTCTGAACTAGACCGTAGTAAATATCTTCATCAGTTTTAGATACTTATTTTAAGTGCCTTCAACATTTATATCATTTCATCGCGACAACAATACCAGATATAACAATGTACACCGGTCCTTTTCAACTTGAGTTTCTTGGAGGAATGGAGCATTCAAGAAGTAACTATGTACAAATTATCATATAAAACAAAAATTCTAAGGAAAAAGATCACGATCTTTACCAGGTTTACCACCATTCAGTATATTACTTTCAGCTGGCTCCACTCCATATATCTATACAATAGAAAACATTTCGAGGGATATAATGAGCTTATCTAACAGAACACTGTTCAGTTTGTAATTTGAATTCTGATGTGAATAACCTCACCTTAACATTAGGATTTTTAGATTTAAGATATTGTCCAACCCCAGAGACTGTGCCTCCACTACCTATTCCCATGACAAATATGTCAACTTGTCCATTTGTATCCTCCCATATCTCAGGACCAGTTGTTTCAAAATGCACCTGCTCACCATTTTTTAAGTCCATTATACAATACAAACTCACCATTACAAATACCAAAAGTATAGTACAAGCATAGTTTTATAGTAAGTGTTTCTTAGTAAAAGATTGCAAGCCAAAAGAAAAAAACAGTAATTTGGATTCAGGTACCTTAGTATTGGCTGGATTTGAAAATTGTTGCAGCATGAAAGCATTTGGTGTTTGTTCCAGAAGGTCATAAGCCTTCTTTACTGTTCCTCCCATACCTTTGGTTGGATCAGTGAGGATCAAATCAGCTCCAAAAGCTCTCATGGTCACCCTTCTTTCCAAGCTTGTGTAAGAGGGCATAGTCAAAACCATCTTATATCCCTTCATAGCAGCCATAAATGCCATGCTGATACCCATATTGCCTGATGTTGGCTCTATAAGTGTTGTCTACACCATAAATTCAGGTAAATATGAGAATCTACATGCATGTGAATACTCAACCGAACAAAATTAGTGTCAAAAATCAAATCAGCTAAACCTTTTCAGGAGATATCAGATTCTTTTTCTCAGCATCTTCAATCATTGCAAAAGCTGGTCTGTCAAAGTACAAAAAGAAAATTGCAAGTAAGCTCTGTTAAGGACTTAAATTCTGATTACCATTCAGAATGGCATGAAATTTGAAGTACAAACAGATCATAGGATTTGAAACAGATTGGGGGATTCACCTGTCTTTGATGCTGGCAGTAGGCTGCATCATCTCTTGCTTGACAGCAATATAAGCTCCACATCCTTCAGTGACTTTGTTAAGAAAAACAAGGGGAGTCCTCCCAATAAGCTGAAAAATGAATTGTTATGCTTCTGATAAGCAATTACGCATTGAGTAAATGGAACTGTGGAAGTGCCATATATCCTCCACTAAACAAAGTGGTCAAAAAATAAAATTTTAAAAAAATTGCTTCTCTTTTCAACATTTTTTTTCTGTACTAGTGATTCATCTATATGACTATATCACATAGCCGAATAGTTTGACCACAAAAAAAAGGGAAAAACTAACTTCTTATCATACCAACCCCACCAATTTTCTCTCTATTTTTTTTTTTTTAGCAGATGGTGAAAAGAGTCAAGTTTGGATAGATAGGTAAGATTCATGTGCACACATGGCATGCCATGAGTGAACTGTGAACACAAAACATGTCAGTCACCCAGAACAACAGTACAACACATATATACCTGGGAGACTTGCTTCTTGATGTTGGTTCCAGGAAGATCTTTAGGCAAATCTCTGATTCTCTGAGCAAAAGAAGGAGAATCAACAATGGTCGCAGTTGAGAACAATAGTTTCCTCATCATGGGGTGGTGGCAGCATGCAACAGCATATGAAGAAGAAGACTTTTGCCTAAGGATTAAGCTCCTAAGGGAAGCCATGATTAATGAGGAATATGGAGGATGCGTTGGGTTGAAGAAGTGAAGTTCTCAGGCTCTGTCTTGCAGTGTTTTTCTTTGTTGCTGTTGTTTTCCACTTGCACAAGCGTACAAGTAAGCGAGCTTTGAAAAAGGTCTGACTATAGGAAAATGGTTCAATGAATTGAATGAGATGGGTGATTCGTTCTAGGGAATGAGGTCACCTTTGACACGCATCGAAATAGCCATCCACAGTACAACTCTTCTCTTCTTGGATCCTATTGTAGAAATTTGTAGTGCTCATTCAATTAAGGAGCTTGATTTGGAGGGGGAAGAAAAACACAAAAGGATGGTAGGATGGGCTGGAATGGACTCGATCTATGTCCCTTCCGCTCTATTCAACTTTGAGATGCTTAAATAATCTGGCCAATCAATATTTTGCTCTATTCCCTTTCACTATACCCGACTCCACCAATTCAAAGATGCACTACCTATTTATATTCAGATATATTGAGTTTGTAATGTATCAAACACTTGTTGATTTCCTACAAGATGGTTAATAGTGGATGAAGGGAGTATATGCCCTAATGTATTAGTACTTTGACTTTTATGTGTTTTTTTTTTTTGGGTAAAAGACTTCTACAAATTTATAGTGCTCGTTTAATTAAGGACAAATTGCATTGATCTCTCTTGATATCCTTTATAATCATTTACTTCATTCTAGATTTTAAAAAATCACTCATCTCCCTTAGTTAATTTAAAATCATTACATTTACACTCTTTTGATAATTTTCAGCTTATGATGAAAAAAAAATTGAAAATATCATCCCCTACCCCATCATTCTCTTCATTGATTCACCCCCTTTCTTTCCCTTACTCCTCCTCTATCCCCAAACCCAAACCCAAACCTAAAGGCCAAAACCCAACACCCACCCATCAACCCCAAAACCACACTCACTCATCACATCATCTTCTCCATTCCTCAAATCTTCCTGTAGGGGGATAGTAGCTTGTCGATTGAACCTCATCTGGACATTGTAAAGTTCCCTAATTCTATCATAATTCTCAATCCACCATCTTTGAGCTGGATCTCGGTCAAACATCTCTTGGCTTCATCAAGTTTCAATGTTAGGTATTGTTAGTGTTATTAAGAATTCGCGAGACACATTTTCCTCTTCCTCCTGTAGGAAGATACGAAGAATAGAGAAGGTGATGTGATGAGCATTTGAAATTACGAGTAATGAATATGGCTATATTGGGAATACATACCTTGCTTTCCCTTTTATATGACTTATATTGTTGTGTTTCAAATTTACAAGTTTAGAAATTCTTAATAACACTGAGAATACCTAATCTTGGAACTTGATGAAGCCAATAGATGTTCGAATGAGATCTAGCTCAAAGATGGTGGATCGAGAATTATGACAGAATCAGGGAACTTTACAATGTCTTGAGTTTCAATCGACAAGTTGTTATCCCTCCTACAAGAAGATCTGAGGAATTGAGAAGGTGATGTGTTGAGTGTAGGTGTGGTTTTAGGGTTGATGGATGGGTGTTAGGTTTTGGCCTTTGGATTTGGGTTAGGGGAGGAGTAAGTGAGAGAAAGGAGATGAAGGAGTGAAAAGGAGGATGAGATGAGCGTGGTGGTGGAGGTGGGGATAACTTTGATATTTTCATTGATTTTTTTAATTAGACTAAATACCCAAACTCATCCCTCAGGTTTGTATCGGAGGACAAATTAGTCTCTCAAGTTTTGAAAATCTCAAATTAGTCTCTCAGGTTTCAAAAAAGGGGACAAATTAGTCCTTCGTACAGTTCCTGTACAGTGTATGAAGGAATCAATTTGTCCCCTTTTTAATGGTACAGAGAAACCAATTTATCCCCTTTTGAAACATGAGAGACTAACTTAGGATTTTCAAAACCCAAAGGACTAATTTGTCCCTCAATACAAACCTGAGAGATGAGTTTGGATATTTAGTCTTTTAATTATAAATTGAAAAATATCAAAAGGGTGAAAATTTAATAATGTTAAATTAATTAAAGGATGTAATATATTTTTCAAAAATCTAGAAAAGATAACTGTAATTACGAAGGGACCTCAAGGTCCATGTAATTTGCCATTTAATTAATTACTAGTTTGTGGTGCCTATTGTTTAATGGCATGTGTGCGTTTGATATTTAATGTCAATTTTAATTTCACACAAATTGAAAAATATTAAATGAACTTTATAATTAGAATTATTTATGTTTTCAATATTAGAGTAATTTAAATTTTTTATAAAATTATTTAATATTCTTCTAGTTATTCATTTAATAAGGGTGAAATGAGAAAAATAAATAAATAATACTCTTTACATTTTTTAAAATCAAATAATTATAATAAAAATATAATTTTGATATATTAATAGTGTAAATTTTTTTAAAAAAATCAACTAATTACATATTACTATTTGACCCTCACTCCACTATTTCAAACATCATATATGAGTTAATTTAATTGAAATGGTATTACTTTGGTAATGTTATGATCTTTTTAGAATTTTTGGGCTCTCTAAAAATTACTCTTAAAATGTTATATATATTAGTAAAGTTATATTAATACTATTTGATAAAATAATGTGAAGATTGTTTTTTTTTTTTTCAACTTGCAATCGAAACATTTTACATAAGGTTTTTTTTTTAATTAGTATCATTGTTGCAATTAACGGTTGTGATTTGATTTTATAATTTCAAAAGCTTGGGTTAATAGCATATGTGACTTATTATTAGCCATAAATAATTAAAAAGTATTGGTACCTTTAAATTTTACAGAGATATTAGAGAAATCCCATTTACATTATCATCCAATTGATTATGTATTTTTAAAAATTTATTTTTAAACTTTCAAAATTTTATTCTTAAGCTTTAATAATTAAGATACTTTTTTCTATTCGTTTAAAACATTTACATATTCACACCATTATAAACATTTCATAATCAAATTTTACATTATTATCAATTTTTATAAAGTAAAAATTCTTTTACAAAAATATAAATTATTATTTTAAATTTAATCCGATGATTCAATCAAATCAACTTAATCTTAATTCTAGTATAGTTCAAAAATTTTATTAACAAAATGGAAAAAAAATTATGCACTCGATCAATTTACATTGTTTTCCCTCAAGTATGAATCAAACTGACTCGTGGATTACCATGTTCCCAATTCAGCCGTCCATTCATTATCTGAAAATTCAGTTTTCACAAAAATGTTATTAAAACAAAGTTCACGAAAATGGGTCAAAAGCTTATGACATAATAAAGGCTAGGAGGCTTTATGAGCATAAAGGTGTACCTTTTTTGTGTTATGCTAAATCATATTAGAACACCAACTTCTGACAAAAAAAAATCATTTTATATCTCCAACATTGAATTTCTAATCTTCTAACTCAGCCGTTTGGAAGTACAAATTTAAAGAATCTGTGCTCAAATTATTTTAATGGAAGAAAATTTAATTTCCGGCATTCGTGATATGGTTTCATTCATGTATTATATGGATATGGACCTGCAATATGTCGGCCTCAATCATAAAAAAGTAAAAAACAGATGTATGTGGACATAATTTACGAATCCATGTGTTTGGCAGAAATGCATGCCCACATTAGATCTTGTGGTGAGTATCATTTGGCCTCCACGCCCAACATGTGGTTCAGTGCATGTGACCATTGGCACAGGGGTTGAGCCAAATTAAATTGTGACTTTTCATGGAACCCCGGCCCGATTTTGTCTATTATCCTCGCAAATTGCTTTGGAGGATTAATCCTTTTTATACGAGGATTGTTAACTTCCACACCTCATACATATAAAATTTATGTGTGTGTATATATATATATATATAGGTTAGTAAGCTCGGTTAGTAAGCTCCCCATTTTGTTTATGACATAAAATCTATGTATATCTTTTCCTTAACAAACTTATAATTATGGGTTTGTAATTTAAGTTGTTTCATATTAAGACTGCATTAACTCTTTCTCTCTTTCAATTATTATTATTTTTTCTCCACTGCTTTTTATACTTCAATGCTGTTATTGTTCTGTCAATTTTCTCTCGTCTATATAATTGAACCATTGTACGTAAACTGTTTATGTGTTTAATTTTTTTTTGCTGTTTATGTGTTTATTTACCTATCTTTTCTTTATTATTATTCTTTACCTGTCTTTTTATATGTTTTCATTATCTAAAACGTTAACGTGAATGCTTAAGAAATTTTTTATATATTTTAAAGAGATAATCTAGTAATATTGAAATAATATATTCAAGTAATATAATTCATGCAATTTTTATAATTCAAATAATATAAACATGCGTGAAATATAATATCCAACGCTATTTAATGAGAGATATTCAAGAAATGTCAAACATAAAAAAACGTTAATTACTAATTCCTGTAATATAAAAAACGTAAATCAGTAATAAACATGTCACCAATATGAATGGTTTAGTATAACTTGAATTTCAATATTATTCAGATAATAAAAAAATGAAAGAAATAATAATATTCAATTTTCAAATAGGAAGAGCTGATATTAGTTAAGAGAGAGAGAGAGAGAGTTAATGAGGTAATTAATATGAAACAACTTAAATTACAAATTTATCCCTAATTATAAGTTTGTTAAGGAAAGACATATATAGGCTTTATGTCATAAGCAAAATGTGAAGCTTACTAACCTACACATGAAAGTGTGAAGGTTAACAATCCATATATAGGGAGAAAGGATAGTGAAAGAAGCAAATATGAGTCATTATATCTTGTATTAATGATTAGGAACTAAACATAAAATCATGTGATTTTTTTAAGTGATTATGTGATATTTTAATAAATTTTAATTTTAATGATTAGGAACTAAATATAATTATACAGTCCAAATTTAATCTTTTCACTCTTATATAAAAGTACTCCTCTCATTAGATACATTCCCTATATATATATATATATATATATAATCATATTGATGGATATGGTATAAAATTTTTCATAGATGAGTTCACCCATAAAAATTTTTACTCTATTTTTATTCCAATCAAACACACCTTTAATAATTATACTTGTCTTTTTACTCCATTTATCCGAAAACAAAAGACACATAATTAAGAAAATAATAAATATATTTTGAAAATAGTAAAAATTTGTATGAGTGGACCAAATCACCCCTATTAAAGACTTACATATTACCATTAATAATAACATAACAAATTATATTATGGGTAGAATTGGAAAAAATAATAATTTAATGCTTCTTGATATAACCAATGAACAAATATTTTGCAACTAAAAAACCTAAAAAAAAAATGGACAAATGGAGTGAAAAGAATTAAGTATTTTTGTAATCTCTATACTATAATTGAAACTCCCCTAAAACTTAAATACTCCCATGTTCTTAAATAATTGTTCATTTTTTAATGCTCACTATAATTAAGGAAATGATTGATAAAATATCAATATTAGTAAAAATTATTAGTAGTTTATTAAATTGTCATTTTTTTTCAATATTTCAACTTTATTGTTCATTCACTAATAAGTCAACCGTATTTAATAGGAGTATTATTGAAAAGAAATAAGTAATACTACTTAAATTTTTTAAATGAAAAATTATTTCTAGACTAAATAAATATTTTGAATGGACAAACTCTTTAAGAACAGAGTGACTACTAATTCCAACTGCTATTACATTCACAGACATAAAATTAAAAATCGTAAATATTCAATGCTCTATTATTTAGGGAGGACCGTAACTTTCTCCTGAAAATCATGGTATGTATTGTTAGGATTTTCTAGAATTGAGCTTCTATATATTGATTGATGCGCTTTTGATCTTGTAAAATGTGTTGCATGTAAACACTCGAAGTTTTCCATGAAATCTATGAAGTAATTGTCATCCACTGTGAGTTTGGAATTCATCTTGTTTTAACAGGCTTGAGCCTCTTGTGAGGGTATTGGATTATGGGACAGAAACCCAATGTGAATACTCATTCTAATTTAAAATATATCATATTTTAAGAAAATATTTATTATAAGAGTAGCTATTGCCACACATTTTTAGAAGCTTTTGTTTTACTATTTCTAAAATATCCTTGTGTAATATTTATTCTGACATTTTATCTATTGTTATACTCTTAATTATTTATAAAACTTAAAAAAGATCATGACATTGTTTCCATCGAAATTTTTACTAAAATCTCTATAGTTTAATGTTTTTCTTTTTCCTAATAAAGTCACTACATTGTAATTTCTAAAAAAATTTTGTAATCAATACCCTAAGACAACCTATAGCTTAAAAAATTAAATACAACAAACATCTAAAAGTCTAGTTGACTACTATTAGGACTTGCACTCTTCCAATCAAAAGCATTAGAAAAATTAAATTTTTTATCATGACAGGTTACTTAGAGATTTGATTTTTTTTTTAATTGTTCAAGGGTATCCTCCGGTCTGCAGTCGAAGACTAATCCCTTCGAGACATGGAGATCACCGAAGTGGGTTTTACCTCTCCCAACAAAACTCCTTTCTATACACACGGCATGAGTCGAGCCCCTGACACATAGAGATTTGATTATGAGCTTTATAATGTAATGATTCAATTAAAAATTTTAAATCATATTGAACTAATTAAAATTTGGTGAAAGTATACATATCTTCAAATAAGCTTTATAGGAATTTTGAAATTTAGTTTAGTTTATATTATACATGTTTAATAACTTTTAGTTTATGCCTTTATTTGACTTTAGAGGCTAGTTGATACATTTTAAATTTTGTATAGGTTATAAATTTAAAGATAAAAAGTATGTGTTAAGAATTTTAGCAGTTTAATATAGTTTATGATAAATATTGTTACTTTTTGTTCAATCTTGTTACAACTGTTTTATTTTATTCTTTTTGAATTTTTTTTGTTTAAAAGTTTTTTATTTATTTTGTGTAGCCTAGTTGAGTACTGTGGTCGGTCTAACTTTATGCTTATTTAGTTGGATTTGCGTATTGAGCAACATCTAATACAGGTTGGGTTTTGACATGTCACATAGGTTCCCTTTTATAAGTATGATAATACGTTGCTGTCAACCTTTGTGCAGTGATGGACCCCCCTTGAGATGTACACATTCTACTTGCCCGGGACAGAGTGCACCATCACTTTATAGGACATCTCCTTCCAGCTTGGGCTGCAAGTTGAAGGTTTTGCCGTTAGTAGTTGCACAGGTTGATGGATAGACCATATTGGTGAGGATGTATGGGTCATCTGCAAGTGTTTGCTGGGGATTATATCATTCGAGGATAAATGATTGCAAACCAACTAGCCATTTTGAAAGCTCATTGTAAAACTCTTCTTAATCTCCATAAATTCAAGCAATGACTTTTTGTTCTGTAAATCATGCCCTCCTATATGAAACGATAAATCCATACTTTTCATGAATCGAGCCTTGCAACACTCTAATGGGAACTGTCAAGTCAACTTCCACAACAAAAAAGATGCAAGAAGTGATGACATCAACATCTAAGTGAGGGGTGCATTATGAAACTCTTCTAACCAAGCAAGTATGTTCTCCATGGTATTTCTGTACCTCCTAGAGTCCCATCTTCAGTTGATATGTGACGCGGATGCTCTGATTACACCCATTCCCATAATAATTGCATTTCCCTTGATATTTTGTTTGATTTGACTCATGGACCTTATACTCAACACCCCTTCATATGCAATAGTTTTTAACTGCAAGTAGGACATTTTTTTATTCAGTAACTGTTACCCTTCCTGCAAAGGTTGCTCTCCAAATAATTGCACAACATCTCCACTACCGACAATGACCCTAAACCTAGCCTTCATGGTCAACTCTGTTGTTTCCACATTCAAACTTGGATAATGACCTACCCACTGACTTTTGGATCATATGAGAGATTGTGTCAAATGATGGCTCTGGGTAGGAGGCACTATCTCAACTTTATTATCATGCGGCATTGAAGATTTTCAAATAAAATCAAAATAACAAAATATTAAGAAAATAACCAATACTATACTACCGAATAATAAGTCAACCACTTACTTCAACAAAAAATAATAAAATAATTCATGAACAGGACTTTAAATAATACTAAAAAAATAAGTTAACCACATACGTTATTAAAAAAACAAATTAATACACAAATAACATTGCAAAAATTTTTTTACCATCATTCGACTCATCTTAAACCACCTCATCAAAAGGTTCATACCCTACAATTGGATCATCCAGTGAAAGCTCTTTACCAACATTGACGGCTAGTTCTCTCAAGGTTGGGCTACTCATCACATTTTCCTTATTTATTTCTTGAAGGTTTTCATTATGTGTTGGACTTAGTATCGAAATAATCTGGGAAGGCTGAGCTAGTGATAATCCATTCAAAGCTCAAACAGGAGTAGATCCATCAGAGGTCATCATATGCAACTATCTTTGAGCTACGAATACCTCTATGATATGAAGGTTGAGAAACTAGCTATGACAATCAAACATAATCTTCAAATCATTGTCAGTATCAATGCTGCAACTTGCATACCATACCGCATTTTAAGCAATTAACTTAGGTAGCCAATACACCATTTGGATTATTTGTTCGTTTTCTTTGTGTAATTTGACAAGATTTTGGCATGAAGCTCAGAAAGACTAATGGATGAATGAACATTAATAAGAAGTACTGGATTTGATAGCAAAACTGGACTCCATCTAGTGAGCTTTGAATAATCTCACACGTATATTAAACAAGCATATAAGATCTCCTAGCCATCTTTTTCCTCAAAGACTCACTCACCAAAGAAAAAAAAAATCCTCACACATTCAAATATGCTTCTTAGCTGGTAGTGATCTAAGATGGTTATATACGGGTGGATTGTGTCCTTAATACGTCTAACTACTTGCCATTTCCATATAATACGTTTGGTTGTCAGCCCTTTTATGTCTGGTATAAAACAGCTAACTTTCATCTGAATTATGGGCGGACACTAGTCAACACTGACAGCAAAATGTTTGCTAGCTAAACATATTGTGATATCAAAACGTTTGACAATTAAACATATTCTTTTATATATATATATATATATATTGGTAAATAATATTAACGTGGGTGAAGATGCATAAATAATCTTTTTTTTTTGGGTAAAAAAACCTAAAATTTGACAACCTTTGGACTTGAACCATATTGCTTTTTTCGAAAGAAAAAAATAACTACTGAATCACTTTTTTTTTTTACCAACAGTTTGGAGTGAAAAGGAAATTCACTCTTTACTTTATTTAAAAAAATACTTAAAGTTATGAATCACTTGTTAATATGTCTTTAAATTCATCGAGTATTTATAAAAGTATTTGTGGACCAATAATATAAGAATCGATTTCAAATTATCGTTATGATTTTTTTTTTATTGTTTCTTCATTAATTTTCTTTGAGACGGAATCCAATTAAGTGATTGGTTTTTCATTAAAAAAAAAAAAAGTGATTGGTTTCTAATTCTAGAAGGATTCTGGGACAATAGTCACTGTCACATGTCTGCATCAGTTATATTTCAGAAGTCGGTTATTTTTGCCGGCTAGTGTCAAACTATAGCTTTTGGAATATTTTGTCAATTTCATAGCGCCTTACAAGTATAGCATCGTGTTAATTATCACAAGCTAGCTCTTTATTAGGAACATAATCACGCCTTTTTGTATTAATAACACCCAATTATCTCAATATTTATAAAAATATTAAAATAGATACTAAATGGCATCTCATATAAATTAAAATTTTAACAATAAAAATTAAAAAATTTATATATAATCGATATATTTTAAATTAAGAAATATTCAAATAATAAAATTTAAATAGTTATCGAGTTGGCACACATGTAGAATTGGTGTGAAATGTGTCACATTAATATTTTTTGTCAGTTGTGTGACAAAATACTGAGTTGGAACCAAATTAAAAATAGTTCAAAATATAAAAGATTAAATTAAAAAAATTAAATAAAAATAAGTGAAATAAATCCTATTTTCCCCGATAAAGTCCCTTTCACACAAGATCATATAAATTTTACTCCTAGTCTAGTACAGTCGGGGTGCAGTATCCGCCCTTTTTTCCTTGCACTTCTTCTGACATGTATTAAGTTGGGCTTATTCAAACATTAGTCAATACATGGGAACAACAATTCAGGCCTGACCCAAAAAATAAAAGAAGATCCTGCCAAGGTTGTCACTGTGTCATTGTCCCCAAAAGAATAAGGTTTCCAATGGGATATTAAAAGGATTGTTAGTTTTGTTCACACTGCATACCACTTTTTTTTCTGCATACTTTTAATTAAAAGGATGATATGGAGACACACATCAACAAGAAAATGAAGATAATATGATACAAATTGAATATATAACAGAAGATAGACTTAAGTATGTTTCTGTCACCAAAAAATTGATCTTTTAAGGGTATGTTTACGAGTTTGGAATTTAGAGAGGAGAGGAAGGGAGGATTCCATCCTTTCTAAAATCCAAACTCACAAACATAATCTAATAAAATTTTCATTTCAATTTAAAGTTTTTAAAAAATGATTTGATTTTAGTTTTTATCAACTTATTTATATTAAATATTGAGTTGACTAAAAGAAGGTCAGGTTATCCAATCACATGATAATTAATAATCCTACATGCCAGTTGCGCTATACCATAATGAGCCAAAATCCTCGTCCACCCCTTTCAATAACCCATTTTATCCAACTAATGACCGATTTTATATGAGATTTTTGACACATAGAATTATGATACGTATAATTATTATGTTTCACGTAAAATTAAATGACTTGACATTGCATTACTCAGTTTAATATTTATCATAGATAGACTAAATGTAGGGATTATTTGCAACGAAACCATTTATCAGAACTAATTAAAAGCAAATTTTCCTTATTTTTTATGGTTTAAAAATATCTATATTTGCTAATTAATAAAAATGTATCAATATCTGTGCTATCTCACGAAGTGCAACTCACACAAACTGACTCAAGTGATGAAGCAGAACAATTTCTAGATGCTCCCAGATCAGCCAGGCCTTGTCTTGAAACGAGATAGGGGGTCTAAGCATGATTTTGATAGAGCTAAGTCTTCTCACGATGTGGTTCCACAATCTCTCGAATTTGATAGCAAGCTACCGCAAAACTTCTATCATTTATCAACTCTCATTGAAGCCTTTTCATTCCTTTCATTAGAATGACCGAATGGGCCCCCATATTTTAAAGTATTTCATTGTTATATTATAGGCTAATGGAAAGAAAGGAGAAAAAAAAAAAAGCTAGATATGATACGGATTTGCTTCATATGTTATAGTATACATTAAATACCATGGAATTTTGAGTATTTTATTGGTGGGTTTTTTTGGCAAAACAAAATCGCAGGTGTGACAGATCACCATGTCCTCGTTATGAATTGTTGGTAAAAACTAATAATAGTCACAGTGTTTTTTGAATATACGAAACAGTTCAGGGGGAGATGAAATGCAATGTTTTAAGAATATGGTGAAGATAAAATGTTGCGCAAACAATGAATAATTTGGATGATAACTTCAGTTAAACAAAATGATTGTTTTTATAGATCGTAACTGTTAATCTTCTTTTGCCAAGTGTTTATTTTCTTGATTCTAGTTTCAATTTTATAGGTTGTTGTAAATGTTGCCCAATACATTTCTTGTTTGCGTTACGCTTCTTCCTTCTATATGTTAGTTTGTTCTTCTTTCTTTTTTGTTTTCTTATAATTTATATCTATAGGGTATATTTGTTGATATGAACTTTCCACAAAAACAGAACAGTGTCCGCCATTTGGCTATTGTTGTGCAACTAATTCTTTTAAACAACAATATGATAAGTAGACCATAGTGGCAAATTTAATTCTCTTGCTGACTAAATTAAAGACAGGCATCCATAAAAATCAAGAGCAAAGAAACAAAGTATATATGAAGAAAAAGAAAACTCCAAATTGTCCTTGTTCTAAGGAAGTTCTTAAACATGATTTGACTTAGCTCAAGTGTGAGAGAGCCGACCATAGGCTTTGAAAACTTCAATTCTGCTGAACTTAATGTAAGGTTAAATAAGAGTTGAGGAATACCTTAAGTACACCAGCAAGCACACAAACACTTAGATTCCAATCTTTAATTGCCATTATGTTTTCCTCTGCTTCACAAATGCTTATTATTTTGCTGTGGTTGCTATGTGCAAGCACAATAAACTCACTGATGGGCCCAGGGAGATTAAATCATATTCGTTGCAATGAAAAAGATCACTATATGCTTTCAATGTTCAGGCAAGGAATTGAAGATCCATTGAATAGGCTCTCATCTTGGTCTATTAAAGAGGATTGTTGCAAATGGGCTGGAGTTCAGTGTGACAACATCACAGGTAGAGTCATTGAGCTAGACCTCCATTGTCCACTTGGCGATTATTGTCCTTTATCAGGTGAAATAAACTCTTCTTTGTTTGAACTTGAATTCCTAAGCTACTTGGACTTGAGTGGGATTGTCTTTAAGGCCATTCATTTCCCACCTGTCCATGGCCATGCAAATGATCAAAGATCTCACAACTCCTCACTTGAAAAAAACTCTTCCTCTCCAACAAAATTTTCCAATCTTCTTTACCTAGACATATCAGAAAATTACTTTCACATGGACAATCTTAGTTGGGTCTCATGTTTCCCTTCCATGAAATATCTAAATTTGAGTGGTGTAACCATCAACCATGAAACCTTTTGGTTTCAACATTTGACCATGCTCCCTTCACTTGTGGAGTTAAGGTTGAGTGGTTCTTCCCTTTCTGGCTTTGGTATTGATCCATCTCTTCAGTACATCAATTTTACTTCACTCTCATTTGCAGTTCTTGATATTTCTGACAACTTAATGGACTCTGAGATACCTAAATGGCTCTTTAACCTCAGCAGTGGCATGTCTTTTGTGAATCTTAGTGGCAATCTATTGCGAGGCCAAATACCCGCAACAATGATAAACTCCCAGCATTTGAAAACCTTAGATTTGGGCTCAAACAATCTAAATGGAACCATTCCAGAATGGATGGGACAATACAAGCACTTGGAATATCTTGATCTTTCTTACAATTTATTCTCTGGTCCGATTCCAACAACTTTTGGAAATCTTTCATCATTGAGATACTTATATGCCGGCTACAATCAACTGAATGGAACTGTCCCTAGCAATTTTGGGGGACTATCCACAATTCCACATTGAAGGAACTATCGATTGGGTATAATTCCTTCTCAAGCAACCTGTCTGAGCAGAATTTTGCCAACGTTTCAAAGTTAAAACTTTTGCACATTGAAGCTTCTGCTTTTGTTTTTCATTTTGGCACAAATTGGCAGCCCCCTTTCCAACTTGAAGAACTTAGAATGAGAAATTGCAAAGTAGGTACTGAGTTTCCTTCATGGCTTTATACACAAAGGTCTCTCCTTTATCTAGACATTTCAAGTTCAGGACTTTCGTTCACTGCTTATGAAGAGTTCTGGAGATTGGTGGTCCAAATTGATTATGTGAGTTTATACAACAATTCAATAAGTGGACATATATCTATCTCATTGATTAACAACTTAGAAATTGATTTACAAACCAATAATCTCACAGGAAATTTGCCACATTTATCTCCTAAAGTACGCTTCTTCAGCGTAGCTGACAACAAATTATCAGGGTCCATTTCTCCTAGCTTGTGCTATAGCATGATTGGCAAATCAGAATTAGCATTTTTGGATCTCTCAAATAATCTTTTATCTGGAGAATGACCAGATTGCTGGGTGCATTGGAAATCCTTGTGGCATCTAAACCTGGGGAACAATAATCTTACTGGTAAAATTCCTGCCTCCATAGGTTTGTTGGCTGAACTTCGGACTTTACGACTTCACAACAATAATTTGTATGGAAATGTACCTGCTTCACTTAAAAGCTGCAAAGAGTTGTGGTTTCTTGAGCTAGCATTCAATGAGTTTACAGGAAATATTCCAATTTGGATTAACCAATCTATTGTGGCCCTCTTATTGCCGTCAAACAAATTCAACGACGGCATTCCATCCTATACATGTCAACTTTCTAGTCTTGCAGTACCTTGCAGATAACAGACTTTCTGGCCCAATACCAAAGTGCTTGTCTAATATTACAATGATGGCAATAGATAATGCTGACGAAGATTTTCTATTATCATACCTTTACTGGGAATTTCCTCCGAATCAACTACTAGATTATGTTGAGAAGATTAAATTGTTTGTGAAAGGCCATGAATCTGACAAGAAGGACAATTTTGTGTTTGTACGTTTTGTTGACCTCTCAAGCAATGGCCTTTCAGGATTTTTACCTTCAGAGTTATTCAGTCTCTTTGCTTTGCAGTCCTTAAACTTGTCCCATAATCATTTGAAGGGAGTGATACCAAGTGAGATTGGGCACATGAGGTTTTTGGAATCATTAGACCTTTCAGGAAACCTATTTTCAGGTATAATTCCTGAAAGCATGTCAAATTTATCTTTCCTGAATCACTTGAATTTGACATAAAATAATTTTAAGGGAAGGATTCCACTTGGCACACAGCTTCAAAGCTTTGATGCATTTAGTTATATTGGCAATCCAGAACTTTGTGGAGCTCCTCTTCTTAAGAACTGCACACAAGGGGATAACAACAATGGCTTGAAATGGATGGAAGATAAAGACAATGATTTCATATCTTGGTTCAACATTGGCATGGGAGTTGGGTTTGCTTTTGGCCTTTGGGATGTATTTGGCACTCTTTTTTTCATCAGGAGATAGAGGCATGCATATTTTCAAATCCTAGACAAGTTTTATGCCTTTATTGCCGTGAAGATGAATCACATGTTCTGAAAGTTAACAATTAGCATTTCTGCCATTGGAAGGCATCTGTTTGTGTAAGGTATGAATGCAAAATCCTAATATTATTATTTGTCAGTGTTCTTGAATTCATATATTGATGTCATAAATATCTATATCTTAATAATTAGAGATTTTCCATCTTCTTGCAAGTGTCACATCAAAGTTCTTGTTAATCCCATGCATCTCTAGAAATCTTATGGCGATATAGTGCCCACAGTTTTGGGATGAAGTAACAATTAAAAATAGCATCATTTTACTTCCAAAACCTTTTAATGAAATCAGGTATGCATGTGAGCAATGAAGAATATTTTAGACTGAAAATTTTTTACGTGCTCTTGTCAAATTTCTATATGTTATATGGTCCCCCCTAATGTTGGAGACTTACGGCGAAATTGTCATGTCTTTTGGATGACAATTGGTTTGGGATTTAAGCTCCGCATCCTGTCAGAAGTCTTCAAACATTTTAATCTTTACTATGCTGGATGGAAATTATATTTCTCTAAATCATATCTACTTCCCGGTCTTGTCAATTATATATTATTGTATGAAAATTAATATTATACATTTTCCCTTTTTTAAAATATTTGTCAACTTTCACTCAATTTCATATTTTAAAATATTTATCAATTTCACAGTTCAATAAATCATTAATTTTTTTTCAATACTACCACCCTAATTAATTTCATATTTTCAAAGCACTTCATTTAATATTAGTGTGCTATATTAATTAATATGTAAGGATATATTAGTCCATTTACTATATTTTACTTAATTATTAATATCATTTATTATTTTTCTTAATATTTATGTTTATCTAAAATTGATAGATATTTTGAAAAGGATGAAGTATTTGACAACTATTTTAAATTTTTAAATCTGTTTTAATTTTTATTGTAATACATAATTGGTAGAACATAAAAGGATACAGAGTTTTTGGAGAAAGAAGATTTTCATCCCATTCTACAGCCTATATTGTTATCTTTTACACGCTTGGTTCATTTATCCAATTTGATATGTGCTTCAATATGTTCACGTAATCTAGCTTTTGTTGTGTTATACTTTAATTTGCTGGTTGATATAAATTGCTGCTGCTCTGTTGTGTATTATGTGGATATATACTTTACTATCAATAGCAGCATGATATATGATGTATAATCTTTGCAAAACAAATATTTATGTATAGTTTGGGAAGTGCCATTTTAGAATAAACTACAAAGTTTTTGACTTTTTGGTGAATTTGTATATCAATTGATTTGATTTTAGGTGATTGTTCCAGCATCCTTAAAATTAAAAGGTTAATGGTACCCTGTTTTGTTAGCTCCACTAAAAGATAGACACATGTCTATTACAATTAGGAACTACATTTCCAAACATTCCCTTTTCTCGCAGGTATGCGTATTTTTTCATTTCATGCTTACCCCAAATTTTACTTGACTTTTTATTAAAATTGACAATTCTCTTGTCTAAATATAGTTGAATTTATACCAATGTTAAGCCCCAATATAATTCATAAGCATATCGAATTCTTTTACGGGAAAAACATTAATTAATAAATCTGAGGTCAGCTTGTAAAATCTTTATTAACTTTCTTACTGATGTTGACTTTGTTTTCTATTGCCCTTAAATTTTACTTTATAAAACCCTGCAGGTAGTAATGAATTTTCTTCTATCTTTTCAGTTTGCCAGAACTGGAGGTCCTTTGCCTCGTCCACGTCTATTAATCTATTCTACACACAATGTGCATCGAACTCACCTCTTTATTAACTTTCTTGAATGATGCTGCACATTGATACTGTAAATTGCTTTCAGTATCTGCTTTTAATTACCTTCCTCTTATAAAAATTGGGTTGCCTCGTTGTATCATTAGATTTCATGTTTCATTTCCGATGACCGAAAAAAAATAAAGCGCATAATCCGTACAAGATCGGGTAATTTATACAGATTGCCAACACATATATTGGTAACATAAGCAAGTGCAACTAGTACAATTGTTGATCGTATGTTTGACACATACATAAAATGCAAGTTACAGTGAGAAATTTAACTTGTGAACACAAAATTCAACTATTCCTCCTATGCCACAAGTGTTATATAACTAGGAGCATGGGTCGGTCTCTTCTTGTATAAACCTATTATTTGTTGGGCAAGGTCATACGTACACAAGGCTCAAATTATATCTACTTATCAACTATATTAAATGTACTTAAGCTTAATAATAAAGAATAATATATCATTGATCGCAAATAGTCAAATAGACTAATTGACTCTAATAATTTAACAGATCTGAATTTCAAAATAAAAATACAATAATGTAATTTTTCTTGATAATTCAAACAAAGCTCAAAACTCTCTCCAAACGCAATGGAGGAGCATAACGATCCAATTGGAGAGTAAAAAAGAGCCAAGACCCAAAAAAACATAAAACAACATAATAGAATATAATAATGCAATAACGTATTTTATTATGGCATTTCACTAAGTTATCTATCAGTTACACCAAATTTGGTAAATTCCCAAAAATACAACAACAAAAATCACTCCAAGAGACTGCTTGAGTGAAATTCCAGAAACATTATATAAACCTAAATTGTGAGGGTATGGTACCGTGCATGATCTATGGACTTACAGGCGAATCTGCACCCTCTCCACGGAAACTCCCGATGAATCGATTGATTGTATCTGAAACTGGACGGACAACAAATTGGTGGAGCTCGTCACAATAGTGATAAGCAGTCACAGAAAATATGGCAACTAGGAACCCCAAAGCTAACAAACCGATGACTGAATTGACAATAACCAAAAGTAAAACTATAACGAGGCTTCCAAACACTAGCATGGTCCCGATTAAGATCTTGTGCAAGCACTGAATGCGCGGTCCAAGCATTATTCCCATCAGCCACTGTAAGAAGAAAAACAGAATCAGCAAAACCGAAAGCACGACGAGAGTGGAGTGCTCATCGGTAAATCTTTTTCCAATGTCTGTAGCCTTCAAGCCAATGATAATAAGCAGCAACTTGATGACTTTGTCAAAGTAATCCGCTAGTTCTCTGAACCTATCCATCTCTTCCCTCTTGAGAAGGTTGGTTAAGTTGATTCAATGCATCAAAGAAAAGAAAAACGTTAAAAGACGTAGACATATATAAGATGATGGCATATTAAAACACACTGAAAATCATGCAGAAAGATAAAGTGTGTACTTGGATAGGCTTTGTGCTATATATACACCATCATCAAATCATCTCTTCCTAAAGTTTAAGTTGATAGATAGAGTAACAAGAATGATTCTCTAACAAAACGAACGACAATGGAGTTAAGGCTTGCAGAAGCATAGAATAACAAAAATGTGACAGAATGAAAAAACCTTTTGTATGGAAAGAAATCACAATTTGCTTGATATGTATAGACTGACCTCCTAGGAAATGTACTTGATCACAGTCTCCCTTTGTCTCTCCCTCTCCCTCTCCCTCTCTCTTTCTGAGCTTGGAATATGTATTTGGCAGAAGGGACTTGGTTTTTGGCTAGCTAGACTACTAGTGGGTTCCTCTTTAATTTCTCCAAATTTGAAGGCTGGAACGTAACTCTAACCCTTTTGTCTTTGATAAATCGCAACGGACGTTGTTGGATAGTAGCCATAGTCGCGAAACTTGCAAAAATGCGTCAGCCTTCTAGAAACTCAGTATTTTCCACCCACTGGGCCTGGCAAAAAAGCTCTCCATTTTGACTCGGGCACGTGGCAAACAAACTAGTATAGGATAATACTGTCATAGAGAACTAGAGATGAAACAGTTACTGTATGGGTTCACAATCATAAACTCAGGGATGTGGTGGGGGTAATACTTTGAACCATATTATAGAAAATTGGATCGGACCGGCCGGTCCAGTTAACATCCAAAAATCGAGAAAAGTTAAAACCGGTTAGAATCGGGGAAAATCGTGGCAAATCGGATCGATTGGACCGGTTCGGAGCTTTTGAATGTTTTTTTTTTGTTTCAAAGCTCAAATACTGGTATTTTGTGACAGTCACAGAGTAAAAATGAAAAAAAGGGAACCAAAAAAGGGCACTAATAAAGATTGTTAGGTTATCATTCTTCTCTCTTCGTCATTCGCAAGCTGTTCATCATAAACTTCGCTGATCATTAACAAATATTATTTTCAAATACTTTTATGATTGTGTTGTGAGAAGGAGACTAGATAAATTTTATATGGATTATGTTTATTTTTACAAACCTATGAATATATTTTTTTTTGTGTTGACTATGTTAATATTAATGATTTAATATATTTATTATATTCTGATTAAACCCCAATTGAACCGATTGGACCTCTAAACCTTTGAACCAATACCTTGACCAGTTCGACACCCGGTCCGATTTTCTCCTCCTTGCTTTGAACAATGAAAACAAGACGGGGTTTGATGCCAAAACTACAAGTGTGTGGGTCCCACCACCCTTGCTACTCACCTGCTCATGGTAGCAACCACCAATGAAATGTAGTCACTAATTGTAACAGACATGTGTGTATTTGGATAGGCTTTGTGCTATATATACACCATCATCAAATCATCTCTTCCTAAAGTTTAAATTGATAGATAGAGTAACAAGAATGATTCTCTAACAAAACCAAAGACAATGGAGTTAAGGCCTGCAGAAGCATAGAATAACAAAAATGTATAGACTGAAATCACTCCAACTTCTACAAGGTAAGTGTACCATAGAGATGAAACTTGAAAGCACGTACTTTGAATGAAGGTAAGGATTAGGTTTATCACAATTTTAAGTGGAAGGTTCTAGGATAGATTCAAACTTTGTTTTCTGATCAGATATTTTTCTTGAGAATATTAATAAGTAAATATAAAGTTGGTGTTGATTGAAAATGAGGAAGGATTGATTTGGGGTTGTGAAGGCTGTGAGCCACTCCACATTTGGTCGACTCTCTTATTAATAGAAAATTGAGGTATTTATAGGCTGTTTTTTTTAGTTAAATGAGTGAAAGGATCACGATGCAGAAGGAGGGAAAAAAGGAAAGGGGGGGCTTTCAATTACAGCTCGACTTCCACACACGGAATCTCCCTCCAGCTCATGCAAGTATTTGGTCAAATTTATTCCAGTAATATTATTTCATCATCCCCTTTTAGATATCTCATTCAGATATTTATTTATTATTATTAAATGAGATTATTATATATATATATATATATATTCTCACTCGTCTATTTCAATAATAAAATATGTGTCTAAATAAGATATTAAAAAATGAATGTTGGAATAATATTATTGGATTTATTTCTCTACGAAGAGAAGAGAGAGAGAGGAACAGTGAGCACGTGTCACGAGCGTATACAAATACATCTTTTCGGAGTTAAGCAGTTTGGTTGACCGTGTTGTGTATGTGCGATGGTGGGGTGGTGTATCTGCTTGTTGGGTAAGGGGAGCGCGCAGAAGACCTTTGGCGAAGTGAAAAAATGGGACCTTAATTAATATGATTAAGAAAAATAGTATGAAAATCATTTGTCTCCAAATCACATATTCGATTTTGGATCCCTTCAATCACTTTACTTGGAACATAAGTACTTAATTAAAATTTTAATATAATTATCAAATGCATATTACTTATCATATTCAATTAGACAAAAAGTAATTATGAAATATAAAAGATTTTACAAAGTCAATGATGTATGTATAATTTGAGAATTAGAAAGAATAGAGAAGATAGAAAAAATAGACAAGAAAGAAGAGGCCTTTTACTACTAACAATCTACTTCTATATCTTACAAAATGACATTATCCCTATTTATACTAAAATTATCTTTCATCGTTACCCTCCCCTTCAAATCAACTTTGCCCTCAAGGTTGCTAGAAAAAAAAAAGACACACTTTAATTCCTAATTACAATAGTTTCTAATTACAAATAAAAAATTTAATCCTAAAATTTTAAAAAAATTGCTACTGCTAACAAAAATTAAAATTCCTCCTGGTTCCTATTGCCAAAAATAAGGCCCATTGTCCACTTTGATTTTAATTGTTGAATCAAATTGGGTTTGGCCCAAAATAATATCGAAGCATGGCACTAAGGAGGGCAGACCATTTGGCCCATGCATTCCCTTCCTTCCATTGCGGGATTGGGCTTGGCCCATGACTATTGCACCCTACTCTGAGATTTGGATTGCATCTGCCAGCCTGTCTTTCTACTTCACGCATCCTTCTGCCTTGCCCTGCACATCGCCATTGCTGCTGGAGATCAAGGATGAAACGATGCCAGCCACCTCCCAAGGACCATATGCAACCGGCCATTCAGCTTCGGGTCGGCCACCGCATACTCGAAGATCCGCACCTCTCTGACTCACTATCATCACCGCTTCGACCACCAACAGCCTCGCGACCATCCGCGCTAGGTATGTCGAGAACAAAACACCGCGGGCTCGAGTAACTTCACCACCACTGGTTGCCGTTCCAGCCTGGATTTCCCCGACTAGTTGTTCGCCTGCGACCGCCGGTGACGAAACTTGAGTTGTCGCCGGCCTTTATTCTTCGCTAAGAAACCACGGTGCGGTGGTTGCTGTTTCCTCCGCCACCAGAGCGTCAAGATCATCTGGTTCCAGATCTGAAGATTTCTTAGTGCAGCCATCCTCTTTCGGTGGTGGTGTTTCTCCATCACGGTTGGCTTCCTCCTTTCCGACAAAGTTTTTTGTCGTGAGTGAATATGTTACGTTCAGATCTGGATCGCTGCCACTCAAAGATCTAGCTCCACCTCTTATATCGATGAAGGCTCTGTTTAGATCTTGATCCTTTAGAATTTTTGAATTTCTGTTGCATATCCATCGTTTCTGATATGTAATTTTTGCTCCCCGATCTGAAATTCTTCTTGTTTCTAGAATTGTTATTGTTGATATCTGGATTTGTTGAAATTGTGTAGTCATTGCTTCTGATATCTGATTTTGTTGTTGAAATTTAGTTAGTTGAATTTTTGATGATGCTGGATCTGTGGTTTGCTCAAAATGTAAATTCTCTTCTTCCTATTCAAGATCCAAATCTGAGACTTCGTTCTGGAAAATTTCTGGTAGGACTTACCGGAAATTTGGTTGATAGCGGTGGAGAAACGTGATCTCGAAGGTCATCCATTTCGCGGTTGGATTGCGCCGCCTCCATAGCCGAAACCAATTCAAAGCTTGCCCGGTGAAACACTTCTCTGCCTCTCCCAGTCTCTGCGCCTCAGGGGTTCCTCTAGCATTCCAGAATTGTCCTGCACAAATTGCCCACCAATATCCTTCGATTCCGTCAAACATCGGTAATTACTCTTCGGAATTGAGTGGTTCTTCCAATGGAATGGAAGAACATCTCAATGAAAGCACCATTTGATGCGATTCCGTCAAACATAGGTAATTTCTCTTCGGAATTGAGTGGTTCTTCCAATGGAATGGAAGAACATCTCAATGAAAGCACCATTTGATGCGTATATAATTTGAGAATTAGAGAGAATAAAGAAGATAGATACTACTAACAATTTACTTCTTTTTTTTTTTATCATCTAATAATTTATTTCTATATCTTACAAAATGACACTACCTCTGTTGTACTAAAATTATCTTCCTTCAGTCAACATCAGTAAGAAAGTTAATAAAGATTTTACAAGCTGACCTCAGATTTATTAATTAATGTTTTTCCCGTAAAAGAATTCGATATGCTTATGAATTATATTGGGGCTTAACATTGGTATAAATTCAACTATATTTAGACAAGAGAATTGTCAATTTTAATAATAAGTCAAGTAAAATTTGGAATAAGCATGGAATGAAAAAATGCGCATATATGCCTGCGAGAAAAGGGAATGTTCGGAAATGTAGTTCCTAATTGTAATAGACATGTGTCTATCTTTTAGGGGAGCTAACAAAACAGGGTACCATTAGCCTTTTAATTTTAAGGATGCTGG
The DNA here is from genome assembly GCA_031216105.1 of Dalbergia cultrata. NCBI lineage: Eukaryota > Viridiplantae > Streptophyta > Magnoliopsida > Fabales > Fabaceae > Dalbergia > Dalbergia cultrata. Next base: position 73,193,799 of record CM062353.1, on the reverse strand, counting down.
AACAATCACCTAAAATCAATTCAATTGATATACAAATTCACCAAAAAGTCAAAAACTTTGTAGTTTATTCTAAAATGGCACTTCCTAAACTATACATAAATATTTGTTTTGCAAAGATTATATATCAACTATATTTAGACAAGAGAATTGTCAATTTTAATAATAAGTAAAGTAAAATTTGGAGTACGCATGAAATGAAAAAATACGCATATATACCTGCGAGAAAAGGGCATTTTTGGAATTTTAGTATTTAAAAATTTAATTATTCGGGTACTCAATTGGCTTATTATATATGGTGGTGAACCTACGTGCCTTTATGATGGTTTGGAGTTCGGGCAATGGCGTATTATTTTGAAAATTTCACAACAGAAAATTCACTATAAATTGGGATAAAAAGACCAAAACCGTAGGGTCAAGGTTTATATGCAATAGGTAATGATAGTCAAGGATCATCATTATGAGGAATATTGGCCTAAGATGAATGGTAATTGGCTCCTCAAGATTGCAACAACTATCCATGATGGCCTCCAGGCAACAATGGACATTTGTGCCAACATTCCTACTAATTGAATAAAATTAGACAGCCCTTCAGGTTTTTTAAAATAACACGTAATCCAATTTTATTTATTTATTTTTTTACAAAATGAAACTCCGCGCGCTGTTTCCAAACCTGGCTAACAATTATATTTAGATATATTGACTTTCAAAATGGACACTTATAGATAATAACCAGATTCAATGCCGCCAACCATCACTGAAGATGCATCGTATATTCATGCTATAACACACAAAAGCAGAATCAGAGGCACTGGAAATGCAATTTTTTCAATAAAATTTTTTATTAAAATAATTTTATATGTTTGGATAAAATGTTTGAATGGTTAATAAGTGAAAAAAAAAACAAAATCTATGAGTACAAACATATTTTTAAAGTTTTTGATTATAAGGAAAATAAATTATTTAGGAATTTTTATATTTTTTAAACAAATTATTCTTTTTTTAATAATTTATTACACAAAATTCATTTTTTTATACAATCTTAACAAAACAAACTACTTTAAAATTATTTTAAGTTAATACATTCAATCATAAAATCGATTTTCACATAATTATAAAACAAAATCAATTATATGTATATGTGATTATTGAAATAATTTAATCTCACAACTAACTCAAATACACATTTGGATTTCAGTGTTAATTATTTGATTTAAATTTTTATGTATAATATACAATTAATTTTAATTTAATCATCATTCAATTTATATGATAAACATTTTTGCCCGCAAACTTTTTCACAAATTCCGCGCTGTTCATAACAATGGTTGACAGTTTATGGGCTTCGCTGTTTGCTCAGTGCAACAATAATTCTGATGTTTGTTGTTCGACTATGATACATGGTTTTCAGGCCCAGACCAATGATTGACTCGGTCGAGGTATTGGATAACAAAAAAAATATATAAAAACCTATAAAAAAAACTTAAATAAAATATAATAAAATTATAACTAATTAACAATTTGACATTCTTAAGGGATCCAAATACAAAAATATAAATAAATAATATAAATTCCTAAATATTATTCACACTTTATAATTATAAACTACAATTGACAAGTTCAAAATATGATTAAACAAGTAAACTCACAAAGTTTTACCTTACAAACTTACAAGTCATGACAATACAAATAAAGTTACTTTCTTTTTCTATAAAGCAAATTAGATAGAGTTTTTTTTTTAAGATTTTAAAAAAATTAGCAAAAAAAAAGCAAAAAAACCAAAAAATAAAAGACTTGGTCTGGTTCGGTTCAACTGCCCAAGTCATCAATTTTGATACAAAGCCGGCTAAGTCGAATCGGATGACACCTGTTTCGATACGAGACATATCCAAGCAGTGGCTTGGACTAGTTTCATGATCAGTTCATCGGTTTTTTGGTCGAACTGTCCAATCCAAGTTAGTTTTATTACTATGCTTTGATATTTACCTATAAAAGTTATAAATTCATAGTAAAAAAAAAGTTTAGTTATACCGTAGGTTCCTATAATTTCACTCAATTTTCAATTAGGTCCCTATAATTTAAAAGTTTATAAGTAGGTACTTATAATGTATAAGATTTTTCAATCAGGTCATGCCATTATAAAAAGAATAGAATATTCTATGGAATACGAAATATTCTATTTCTATCTCCCTCTTCACATAAGGGTAGAGACCTGATTGAAAATTCTTATATATTATAAGAACTTAATTAAAAATTGAGTGAAACCAATGATATAAGAATCGATTTCAAATTATCGTTATGATTTTTTTTATTATTTTTTCATTAATTTTCTTTGAGACGGAATTCAATTAACTGGTTGGTTTCATATTCGGTGATTAAAGTGATTGGTTTTTCATACCAGAAAAAACAAAAACACGGATTGGTTTTCTTTTTTTTCTTTTTGATGTAACAGTGATTGGTTTTCTAATTCTAGAAGGATTCTGGTACAATGGGCACTGTCACATGTCTGCATCAGTTATATTTCAGAAGTCGGTTATTTTTGCCGGCTAGTGTCAAAATATAGCTCTTGGAATATTTTGTCAATTTCATAGCGCCTTACAAATACAGCATCGTCTTAATTATCACAGGCTAGCTCTTTATTAGGAACATAATCACGCCTTTTTGTATTAATAACACCCAATTATCTCAATACTTATAAAAACATTAAAATAGATACTAAATGGCATCTCATATAAATTAAAATTTTAACAATAAAAATTAAAAAATTTCGATAATAGATATATTTTAAGTTAAGAAATATTCAAATAATAAAATTTAAATAGTTATCTAGTTGGCACACATGTAGAATTGGTGTGAAATGTGTCACATTAATGTTTTTGGTCAGTTGTGTGACAAAATACTGAGTTGGAACCAAATTAAAAATAGTTTTAAATATAAAAGATTAAATTAAAAAAATTTAATAAAAATAAGTGAAATAAACCCTATTTTCCCCGATAAAGTCCCTTTCACACAAGATCATATAAATTTTACTCCTCATCTAGTACAGTCGGGGTGTAGCATCCGGCCTTTTTTCCTTGTACTTCTTCTGACATGTGTTAAGTTGGGCTCATTCAAACATTTTATTTTCTTTGTCTTCCAAGGATATCCACTGTCGACAACGATGACTAATCCTTTCACCAATTTATGCGGGCACCTCAAAGGATGAGATAGCTGGCCTGGGGAAGCTTTTCTATTCCCAAAGGCAGGGATTGAATCCCTGACCTTTGGTTAAGAGTGAACGAATCCCTACCGCTTGACCACACCGCAAGTTGGGGCTCATTCAAACATTTAGTCAATACATGGGAACATTTAGTATCAACAACAATTCGGGCCTGACCCAAAAAAAAAAAAAAGATTCTGCCAAGGTTGTCAATGTGTGATTTGTCCCCAAAAGAATGAGGTTTCCAATGGGATATTGAAAGGATTGTTAGTTTTGTTCACACTGCATACCATTTTTTTTTTCTTGCATACTTTTAATTAAAAGGATGATACGGAGACACACATCAACAAGTAAATGAAGTTAATAATGATACAAATTGAATATATAACAGAAGATAGACTTAAGTATGTTTCCGTCACCAAAAATTGATCTTTTAAGGGTATATTTAGGAGTTTGGAATTTAGAAAGGATGGAAAGGGAGGACTCCATCTCTTCTAGAATCTAAATCCACAAACATACTCTAACAAAAATTTCGTTTCAGTTTAAATCTTTTTTAAAATGATTTGATTTTAGTTTTTATCAACTTATTTATGTTAAATATTGAGTTGACTAAAAGAAGGCCTGGTTGTCCAATCACATGATAATTAATAATCCTACGGGCCAATTGCGCTATAGCATAATGAGCCAAAATCCTCACCCACCCTTTTCAATAACCCATTTTATCCAACTAATGACCGATTTTATATGCGAGTTTTGACACATAGAATTATGATACGTGTAATTATTACGTGTCATGTAAAATTAAATGACTTGACATTGCATTACTCAGTTTAATATTTATCAAAGATAGACTAAATGTAGGGATTATTTGCAACGAAACCATTTATCAGAACTAATTAAAAGCAAATTTTCCTCATTTTTTATGCTTTAAAAATATCAATATTTGCTAATTAAAAAAAATGTATCAATATTTGTGCTATCTCAGGAAGTGCAACTCACACAAACTGACTCAAGTGATGAAGCAGAACAATTTCTAGATGCTCCCAGATGAGCCAGGCCTTCTCTTGAAACGAGAGAGGGAGTGTGAGAATGATTTTGATAGAGCTAAGTCTTCTCACGATGTGGTTCCACAATCTCTTGAATTTGATAGCAAGCCACTGCAAAACTTCTTTCATTTATCAACTCTCATTGAAGCCTTCTCATTTCTTTCATTAGAATGGCGGAATGGGCCCCCATATTTTACAATATTTCATTGTTTTACATTATAGTCTAATGGAAAGAAAGGGGAAAAAAAAAACAAGCAAGATATGATACGGATTTGCTTCATATGTTATAGTATACATTAAATACCATGGAATTTTGAGTATTTTATTGGTGGGTTTTTTTGGCAAAACAAAATCGCAGGTGTGACAGATCACCATGTCCTCGTTATGAATTGTTGGTAAAAACTAATAATAGTCACAATATGTTTTGAATATTCGAAAGAGTTCAGGGGGAGATGAAATGCAATGTTTTAAGAATATGGTGAAGATAAAATGTTGCACAAACAATGAATAATTTGGATGATAACTTCAGTCAAACAAAATGTTTGTTTTTATAGATCGTAACTGTTAATCTTCTTTTGCCAAGTGTTTATTTTCTTGATTCTAGTTTCAATTTTATAGGTTGTTGTAAATGTTGCCGAATACATTTCTTGTTTGCATTACGCTTCTTCCTTCCATATGTTAGTTTGTTCTTCTTTCCTTTTTGTTTTCTTATAATTTATATCTGTAGGGTATATTTGTTGATATGAACTTTCCAAAAAGACAGAACCGTGTCCGCCATTTGGCTGTTGTTGTGCAACTATTTCTTTTAGACAACAATATGATAAGTAGACCATAGTGGCAAATTTAATTCTCTTGCTGACTAAATTAAAGACAGGCATCCATAAAAATCAAGAGCAAAGAAACAAAGTATATATGAAGAAAAGGAAAACTCCAAATTGTCCTTGTTCTAAGGAAGTTAGTTCTTAGACATTGTTTGGCTTAGCTCAAGTGCGAGAGAGCCGACCATAGGCTTTGAAAACTTCAATTCTTGTGAACTTAATGTAAGGTTAAATAAGAGCTGAGGACTACCTTAAGTACACCAGCAAGCACACAAACACTTAGATTCCAATCTTTAATTGCCATTATGTTTTCCTCTGCTTCACAAATGCTTATTATTTTGCTGTGGTTGCTATGTGCAAGCACAATAAACTCACTCATGGGCCCAGGGAGATTAAGTCATATTCGTTGTAATGAAAAAGATCACTATATGCTTTCAATGTTCAGGCAAGGAATTGAAGATCCATTGAATAGGCTCTCATCTTGGTCTATTGAAGAGGATTGTTGCAAATGGGCTGGAGTTCAGTGCGACAACATCACAGGTAGAGTCATTGAGCTAGACCTCCATTGTCCACTTGGCGATTATTGTACTTTATCAGGTGAAATAAAGTCTTCTTTGTTTGAACTTGAATTCCTAAGCTACTTGGACTTGAGTTGGAATGTCTTTAAGGCCATTCATTTCCCACCTGTCCATGGCCATGCAAATGATCAAAGATCTCACAATTCCTCACTTGAAAAAAACTCTTCCTCTCCAACAAAATTTTCCAATCTTCTTTACCTAGACATATCAGAAAATCACTTTCACATGGACAATCTTAGTTGGGTCTCATGTTTCCCTTCCATGAAATATCTGAATTTGAGTGGTGTAACCATCAACCATGAAACCTTTTGGTTTCAACATATGACTATGCTCCCTTCACTTGTGGAGCTAAGGTTGAGTGGTTCTTCCCTTTCTGGCTTTGGTATTGATCCATCTCTTCAGTACATCAATTTTACTTCACTCTCATTTGCAGTTCTTGATATTTCTGACAACTTTATTGACTCTGAGATACCTAAATGGCTCTTTAACCACAGTAGTAGCATGTCTTTTGTGAATCTTAGTGGCAATCTATTGCGAGGCCAAATACCCGCAACAATGATAAACTCTCAGCATTTGAAAACCTTAGATTTGGGCTCAAACAATCTAAATGGAACCATTCCAGAATGGATGGGACAATATAAGCACTTGGAATATCTTGATCTTTCTGACAATTTATTTTCTGGTCCGATTCCAACAACTTTTGGAAATCTTTCATCATTGAGATATTTATATGCTGGCCACAATCAACTGAATGGAACTCTCCCTAGCAATTTTGGGAGACTATCCACATTGGAGGAACTATCGATTGGGTATAATTCCTTCTCAGGCAACCTGTCTGAGCAAAGTTTTGCCAACCTTTCAAGGTTAAAATTTTTGCACATTGAAGCTTCTGCTTTTATTTTTCATTTTCGCACAGATTGGCAGCCCCCTTTCCAACTTGTAGAACTCAGAATGAGAAATTGCAAACTAGAGCCTGAGTTCCCTTCATGGCTTTACACACAAAGATCTCTCTCTTATCTAGACATTTCAAGTTCAGGACTTTCGTTCACTGCTCATGAAGAGTTCTGGAGATTGGTGGCCCAAATTGATTATGTGAGTTTATACAACAATTCAATCAGTGGAGATATATCTATCTCATTGATTAACAACATAGAAATTAATTTACAAACCTATAATCTCACAGGAAATTTGCCGCGTTTATCTCCTAAAGTACGCTTCTTGAGCATAGCTGATAACAAATTATCAGGGTCCATTTCTCCTAGCTTGTGCTATAGCATGAATGGCGAATCACGGTTACTATTTTTGGATCTCTCAAATAATCTTTTATCTGGAGAATTACCAGATTGCTGGATGCGTTGGAACTCATTGTGGCATCTAAACTTGGGGAACAATAATCTTACTGGTAAAATTCCTGCCTCCATAGGTTGGTTGGCCGAACTTCAGACTTTACGACTGTACAACAATAATTTGTTTGGAATTATACCTGCTTCACTTAAAAGCTGCAAAGAGTTGTGGTTTCTTGAACTAGCGTTCAATGAGTTTACAGGAAATATTCCAACTTCGATTAACCAATTTATTGTGGCCATCTTATTGCGGTCAAACAAATTCAACGGCAGCATTCCATCCTATACATGTCAACTTCCTAATCTTGCAGTGCTAGACGTTGCAGATAATAGACTTTCTGGTCCAGTACCAAAGTGCTTGTCTAATATCACAATGATGGCTACAGATAATGCTGATGATCATTTTCTGTTCTCATACCTTGAATGGGAACTTTCTCTGATGCAACTACTAGAATATGTTGAGAGTCTTAAATTGTTTGTGAAAGGCCATGAATCTGACTACAAGGAGAATCTTTTGCTTTTGCGTTCTGTTGACCTCTCAAGCAATGACCTTTCAGGACTGATCCCTTCAGAGTTATTTACTCTAATTGCTTTGCAGTCCTTAAACTTATCTCATAATTATTTGAGGGGAGTGATACCAAGTGAGATTGGGCACATGAGGTTTTTGGAATCATTAGACCTTTCAGGCAACCTATTTTCAGGCGAAATTCCTGAAAGCATGTCAAATTTGTCTTTCCTGAGTCACTTGAACTTGTCATACAATAATTTTAAGGGAAGGATTCCACTTGGAACACAGCTTCAAAGCTTTGATGAATTTTGTTTCATTGGCAATCCAGAACTTTGTGGAGCTCCTCTTCCTAAGAACTGCACACAAGGGGATAACAACCATGGCTCAAAATGGATGGAAGATAAAGACAATGATTTTAGATCATGGTTCAACATTGGCATGGGAGTTGGGTTTGCTTTTGGTTTTTGGGCAGTTTGTGGCACCCTTTTCTTCGTTCGAAGATGGAGGCATGCTTATTTTCAAATCCTTAATATCCTTTATGTCTTTGTTGCCGTGAAGATGAACCGCATGTTCTAAAAGTTAATAACTTCTTAAAGTTAATAATTTCCATTCCTGCACTCGGAAGGCATGCTTTATGTATGGTATGGATGCAAATTCCTAATTTTATTATTTTCCAGTGTTCTTGAATTCATATATTGAGGTCATTTCATCTTATTGTAGGTTTCGCATCAAAGTTCTTGGTTAATCCCATGCATTGATCTCTAGAAATCTTAGGAAGACATTAGTGCCCGCAGTTTTGTGATGAAGTAATTAATTTTACTAACAAATTTTTTTAATGAAATTATAGCGATGCATGTGTGGAATGAAGAATATTTTAGAATGAGAATTTTCTACGTGTGTCAAATTTTTATTATATGTTATATGGTCCCCACCTAATTTTTGGGAGTTACTCCGAAATTTTCATGCCTTCTAGATGGCAATTTGTATGGGATTCGTGCTACACATCCTGTCAGAAGACTTCAAATATTTTAGTGAGCTCATTACTTCTACGATGCCTTTTACATGCTTGGTTCATTTATATATCCAATTTTATATGTGTCATTATGTCCACGTAATCTAGCTTTTGTTGTGTTATAATTCAATTTGCTGGTTAATAAATTGTTGCTGCTCCATTGTGTATTATATGGATACTTTACTGTACATTTGTTTATGGTTGATTTTGGCACTTAGTTGTCAAAAACAAATAATTGACTAACTCCTTGTGCAGGAGGCCAAACCGCTCTAAACCAGGCATGATTGACAAACTTCAGGAGTTTGGATGACAGCTTTTGTTTTTCAAGATCTTGATTCGAGGAGCGAAAAGCTACTCCTCTTGGATTCTTCGCAAAAAGAATCAAGTGTCGAACTAGTTTTTTATATGAGCGAAGATGGGATGTTGTATGTGTTATGTGTGTGTGTAATATTTGACGAATTAAAGAAGAAGAAATATAGAATGCAAATTGATTGACAAACTGGAAATAATTGAAAGGAAATCTAATCCTAGAAAAGCAAAAGAGAGTGGGTTAAGAACAATTACTCAGTGAATTCAAGACTCTGTTTTGTCATTGGAGACGTGTTTGAGAGTGAGTGTGTGAGGAAAAATTCCAACCCTTTACAATATGTACAAAACTAGTATTTATAGATAGCCTAGAACTCTAGGATTTTGACACTTGTTTTCTGGCTGCTCTTGGATGTTGTCCACGTGACTTTGACAGTTATTTTCTTTGTCATTTGTACTCTGTCACTACTTTGCCACATTCTTGTCACACTTCTGTCAATAACCACTAGTAACCGTCAATAACTGTCATTTGAAGAACACCTATCTTGGAGTCATTATGATAGTCTCGTCCAGAGCTTCAAAATTTTCTAAGTCTTCATGTGACAAACTTCCACTTCGACTTGTTGAACCTCGAGCATGAGAACTACTTTGTCATGCGCCTTTGTCATTGAACAATTATCACTTCGTCGCATCTTTATAGGGCCTCTATCAATAATTGCTGGAAATCGCTGTTAATTGTCACATGACTAACATCTGTCTTTTATTGATCACTGTGACGATCTTCTTAAGATCTTCAAAATTTTCTAAGTGTTGAATGACAAACTCTGACTTCAACCTGTCGAATTTCAACTTCGACTGACGAACTCCCACTTTAATTGATGAACTCTCACTTCGACTTGTCGAACATCAGTCTCAACTTTGTCATTATTGGCTTGCATGCTCGGATATTCAGCTTCATCCTAAATGACAAACATCCATTTCGACATGTCGAATATCAAATTTGTCATTTCGTCAACATCGATGTGCCTTGAGAATCATACTTCATCAGTGTCAACTAACTTCAACATGTCGACTGTTTGTCATAATTTATCATTATCAAGGGCGCTCATGCTTTGATAACCAAACTCTTTCAATACTGTCTTTGTCTCTCCAAAATCGAATGACAGAAAAACTTTTGGACACTTAGTAAAATTTGGTGCCAACAATATTAATAGCATGATATATAGTCTTTGACAAAACAAATAGTTATGTATCATTTGGGAGGTTCTGTTTTAGAATAAACTACAAAGGTTTTTTTAACTTTTTGGTGAAAGTGTATATCATTTGATTTTATTTACGGTATTCATCTGGCTTATTATGATGGTGAATCCATGTGTCTCTATGATGGTTTGGAATTCAGGCCATGAAAAATCAACACTAGATATGTCTAGAAGTTTGGCACCATCATGAGAAGATTCTAGAAACTTGTGGAATCATGAAGAACAATGTAGAATCATGTGGAACTATCTAGAAACATGTAGAGATATGTAGAACCATCTAGAAGCATGTAGAGATACGTAGAACTATCTAGAAGCTTCTAGAGACATGTAAGAGTTATCTAGAATATCCTTAGTAGATATGTAGAGATGGTTCTAGAAATGTGAAGATATGTATAGAGGGTGAGAAGGTTCTAGATGTGCAATCTAGACCATCCATTAGAATTAATCTCCACCGTCCATTGAGAAAGTGGAAGCCTATAAATAGGGAAGATGATTATTTGTATAGTGTGCATGAGTGAGTGCATTAGCAAGTGCTAGTGAGAAGCATTAGAGAGTGCTTGAGAGTGTGCAAGTGTCTCTTGAGTTAGTGCTCAAAGTGAGGTAAAGCACAAGTGTTAGTATGCTCTAGTGTACAAAAGTGTAAAGTTATTCGAGAAATAACAAAGAGAGTTTTATTTTTAGTGGCTCCTAGCTCAACAATTTGGTATCAGAGCTTGACGGTCTGGGACCGATTCAAGTGGGTGGATCATTAGTTCTAGGGGAGTTCTTGCAAAATCGCAGTCTGGGACTGTGACGCTATTGGTCTGGGACCAAAGCAGTTGTGAGAAAATTTCATCAAGTCACTATGACAGATATCCTAGTGGTTGGTGGAATTAGGAAGCTCAATACCCAGAATTACAATACATGGCAAACATGTATGGAGTCATATCTCCAAGGCCAAGACCTGTGGGAGGTTGTTGGTGGTAGTGAGACCACACCACCTCTTACAAATGAAGTTGAGGCACTGCAAAAGTGGAAAATTAAAGCAGGAAAGGCGATGTTTGCGCTGAAGACTACGGTGGAAGATGATATGCTGGAGCACATAAGGAAGGCGTTAACGCCGAAGGAAGCTTGTGACACATTTGCAACACTGTTTTCCAAGAAGAATGACACGAGACTGCAACTCCTGGAGAATGAGCTCTTATCAACAACTCAAGGAGACTTGACGATTAACCAATATTTTACAAAGGTAAAGTCTCTCTGCCAAGAAATTTCTGAGCTAGATCCTGATAGTAAAATATCCGATCAACGTATGAAGAGAATTATTATTCATGGTTTGAGACCCGAGTATAGAGGTTTTATTGCTGCAATTCAAGGATGGCCTACCCAACCTTCCCTTTTACAATTAGAAAATTTGTTGGCTGACCAAGAGGCGTTAGCTAAACAAATGGTTGGCGTATCAATGAAGAGTGAAGAAGAAGAACTCTTTATTGGTAAAAGAAAGGGAAGAGGGAAGCGATATTTTAGTACAAATTTAAATAACAAGAACGAGAAGTCGAGAAATGAGAAAAAGGGAGGTTCTCGACTTGGAAAGGCAAAGAAAGGTGATAATGCCTGTTTCATTTGCGAAAAATGGGGACATTTTGCAAGAGATTGTTGGTTCAAGAAGAAGGTGGCAAAGAGCAATGCAGCAACCTCAAGTCGTCAAGTGGAGAAAGAAGATAATAGTGAAGAAGAATGGGACGTTTCCGCTTCACTGTCAGTCAAAGAAGACATTGACCAGGAGGAAGAGATAGATTTTGACAAGACTGATGAGAAGCTCGTGGAGCCACCTAAGGCATAATTGGCACTCACAATGACAAGCCCGCTAGCTGTTGACTATAATAAGGATTGGATTATCGATTCAGGATGCTCTAATCACATGACAGGCAATAAGGAGAAGCTGGAAAGCACAACAGAGTACAAAGGTAATCGAGTTGTGGTGACAGCAGACAATTCAAGGTTTCCAATCACTCATGTTGGGAGAACAGTGATCTCACCTCGCTGCAGTGACGATCAGGTACACATACAAAATGTTTATTACGTACCTGGAATTAAGAAAAATTTACTTTCAGTATCACAAATAACGAAGGCAGGGAAGTACGTGGTATTTGGCCTAGAGGATGTTAAGATATATGACAAGATAAAAGTTATTGGGACACCAGTACTACAAGGACAACATTTAGAGTCAATCTACGTAATGTCCACAGAATCTGCTTATGTAGATAAAACTCGAAAGAACGATACAATTGATTTGTGGCATGTACGCCTTGGGCACGTAAGCTATCACAAGTTGAAGGTGATGATGAATAAGATGATGGTCAAGGGTCTCCCTCAATTGGAAGTGAGAGAAGACATCATATGCGTTGGATGTCAGTACGGTGAGGCTCACCAACTTCCATACAAAAGTTCAAAGTTTCAAGCCAACGAGCCGCTGGAGCTAGTTCACTCAGATGTGCTTGGACCAGTTAAACAACCTTCGATTAGTGGATATCGTTACATGGTGACCTTCATTGACGATTACTCAAGGTACGTATGGGTTTATTTTATGAAAGAAAAATCTGAGACATTATCAAAATTCAAAGAGTTTAAAGAGAAGGTTGAAAGTGAAGTTGGAAAGAAGATTAGATGCCTTCGCACAAACAACGGGGGAGAGTACACATCAAAAGAATTCTATGAGTTCTTGAAGGAGTGTAAGATACGAAGACAAATAACATGTCCTAACACTCCTCAACTAAATGGCGTAGCAGAGAGGAAGAATCGCCATTTGGCAGAAATTTGTCGGAGCATGCTACATGCCAAAAATGTTCCAAGCAGATTCTGGGCCGAGTGTATGAAGACTGCAGCACATGTGATAAACCGACTTCCATAAGATAAGCTAAGGTTCATGTCACCATTTGAGAAGCTATGAAAGCTCAAACCTACGGTGAGTCACTTCTGAGTATTTGGTTGCGTGTGCTATGTCTTTGTGCCAGATCACTTAAGGAGCAAAATGGACAAAAAGGCTATTCGCTGCATCTTTGTGGGATACGACAGTCAGAGAAAAGGTTGGAGATGTTGTGATCCCACAACTGGAAAATGTTACACATCAAGAAATGTAGTGTTCGATGAAGCTTCCTCATGGTGGCTGCCACAACAGGTAATTCTACCAGACTCTAAAAATATTGAAGGCATGACAGAACAAAAGATGGGGGAGCAAAAAGATAGTGAAGAGCTACAATATCCAAGTTCAAGCAAGGTGCAGAGACATACATAGAGCCCTTGGAAAACTGGAGTTCATCAAATGGGACAAGAAGAGTCTCAACAGGAAGATGAAGAAGTAGCAGAACAACCACAACTCAGGAGATCTACAAGGCAAATAAAGCCCAATCCGAAGTATGCAAATGTTGCAGTAGTTATGGAAAGAAAGAAGCTTGCAACGTATGATAATATTTCATGGAAGAAAGAATGAAACATATCTAGTGTTGAGGGGGAGAAATGAAAAATCAACACTAGATATGTCTAGAAGTTTGGCACCAGCATGAGAAGATTCTAGAAACTTGTGAAATTATGAAGAACAATGTAGAATAATGTGGAACTATCTAGAAACATGTAGAGATATGTAGAACCATCTAGAAGCATGTAGAGATATGTAGAATTATCTAGAAGCTTGTAGAGATACGTAGAACTATCTAGAAGCTTCTAGAGACATGTAAGAGTTATTTAGAATATCCTTAGTAGATATGTAGAGATGGTTCTAAAAATGTGAAGATATGTGTAGAGGGTGAGAAGGTTCTAGATGTGCAATCTAGACCATCCATTAGAATTAATCTCCACCATTCATTGAGAAGGTGGAAGCCTATAAATAGGCAAGAGGATTATTTGTGTAGTGTGCATGAGTGAGTGCATTAGCAAGTGCTAGTGAGAAGCATTAGAGAGTGCTTGAGAGTGTGCAAGTGTCTCTTGAGTTAGTGCTCAAAGTGAGGTAAAGCATAAGTGTTAGTGTGCTCTAGTGTACAAAAGTGTAAAGTTATTCGAGAAATAACAAAGAGAGTTTTATTTTTAGTGCCTCCTAGCTCAACAGGCCATAGCAGCTTAACACATTTTTTTTCGAAAATTTCATAACAGAAAATTCCCAATAAATTGGAAGTAAAAGACACAAAATGTAGGGTCGAGGCCTATATGCAATAAGTAATGATAGTCAACGATCATCAATATAAGGTAAATTGGCATAAAATGAATGGTAATTGGCTCCTCCAAATTGCAACTATCCATCTTCAGGCGACACTAGACATATTTTGTTGGTTTTATGGGATATCTATCATTGAATTAGTGTTTAATTCCTTTTCACAAACTGTCGATTCATTTAAGAGGTTGATATTGATCATAAATTTTAAAATTTTCCATTTTAAGACGAGAGTCTAATCCTCAACAATTGATTAAGAAAGAAGATGATTTTTACTACCTCAAATTGACTTTATGATTAACATTGGACATATTTGTGCAAACATTTTTGTCTATTGAGTAAAATTGCCTAATGAGTAAAATTGGAATATATATATATATAGAGTATAGATCCGTTTACTTAAGGAGTAAGTCTTGTGCACTTACTATATTCTATAATTCTTCATCCTTATTGAATTTAATCAATCGACTGTTGATTTATGTTATATTATATTGATGATCAAGCATGTCAAATTTCAAAAAAATTGAATAACAATAGCCATGTAATCTATTAATCAATATTTACTTGTATTTTCAAAAGCATATTATCCGTCAAAATAAACTGAAATGATGAACTATCAAATCATTTTCAAAATGTATGAAACTTTATATGCTTGATTTGCTTAATAGAAACTTTAAATTCAACGGTTGGATTGATGCAATTTCATATCAAAAAAAGTTATTAGATGGAGTAAGTATGCCAAGACTTATTCTTAGAGTAAGTTGATCCCTCCTTTTAGAGTATGCCAAAATTTACTTAAAAGACACCCACACACACACTATTATTAGATGGAGGAAATATTGCCCCTAAAACAAAAGATATAAGGCCCGAACTAGTGCCCGACACGATCTACGTGGCCAACTTATTTATTTTATTTTTTATTTTTTTGTTTGTTATTTTCTTTCTGGTTTTGAGGTCAGGTTTTCCTATTTTGATCTGACCTCTTCTTACTATTCTGTGATTCCACCATTGCTAAACTTGGATGTTCATTCCCAAGCTTTTGTCATCTCAATCTGGATCTGGATCCTAATCTTAGCCGTGCCCCCATTTCGATCTTGATCCTAATACAAGCATGCCCAGGACAACTCATTTATGGAAGCTCTAAATTTCACTATCTCATGGTTCCCACTTCTACAATCCTCCATCTTAGATCAGTGGATGAATGCAGAGGTTATTCTATTTGACTGTACTGTTCTGTCTCTTCTTCCCACCCATTTCAATTTTTGTTTCCTTAAAATTCTTGTCCCTTTTGAAAAAAAAAACACAATATTCAGTATAGGATCTGATTTTGTGATCAATATGAGTGTTTTGTGTTTGAAAGTTTTGATCTTTGTTGGCAGTGGCGGAGCTTGAAGAAAAAGTTTAGGGGGGCCAAGGGATTATCACATGTTAATTAAATAGTAAAAAATAATTTAAATTAAAATTAATTGTACATCTATATATAAATTTTATAGTAAATAATTAACATGATAAATACTAATGCATATTTGGATTAATTGTAAAATTAAAATTATTTCAATAATTGAATGTATTTATAATTTAATTTTTTTCTAATTGATTATTTTAAAATCAATTTTATGTTATACTAGCTCAAAAGTAATTTTTAAATGATTTTTTTTTGTTTGGATTATATAAAAATAATGATTTTTATATGATAAATTACTAAAAAATTTGTCAAATGATTTTTCTATATTTTGTAATATTTGCTACTTAGGATTGTTTTGATAAAAGTATTGAATGATAAAATAATTTATTTTTGCTTATAATAAAAAAATTAAAAATCTATTTTTCACTTATAAGTGAATTTTAGAATGAAAATTATTTTCTTTACCCAATCATGTAAAGTCATTTCATATTTAGATGAAAAAATATTTTCTTTTTATATTAATTCCCAAACATACATCTAATAATGTCAAAAATTTTATAAGTATGCTTAAGAATCAAAGTAGAGGACATAGTTAATAAATTCATTACCTACATTGAATATGTGCTCTTATTATAACTGCTTATCCAGTGTAAAAAAAAAAACTAAAATGATGCTTAATTATCATGCAATCTTTTTGTTTTTAATTAAAAGACAAGTTAATAGATTTTAAGTTGAAAAAAAATGTTTATATAAAATAACATAATATATATAGGATAACATATCGCACTTCTCATTTATCATACATATTTAACTCTCACACTAACTACTTAAAAAATTACACATATAAAAAAAATATAATTGGATGATATTATATAAATTTTTTATATTTTTATATTACATCAAAATTTGAATTTATTTTCTTTATATATATATATAATTTTTTGAAAAAAATTTTGGGGGCCATGGCCCTTATTGCCCCCAACGAAGCTCCGCCCCTGTTTGTTGGTGAGGTTTGCCAAACCGATGATAGTAATGCAGTCTCATACCGGAGATGGTAGGTGGTGTAGACTAGCAATGGTAGTGCCCTGTTCGGATGAATGAAGAATTCACTATTGGAGGAAGTTGTTTTAATCTATTTAAATATTATTAATTATTAATTAATTAATTAATGCATTGATATTAAAAGTGACGTGACTATCAGCTAATTTAAAATAGTGCTACTAATTATGTCAGTTTTTTTTGTTTCGGACATTGGATTCTAGCTGAATAGCTTTAGTCCATCCAATTCTCAAAACAGAATGACTGACACAATTGGTTTTAAATTAATTGATAGCCATGTCACTTTTAATATCAATACATTAATTAATTAATAATTAATAATATTTAAATAGATTAAAACAACTTCCTCCAATAGTGAATTCTTCGTTCATCCAAACGGGGCACTACCATTGCTAGTCTACACTACCTACCGTCGTCACCCGTATGAGACTGCATTACTATCATCGATTTGGCAAACCTCACCAACAAAGATCAAAACTTTCAAACACAAAACACTCTTATTGATCACTTTTAATATCTATTTGATAATCTGAATTTACATTTACAATGCTTAAAAAATAAAAATAGTAAAATGCTAAATAATCATAACTTTATTCAAAATTTTGTATAAAAAATTATATGTCTATTCTTACCTATAAGTACAATGTCATAATTATTAGCTTAACAATCAACATGAGTTTTGTTAAAGATTAGGGTTATGTTATTTGTACTAACAATATATGGGGCACTGAACCAACTCACATCTTATCTATCGTTGGATGATTTGTGGACATCATTTAAGTAGGGTTCACATCTTATCCACCATTAGATGAGATGTGAATCAACATGGTGTCCCGTGTATTGTAAATACAAATAACATTTTTCTAAAGATTATATATAACATTACTAAAAAACATATAACCAGGTTTGACGTCACCAACCATGACTAAAATTGCATAGCATATTCATCCTATCCCATACAACAACAAAATCAGTTGGACATACTATGCTAAGTCATCTATACTCATCAGGGACACTGCCTAGTCCACCACAGACGACGGATTGAAGCTAAACACGTCCTCTTAGCTCTGAGATCCATTGGTGTAAGATAGCAAGGGTCGACGTACCCTATCCAGCCCCCCAGCGTGACATGGCTAGTCTCGCTGGGCCTCATAACTAATTTGTTTGATGTTATTTTCATAGAAGATGAAATTAGAGGTTTACTCTAAATTTAAATAGTTTCTCAAGTTATAAATCGGTGTGATATTGTGTTATATTAATTCTTTCTCTCGGTTTATAATATAAGTCATTTAAGATATTTTATTTGATCCAAAATATATGTCATTTTCACATCTCAAGAAAATATTAATTATATTTTACCTATTTTACCCTTATATTTTTTTATGAAAAAGAACAAATGGATATGTGTATGATTATTTAATAGAAAGATAATTTATGAAGAGTAATAAAAGATATTTTTATCTTTTAGTTTTACTTTTTTAAAAAATCAATGAAATTCAATTATCATCTTAATTTTCGTACATAATCTTAAACGACTTATATTATGGATCAAAGAAAATAATATGTAAGGTTATATTAGTCCACTCACTATGTTTTACTGAATTATCAATATTATTTATTTTCTTTCTTCCAAGGGAAATATGGAGAAAAATATTTATAACAGCATATGTCCTAGATGAAGATTTATGTATAAAGCTGCATGTTGACACACTTGGAAGTCCCAATGACACGTAATATAGGTGTTCCAATTGGTTTGACTGACTACTGGAAAAAAAGCCGGCCAAAGACTCGCAAAAATTTAGTTCTGAAAAGTTCCTACGTTTCCAAAAGCATAGAAGGCTTTCGGTTTGTAAACTAGACTATGTTACTATAAACTCCTAGAAAATGTTACAAATAGTTCAAATGGGTTTGTAAACCCATTTGGCCACTGTCGAGCAACAATTTATTTTAGACTCTATTTTTTTCCACGGTTATGATGAGCAGACAAATGGAAAATTTAACTCCTTTACTAACTAGCTGAAGACAAGTATCAATAAGAACCAAGAGCAAAGAAACAAAGAATGAAGAAAACCCCAAACAGACCCTATTCCAAGGAAGTTAAGATAGCCGATCATGGACAATGAAAACTTCAAATCTGGTGAAGTTGTGTGTATATATATATATATATATATATATATATGATTGAGGACCTTGAGCATACCAGCAAGCAAACACTTTGATAATTGATTCCAATTTTTGAGCAGCATTATGTTTTCCTCTACTTCACAAATGCTTATTGTTTTTCTGTGGCTTCAATGTGCATGCACAATCAACTCACTCACGGGCCAGGGGAGCTTGAATCATGTTCGTTGCAATGAAAAAGATCAGCATGTGCTTTCAATGTTCAGGCAAGGTATTCAAGATCCTTTGAAGAGGCTCTCATCTTGGACCACCGAAGAGGATTGTTGCAATTGGGCTGGAGTTCTGTGTGACAACATCACAAGTAGAGTCACCGAGCTACACCTTCATAATTTTAGCATCACAGGTGAAATCAAGTTTTCTCTGTTTGAACTTGAATTCCTAAGCTGCTTGGACTTGAGCTGGAATCACTTTGAGGCTATTCATTTCCCTCCTGTCCATGGCTATGCAAATGATGACAGATCCCACAACCCCTCACTTAAAAAGACCTCCTCCTCTCCTACAAACTTTTCCAATCTTCTTCACCTTGACATTTCAGAAAATAACCTTTACATGGACAATCTTAGATGGGTTTCACTTTTCCCATCTATGGAATATGATCTCTCCCAAGAGGAGAGTGACACTAGCAAGTATACTAGGTCGTCAAGTAATAGAGTAAGGATAGGGTTGTCGTATCCACAGGGATAATTCAATTACCGGTTCCAGCTAATTAGATAACAAGTTGAACAATTGAACAGAGATGATATCGAAGGAATTTGAAGACCAAAGTGCTAAAACAATGTAAAAGCGATTTAAGAATTGATGGGATCAAATGCTAGGGTGATTTACTTCAACTATGTGTGATTAATATACAACTTGAACATCAATATGCCTTGTCCACATTTCATTGAGTGATGGTGGGATCTCTATGTTCATTAAAAGTCTTTCTAAAGATCATCTAATGCTACTCAATTAGAGTTGAACACCTAATCTTTTAGCATACCTAATTCTAACTAAGTGATTTAATTATCAAGTCCTTAAATACCACATGAATCATGTTTGCCTATCTCTAGGTGTCATTCAATTCATGGCATTGCATTCATAGGCATGACTCTTACTCATTCTCTCAAATTTGTAAAAACCCATATAATCCTAAATTGGTGATCAAGCAATTCAAGATAAATAAGATCAAATACAATGCTCACTATCAAATGAGAACAAGACACACATTCATTCATATTAACATATTGTCAAACACATAGCATCCAAAAATCACTCTTAGCAAAGAGGGTTTAGTTACAAGTCATGGAAGACAAAATAAAATCAACATCAAATGAAAAAGCCATAAACAAGAAAATACTCAAAGAGTTGAAGAGCAATCCCAAGAGAAGTCTCCTTCCCAAGTGCTTGATCTTCAATCTCCTTTCTCTCCAAGCTCTAGCCTTTCCTTTCTCCCATTTCGTGCTTCCCCTTCATTCTCTACTGCAATGTGTTTTTATATCAATTGTCAGCTGCCAAAGTTAGTAGTGAGGCCCAATTCACATGGCAGGTTCGTGCACCCACGCTGTAGCGTGGATATGGCTACGCTGGAGCATAGCTTAAGTGAAAATACCAGAACTATGACAACAACTCACGCTGTAGCGTGAGTTCCCACGCTATAGCATGGCTTCAGTTTCAGGACCCATGCTCCAGCATGGGTTTCTATGCTCCAGCATAGATTTCTGACATCCCTTTAGCTCTACTTCTTGCTCTTTTGCATGCCTAGCTCAAATGCTTCCCTAATTCTTCTTCCAAAAAAAACTATAATCCAATGGAAAACACAACTAGAATGCAAGGTTAACGTCAGTGTAATCATGTAAGAATTTGAACTAAATGATGTAAAAGAGGCACCAATGAAAACTAAAACAAATTATCAACAAACTAAAAGTTTCAAGAAAACTAAAGAAAAACATAACTCCTAAAGGAGTTATCAGAATACCTACGTTTGAGTGGTGTAACTGTCAACCATGAACCTCTTTGGCTTCAACGAATGACTATGCTTCCTTCACTCATGGAGTTACATCTGAGTCATTGTTCCCTCGATGGCCTCAGTTCATCTCTTGGGTACGTCAATTTTTCTTCGCTTGAAGTACTTGATATTTCTTTCAACTCTATTGACTCCGACATACCTAAATGGTTATTTAACTTGAATAGTAGCATCTCTGTTGTGGACCTTGGTTACAATAATCTGCAAGGCCAAATACCTGCAACAATGTTGAATTTTCAAAATCTGAACTATTTATTTTTAAGTGACAACAATATAAATGGATCGATTCCGGAATGGATAGGAAAGTGCATTCATTTAGAAATTCTAGATCTTCTTGACAATTCGTTATCTGGTCCTATTCCTGCTTCACTTGGAAATCTATCTAGATTGGAGTATCTATCAATTGGATATAATTCCTTGTCAGGAAACTTTTCTGAGCAAAGCTTCACCCAGCCCCCGTTCTAACTTCAAGAAATTAGAATGAGTAATTGCAAACTGGGTCCTGAGTTTCCTTCATGGCTTTACACACAAAGATCTCTCTCTCTTCTGGACTTTTCGAGATCAGGACTTTCATTCACTGCTCATGAAGAGTTCTGGACATTTGTAGCCCAAATTGATTTTGTTTATTTATACTACAATTCAGTCAGTGGAGATATATCTATCTCATTGATTAACAACTCAGACCTTAATTTAGCAACCAACAATCTCACAGGGAATTTGCCACGTTTATCTCCTAAAGTATCCTTCTTTAGCATAGCTGACAATCGCTTATCAGGACCTATTTCTCCTAGCTTGTGCTATAGCATGATTGAAAAATTAGAATTAAAACTTTTGGATATCTCTGTTAGAAATAAGAAAATATTTATTAATATCTTTATTATATCTTAGAATATCCCATATCATATTTTAGATTGATTTAGATTTGTTATATCATTATATTTAGATTTTATCTTTGTCTTATAAATAGGATTACCTAATTGTATTACAACAACACAATATATCAAATATATTTTCATATTTTCTAAGTCTCGATTCTCTCTATTTTCTTCCTCCACTATCTAAAATCCTCAATTTCAACATAGTATCAGAGAGTAGGTTGAATGGAGAACCAGGAACATAAAGGACTGAATCAACTGACATAGAAGGTAGGGGATGGGCAGTGCCCACCCCGCGAGACTATGTGTGAGAACCGTTGGCTAAAGTGACAGTAGGTAAACAACCAGAAGTAGAAAGTGTGGAAAATAAAGCTTTATTACCAGGGTTGGCTGATGGGGGAGCAATGTGATGGGTCTCACACTTGAGGGGGAGATTGTTGAGGTTAAGTGTGAGAGGTGAAGTTTCACATTGGTTAAGAATAGACTAAGTGAATAGTATATAATGTGGGAGGAGCCATGACTCACAGCCTTAAGGTTTTGGGTCAAAATGTGGCGTCCGGCCCGGTATTGTGGTGCTCTCACTTAGTCCATTGGTTGTATCCTCCCCCTGTTGGGCTTCCCCGCCCTAACAGTAGTATCAGAGCGGTACCATCCACCATGACCTCTGTCTATTGTTCCACTGCAGAAGTTCTACTAATTTGGAACTCACTTGTATTGTGTCCCTGCTATCTTTAGTCTCCTTTCTATCTCGCCATTGTTATGCCTGTCAAGCCTTTCAATGCTATTTTAGGTTTGACATTGTTATTGCTTTCCAAAAAAATTTCAATATTCCCAGCAGCCTTCGTCACCGTCCGCCGCCCCTCTTCCTTACCGGCGGCGGCTCCGCCCTCTGACCCCACGTCCGGCATCGCTCCTCCAAGCGTGGAATGGCCCAACCGTGGTGGTCCGGTCAAGATCTGACCATCCACGTGCCGCCACGCTCCTCCGCTGTAGTGCGCGGTATTGTTCACCCGCGCTTCTCTTTGCCGCGCGTCCGGTGCCCTTTCCGGCTGATTTCATGGCCGCCGTGCTCACCTCCTCCTCCGCGGCCGACCCCCACAAACCGCTCCTCCAGATCTGCTGTCACGCGATCCCACGCGCCACTCCTTCCTTCTATGGTGTTCTTAGCCGCTCCGCTTTCTAGCTGCGCGTGGCAGCACGCCCGACTGCATCTCCAGCCACCTCGCCCACCACTGTGCTCGCGCCGCTGTTCACTTTCCAGATCTATGCTTGGTTTCATGATCCGTGCACTTCATCAACTTCAGTTTTTCTTATTTCCGATTCTACCCCCAGTTTTCTTGTCATCCATTCTCTGTTTCTTTACAGGCTTTTGGTTATTATAATATTTATTGGCTTCTTGTTAGCGCCATGCTTGGGAATGATAAATATTTGGTTGTGCTTTCTACCATCCTTCCATTGTGAATCATACCAATGGGGATGTGCTCTTTTGGCTTTGGATCTCCAATTTTTCAACTGTTCAAGGCTTCAATGTGCTGTTCTTGCGATCTATCGTTGCATGTATAGGGAATTTTCACTGCCTTTATTGCGTCTCTTCCAACGCTCATAGTTGTGTGTGTATCTTCTTTTCCCAGTTTTGCAAATATCCAACAAGTTGTTCAAGCTGATGTGTTATTTCAGCTGCCTTGTTGTGTTATCTTTTCAGACGTATCCAGCATTCTTGAGTTGTCTTGTTAGTCTTTCTTGGAGATTCTTTTATATTTTAAGGTTTTAATTGTAACAAGCTTAAAGCTTAGTAAGCTTTAGCTTGAGGGGGAGTGTTAGAAATAAGAAAATATTTATTAATATCTTTATTATATCTTAGAATATCTCATATCATATTTTAGATTGATTTAGATTTGTTATATCATTATCTTTAGATTTTATCTTTGCCTTATAAATAGGATTACCTAATTGTATTACAACAACACAATATATCAAATATACTTTCATATTTTCTGAGTCTCGATTCTCTCTCTTTTCTTCCTCCATTATCTAAAACCCTCAATTTCAACACTCTCAAATAATCTTTTATCTGGAGAATTTCCCAATTGTTGGATGCAGTGGGAATCTTTAAGGCATTTAAGCTTGGGGAGCAATAATCTAACTGGTGAAATTCCTGAATCAATAGGTTCATTGATTGAGCTTCGGACTTTACGACTTCACAACAATACCTTTTTTGGAAATGTACCTGCTTCACTTCAAAGATGCAAACAATTGTGGTTTCTCGAGCTGGCATTCAATGAGTTTACAGGAAATATTCCAACTTGGTTTAACAAACAAACTATGACCCTGTTGTTGCGATCAAATAAGTTCAATGGTAGCATTCCATCAGACATATGTCAACTTTCTAATCTGTGATGACCGAAAAAAAAAAAAAAAAAATTTGAGTGAGGACCGCCATACACCTTAAGTGGTATAGACCACCATAGTTTTCTCTCTTTTCTTTTATTCTCTCTTCCTCTTCCCTTCCCTCATTCTCTCCCGTAACACTCTCCCTCTCTTCTTCTTCTTCACATTTCTTCCTTCCCTCTCACTTTCTTCCATTCTTCTTCCTCCTCTTTGCTTTGTTCTTCAACAAATATCATCACCACTTCCATCATCATCATCTCCTCCTCCTCTCCATCACTTTCTCTCTCTTTCCCTCTCCTCTATCTCACTTTCTCTCTCTAACCTCCATTAGAGAGTTGAAGATTTTAGAAGCTTTGGGAGTGATTTTCTTCACTAATTCTACTCTCCAAGTGGTAAGTAAGCTTCTACCATGCTCCATTTAAATTATTGAAATTTCTAAATTTTTAGGATTAATTTAGGTTTTTAGAACCCTTGAATTTGGGGTTTTTAGTGAATTAGCGTAAATTGATGTTAATTGATAGTGTAGTTAGCTCACAAATATTCATATTGTCTTATTCCTAGAGCGATAGAGAAATCGGACAACAACACTTGCATTGGTGACATTAAAGGCGTTGATCTTCGGTTCTTTGAACCAGTATTTGTGAGTAGATAGTGTATCTGTAGGTTACTTTATGCATGATAAACAATATAAAATTATATGAAGAGCTGAAAGTATATTGACATAGAAGAAAATAATTATTTAGTGAAAATGAGGCTTTATGTTTAAAATGAAAAATCTGTATTTGGATGCCATAATATGATTATTATGCTTATTTAAATACTTTTAGTTGAATTGCAACAAATTTTATATTTTTAGAGCATATTATGTTAATTACTAAAATTGAGTTATTTTATGTCTATTATGCATTTTATACATGAGGATGGTTTTTATGTTGTAAAATATCGTAGAAGTGGAATATGCATGATTTAGAGTAATTTGGGGAAATTCCATAGTTAGAACCTGTAGTTAACGGCAGGGACGTTAGCCTCGGTGCACCGTGAGAAATCCCAGTTAGCAGGAGTGGTGCTAACCCACACATAGTCTGCAGCTATGTCTGGACTTGTATATGGCTACGGGCCAACTCCAGTTAGCAGGTGAGGTGCTAACCCGCACATGACTTTTGTCGTGTTTGGACTTGTATGGCTACGGGCCAACTCCAGTTAGCAGGTGTGGTGCTAACCCACACATGACCTTGAGTCATGTCTGGACTTGTTATTGTTCTACTTAGGATAATCTCCCCATTATACTTGGAATTATGTGATTATGTAAAGTTATGTTTTCAAGATATCTCATGTTATAGCTATATATATAGATATGTTCTATGAGTATATGTACATTATTATGTTTATATTGTTTTATGATTGTATTTAGTAAACTACGGATATCCTATCTCTCGCTGAGTTCCAAAACTCATCCTGTTGTTATCCATTTTTTTCAGATACAGGTGCTGGTGCTGGTTCTAGTTCTATTCCTCCGGCTCAGCCATAAGTGCGTTTCAAGTTGGTGAGCCTTCTTGAGAAGGCCTTTATGTTAGAGCTTTATGTTATCTAGTCTATTAGTTGCTCCATATGTCACAGTGTGGTTCTCGGACTTGTATTATGATATGATTGAGAATTTATGACTTAGCCATATAGATTATGTTATGTAAATGATTTGTAAACTTAAATTGATATTATGTTTTGAACTACGTTAAATGTTGTTATATCTTTGGAAGGGCGCATTCTGAGAATGCTTGATGCCCATTTGCTGGAATTTTAATTGAAAATGTTGCAGGTTATATTGTATTTGGGGAATATCCGAAAAACAGAGGAGACTCTGTCCGTTTTTCTATAAAATATTGTGTGTTAAGGCTGGCTAGAGAAAATGTTCTCTATGCGCCGGTCATGGCCTAGGTTGGGTCGTGACATAATCTTGCAGTTCTAGACCTTGCGAACAATAGACTCTCTGGTCCAATACCAAAGTGCTTATATAATATCACGATGATGGCTACAAATATCCCTTATCATAACGATGACTGGTCTGAGTCATATGCATATTGGGTTGGGGCATATACAATAGAAGCTTACACTGAGGATCTTGAATTGTTTGTGAAAGGTCGTGAATCTGACTATAAGGAGAATTTTATACTTGTGCGTTTTGTTGACCTCTCAAACAATGACTTTTCGGATTGATCCCTCCAGAGTTATTCAACCTTTTTGCTTTGCAATCTTTAAACTTGTCCCATAACCATTTGAAGGGAGTGATACCTAGTGAGGTAGGACACATGAGGTTTTTGGAATCATTAGATCTTTCAAGCAACCTACTTTCAGGTGAAATTCCTGAAAGCATGTCAAATTTGTCTTTCCTGAATCACCTGAACTTGTCATACAATAATTTTAAGGGAAGGATTCCATTGGGCACACAACTTCAAAGCTTTGATGCATCCAGTTACATTGGCAATCCAGAACTTTGCGGAGCTCCTCTTCCTAAGAACTGCACACAAGGAGATAACAACAATGGGTCAAAATGGATGGAAAATAAAGACAATGATTTCAGATCATGGTTCGACATTGGCTTGGGAGTTGGGTTTGCTTTTGGCTTTTGGGGAGTCTTTGGCACCCTTTTGTTCATCAGGAGATGGAGGCATGCTTATTTTCGAGTCCTTGATCACATTTATGTCTTTATTGCCATGAAGATGAATAGCGTGTTCTGAAAGTTAACATGTTGCTTTCCTGCAATTAGAAGGCATGTCTGTGTAAGGTATGAATGCAAAATCTTAATATTATTATTTTTGCCATTTTTTCTGAATTCAGGAGGAGGTGTGAGGAATGCCATAGAGATATACACACTGTGAGAGAAATGTGATCAGATTTAAGAGAGTGAAACACCATAGATACAATGGAAAGATACACGAGCGATACACTGTGAGAATGAGAGTGAGAGAGTGATTGCATGAGAGTGAGGGATACACTGCGAGCTATTGTGAGTGAAAGTAAGATGTTGAGTGATACAATGTAAGGAGTGGGGAGTGATTCATATGCAATTCTGTGTGTATTGGCGTGTGTGCTTGTTGGCGTGTGTGTGTTGGGGTAACTAGGTGTGCGTGCGTGTGTGTTGCTGCAATTTATGATGGATCATGATGTTTGTACCTATAAATTTGTTGATTTGAGAAGTGGCTTATGGTACTAGGTATCAGTTACTGTTTGAAAAGCATGTTGTGGAAGATTTTTATATTGTGATGGATGCAATGCCATGGGAGTGCTGAGCAAAAGTCCATATTAATGATGTTGTTGTCAAGGGGATAATCTGCGAAATCCAACGGAGGAACATGCACAAATATGGGGAGGACATGATACTCAAGTTGGAATGAACAAGTGAGGGGTTATTGTTTAGGATCGACTTCATGCCGTGGAAGAATGATGGTGTTTGTTAGACCTTGATTATGTCCATATACTTCTGTACTCTGCTGTGTCGTCATTTCTGTAATATGCTTAAGCTGTTTGCAGGTGTCTAAGTGATGGGGGAATTTTCATGTTTCGTATTTTTTCATGTAATGGTTAAAAATTCTTGTTAATCCCATGCTTTCATCTCTAGAAATCTTCGGAGGATATAGGGCCTCGTAGTTTGTGATGAAGTAACAACATAATAGCATGATTTTTAGTTCCCGAACCTTGCTATGAAATATAATTATCTATGCAAATGGGTCAAGATGGAATAAGGAATATTTAAGACTGAAAATAGTGCACTTGAACTTGTCAAATTTCTATTATATGTAGTCCCCAACTAAATTTTTCATGTCTTTTAGATGACAATTTGTACGGGATTCAAGATCATGATCAGCATCCTGTCAGAAGGACTACTTCAAATATTTTAGTGAGCTCATCACTTTGTTCACGAGGCACCTTCAATTTGCTTCCTATTTTGTTATCTGTGTTTTACATGCTTGGTTTATTTATCTAATTTTATATGTGCTCCATCATGTACATGTAATCTAGCTTTTATTGTCTTACAGTATAATTTTCTGGTTGATAAATTGTTGCTGCTCTATATGGATGTTCACGTTTTACCATTAGCAACATGATATATGTGATGTTTGACAAAACAAATATTATCTATAGTTGGGGAAGTGCTACTTTGGAATAAACTACTAATTTTTAGGCGAATTCGTATACATTTTATTTTATTTACGGTATTCATATTCCTTGTTATGTTGGTAAATAATCCGTGTGCATTTTTTATAGGGGTGTCAAAATGGGCTGATCCACCCAATTTAGGTCCATCCCACCAAAAGCCAGCTAAAAATGGGGAGGGGCTGCTAGCTTGCCAAAATAAAATGGACTGAAACAGTCAACCCAGCCCATTTTAGCTAGCTCGCCAAAAAATTAAAGATTCAAAGTATTAATTTTTAACGTTTTCATGAATATTTTTTTAAAAAAATTTTGAATAGTATTTTTTATTTATGTATATCCACTTTTTTTATATTTATAATAACTATACATCAACTTTGATTAAAAAATTGTTACTGATAATAGTGTTGTTTGTGAGCTATAACATTGTTTTATTTTTAAGTTTTAACTTTGAGTGGATATTCTCAACTATACAATGTTAATGTATTGGTGAGTGTGCACATTTCTTACTCTTTCCTTTTTTGGGTCACATGTGTTCTTACTTTTTTTTATCAATAAATTATAAATTTTTTTTTAAAAAGACTTGACCCGCGGTCCAAGCCCGCCCTAACCTGCCAAAACCTACGGATTAAGCGGGAGGGCTTAGATAGGTTGAAATTTTTTGGGCGGCTGAAAACTTCAATCCAATCCACTAAAATTGGTGGGCTTGGCGAACCAACCCGACGGTGTTCAGTCCATTTTAACATCTCTACTTTTGTATGGTTTATTTATTTATTTATTTATTTTTGTCATCCTTTATGATGGTTTGGAGTTCGGGCCATGGTAGCTTCGAAAATATTTTGTCGAAAACTTCTTAATCAAAACTTCCAAACAAAAATTGGAAGAAAAAGACATAAAAAAAAAGTATGGTCAGGTGCAATATGCGACAAGTAATGGTAGTCAACGATCATCAGTACAGGGGATAGATATTGGACTAAGATAAGTGGCAGTTGGCTCCTCCAAATTGCAACTATCCACCTTGAGGCAACACTGGACATTTGTGCCAGCATTTTACCTATTAGGTTTTAGGACATAAAAATAACATTGTTGATTAAATAAAATTCGAATTTAGAAAAAGTAAATTTAATCAAAGAAAATAATTATTTGTTTAGAAAATAAACCAAAGTATGTTAAGAAAATAGTTTAATTTTAATGCACTAACACTGTAAAGTTGTTTTACATCTTCGTGTAATTAAAATATTTTGTTTTGATGACTTTTCAAAGAGTAGGTGTAAAAGTTAACTTTCATAACTGATGTAGTAATATATGATTGGATGATTGTATAAAACTTTTTTACACTGTCAGTGCATGATAATTAAATCCTTAAGAAAAAAAATATATGCAGAAATCTCTTTCCATGGTGCAGAGAATTACCAAACTCCAGTGGTAGTTCCTTATTTCATAAATGAACTATAAAATAAAACTACCATTTTCTATTTAAAAATTAATCAGTAATTGGTAAAATAATATCTAATAAATTACATTGCCTCTTTGAGATTTGGTAAACTTTATATTCTAATCCTCCTTTCTTTGTAAATTTTACTCAGTAGATCCTTAAATTTGTGAAATGATTACATCGTTCTCCTTTGAATTTGTGAAGTCATTACATTGTCTTCTCCCGCATGTTTGTTTAATCATTACTCTGCCAGAGGAATTCAATGTCGGGAAGTCAAAGTGAAATTTTCCAAATCTCATAAAAACTCAGTGTAGTTGGCAAAAATATTTCTTTCATATTCAAAATAGGAAGGTATTAAAGAAATTATAGATTAATATAAAGTCATTATTTTTAGTTTTTTTTTCCTGCATCAATACTCGGCTGAACAGAACATAGAGGTCGTCACTTTGGTTGCCATATTCCAAAGGAGCTTTTTGTTGAAGCTGGTTTCGAATCTCATATAGGTCCCTTCAATTTCAAAACATTGTTTGTCTTCTTTGTTGTTTGAGTTGTGGTGATTGGCTACAGTTTTTCCCTTTTAGAAAGTTTACATATTCTTCCATTATAGAGGCAAGGCAAAACCATTGATTTTGATTAGGCAATGTAGAGGCATATTAGTCAAGTTTCCATTGAGCCCTAGTGAGCATCATCAACTCCATCGGCTTCAGCAATGCAGAGACATATATGAGTCGAGGTTATAAATGGGAACTTGGAACATGCACCCACACTGACGCAGCATGTGGTGTAGTCTAGTGGGACTGAGGGGTACCGAGACATCTGATTTAGGGACCAATACTCACTCCAAGTAACCCCATATTGGTTACATATAAAATAATGTTTGGTATACAACTAAATTACATAGTAAATGCACATAACGTACTTTACCACTATTGAATATGACGTATGGTCCCTATTCATCCCACTCATTCATCAAATCCAATGTGATAAGGTGTGTGATGTATATTTGTTGTACAATTTAGTTATATATCTAACATCACTGTGAACACCTAATTTTGTCCGGCTCATAAATAAATTTTTTTTTTATTTTTTTATTTTTATATTTTATAGTTTAAATAGTTTTTTTTGCATTTTATTTCCTGATTATTATTATTATTATTTAGCCCATTTTCTTGTCAATCCACGTTTTTTTAGTCCATCTCATTTCTTGTCAGCCCACATTTCATTAGTCCATTAACCAAAAAAATAAAAAATAAATCAAAAATAATAATAAAAAGGAGAAGTAGTCCGTGACAACAAATGGAATAAAACAAAGAAGAAAAAGGAAGTCAAGCTACATCATGATTCATGTTCCCCATTGACACAATGATGAAGGTTGACAAAATTATGGGTGTTTCCCCCTTTTCTTGATTACCCGTGACTTGGTATCACACTAGCCAGCTTGTAAAAAGATGATCAATGATAAGCAGTGACCAGATACATTCATAAGGGACACTTTAAGGGGGATCCGAAAAAATAAGCTCAGGACTCTGATCCCATTCTGGGGAGCGTCTGTTCAGAGAAAAAAAAGAAAGAAGGTTCATAAGGTAAGTGATTTAAAAAGCATAGAGGATAATCTCGACATTTTTTTTCTTCTTCCTGACTCTCTTTAGAAGTATCATCATCACAAACCCCTCATCATTCCCTTTCATCACCTTCATCAGCATCTGCCTCCCAAACATCATCATCATCATCACACAAGCCAAATATAAGAAAACCAATTTCAGCCAACCCCAACAAAACCTTTCAAAATAAAAAAAATCAAGATTACAAAAATGGAAGACAGAGAAAAGGAGAGGGTCTCAGATCATCTTTCGCCAGTTGTCGCCACCGCCTCACCACGCTTCGTAGCCTGACGCCTCTACCGTGCCGGAGTCGCGGTTGCACTAGCTACCCCGATCTCCGCCATCTCTCCTCTGCTGTCCCCTATCCGCTCTTTCTCTTCAGCCATCCTCGCGTCGTCGCACAGCAATTTGCCTCCTCATGGTGGTTCCGCACCACGCGGCGTCCTGTTCCTTTCCTTCTGTGGCGTCTTCCTCCATGGCTGCGACATTCTCTTTCTCTCCCTCTCCACGTGTTTGCAAAACACAAGTGTATCTGGAACTTTCACCCTCACTAGCTCATTTTCTTATTTTGCAAGTGGCGTCCCTTTGTCTCTGCTTTCAAAGAAAACTCTAGACCAAGTTATTTTTGTCGTAACACTAATCCTTTTGCTGGTTCTTATTTTATTCTTAGCCATTTGTCTTTTTGTTTGTTAAGGTTGGGCTAATATTGCCAAGTACGTTTTTTCAAAGCCCAAATGGTGAATATTTTAACTTAACTATGGAGAGTATATTTTTAAAAATGGGCCAATACGGGAAGCATTCTTTAGATTGTGTTCATGTATATATATGATTGTTTTTGGATTAAAAATTGTGCTTTGACTTTTGTTAGATGACTAAATAAGTGATTGAGATATATTTTTAACTTAACCGTGACTTTTATTAACTCGCTTAAACATCTTAGTCTGTAAACTTGATGTTTTTAATTTTCAAACAAAAATTAGTTTTTAGTTTGTATTACTTGTAAATATTTTCTTTAATATTTTTTTATTCTTTGAATTGTAAATTAATTAATTATTTATTAAATATCTTATTTTAAATAAAATGTTAATTTAGCCGAGACGGCTTGTTAATTAAATATTTTGGACATCTAAGCTGTGACAGCTTGATGTTTCAAAATTTTCAAGCTAAAAATAAGTTTTTATGATGTCATTTTATTGTGTTTAGCATGTAAATATTTTTGTTCATTATTATTATTATTATTATTGTAAATATTTATTTAGTATTTATTTATGATATTATTTTATTATGTCTTGCATGTAAATATTTTTGTTCATTATTATTATTATTATTATTGTAAATATTTATTTAGTATTTATTTATGATATTATTTTATTATGTCTTACATGTAAATATTTTTGTTCATTATCATTATTATTATTATTGTAAATATTTATTTAGTATTTATTTATGATATTATTTTATTATGTCTTACATGTAAATATTTTTGGTTATTATTATTATTATTATTGTAAATATTTATTTAGTATTTATTTATGATATTATTTTATTCTGTTTTACATGTAAATATTTTTGTTCATTATCATTATTATTGTAAATATTTGTTTATTTATTCATTTATTTATTATTATTATTATTATTATTATTATTATTATTATTATTATTATCTTCCTCTTTCTTTATTATCTTAATTTAAATTAATCATTGAAATGTATATATTTTATTCCAAATAAAGAGGTTAATTTAGTAGTGACTTGTTAACTCAATATTACGGATACATTTGTGTGAGTTTGGTACTCCGAAATCTTCTTATTCTAAAAAATAATTTCTTTTAAAATTTTCTTGAAATAAAAAATGTAAATAAATATCTTGGAAGGATATTAATAATTTGCACAATTAATTAAGGTACTGCCTAAAGACAGTGTATTAGGGTCTTTGTAGGATTAAATTCCTACCCTTCCCTAAGCATAACCGACTCCCGAGCTTAGATCTGGTTTCAAAGATCAATTTCTTTAAATTAAATGGGTTTTTCCATAATTTTTCCCAATTAAATAAAAATTTGGTGGCGACTCCAATTTTAAACTTCAAATTCATTTTTCAGGCCGTCCCTGTGATCCCTTCATGTATGATGGCGACTCCACTGGGGATTATGAGAGTCAGGCCTATAATAATTGATTGTGCATATTATTATAACCTCATTTTTTGTTTTTGCATTTTTATTTTATTGTTAGTCTTCTATTATTCCCTTTCTTTTAAATTTTGTTACCATCGTATTTATATATATTTTCGTATTTAATTCTTGGTGACCAATCTAGGATAGAAAATTCTGCTCTGTTTGTATATGTTTTCATATTTAATTCTTTGTGACCACCCTAGGATAGAAGATTTTGCTCTGTTTGTATATACTTATTTATGTTTAATTCTTTATAACCACCCTAGGATAGAAGACTTTGCTCTGTCCATATTTATTTTGGTTTCTTTGCATTCTAGGATAGAAGACTTTGTTCTGTGTGTATATATTTATTTTGGTTTCTTTGCACTCTAGGATAGAAGACTTTTGTTCTGTATTGTCTATTTTGCAGGTGTTGTCGTGTGTAGTTTTAGGATTCCAGGTTTGTATGCTCTCTTCACACACAACACTTACACATTAATCACACACGAGTGGGGCCCTACACCCGGGTCTGAGTGCAACTTAAGATAGGTAAGAGATTGTGTAGTGGTAGCCATTTTGGATGTTCATCCTGTTTGGTTATTGCGAAAATCTCGTCTAGAGTGTGACTCTTTTGTGAATATTCTACACCTAGCGGTTTACCCGCTGTTGTGGATAATATTCCGAAATGAGTCTTTAACTCTAGAGGCCGTAGAATCTTCAGTATATAGATCCACCTATTGCAAGTATTCACAAAGTAGAATAACCATAGAACTATAGATTGACCTCCAGAGCTTAACTCAAATAGGACACAAAGAGAGCATACTCTTTCTTTAATCCATTTCCTTGTACATAAATTCTTTAACATGTTCAAAGTATTTATTATTTCCTTTTACATTTAAATGAAAATCATCACATTTTTCTTTGTTTTCCAGGTTTGTTAGAGAATCATATCAGAGTCTTGTTGTGAGTATCTTTGGAAAATGGAAATAAACATGAGATCAAACAATCATGAGGGGGAAAAATTAAAGAAAACTTTACATCTTAAAGCTAAGAAGCCTGACACAGAAAGTCTGAGATCCTTAAGTCAGCTGTTGAGTATGCCACATCGCCTTTCTCTAAGGAAGTATGGAAAAATTTTGAATCTGTTAGAGGTGGAAGAACAAGTAGAGGCAATCACAAAGATTGGCACAGTACTATGATCCTCCTCTCCGATGTTTTACTTTTCAAGACTTCCAGTTGGCACCAACTCTTGAAGAATTTGAGCGAATCTTGGGGTTACCACTAGAAGGGGAAAAACCTTATCACTACCAAGGTCATTATCCTTCCTTACATACAAAGAGCAATTGTCTTAAAGGTCAATGTAAAGGATTTGCATGAAGCTCAAAAGTGTAGAAATGGGACCAATGGATTCCCAAAGGATTATTTGGAGAAGCATATGCAAGGCTTAGCAGGAGCTAAAGATTGGGACACTTTCTTGGATGTATTGGCTCTCACTGTTTATGGCATTATTCTGTTTCCAAATATTGAAGGCTTTGTGGACTTCGCGGCTATTGATGTATTTCTCGCTCAAAAATTTTATGGTCATAATCCTGTTCCAAATTTCTCTTGGCAGATGTCTATTGTACCTTAAATTTTTGCTATGAGAGGAATGGTAAAAGAATATTATGCTGTCTGCCAATGTTGTATGTATGGGCCACCGCACATGTGTTCCAAAGAAGTTACAAGGCGCCCTGTCCGATTGAAGATCTAAAAATGCATCATATTAAGAAGAAAAGCAGACAAGAATGGGCCCAAGACCTAGCCAGATTGAATGAAAAGATGATCCGATGGTACCCTTGGTGGGAAGACGGGCAGACTTTGATCTATCGATGTGGAAACTTCTCAAATGTTCCCTCATGGGTACCCGAGGATGCATAAATTACAATCCGAGATTGGTATTGCGTCAACTTGGTTACCCCATGATGGGTCCACCTCCCGAATCTGCAATCACTCCATTTGTCTTATATTACCTCGACTCTGATGATCTCAACCTACTACAGAAGGTCCGATCTGCTTGGAACAAGGTTGTCAGGAAGGGAAAAGAATTAGGAGTTAGAAGCTGTGCAGTGAAAGAAAGCTACCGTCAATGGGTGAAGAATAGGGCCCAAGAGATTAAACTACCATTCAGAACCTGGACAACAACTCCACCTAGCAAGGCATCATCCTCACATCTTGATGAGGATGAGGGGATCAAAGAAATAAGAGAGAAGTTAGACAAAGTTAAGCAAGAAAAGATGCAAGTTGAGGCTGCATTGGAAAGTGCTCACCATAATTATGCAGATTTGAAGCGAGAAAGCACTGAGAGAAACCAACTTCTAGAGGGCACCACTAAGAAGTTGAAAATGGGGTATGACCACATGATGAAGACCAAGGAATGCCTCCAAGCTGCTAATAAAGAACTCGGGATTCGAAGGCAAGAGCGTGACCGAGCAATAGCCGAAAATCAACAGTTAAGGAATCAACTTCAAGATGCCAAAATTGCTGAGGAAGCCGCAATAGCAGGAGAGGAACAAATGAAGCGAGAAATGAGAGAGATAAGCAAGGAATACCAGAGGAAGATTGGGGAACTAAAACAACACATGAAAGACGAGACTATGAAGTTGCAAGCTGCCTTAGAAGAAGAAAAGAAAAGAGTCACAGATTTGGAGTTTGAGGTGCAACACCAAAGTCATATCATTCATGAGTTGAAGACTCGTTTTTCAAATCTGGCAGGGCTAGCTAATACAGCAATAGAAGACGTTCCCAGATACCTGGAAATAGCTGAGCAAGAAATCATCCCTTTTAAGACCCCAACTGGACTTCGCAACTTTGTCAACTATTGCAAAGATTTGGTTGGAAGGATGAAACAAATAATTGCCGAAAGAAGTTGAAGAGGCATTACCCTTTGGTGATGATGTTTTTAGGGATCGATATCTAGCTCTATGATGTACTTTTTGTCATTTCTGGGAATGGATGTAAAAAATAATGATGATTGTAATCTACTCCTCTGATGAATGAATGGTTGTTTCATTATTTTGGTCTTATGACAATATCCATTAAAGATAACTTATTACCTTTGAACGAGACGTTCTGGGGAAAAGTTGTGACCGAAGATACTCACATCAAGACTCAGCACGATTGACAATCTCTAACAAATTGCAATATGTTTATCTTTTTAATTAAACTTTTTTTTTTCATTACAGGTGAAACATCGCAACCATTGGGCGCCCGAGGAAAGAAGATACCGATCTAACTCGAGTTCATAACACCAGAGCTCGGACCAAGATGGCGGGTGGTAATGGTGAATCAGGAGCGATCATCCCATCTGCAAATACTTCCGAATCAGGAAGAAATTTGGGCCTAGAAGTTGATGCAGTGAGGGGAAAACTGAATGAAATGTCAATTAACCAATTAAAATTGGAAGAGATGATAAGAGCCATGAAGGAGTCAATTGACTTATTGGGAGCTAATCAAAACCGAGACATGGTGAATGCGTCAGTCGATGTACAACCAGATGCTGCAATAATAACTGTACCAGGGGCATCAAATGCGGCTATAAATGTCACTCAAGGGATGAATGACGGGGATGTGATTCCGAATAACTCTCATGGGCAACCACCACCTACAATGCCATTAGTAATCCCTATTGGAGAAGGCTATCGTCCCTTAGAGAATGTTCATACTGATGGGCACGGTCATGCTACCCCTATTTGGGAGCCACCTCGTGTTGTCATCCAAAAGCAACCATTTTCCGGAGAATAGCCGTGCAGAGGCGTAAAAGGACAAGTTCAAAGAAGAATGGATGAAAAAGATTCAGATCAAATCAAAGCCATCCAAGGGCCCAGCACTTATGGCTATATGGAAATTGCGCAACTTTGTCCTCCCATCGATGCAGTGGTTCGAGGACTTCAAGATTCCTGATTTCTCAAAGTATGATGGAACGGGTAATCCTCTGTTCCATTTGAAGAGTTATTGCACCAAGATGTCAATTTGGTCTAAAGATGAAAAGTTTCTCGTTAGCTTTTTCCATGAAAGTTTAACCGGACCTGCTCTAGAATGGTATATTCAATTAGACCATTCAAAGATTTCTATTTGAGAGAACTGGTCGACCAATTCATGAATCAATACAAGTTTAACATGGAAATAGCACCAACTAGAGAACAGTTGAGCACGATGCAGAAAAAGAAGGATGAATCTTTTAAGCAATATGCTCAAAGATGGAGAGCTCTGGCTGCTCAAGTGCAACCGCCACTTATCCTATCCGAAATGTGCTCCTACTTTTTAGGAACCTTGGGATCTCCTTATATCGGAGCAATGGCAGGGGCAGCATACAAAGATTTCTCTGAGTTGATCACTGCTGGAGAAAGAATTGAGAATCTAGCCAAAACAGGTAAACTTCCCATGGGCAATGAAGACACAAGAAAAAGTTTCCCACCTAGGAAGAAGGAGACTGATATAAACTATGTGCAGAGTCAGCAACCCTTTAACCCAAGACACGCACCAATGCACCCAAGACCCCAAACACCACCATACCAAACCTCAACCACTCCTTACCCATTTTACCAAACCACACAAACCACAAATACCATCTCATATTCCCCACCGCAAGTCAATAACATTCACATACGACCATACCAACCAGCTCGACCAACATACGCCTATAACTCAACCGTGCATCCTCAGAACTTTTCAAACACCACACCACCACGACCAAATGCTCAAAATCAAAGCCGTTCCCGATTCCAGAATTTGCCACCTTTCCCTAAACTATCCATTTCAAACGCTGATCTCTTTCAACGATTAGTTGATGCCCACTTGATCTCGGCTTATCCTGTACGCCCATTAGAACCACCATATCCAGCTTGGTACAACCCGAACCTTACTTGTAAATACCACATGGACATAGCAGGACATTCAATTGAAGATTGCGAAGGCTTCAAGACAAGAAGAAGAAGACTGATTGCTTGTGGAAGGCTAGACTTTCAAGAGGAGTCAAAACCAGACATTGTCCATAACCCAATGCCAAATCATGAAAGAGGAGGCCGGGTAAATGCTGTAGAGAAAGAAGAACTCCTGATAAAGAAGGTTTTGAATCTAAGAATATCCATGGAGAGAATTTTTGTTGGCCTGAATGAGTCTGGTTACAACATCACGGCATCTGCTCCGACAATAAAGGAGAATGAGAAATATGACATGAATTCAAGTCTGTCAGACATCGTGGGGCTCTTGGCCATGACATAGAAAATTCTTTGGGATTTCAAGGCTCTGCAGGATTACTCAACTTAGGAGTAATACAAGCAAAAAAGAGGCTGAATATACCTGATGAGGTGAATGTAATCGAACCTTTCATACTTCGAGTACCACCACTTAATGTAGCTCCTAAGCCAGAAAAAGTAGTCATTACTGTCAAGAAACCCACATCATTTGAGTATAAGACTACACATGCTGTGCCTTGGAATTATGAGACTCAGGTCAAGATAAGCAGAGACATCGAGGAAACCTCGAAGGCTCGAGAAAATGAAGAGGTGACTGGTGTCATGGAGGTGAAAGGAATAACAAGAAGCGGAAGAGTTTATGGACCCGGAGAGCTGGAAAAAGGGAAGTTTGTCAATGAAGGATATGCGGGAAAAAGTTCAGATTTAGAAAGAAAAGAAAAAGAAAATGAGGAAGAAGAGTTTCTGAAGATCATGAAACAGAGCGAGTACGATATTTTAGAACAATTAAAGAAGACTCCCGCCAGAATATCTCTTTTATCATTAATCATGTCGTCTGAACCTCATCGAAAGGCAGTAATAAAAGTTTTGAAGGAAGCTTATGTTAAGCCTGATGTCTCATCCGAAAATGTGGTGAATATGGTGGATCCAGTGAAACGTGTTAATATGATCACATTTTCAAATGAAGAAGTTGTTTCACAGGTCAACCCACGAGAGACCGACATAACCCTCAAATGTAGAGGATGCATAGTGCCCAGAGTTCTCATTGATGGAGGGTCGGGATTGAATGTCTTACCAGTGTCGACTTTAAGCTATTTGTCGATGAGTAAGGATGATATACTGCCACAAATGATGGTAGTGAAAGCTTTTGATGGAGCAAAGAAAAGTATCCTAGGGGAGATGGTTTTGTTATTGGAAATCGGCCCGAGCAAGTTTGAAGTACTGTTCCAAGTGATGGAGATCGAATCAGACTACAATATGCTGCTCGGAAGACCATGGATAAATGTTGTTGGTGCTGTCCCTTCAACCTTGCATCAGAAAGTCAAATATATTGAGAATGGATCAGTCATCACAATCCACGGAGAAAAAGAGATCCTGGTATCCAAACCAGTGACATTGCCATAT
The DNA here is from genome assembly GCA_031216105.1 of Dalbergia cultrata. Lineage (NCBI taxonomy): Eukaryota > Viridiplantae > Streptophyta > Magnoliopsida > Fabales > Fabaceae > Dalbergia > Dalbergia cultrata. The sequence goes on along the minus strand of CM062353.1, from coordinate 73,153,953 downwards.
GTTGAAAATGTAGAGCTAGTGGAAAGCAGTTCATGGCACAACCTGGAAGCAGTAGGGCTGAAACAAGAGCAGGATAAAACCCCAGTGCAAAATCAGGTAGTGGCTCACATCATGGCCAAGAATGGATATCTGGAAGGAAAAGGATTAGGACCACAACTGCAAGGCTCCCAAATTCCCATATCGGTGCCACAGAAGGCTAATCGATTTGGTATAGGATATGAGACCTCCCTGGATGACAAGATGAGTGCCTTGACTCTGGAACAGAATAAACAGAAAGGGAAAATGAAGCTGATTCCTCACTTGAAAGAGATATTCCCTGGTCCAGCTGAAGTGATTATGGCCGGTGAAGTTCGCTCCCCTTGTTATTTCTCCACCATCAACACCTTGGATGCTGAGAAAATTGAGGAAATCAACAAAATCCATGCTGCTAGCAATGATGAGATGCTGACAAACTGGACATCTGAACCAGTTCTTGATGTTATTGCTGAAAAGTAATTTGTTGGGTTGTATTATTCAAGAATTATTTATGCTTTTGTTTATGCTACTCAGAGACATCATTTGAATGAATTTGCATGATTTTCAATAACCTTTCTATATGTTTTCCATTTGCCTCATTTCTATTTCTATTCCTTTTGCTTTCTCCTTTTCTGTTATGTTTTTCCCTTACCATTCTCAATTCGTTAATTTGCATTTTCCATGCTATTTTATAATCCACCATTTGGTTTAGCATTCCAATCCACCACAATTACTTTCCAGCAATTTGAATGTCATAGAAATTTTGCCACATGAGAAGGAATTTGGGAGCTTATCAATTGATTCTCTTGTCGCACTTGATTGCGATAACCATGAGTTCGAGGATGATGGTGAAGCTATTGATCAGTTTTGAAACCTCTTGGATTATTCTGGTAAAGGATTTGGCTTAGATATTGAGGTGGTCGAGGTGATTAACATGGGCACCAAGAAGACAAAAAGGAGCTGAAAATAGTGGAAAATCCCGAACGCATTAAATGGTTACATTGTTCAAAGAATTCCTGGATGTGTTTGCATGGTCCTATCATGATATGCCAGGATTAGACCCAGAGATTGCTTCACACAAGATCCCTTTGTATTCCGAAGCTGAGCCGAAGAAGCAAAAGTTGAGAAGAATGCGACCGGACATGTCATTAAAGATTAAAGAGGAAGTGACTAAACAGCTGGAGGCTGGATTTTTAGAGGTATCAAGACATACTGATTGGGTGGCCAACATTGTGCCTGTACCTAAGAAGGATGGAAAAGTTAGAATGTGTGTAGACTATCGGGATTTGAATAAAGCTAGCCCGAAAGATGATTTTCCTCTACCCCACATTGATGTCCTTGTTGATAATATCATTGAAATCACCGATTTTCCTTTATGGATGGATACTCTGGTATAACCAAATTCCCATGGATATTCATGACAAAGGAAAAACTACTTTCATAACTCCGTGGGGAACATTTTGCTATACAACATGCCGCTTGGATTGAAGAATGCCGTGCCACCTACCAACGTGCCATGGTCGCATTATTCCATGACATGATGCATAAAGAGATTGAGGTGTATGTAGATGATATGGTCGCCAAATCTAAAGAGGGAGAAAGTCATGTGACAGTTCTGCGAAAGCTATTTGAAAGGCTCAGAAAATACAAGTTGCGGTTGAATCCAAATAAATGCATTTTTGGAGCTTCTACAGGGAAGTTACTCGGGTTCATTGTCAGCAGAGAAGGGATAAAAGTAGATCCTGACAAGGTGAAGGCAATACAAGAAATGTCTGCTCCCCGAACTGAACGAGAAGTGAGAAGTTTTCTTGGAAGGCTCAACTACATTGCTAGATTTATTGTTAATTTGACTAGCACTTGTGAGCCTATATTCAAGCTGCTGCGGAAACATCAGCCTGGGGAGTGGAATGAAGAATGCCAAGAAGCTTTTGATAAAATAAAAGCTTATTTGATGAAACCTCCAATTCTAGCCCCACCTATACCAGATCGTCCTTTAATATTGTACCTCACAGTGTTGCCCACGTCACTTGGAGCAATGTTGGGACAATATGATGAGTCCGGAAAGAAAGAACATGCAATTTATTATCTGAGCAAGAAGTTTAATGACTGTGAATCCCGTTATCTGGCGATTGAAAAGACTTGTTGTGCGTTAGTGTGGTCGTCCAAGAGGTTGAGGCAGTACATGTTATACTACACTACCTGGTTAATCTCTCGAATGGATCCATTGAAATACATATTTGATAGTCCTCATGTTTCATTGAGAATGTCAAAATGGCAAGTGATGTTGTCTGAATTTGATATCAAATATGTGACTCAGAAGTCCATCAAGGGAAGTGCAATTGCTGATCATCTAGCTGAAAATCCTCTTGAGGATATACAACCTATCATGCTTAGGAATTCCCGATGGTGAGGTGTTAACAGTGGAAAAAGATGAGAAAGAAAAGGAGAATGTATGGAAAATGTACTTCGATGGGGCCGCCAATATGAACGGGTGTGGAATAGGAGCTGTAGTGGTATCACCAAATGGGAAGCAGTATCCAGTCTCTATCAAACTAGATTTTGAATGCACCAACAACATCGCAGAATATGAAGCCTGTGCGAATGGTTTGCAAGCTGCAATTGACCTAGGGATTAAAGAATTAAAGGTGTTTGGAGATTCCGCGCTCATAATCTATCAAGTTAATAGAGAATGGCGTACGAAGGATTCGAAATTGGTGCCTTATCAGAAATACTTGTCTCGATTAATTGAACAATTTGATGATGTATCATTTTCTCACTTAACTCGAGACCATAACCAATTTGCGGATGCATTGGCAACCCTGGCTGCGATGACAAAATTGGAAGTTCATACCAATGTCCAACCCATCCACGTAGAGGTACAAAGTGAACCGATATATCAGAATAATGTGGAGATTGAGCGGATGGCCAACCATGGTATCATGACATCAAGCAAGATATTCAAAAAGGAGAATATCCGACTGGAGCAAATGAAGTGCAAAGAAAAACAATTCGACGATTGGCCATGGCCTTTTTCTTGAATGGTGAAGTCCTTTACAAGAGAAATCATGACACCACTCTCCTCAGATGTGTGGATGCTCATGAAGCTCAAATGATCATGACGGAAATCCATGAAGGAATTTGTGGAACCCATGCTAATGGACATATGATGGCACGCAAAATCCTAAGAAGTGGTTATTACTGGTCTACCATGGAGAATGACTGCATCAATTATGTTCGAAAGTGTCATAAATGTCAAACGTATGCAAACCGAGTCAATGCTCCTCCAGTTCCGCTGCACAATATGGTATCTCCTTGGCCTTTCTCAATGTGGGGCATGGATGTCATTGGCCCAATCAATCCCAAAGCCTCAAATGGTCATCGTTTCATTTTGGTGGCGATAGCCTATTTTACAAAGTGGGTGGAAGCTACTTCATATGCTAACATCACACAGAAAGTGTTTATCAGATTCATCAAAAGAGATATCATCTGCAGATATGGGATTCCAGAAAGAATTATCACAGATAATGCTCCTAACCTCAATGGTGTCGAAGTTCAAAAGTTCTTTGAGACTTACAAGATCAAGCATCACAACTCAGCTCCTTATAGACCTCAGATGAATGGTGCAATGGTCGCAAATAAGAATATCAAGAAAATCATTGCCAAGATGGTGGTGAATTACAAAGACTGGCATGAAATGTTGCCTTATGCTTTGCACGCATATCGTACCAACATACGATCAAGTACAGGGACAACTCCCTTCTCATTGGTGTATGGAATGGAGGTCAGATTCTCCTATAGAAGTGGAAATCCCATCATTAAGGGTTCTAATGGAGGCTGAGTTAGAAGAATCTGAATGGGTGAAGGCTCGATATGAACAGCTGAACATGATAGAAGAGAAAAGGTTGGCAGCTATTTGTCATGGTCAGTTGTACCAAGGTAGAATGGCTAAGGCTTTTAACAAGAAAGTCCGTCCTAGGGATTTTTATCCAGGAGATTTGGTTCTGAAGAAAATTCTCCCTAATCAAGAAGATGCACGGGGAAAATGGGCACCAAGCTATGAAGGTCCTTACATTGTCAAGCAAGCATTCTCAGGTGGGGCATTGATTTTGCAAAACATGGATGGACAGGAATTGCCCAAACCAATTAACACTGATGCAGTAAAAAGGTTTTATGCTTGAAAAGATGTTGAAAAAGCCCGTTAGGTTGAAAACTCGAAAGAGTGACCTAAGCAAAAGTTAGGGTAATATAAAAAGAAAAAAAAAAACAAAAACAAAAAAAAGAGCTCGTTAGGTTGAAAACTCGAAAGAGCAACCTAGGCAAAAAAAAAAATTAGAGCAAAAAGATAAGCATCATTTCAAGCAACCTATACTGGGGCAATTTTTGAGTGTTGAATTTGTCTAGTGAATCAAGCTGACCAAGATTGAAACTGGGGCAATTTTTGGAAAGAAAAGGTTAGGAGACATCATTAAGGATCATGGCTATGGTGTTCAACTTGCTGCGAGAAATCGATTGATTAAGTCACAAAGAACTTAAACTGGGGCAAAATTCCATGTCTTTCACAAGTTGTCTTTCAGTTTTGTGTTGTAATCTCTTTTTCAAACATCTTGTCATCCAATACACCAAGCAATGAAGATGCCTATTCAGCCAATTTTTTGTTTTCTCTTTAAATGCATATTTATTTATGATGTCTCGAGTAAGCATAAATTTAAGTTTAAAGTTATACAACCTAATAATTCTTACAGCAATACATCCATGACTAGCATCACACTAAGAGAATTCCGAAGTTTCAGTCAAACTCGGCAGAAAAGCAAGCATCATCCTAAAAAAGGGGAAAAAGGAAAATGAGAAAGAAGTGAGCAAAGGTCCAGAAGTAAAGAAAGTTTATGTCAGAAAGTCCAGCGCATGAATTACGAGTTGGATCGGTTATAGTCTTCCTTGAGGCGTGCTTGATTTGGTTACGGTTAGTTTTTCTGAAATAAATTGAAAATTGATAACTTGTGTATATAACCTAAAAACAAAAAAAAAAAGAAAAAAAAAAAGAGGAGATATTGTGAAAGTCTTTGTTTTCCATTATTTACCAATTTACTTTCCAGTCGGCCTCAGATTGCCAATTTACATTTCATATCGGCCTCAGATTGCCAATTTACATTTCCTGTCGGCCTCAGATTGCCAATTTACATTTCATGTCGGCCTCAGATTGCCAATTTACATTTCCTGTCGGCCTCAGATTGCCAATTTACATTTCATGTCGGCCTCAGATTGCCAATTTACTTTCCTGTCGGCCTCAGATTGCCAATTTACTTTCCAGTCGGCCTCGGATTGCCAATTTACATTTCATGTCGGCCTCGGATTGCCAATTTACTTTCCAGTCGGCCTCAGATTGCCAATTTACATTTCATGTCGGCCTCAGATTGCCAATTTACATTTCATGTCGGCCTCAGATTGCCAATTTATCTTTCAGTCGGCCTCAGATTGCCAATTTACTTTCCTGTCGGCCTCAGATTGCCAATTTACATTTCATGTCGGCCTCAGATTGCCAATTTACTTTCCTGTCGGCCTCGGATTGCCAATTTACTTTCCAGTCGGCCTCAGATTGCCAATTTACATTTCATGTCGGCCTCAGATTGCCAATTTACATTTCATGTCGGCCTCAGATTGCCAATTTATCTTTCAGTCGGCCTCAGATTGCCAATTTTCTTTCATGTCGGCCTCAGATTGCCAATTTATCTTTCAGTCGGCCTCAGATTGCCAATTTACTTTCCTGTCGGCCTCAGATTGCCAATTTACCTTTCATGTCGGCCTCAGATTGCCAATTTACTTTCCTGTCGGCCTCGGATTGCCAATTTACTTTCCAGTCGGCCTCAGATTGCCAATTTACATTTCATGTCGGCCTCAGATTGCCAATTTACATTTCATGTCGGCCTCAGATTGCCAATTTATCTTTCAGTCGGCCTCAGATTGCCAATTTTCTTTCATGTCACCCTCAGATTGCCATTTTACTTTTACATCATCTTCAGATTATTCTTTTACTTGTACAGATTGTCTCAAAGTGTCATTTTTCTGATTAGTCTTTTAACATTTCTTATAAGTTGTGAATTTGAGTCAAATTGGTTAGCCATTGTTCTTTGAGTGATTCACGCATATTTGATTTCTAAACCGCATCGTCTCATGTGACTTTACTTGAAAGTTTATGTCATTTTTGCTTCGGATTTAAAGTTTATTGCATTGCATGCATTGCCGAACAAAATCGATGTTCATTTCTTTACTCATTCCTTATGAAGACAATATTTAAAATTCAAATTTTTGTATTTTCTTATAAGAAGTGAGTAAAGAGGGGCAACTGTGAACACCTAATTTTGTCCGGCTCATAAATAAATTTTTTTTTTATTTTTATTTTTTATATTTTATAGTTTAAATAGTTTTTTTTGCATTTTATTTCCTGATTATTATTATTATTATTTAGCCCATTTTCTTGTCAATCCACGTTTTTTTAGTCCATCTCATTTCTTGTCAGCCCACATTTCATTAGTCCATTAACCAAAAAAATAAAAAATAAATCAAAAATAATAATAAAAAGGAGAAGTAGTCCGTGACAACAAATGGAATAAAACAAAGAAGAAAAAGGAAGTCAAGCTACATCATGATTCATGTTCCCCATTGACACAATGATGAAGGTTGACAAAATTATGGGTGTTTCCCCCTTTTCTTGATTACCCGTGACTTGGTATCACACTAGCCAGCTTGTAAAAAGATGATCAATGATAAGCAGTGACCAGATACATTCATAAGGGACACTTTGAGGGGGATCCGAAAAAAAAAAAAAAAAGCTCAGGACTCTGATCCCATTCTGGGGAGCGTCTGTTCAGAGAAAAAAAAGAAAGAAGGTTCATAAGGTAAGTGATTTAAAAAGCATAGAGGATAATCTCGACATTTTTTTTCTTCTTCCTGACTCTCTTTAGAAGTATCATCATCACAAACCCCTCATCATTCCCTTTCATCACCTTCATCAGCATCTGCCTCCCAAACATCATCATCATCATCACACAAGCCAAATATAAGAAAACCAATTTCAGCCAACCCCAACAAAACCTTTCAAAATAAAAAAAATCAAGATTACAAAAATGGAAGACAGAGAAAAGGAGAGGGTCCAGATCATCTTCGCCGCTGTCGCCCACCCTCACCACGCCGTAGCCTGACGCCTCTATCAGCGTCTGAGTCGCGGTTGCACTAGCTACCCCGATCTCCGCCATCTCTCCTCTGCTGTCCCCTATCCGCTCTTTCTCTTCAGCCATCCTCGCTGTCGCGCAAGAATTGCACTCCTCATGATGGTTACTCGCACCGACGCCAAGGCCCCCTGTTCCTTTCCCTTTACGCGGCGTCTTCCTCCATGGCTGCGACATTCTCTTTCTCTCCCTCTCCACGTGTTTGCAAAACACAAGTGTATCTGGAACTTTCACCCTCACTAGCTCATTTTCTTATTTTGCAAGTGGCGTCCCTTTGTCTCTGCTTTCAAAGAAAACTCTAGACCAAGTTATTTTTGTCGTAACACTAATCCTTTTGCTGGTTCTTATTTTATTCTTAGCCATTTGTCTTTTTGTTTGTTAAGGTTGGGCTAATATTGCCAAGTACGTTTTTTCAAAGCCCAAATGGTGAATATTTTAACTTAACTATGGAGAGTATATTTTTAAAAATGGGCCAATACGGGAAGCATTCTTTAGATTGTGTTCATGTATATATATGATTGTTTTTGGATTAAAAATTGTGCTTTGACTTTTGTTAGATGACTAAATAAGTGATTGAGATATATTTTTAACTTAACCGTGACGGCTTATTAACTCAGTTAAACATCTTAGCTGTGACAGCTTGATGTTTTAAATTTTCAAACAAAAATTAGTTTTTTTTAGTTTGTATTACTTGTAAATATTTTCTTTAATATTTTTTTATTCTTTGAATTGTAAATTAATTAATTATTTATTAAATATCTTATTTTAAATAAAATGTTAATTTAGCCGAGACGGCTTGTTAATTAAATATTTTGGACATCTAAGCTGTGACAGCTTGATGTTTCAAAATTTTCAAGCTAAAAATAAGTTTTTATGATGTCATTTTATTGTGTTTAGCATGTAAATATTTTTGTTCATTATTATTATTATTATTATTGTAAATATTTATTTAGTATTTATTTATGATATTATTTTATTATGTCTTGCATGTAAATATTTTTGTTCATTATTATTATTATTATTATTGTAAATATTTATTTAGTATTTATTTATGATATTATTTTATTATGTCTTACATGTAAATATTTTTGTTCATTATCATTATTATTATTATTGTAAATATTTATTTAGTATTTATTTATGATATTATTTTATTATGTCTTACATGTAAATATTTTTGGTTATTATTATTATTATTATTGTAAATATTTATTTAGTATTTATTTATGATATTATTTTATTCTGTTTTACATGTAAATATTTTTGTTCATTATCATTATTATTGTAAATATTTGTTTATTTATTCATTTATTTATTTTTTATTATTATTATTATTATTATTATTATTATTATTATTATCTTCCTCTTTCTTTATTATCTTAATTTAAATTAATCATTGAAATGTATATATTTTATTCCAAATAAAGAGGTTAATTTAGCCGTGACGGCTTGTTAACTCAATATTACGGATACCTGAGCTGTGATACTTGGTACTCCGAAATCTTCTTATTCTAAAAAATATTTTCTTTTAAAATTTTCTTGAAATAAAAAATGTAAATAAATATCTTGGAAGGTTATTAATAATTTGCACAATTAATTAAGGTACCGTCTAAAGACGGGTGTATTAGGGGTGCTGTAGGATTAAATTCCTACCCTTCCCTAAGCATAACCGACTCCCGAGCTTAGATCTGGTTTCAAAGATCAATTTCTTTAAATTAAATGGGTTTTTCCATAATTTTTCCCAATTAAATAAAAATTTGGTGGCGACTCCAATTTTAAACTTCAAATTCATTTTTCAAAGCCGTCTCACAAGTGATCCCTTGCCATGCATAATCACTCATACATATATTAAGAACTCTGAGAAGGGTGTTTTAGCCGGAAAGAAGAACTTGGAGTGTAAGATTTGGTTAGAGGACCTAGTTAGGAAACTTAAGGCCATTATGATCAAGTCACGCAATTAGAGGCCTATGTCAAAGACCAAAGTTTTCTTATTCAGAATATAGCAAGATATGTATGCACTTTGACTCTTCATCACATTTTTTTAGTAATAGCATATTGTCGTTATAGTGTTAGTTAACTTGAATATTAATTCCCTAGAATATCATATGTGGTGTTAAGGAATTGAGCCACGCCATATTACGATGTATGTAACCCCAAATAATAGTTCCGTTGCTATTATTCATTGATTATATAGATTTCTAACGTGTTAGTATCAAGCTTTTCTATTCCTTAATCTTGTCTTAGAATACCGTAGTATTTTAGGAGTTTCTTAGAAAGAAAATAGGATATGTAAATGTCAAGGACGTATTCATCTCGTAGTTTCATTTTGTCTATCTAGCATGCAGTGTTTATATTCGAGCAAAGTGATATGTGAATAATGTTGCCATGAAGGTGCCCCTTCTTGCATACTATTCACAAAGCAATATTTTACTTTTCGTAAATTCAAGCCAGGATTGGATGGGAACCATTCAACTTCTCCTTCTGGATGAGTGCATTATGACCAAATTTTGCAGTCATTTTTCTGGTAGTTAGGATTTTGCAGTCATCGTAAATGCAAGTACACAGCGCATTATGGCCAAGTTGTCTTCAGTTTTCACTCATAGGCTAGTATTTGGTTCACAGTGATTGTGATTTTCTTGGGAATTGTTAATCAACAATTTAGCATGGGTTATGAGGTGTAAATAATACTCCCCCTCTTTCGGAATATTTTTGAAGTGTCGGACAATTTTTTATTTTAAAATATATGTTAATTTCATATTTTAATAAAATATTAATTTTTTTCTTCTAATACTACCTATAATTAATTTCATATTTTTAAATCATTCTATTTAATATTAGCTTTGAATATTGTGTTATATTAATTACTCCCTTCGATTTATAATATAAGTTGTTTTTGGATTTTTTTTTATTTGATCCAAAATATAGGTCATTTTTACATTTTAAGAAAGCATTAATTACCTTGCACCTATTTTACCCTTATATTTATGATGAGAGAGAGCAAATGGATGTAAGTATGATTACTTAATAAAAGGATAATTTATGAGGAGTGATAAATGATATTTTGTCTTTTATTTTTACTTTTTTAAAAGATCAATAAAATTCATTTATACGTTAATTTTCATGTATAACCTTAAATGACTTATATTATGAACTAAAGGGAGTAATGTACATATTAGTCCATTTACTATGTTTTACTCAATTATAAATATCATTTACGATCTTTCTTAATATATGTGTTTGTTCTAAATTAACAAATATTTTAAAAGGAATGAAGTATATTTGGTACTTGATAATTTTATTTGGAATAATGTTACAACTACCTACAAATCAACCTACACACTCAAGATACAATCAAGTACAATCCATGTATTAGAACTTTGAAAAATGATCAAAACTTATTTAATTTAATACTTAGAAAGATTTATAGGAGTATTGAGCAGGAGAAAATAACATTTTTCTTTTATCTACTGGGAACTTCGTGGAGAAAATAAGATTGGTTTGGTGTTATCATCCTTCTCAGAGTTTTGTTGTTCAATCTTTCATAGTTAAATACTTCCATGAAAGTTGTTGTGATTCTCAAGTTAACCTTTTTGTTTGTAGTGTGTAGCAGGGATGTGCCCCACCTAGGGCAAAGCTGTTTGTGTGGTTTGTTCTTCATGGTAGAGTCAATACGAAAACCCGCTTGAAACGCCTGAATATCATTACCAGTGACAACGTTAAGTGTGTTTTTTGTAATTCGTCGGAAGAAACTCTGTCACATTTATTCTTTACGTGTCTTTATTCTTGGAAAGTTTGGGTGTGTTGCTGTAACTGGTGGGGTATTAAGTGGTTGATAGCCGATGATCTAAGCACAAATTTTCAAATGTGGAAAGAGGTGGGTTTCACGGGTAGGTATAGGAGAGGTTGGATCATTTGCTTTTATGCTATCTTGTTATCAATTTGGGAATTAAGGAACAAAGTTATTTTTCAAAATGAGCATATTAATTGGCATAGCTTCATGCTCAATCTTATGCATAGATGTAGATCCTGGCAATATTCTAGATGTTGACATTTTGCTTTGTTGGAGTTTGTGTGGTGGTTTCTTTTGTAGGAGATCATTTTGTGTTGATGGATGGGTAGATCCTGTTTGACTAAAAGAGCTGTATCAATCTAGGAGTTTTGCTTCCTTATTGGTGAATAAGGGTGATGTGGAGTGATACACAGAGAGATACTTTTCATTTTGAGGGGGAGTTAGTGAGTAGAAGGAGAAACACAATGTTGAGGTGTGAGCTATTCTGTGAAGAGTTTGTACTTTTTAATTTTGTCTAACTCATTTTTGTTTTGGCAAGTTAGCATTTGTAATAATCCAGAAAATGGTTGAAAGGTGGTTTGGAAGAGTTGAGTGGAGTGATACACATCAAGGTTTTGTCTTGAATTGAGGGGTAGAAATGGGAGTTGAGGGAGACTTTTACTATTGAATATTGAAAACATTGAGATGTTTTGAGTGAAACACTGGTGAGGATTTTCTGCTTTAGGTGCTAAATTGTTTTTGGGTGTGTGAGTTTGGTTCTATGCGTTGAGCTGTGATGCTAGAAGATTTCATTTGGCAATGTTGATAACAAAGTTTGTTGAATTAGAATAACTATCCCCATATCGAATAGAAAGTGTTGTTTTCATATGTGGAGTTGATTTTTTAGCAACTGCAGACTTGCTACATATAGCTCATCTATCACATTAGCAGGGAGCTGGGTGTTGTTTCCATACTTTAGAGCTTTGCTCACTTGTGTTTAGCTGTTTTCGCCCATATGTCACATGTAGATGGAGGAGTTTAGCTAATTTGGGTTATAACATTTTGAGTGCTGCCTCTATTCTTTTCACTTTAAAAGTTGATGCTCTTTTTATGGTTGATATGTTGGTCTTCTTAACTGTGAAGGTTGATTGCTTAGTGGATTGGTATAGCACAAGGAGGTTTTAGTGGTATAGTCTTGAAGGTGATGTTTCGGTCAGGTCGCGTTTTTCTTTTAGGGAGGGAGAAGGAAAACAAAATTTAAGTGGGGGGCTGTTTTGTCTTTTCTTATGTTTTCAAAAAAAAAAAAAAAGGAGACACAGAAAGGGGGCGTGGATTAAAACCATGAACCCCCTCCTTCCCTCTCTCTCTCATCTTGCACTTTTCTTTCCTCTCTGTCTGTTTCTTCTTCTTCATTCTTCTTCTCTTTTTTTTTTTTTTTCCCATTTTCAACCACCAAATCACATAGTGGTTAATTTTTATCATCAAAACTTGATACCCTCTAGCTCCCAAGATTCAAGGTAAGTCTCTAATCTCGATCTCATTTCTTTTCTTTGTTATTCTAGGGTATGTCATAAAACTAGTGAGATCTCAAAAATGATAGATGAATATATATTTGATATTTTAAGCATAAATATAATGAGTTAGAGGCTATAATATTAATAGGTTGTAGTGGGTAGAGTCAAGAGTTGATTTTTCTCTAATCCTTAGGAACCCTAGATTCCATAAATTAGGGATGTTGTTCAATGGGCTCTCTAATTGATAAATTATTTTGAAATAAATTGTTTAAACCCTTCAAAATACTTATATTTGCTAGATTCTATTGACGTGGAGCGAGCTACTCCCTCCAAAGCTGTCAGGGAGAGGCCCAGTTAATTTCGTTGTACTGTGAGTGGCTATTTACATAGTGGCACTATTTTAAATTATTTTTATGGGAAAAACTATATTAATATATTTGATAAAAGTTTTATGCTAAGCTACTTGGATTTTAGTTAGCTTGATTGGATGATTTCCTTAAATATAATGGTTATTAAATATGACTTGATGACTTGGTTGAGATTATTGCTAGCTCTCTTTGTTGATTTTATTATATTAATGCATAATTTTTGCCATATATTGTTTCAATGTGCATTGGAAAAATTTATTATATTGATACTTGCAAGTTTGAATTAATATGAAGATTGAATTTTAGATTTCTGAATTATGTTTGATAAAACTTTATTTAAGAAAAACCATGATGGGTTCTAAGATGGAATTACCGCTAGCCATAGCAAAAGAATTAATGGCAATACCGTTCGCTATAGTGAAGAGATATAATGGCAATACCGCTAGCCATAGCGAAGAGAAGTAATGGAAATACCGCTTGTCGTAGCGAAGAGATATAATGACTTACCGTTTGCCGTAGCGAAGAGATATAACGGCCTATGTGCACATAGTTTCTCTTAGTGAGATAAAGTCTAATGGAACCTTATGTGAGAAATAATAAATTTTGTGATTGACGGGTTGAGAATAATCCCCAATTAAAATTATACTTCTTATGTAACCCTCATGGGAAATTGAGTATTTGATGTTGAAGTTAATTCTTATTTGACAAATAAGCAATTGGCAAGAATAGTAAGAAAGTGTATTTAGTAACTATTTTGATATTTTACTTAGAAATGAAAATTCGAAAGGTATTTTTGTTAAAACTATAGAAGAAATATGAAAATTTTGAACTATTATTCTTATTCATGAGTTTTAGAAATTTGAATGATTTACAAGCTACTTTATTTCATTTTAAATGCTCGTGCGTTAATTGGTTTCTCCTTCTTGTTCACTTTGTTTATAGTCCTCACTGGGTCTGTTTGACTCACCCCCTCCATTTTCCTCTAGATTTTCAGGTAGCTGAGTAGCAGGTCTTGGGATTGCTGTTAACCCAGGATATTTTTTTTGGTAGGCTTCTATGATCAGTTGAGGTTTTTTGATTGTTGACTCTAGTATACTTTGCAACTACAGGACTTAGGTTGAATATTTTGATTATGTGTATGAGCAAGAGCTAAGCATGATTCTTTTGTATAATTGGTCCTTATTATGTCAATAACTAAAAATACTGGAATGTACTGACTGTTAAAATTGGATTATGATATTATGTTGTTTAACAGGTTAAATTTGATTTATGGATTTTTCAGTTTTTAAGGGAGGTGCTGCCGGATTTTTGGTAGCCAAATTAGTTAAGTTTGAGATTTATTTTAGTGAGATCATGTTTTTAGCCTGTGCACCGGTCACGACCTGAGATTGGGTCGTGACAGTTTCATGCAATCATGTTCCTCCTGATATGCAAACTTTTGTTTTGAATTCGTCAAGGCTGTAGCTAGATACATGTACAAGACACTGAAAATTCAAGTTTTAGCATCTCACACATGATTAGTGTCTAACCGTGACAACAAGAAGTTACATGGGGCATTTTTGAGTTGGATTTAGAGCGGAAAAGGCTTGGTTGATGAATACCAATTAATGTCATGTTTTGAAGCTGCTAAGGAGATGATTCTGAGCACAGCAAGGAAATTTTGCAACTAAGTTTAAGGAGGTTTATTCAATTTTAAATAGGATTGACCGAATCACCTTTGATATTATGTCTTGTTTAGGTGTTGTTTATTTTTGCAAGTTACTTCATCTGTAGACTTTGTTTAGCTGGCATCGTTCTGGTTTTGTTTTTTGATGTTCTGTTGTTGCTCCTTCCTATAGTGGGGTTTGAGCCTTCTTTGTGTAATTTATAAAAAAAAATTAAAAAAAGGTTAGGAACCGCTGACATTCCTTGTTTGTCACCACTTTTATGGGGGGATATGATACCTGTGAGGTTATGTTGGATAGATATCATCAATATGAACTTTTTTTTTTTTTATTAAAATACTAGAGTACGGATTCAGGAGAATATATTATATGAAAATATAAAATTATAACTAATTAAATAATTAGATCATAAAATAAATGAAACTTTTTTAATACTTACAGCAAATTTTTTTAAAAAAAATACAAGATTTTAAGGGAAGAAGTTGTAGCTTTCATTAAAAGCAAATAAAATACTTCAATTTTAAAATTTAATGTTTTATACAAACTAGTTTGTATTTAAATAACATTTATTGTGATAATATTTAATTAACAAGTACCTACAATATCAAACACATATCGGATAAGTACCCAATTAATATGGGTGCAATAGTTATCTAGTAGTATCCATGCTTCAGACCTATCAATTGTGCGTTATTCCTTCAATGTCTAAGTATTGCTATTATAATAAAATTAAAGTTCAAATTACATGTACTTATTTAATCTTTGAATAATTGTCCAATTTTGAATGTTCATTGTAATTAAAAAATAATTGAATAAACAGCAATGTCAGAAAAAAATTAAGAATAAGTTACTAAACTATTATTGTTTTTCAGAATACTCTAACTTTTTATCTCCTCCTCCATGAAATGAGTTAATATTATTTAATAGGGATATTATTAAAAAAATAATTAACACTATTTAAATTTTTTAAATGAGAATTTATTTCTAGAAAAAATTATTTTGAATTGAATAATTATTCAAGTTCATAGGAATAATTATATATGCAATGGCTTTGGTTCCCTTTGTTTTTCACTTTGATCCTTTTTATGTCTAGATTTCAATGTTTCTGGAAAAGCGTAAGACTAAAATTATTTTAATAATAGGTCATTTCCTAAGTTTATTAGACTACTTTGTTTTGACAAAAGGTATTTGAAAGACCAATTTGATTTATTTGTATTTTTGAAAGTAATTCGACTCATATTTTATAATTAAAAAAATTAAAAAGTTATTTTGAACATTAAGGAATAAAGTGAATCATACTATAATAATTTCAATGATTAAAAGTAAACATCCGCTCGCTAATCGTACAGTAGAAACCTACTGGTTGAATGTGAACTCTCTCCAGCCTGCTAATCAAAGACAAAATATGGAGAAAAAATATTTATAACATCATATATTCTACATGTAGATTTATGTATATAGCGGCATGTTTACTCACTTAGAAGTCCCAATGATGACACGTGATATTATAGGTGCCCCAAGTCGTTTGACTGGCTACTGGTAAGAGAGCCGGCCAAATATTTGCAAAAGTTTAATTCTGCAAAGTTCCTAATGAGCTTCCAAAAATATTGAATCTTTTCGGTTTGTAAGCTAGCTTGGACTATAAACTCTTATAAAATAATGTCAACTTTGTCAATATTCAAAGAGAGGATAGCCATTCGCCATTTGTCGAGCAACTATTTCTTATAGACTAAAATTTTTTTCCGTGGTTATGATGAGCAGGCAAATGGCAAATTTAATTCTCTTAATTAATAACTAATTGAAGACAAGTATCCATATAAACCAAGAGCAAAGAAACAAGTATGAAGAAACGAAGTGCCGATCATGGACTTGAAAACTTCAAATCTGGTTAAGTTGATACATACATATACGGTTAAATAAGGGTCGTGAGCATACACCAGCAAGTAAACACTTTGATAATTGATTCCAATCTTTAAGCAGCATTATGATTTCGTCTACTTCACAAATGCTTATTATTCTTCTGTGGCTTCAATGCGCAAGTACAATCAACTCACTCACAGGCCAAGGGAGCTCGAACCATGTTCGTTGCAATGAAAAAGATCATTATGTGCTTTCAATGTTCAGGCAAGGTATTCAAGATCCATTGAATGGCCTCTCATCTTGGTCCACTGAGGAAGACTGTTGCAAATGGGCTGGAATTCTGTGTGACAACATCACAAGTAGAGTCACCGAGCTGAACCTTCCAGGTTTTGGCATCACAGGTGAAATCAACTTTTATCCGTTTGAACTTGAATTCCTAAGCTACTTGGACTTGAGCTTCAATGACATTAAGGCCATTCATTTCCCACCTGTCCATGGCTATGCAAATGATCAGAGATCCTACAACTTCTCACTTTATAAAATCTCCTCCTCTCCCACAAATTTTTCCAATCTTCTTTACCTTGACCTTTCAGAAAATTTTAACCTTTACATGGACAATCTTAGATGGGTTTCACATTTCCCTTCTATGAAATATCTAAATTTGAATGGTGTAACTATCAACCATGAAACTTTTTGGCTTCAACAGATGACTATGCTCCCTTCACTAGTGGAGTTAAGGTTGAGTAATTCTTCCCTTACTGGCTTTGGCATTGATCCATCTCTCCATTACATAAATTTTACTTCATCCTCATTTGCAGTTCTTGATATTTCTGACAATTTTATTGACTCTGAGATACCTAAATGGCTATTTAACCTCAGCAGTAGCATTTCTCTTGTGAATCTTAATGGCAACCGATTGCGAGGCCAAATACCAGCAACAATGATAAACTCTCAGCATTTGAAAACCTTAGATTTGGGCTCAAACAATCTAAGTGGAACTATTCCAGATTGGATGGGACAATATAAGCACTTGGAATATCTTGATCTTTCTCACAATTTATTCTTTGGTCCGATTCCAGCAACTTTTGGAAATCTTTCATCATTGAGATTTTTATACGCTGGCCACAATCAACTGAATGGAACTCTCCCTCGCAACTTTGGGAGACTATCCACATTGGAGGAACTATCGATTGGGCATAATTCCTTCTCAGGCAACCTGTCTAAGCAAAGTTTTGCCAACCTTTCAAAGTTAAAATTTTTGCACATTGAAGCTTCTGCTTTTATTTTTCATTTTGGCACACATTGGCAGCCCCCTTTCCAACTTGAAGAACTTACAATGAGAAATTGCAAAGTAGGTCCTGAGTTTCCTTCATGGCTTTATACACAACGGTCTCTCCTTTATCTAGACATTTCAAGTTCAGGACTTTCGTTCACTGCTCATGAAAAGTTCTGGAGATTGGTGACCCAAATTGATTATGTGGGTTTATACAACAATTCAATCGGTGGAGATATATCTATCTCATCGATTAACAACATAGAAATTGATTTAAAGTTCAATAATCTCACAGGAAATTTGCCACATTTATCTCCTAGAGTACACTTCTTTAGCATAGCTGGCAACAAGTTGTCTGGATCTATTGCTCCTAGCTTGTGCTATAGCATGATTGGCAAATCAAAATTGGAATTTCTGGATATCTCAAATAATCTTCTATTTGGAGAAATTCCTGATTGTTGGATGCATTGGGAATCATTAAGGCATTTAAACTTAGGGAAAAATAATCTAACTAGTAAAATTCCCGATTCTATAGGTTCGTTAGTCAAACTTCAGACTTTACGACTTCACAACAACCATTTGTTTGGAAATATTCCTACTTCACTTAAAAGCTGCAAGCAGTTGTGGTTTCTTGATCTAAGGTTCAATGAGTTTGCAGGAAATATTCCAACTTGGATTAGCCAATTAAGTATGGCCCTCTTGCTGCGATCAAACAAATTTAATGGCAGCATTCCATTGTGTATATGCCAACTTTCTAATCTTGCAATTCTAGACCTTGCAAACAATAGACTTTCTGGTCCAGTGCCAAAGTGCTTAAATAATGTTACAATGATGGTTCCATATGATACTTCTTATCAATCCTCATTGTCTAAATTCTACTATGGCTGGGTGTATGAGGCAATGATGACAGCTTACTTTGAGAGTCTTAAATTGTTTGTGAAAGGTCGTGAATCCAACTACAAGGGTAATTTTGTGCTTGTACGTTTGATTGACCTCTCGAGCAATAACCTTTCAGGATCGATCCCTCCAGAGTTATTCAGTCTATATGCTTTGCAATCTTTAAACTTATCTCACAATCATTTGAAGGGAGTGATACCAAGTGAGATTGGACACATGAGGTTTTTGGAATCATTAGACCTTTCAGGAAACCTATTTTCAGGTGAAATTCTGTAAGAACTGGTATCAGAAATAATGGATTAAAGCAGAAACAGAGATGAATAACTTAGAGAAAGAACAATACCAGTGTGATAATGCTCCCTCTTGGCTGTGTTGTGTATGAAAATGGCAGAAACAGAAATAAAAGTGTGTAATGGGCTAGGTATTCGAGAGACCTAGTGCTCTCCAATGTCTACTTCCTTCCAATTGTCTGAATGCCTTCAGCATCCTCCCTCTCCCCATATATTTCCCCCCAGCCTTTCCCATAACAGAATGATAATATCTCCATCCCCACCCCACTAACTGTGCCAGCTAGGCAAGTTAGTTACAAACCCCTCCTCTCTCTTCTCAGTCACAAGCTGCCCTCCTGTCATATTTTTCCTTTTTACTCCTTTTACTATAAACCTTAGGCCCAGGGACTATATCATTTTTGTTAACCTTATTTGGGGTCCTAACAAATTCCTGAAAGCATGTCAAATTTATCTTTCCTGAATCACTTGAACTTGTCATACAATAACTTAAAGGGAAGGATTCCACTTGGAACGCAACTTCAAAGCTTTGATGAATTTAGTTTCATTGGCAATCCAGAACTTTGTGGAGCTCCTCTTCCTAAGAACTGCACACAACAAGGGGATAAAAACAATGGCTCAAAATGGATGGAAGATAAAGATAATGATTTTAGATCATGGTTCAACATTGGCATGGGAGTTGGGTTTGCTTTTGGTTTTTGGGCAGTTTGTGGCTCCCTTTTCTTTGTCCGGAGATGGAGGCATGCTTATTTTCGAATCCTTGATAAGCTTTATGTCTTTATTTCTGTGAAGATGAATAACATGTATGTTCTGAATTAGAAGGCATGATTTGTGTAAGGTATGAATGCAAAATCTTAATATTATTACTTTCCAGTGTTCCTGAATGCATATATTTTCTGATAGTTTCAAGGTTACATTTGATATTTATATATCTTAATTTGACATTTTCTATGTTCTACGTAAGTGTCACATATCAAAGTTCTTGATTAATCCCCATTTATTATATTGATCTCTAGAAAATTTTAGGAGGATCCAATCTCCGCAGTTTTGTGATTAAGTACGTAACAATTGCATGATTATTATTTTTTTTTCTTCTGATAGTTGATAAAAAGCTCAAGAGTCTCAACAAGGGGAGGAGCAAAAATAGGGTCTACTAGGAATCCCACAAAACATAAAACTCTTACAATAACAATCAACACACTGCAAGAAGACTCTAGCACAAAATACAACAGAAAATACTAGGATCTGATGACATAAAGACACTATTAGGCATAACTGAAGATCTAAATGCAGAGATGTAGTATCAATGACAAGACTTTTGACAACCTCCAACACTTTTTTCTTCTTCAATTCTTTTTTCCTGTCTCAATTTTGTCGTTTTTTATCTTCTTGACGAGGGCAGCCAAAACTTCTTCCTCATCCTCTGCGAGAAGGCCAATTTGTTTCCCGATATCTCACGTGTGCCTAGCCACTGCCAAAACTTTTTTTTTCTTTTTAAATGGAATTAGCTATGTATATGTGTCTAAGTGGATAAAGAATTTTTTAGACTGAAAATGTTATACGTGAATTTGTGAAATTTTTATTACATGTTATATAGCCCCCAACTAACTTTTGGGAATTACTCTGAAATTTTCGAGTTTTTTAGATGAAGATTTGTATGTGATTCAAGCTTCGCATGCAAAGCTTTCAAATATTTCAGTGAGCTCACCATTACTATGTCGGTGGGGCACCTTCATTGTGCTGTCTTTTATCAAATATTGTTATCTGCCTTCTACATGCTTAGTTCATTTATCCAATTTTATATGTATGTGCTTCATTATGTAAACGTAATCAAGCTTTTGTTGTGTTATAGTTTTGCTGGTTGATAAACTGTAACTGCGCTATTGTGCATTATATGGATGTTTTACTATTAGCAACATGTATATGTGTGTAATGTTTGACAAAACAAATATTTCTGTATATATAGTTTGGAAATGCCACTTTAGAATAAACTAGCTACAAAGTGTTTGGTGAAGTTGTATATATTTAATTTTAGGGAAAACTTTACTTTATCTGCTCAATCACATGTCACTTTGGTTCTTAAATTAAAAAAGAAGAAGCGATGTGATTCTCGAACTTCTTTTCCGTTTGTTAAATTCTTGTCAATTGTTAGTAGAAAATAAATGATCTCTACTTCTCTAAACTTTGCATATGTGCACTTTAGTCCCTGATAAAATAATTTTTAAAAAAAGAAAATACATCTTTATCTCCTACATCTTCTTAGACGTATAATATTTTTATCAACAATTAACAAAAATTTAACAAATGGACTAAAATGCACATTTAGAAAATTCATGGTCACATTGCATATCTTTTTCAATTTAAGGATGAGAGTGTATATGATTTATAATTGTGGCGTTTAAAATGAAGTTTTCCCTTTATTTAATTTACAGTATTCATTTGGCTTATTGCATTGGTGAATCCAGCGGTGGTTTTGTGCTTATTTCATTCCTTGTGTTTTCTACCTAGGTATTTTTTTATGTTTACATTTCCATAGATTTGTACTTTGCTTCTTCTTCTTTTTTCAATCAAAGGTAGGAATTAATTTATTCGTCATAAATTGATAAATTACAAAAACGGTTCCAAGGGACAACAGCAGCACCAAAAAGGGGAACCCCCCAAACAGAGAAAACAATTACATTCTCATGAGTTAAGAATTACTGAAATGTTTGTGTTGTATTTCGCTTATATTTGGACTGAAATATTCTGTTGCATTATGGCAGGAGTCTATGAGATTAATGTTGCAGCATTATTGCTCAAAAGATGGTTGTGTAACGTGCAGTTATTTTATAGGTGGCTCGATCCTTCAGCTCGCAAATTCTTTCGAACCGCATATATGGGATCATATGTAATTTGATATCTGTGATTTTGGGTGTCATAAGCATCGTTGTAATCTAATTTCCTTTAAATATGCTGGATATTTATTTGTGATAATGGCATGATAATGCTGATTTTGTTTTGTTAAGTTTTGAATCTTGAAGGATATACCTAAGGTGTGATGTGATAAAAACAGGTTTCAAGCATTCAATTTCAATTTAGAGGGCCCAGGGCATGATCCTTACAATTGAGTATTATTCATTTGAAGAAGAAAAAAAAAATGAACCTTTTGCAGAAATGGAAAAATTACAACCAGATTTCTGTTCTAAATAACCTAGTTTTTTTTCCCCCAATAAATATTGGGATTTCAAGTCTAATTTATACAAGCAATTACTAATTAAAAAGCAATGCAACTAATTATCACTATTTTTACGTAACTATATTTCATGTCAGTCTGTGTTTGATTTCAGAAAACATTTCTTTTCTTTATTCTTTGCTTTCAAATTTATTTACAAAAATGCTATCTTATTTTTAAGGTTTGATTATTTTGAAAGTCTCTATAATTTCACTCAATTTTTAATTATTTCCTTATAGTTTAAACATTTGTAAGTAGATTCCTATTATATAGGAAATTTTTCAATTACATCCTTCCCATTATAAAAAATAGAATATTCCATGCATGTTTAGTAATAGAACATACTCTATAGTTCATAACAGGAGAAGATAAATAACCTTAGCTGAGTTAACACAAAATTATCATAGCATCACACGAACTCGCTAGTTCCCAATACATTCCCAAGCTAGCTGCAAGAAGGCAATGCTTTGTCAATAAAATGTTTTTAAATACTAGATTTCATGAATTAAGGATTTAGACTTAAGAACCTACATGTTAGTCAGAATTGTCATATTGGCCTCAAAAGGAGATAGATATCCTGAAAGATCCATACTTGTCATATTTTCTGGAAACAAAAAAAAAAGAAAAAAAAAGGAGATCATAAGTAAGCAGGGCATTTACACAAGCACAATGGAATTGGAAGGACAGAGTTTCATGCTATGACAACTCAAGTATGAGCTTACAAAAATGACTTTGATATATACTTTCTATTCAAGAAAACACTTGGAATAAAATCGTTAGTTAAGTACAAACAATAAGTTGGATACTACAACACAGTACAGGCATTTTATCAAACACCTTCCTGACATTATCGAATGAGATCAAGATCTGCATATATGTATATATACCAAGCTTGCGAAACTTGTTGCACAGTGTGATTCACGAGACAGAGGACATGACAGCGCGATTGTTCATGGTGGTGGTGGTGGTTGCTGAGAAGCGCATTATTATGGAAGGAAGGGTTTGTTGATCTGTGTGGACCATGGACTGCCATCAACTCTGGCGGTTCACTGGTTTAATTTTAACCGATTTTTACAAATCAATGGCCGGTTTTTTTCGACATATGTTTTTTATTTATACCCGAATAGGGCTCACACCGATTTTCAAAACACTGGTTTTATACGCGTGCATCTTTTATATGATAAATAATATGTTTAGGAATGAGAATATATATTTGAATGAAGTGGGATAAAAAGCAAAAATTTTCAAACAAAGGATAAAATAAAGACTATAAAATATTTGTAGTTGTTTGGCTGGCTAATTTATTTCTATGCCATGTCTAGTCATTATCTCTTGATGTGATATATGGCGTTCAATTGTTTGATTTGAATTCATTTATTTTTAAATAAATATTTATTAAATGATCGGTTTAATTAATCTATTAGTTAGGGGAGATGGTAAATTTTCAATTATGTTTTTATAATTTAAAAATTTATAATTATATCACTTTATAATGAATAAAATTTTGCAGTTGAGTTCATGAACCTAACATTTGTTACAAAAAATGGAATTAACTAGAATATTTATTGATTTTCATCTATTGTCAAGTCCATACGATTGACTTGAACCCCTCAAAACTTAAAAATGTAGTAATAATCTTGTCAAACTATTTTTAAATTTTTTTAGAATAAACTTTTATCTTTTGTTATTTGATAAATAAAATGAGTTCAATTATGTCTAATAGAAGTATCAATTTAAATTGTTGATACCTTCTTCCTTATATTTGCACTCAAATCATAATAAATTAAGGAATATTGTGTTTAATCTTGTAATGAAAATTAAGTTTTAGGACTTGATTATAATTTTTTATTCATGATAGGATTTGATTATTACAAATTTTTATTTACTATAAAAATCTAAGTATAAATTTTTAAATTATAGAAACCTCCTCATTAAAAATTTGGTGAAATTATAGGACTTATTTATTAATTAAACCTAAATAATTTTATTTTTAAAGTAATTTATTTTTTAAATGAATATTTGTTGAGAAAGTTCACTTTTTTACAGTTTGAACTTAAGTTAATCCATTCAATTATTTTCCCAAATAATTACACGATCTTAATCTTTTATTACATGCACAAATCAAATTGAATTTGTAAAATTTACAAATTAGTTTTTATTTGTTAAAAAGGATCAGACAAATATTGAAAGAGCACCATTCTATCACCTCCTGAATATTTTGCTGATTAGATTCTTGTACATTTAGAATAAAATTTTATATATATATATATATATTTATTTATTTATTTATTTATTTATTTACTTACGTGAGGCCTATATTGTGGCTGGTTCTTCATTCACTTTTAATGCTAGTGTTGTGTGGGATTTTTACCCGAATAAAATAAAAAAAAACAATAATTACGCGAATAAACGGAAAAAACATTAATTACCAAAATGAACCGTTGTAGGTAGGCATAAATACGTATGGGCTTTATGCGTATTCATTAACAACATGAATACGCATGGGACTCAAACGTATTCATGTTGTTAATGAATACGCATAAAGCCCATGCGTATTCATATTGTTTTTGAATCGCATGCGTATTATTCTAGATATCTTGAATATCTTCTCCGAAGCGCATTCACTATTTATTTTCTCAGTTTCTCACTATCTTTCTGTTATCATATCTTTCTGTTATCATGGCGAATAATCTTTACCGCTTAGATGATGTTCACATATCTGCAAAACTAGATAACCAGATATTTATTATTTAAGTTTTAGAATGCAAAAATAGTTTAGTTTAGTTTATGAATTTAATAATTGTTAGGTATTATTGTAAATAGGTATTATTGCAATTAGTGATATATATTTTAAATTAGGTTAGTTTAGTTAGAAAAATAGAAATATGGTTAGT
The DNA here is from genome assembly GCA_031216105.1 of Dalbergia cultrata. Classification (NCBI taxonomy): domain Eukaryota; kingdom Viridiplantae; phylum Streptophyta; class Magnoliopsida; order Fabales; family Fabaceae; genus Dalbergia; species Dalbergia cultrata. The sequence continues at coordinate 73,128,978 of CM062353.1, read as the reverse complement.
TTAAAAATATTGAAAGTTAGTAGACTTTAAAATATTTAAATGTTAAGTTTATTTTATCTTAGGTAATTAATATAGTTTGGTTTGTTGGTATTTAATTAGTGTAGCTTTTTTGATTAATATAGTTATTTATAAGGCTAGTTTTATTTAATATTTAAAGTAATTTTAATTTAGTTTATTTCAGTAATGTAATTATTTATTTTGATTTAAGTAAGTATAAATTAGTTAAGTTTATTGTATTAATTTAGGTTATTTTATTTAAATAGTGTAGTTTATTTGCTTAAGTTATGTAAAGCTTGTTTTATTTAATTTATTTAAAGTTGATGTGATTTAGTTTATTGCATTAATTTAGTTAAGTTTATTTAATGAGTGTAGTTTATTTTATTAGTTTAGTTATCTAAACCTAGATTAATTTAATTTATGTAAAGTTAATTTAGTTAATTTATTTCATTAGTTTACGTAAGTTTATTTAATGAGTGTGATTAGTTTAGTTATCTAAACCTAGATTTAATTTATTTAAAGTTATTTTAGTTAATTTATTTCATTAATTTAGTTTTATTTATGTATAAGTTAGTATAGATTAATTAGTTACGTTTATCTGATTAATTAAGTTAGTCAAAGCTTGTATAATTTAATTATTTTAAAGTAATTTTAGTTGAGATTAGTTGATTAATTTAGTTAGTTTTGTTATGTTTTGTTTAAGTTAGTATAATTGAATTAGTTAAGTTTATTTAATTAATTTAGCAAAGTTTTTTAAATTAGTGTAGGCTATTGACTAGGTCACTTAATTAATCAAATATTTTAATTTTTTTAAAGTAGTTTAAGTTTAGTTTATTTAAGTAATTAAACTTTGTTATTTTTGTATTCAAGTTAGTATAGATTAAGTAGTTAAGTTTATTTCATTAATTTAGTTAACTTCAGTAATTAGTGTAGTTTATTTGATTAGTTTAGTTATTTGTAGTATCTTCAATTTTTCCATCACAGTGAATAAGTATAAAACAATCTTCCATTTTCTCTCAAATTTACATTTCACATTACTACAATGATGACCAGTGTCGGTTATATGTACAAACGGTTATTGAATATGTAAGGGACTGAGGCGAAAACAAAAAGCAAAGAATATGCATGGAACTGGGGCGTAAGCAATTTATGAATGAATACGCATGGGGCTTCAGCGTATCCATTTGCCCTTGAATACGCATGGGGCTCCTGCGTATTCAATATGAGCATGAATACGCTAGGGGCTCATGCGTATTCTGTTTAAATATGAATACGCATGGGCCCCTAGCGTATTCATGCCCATATTGAATACGCAGGAGTCCCATGCGTATTCGCGCCCTATATTTTAAGCCCACTTCGGTACCAAATCATTTTTCCGTTTATTTTCGTAAATTATATTTTTTTTATTTTATTTTGGTAAAAAAGCCGTGTTGTGTTGGCATGGACCGCATGGATTAATGGATAGTGAATCATCCACTCTATCAAATCTTTCACCATTTAAAGAAATAATAACTATTTCATCTATAATTAGTTAGTTAGTACATATCACTTTTCAGCCCTACAAAATTTAATTTCTTTTTAAAGAAAGGAGTTTCTTATAACAGAAGTTTAGAGTGAGAAGAAAAATTGATCAAGTCCAAGACAAATCATACTTTCAAGTTTATTGAGTGCTTAGAAAAATGTTTATAGATCAGTCACTACCAAAAGAATATGAAAGTCGAACCTAAATTATATCAATACTTGAGCGAAAATCGACCAAGGGAGCTAACCAAAACTCAATAAATGTTTCAGATTAATGTTGAAAAACTTTAATTTTCTTTCAATTTCAAGCAAGGCCATTTTCAATGAAAAATAAATGAAATTGTTAAAGTTGAAAATTTCATAGAAGGATCTTGAAAAATACATACAATTCTTATGATAGGAAAATAATATAAGGTTAATATAATTTTCTTACTCAAGATGACTTAATAATTCCCAAGTGAGTCCATGGTTTAGTGGTTAATTTTTGCATATCCCAATGAGTCAAGAGAGATCGCTGGTTTGACTCTCATCTCTATCCCTATCTTCGACTCTCATCTCTCTCTCTTTTTTTTTTTTAATTGTCCCAATTGTAGTTGCCTTTTATCCCCTTTTAATTTATAGGTGTTTTTTCTTTCCCTTTATGGTATTTGTTTCCCCTTTTGGGTTTGTGGTTTTCCCATGTGAATAATTCTCTTTTAATGACATTACGAATATAATGATGTTTAAATCTACTTTAGAAAGAAGCATAATACATTCTCACTGTTATGGCATTTTTCATGTTAATCTCTATTATGAAAGATGCATTAACATTGATAGTATTCAGGTGAAGAGCAGAATCACAGAATATTAGTTAGTTCATAATGTGGAATGTATTAGTTTTTTATTCAATTTAGATTTAGGATATCATTTTGTATTTATATGTGTAGTTAGGCTTATATATATAAATAATATTCTATTTCATGTAAAATAAAAATCTTATATATATACCGATTTTATTTTATTTTTTTACTTAGAGGCTAAAATGACCACGTTGGCAATTTGGCATGCCTATGAAGTGATCAAAACACTGACAAAAAACAAAAATACATATAAATCACCCACCAATTAAGTAGTCACCGTTTAAATTAAGTAAATTATGATTAAGTTCTATTAATGTTTCAATTATAAAACATTAACGTTCGTGATTATATGGTACTATATATATAGGCACATCAACTTATTATCAATTATAAAAGCACGTGGTTAGAACTGACATATATATGGTCCATTCATCAAAATATGCTGCCAGATAAGGTGAGAGGCTCATTTTAATTTTTTTTTTCCTTAGATCTATCACCTTGTTTTTTTTGCTTATGTTGTAAATATATTTAGCTAATACAAAAATATTATACACATACGGATTCTCCAAAAGATATTATCAATCAAAATCAAGTTTAATATCTGTGACTGTAATTTGGTCCCCAGAATCAACTTGAGTGATTGTCGCAATCATTTAGGGAGAAGTAGAAAAGAAGAGAAAAAAGGTCACGTACCGATATTCATTATGTAACTATAAATTTAACATTATATATATGTGTGCGTCTATAGTTGTGTTTCTTGTCCAAAACTCTTATCTCACAAGTATATGGAGCATTTGACAGAGGAGCTGAACGAGCCAGTGAGTCCTACGGGACAATTCTTGGGCAACAATTATCTGTGCTTATGCATTCTTGGTGTCTTAGAATTTGAAGTCCCAATTCATGACTTACAAGTTGTGTCTCTTGTTAAAGATGCCTTTGCTTCCATCCCTCGCTTCACCTCTATAATGGTTCTCTCTTTCTTTCCCTCTCTCTTTCACACACACACACACAAATGGAAAGTTTTGTACAATTATACATATGATATAAATATATTTTTCATGATCATCTTATATTGTGCTCAAAATAAATAAATAAATCACACACCCTTTTAATTTTCACTATTCATGAGTGTATTCTTAATGTGCACATTTTATATAATGTTTAGTATTAATTAAGCATTTGATTGTTAACATTTGAGGGCAGGTTGTTGACCCAAAAGGAGTGAAAAGATGGAAACAAGTTGAAGTGAAGTTTGAGGAACATATCATTGAGCCTAAATTTGGTGATGGCATGTCTTTGGATTCATATGACAAACAATTTGGTGACTACTTATCAAGCATAGCAATGGAGAAGCTGCCACAAACTAAGCCATTGTGGCAAGCCCATGTAATCAAATACCCGACAAGCAAAGCTGCCGGGACCTTAGTTTTCAAAATTCACCATGCAATTGGAGATGGCTACACTCTCATGGGCCTCATCCTTTCTTGCCTGCAAAGTGCTGATGATCCCTCCATTCCTTTGTCATTTCCATCACGCAAGTCATCATCATCTAAGCAAGAAAGTAATAGCAAATTTTCATTCCTAAAAAGATTGCCTAAGTTTGTGTCCGTGGCCTTCAATTCCATGTCAGATTTTGGGGGAAGCATGCTGAAAAGAACTTTAATTGAAGATGACAGAACACCAATAAGGTCTGGAGCTGAAGGAGTGGAGTTTCGGCCAACCACCATATCTCATGTCACATTTTCGATTGACCATATTAAAGAGATTAAGTCTAATCTCGGAGTGGTAAGGCTGTCCCCTATTTTAAATTAGTCTCAAGAAAAATGCTACAGTCATAACTTTTAGTCTATTTTATTTGTTGAAGTTATGTGATATTCTTGTTAATTTTTTAGTAGGTAAGTGAGATATACTAATTTTTTTCCATCTTATTTTAACATATTGATGCTATATTCAACCAACATTTAAGGATCAGGACAGGTCCCAAATGTGAAAGATTGAACAAACGATATTATTACATATTGCAGACTATAAATGATGTGATTACTGGAATAATCTTCTACGGGATTCGGCTTTACATGCAAGATATTGACTATAGATCAAGAAAATTGAACTCCACTGCATTGACAATAGTGAACACAAGAAATGTCCATGATTACCGGACAGTGCAGGATATGCTAAAGACCAATGCAAAAGGTGCTTGGGGGAACAATATTTCTTACTTGCATGTGTCAGTGCCTAAATTAGAAGACACCCCAATTTTCAATCCCCTCCAATTTGTCAGGAAAGCGCACAAATCAATCAAGAGGAAGAGAAATTCTTTTTCTACTCTTCTGATTGCAAAGGTTCTAGAGATGGAGTATAAGTTAAAAGGCCCTGAGGTGTGTTAAACAAGTAGCTAATAATTTTATCATAGATTTGTTTTCTTCACTTACAAATGCTTATTAATTAAATTGTTTTCACACATTTTGATGAAATTACAGGTAATAAATTGTTTTCTAAATTTCAATTTTTTGTTATTATGATGAGTATAAGCTCTTATATGGAGGGGAAATTCTTGTTTTGGTAAAAGTACCTGTTACTATTTTTTTTTTTTTCCTTTTGTGATGGTGTTATAGGCAGTGGCTAAAACTATCTATAAGACAGTCAGAAATTCAAGCTTATTGCTCTCCAATATAGTCGGACCAACAGGGAAAATGGCTTTGGCCAATCATCCCATAAAAGAGTTCTTCTTCTCACTTACTGGTTTGCCTCAGGTAATTTAACTCTCTTCCTCTTTCTTCTTCTAATAAGTATGAAAGGTGATATACAGTAATAAAAAGAAAATAAGAGTTTTTTTTAATGAAGTACTAAAATATTCTGCAATTTTTTATTTCCATAGTATACAAGTAATTGTATCAGCCTAAATAACAAATATTAAATGTATCAACCTACATATAAGCCTCAATCACTACATCTTGCATGTTGACAAAATAAAGTTTTGTGTACCTTCTTTGCTGCAGAGTCTTGTGATTACCATTCTGAGCTATATGGGAATGTTAAGAGTGACCCTTGCAACAGAAGAAGGGTTCATAGATGAGCAAAAACTAGTGTTGAACCTGAACAAGGCCTTTGAGGCAATACGTCAAGAAGCAGCTAAGGAGAACATTCCTATCAGAAACAAGTGTTAGAAAGTCAAGTTCTCAGTGACAAGATTTCTAAGAGGAATTAGATCTAAGAATATTCACTTTTTCAAGTGCTGATTAAAATTATAAAAAGTTGATGTTGATTTTCACCTTTCAGTATGGAAATTAGACCAAAGTTTTATTTATTAGCTATTCGTTGGTTCTGATTTGTGCATGAAATATATGGCATCTTGCATCATCATGTGAAAAGGCAACTTCTTTCTAGGAGAATATCTCGTGGCACTTCAAAATTGTTAAAAGCTTAAAACTTATGATCCCATACTATGTAGATCATGGTTTTCAATTGTTGCAGTCACGGACAAAATTGCGCCGCAATGCAGAAAATTATAGAAAAACATCGTCAATATGGCCGCAATTGCTATTGTAATGTAATTGCAAAGGACACCTCAATAATAATATTACAAGTAAGACCATAACTATAGTTGCAGACCACAATTTAAAACCATACTTCTTATTAAGGAAAAAGAAATACCCCATAAGAATCTCCTGAAAGTTTAATTTTAAGCATGCACTTTGAATAAAAATCTCCTCAAAGCACGAACCACCTGACATCTCATCTTCGTGCCATACATACATTTATAGCATTGAGACCACTACTTCTTCTCTACCACCCAATGCACTAATTAAACATTTATAACAATGAGACCACTTTTAGGTTCTAGCCACTTCTACCATATGTAGAACTCAGCAGAGAATGGTCTTGATCTTGACAGATTCAACTCCTTATTTGTTTCTTTTAATCTAGACATTTTCATTCATTGATACACTTTCTAGTTGTTAGCCATTGATAGAGAGCATGTGATGACAAGCCTTCAAAAATAGCAATCAGTCAAGATATCTTTGGATCTGAGATAATATTTTTAAAATTTTGAAAATTACTCACATAAGTTTTTTTTTTTTCAAGTTATACAAGTATTCTCTCACCCCGTAGGTGATTGTAAAATTAAACCAAAACATGTTTGAAGAAAGAGAAGGATCACAAATTGAGAGAAAAGAAGGAGAGAGATTTCTGAATATGTTTCTAGTATTAACTGAATTAGAGAATGATCAAATTGGTTTACACTATACAATCAGAGACTCATATACAAGTAAGGTAATAAAGTATTGAGTAAGGTAACATAGAGGTTCTTAACGGATAAATAACAAACTAACTTCTATTCCTAATTGAAATTAACGGAATAGAGTTCTCCCTATTTGACATGTGCTTCATTTATCTCAGGTGTGTTATTACTTATTATACTCGGTGACAACCCCACAAGCTGGAGCATGGAGGTCAAACAAATCCCAGCTTGGAGTGAATTGTTGAAAACGGACCAGGTGCTAATGGTTTTGTGAAGATATCAGCTACTTGGTTGAATGTGAATAAGGGGAGAAGATGAATGACTCTGGCCTTTAGTTTCTCACGAATGACATGGCAACCAAGCTCGATATGTTTGGTTCATTCATGGAAAATGGGATTGTGGGCAATGTGAATTGCTGACTTATTATTGCAGAAGACGTAAACGGGCCAAGAAGTAATTAGTTGGAGGTCAGAGAGGATGAAAGTAAGCCATTGGGCCTCATGTTGCTGAGGCCAGTGCTCAATACTCAGCTTCTGAGGAGGAGTGAGCCACAATCACTTGCTTTTTGCTTTTCCATGAAACCAAGGATATACGAGCCAATGAAGAAACAAAATCCAGAGACCGATCTTCTAGAGTTAGGGCATGCACCCCAATTTGAGTATGTGAAACCAGAAACATTGAGATCAAAATTAGAGGGGAAGAAAAAGCCCACAGCTGGTGACTCTCTGAGATATCTCAACACTCTTTTGGATGCTTGATGATGAGCCTCACTTGGACAATCCAGATACTGACTTAGCTTGCTTACTGAGAAACTAATTTCTGGTCTAGTATTGGTCGAATATAATAACCTGCCAATGAGTCTCCTACAGCCCGATACATCAACAACTTCTTCTGGTTACGGCTTGGACAATTTAACTGTGTAGTCCATAGGTGTGGACACTAGTTTGCAGCCCAGCAAGCCACAATCTTCAATTAGGTCAAGTGCATTCTTTCTCTGGTGAATAGCAATCCCTTTTGCAGACCTAGCCACCTCCATGCCAAGGAAAAATTTCAAGTCACCTAAATCCTTGATCTTAAATTTATCATCTAACAATTTTTTCTTCAGCTGAATGTCACTAGAAACAGAACCAACCAATATGAGATCATCAACATAAACCAAAATGCAAGTAAAATCAAAATTGGTGGTCTTAGTAGATAAAGAGTAATCAGCCTTAGGTTGAGTTTAACCAGAACCAGTGAGGACTGAGGTGAGCTTTGCATTCCGTTGGCGACTAGCTTGTTTTAGCCCAAACAAGGATTTTTGTAGTTTGCAAACCATGTTAGGTGCATACGCAGTGAGACCAGAGGGAGCTGCATGTAAACTTCTTCATTTAAATCTCCATGAAGAAAGGTTGTGTTGATATTTAATTGTTGAACATCCCATTTCCTAGCTGTTGCGAACCAAGAGTACTCTGACAGTGGTCATTTTAACCACAGGGCTGAATGTCTCCGTGAAATCAACTCCATGAGTTTGGGTGAAACCTTTGGCCACCAATCGGGCCTTATGCCTTCCAACTGACCTATCAGGCTTGAACTTTACCTTGAACACATTGAGAGACAAGATCTTCCAGAACATAGTCAAGCGCTTAAGCAGGAACTCATCACAAAAGTATTTTTTCTAATACACGTAAATCACAGAATCAAACCCAGAACAACATGTTTAAGGGATTCAAACTTCTTCCACTGGATCTAACAACTTGTTGGTGCATAAGTTTATATTATGGATAGTAATAAACTAAATATCCGTTAAACTAACATCATAATTTCAATTCTTAGTATTACAAATAAAGGTTTAATGAAAATGAGTTGAGTTATGGGCAAGCTTTATCCGCAAAATTGGGGGTTTGAATCCTAGAAAGTTTTCTTCAAGTAGAGGTCATACCATTTAATCACTCCAAATTTCAGGGGTTTAAGCTTCTCTGCCTAACCTTTTATTTATCTAAAAAAAAAATATTAAAAATAAAGCTCCTGTGATTTGCATAAACAATGCCAGTTATCTTTCTTGAATTGAGTTCATCAGTTATCACATTCATCATGTATGTTTGGAAGGCGATAATAATTAGATAGCCAAAATCTACAAAAAAAAAAAAACAACCGACAAACACGATGGACACAATAGCAACTCTCCTGATACTTTTGCCAGACCATATGATGGGATTCATTAATTGATTAGTTGATTTTACAGTAAGCATATTAGCTAAAAGATTTTTTTAGAGTACGTGCATTGTTCCGATGCCCATAAAAATATCTGATATCCAGCAGTCATAACTTATTGTCATTTATCTACTCCACCTTATGCAGTACATACGCATTCATAAACTTTTGTGAACATATATATGCTCCCAAATGTTGGTAGAGAACCAAGACCAATAATTTCAAGATTTAAAGAATTAGTATAAAAGTATTTTATATAATTATTTAATTATGTAATTATCACTTCACTAAAAATATGTGTTTTATGTGAGAGAGGACTTGTATTTGGTATTAAAATGTATTGCGGTGTTAATATGTATAATGCTCAAACAACGTCACTCTTCTAACAAGCATAGTACTAATTTAGATTTGAGCAAATACATTATGCTGGCTAGGACCCCACTACCGTATTATCGTTATTCTACAGTTTCAACTTTGAGACATTATATATATGCTTGATCAGGTGAACCACTGGTGGCAACATCTTTAATTTCACCAAGAATTTCGGATCACATGTGCTAACTACAGTGCCGTACCTCTGATCACATAATGCATCTTAATCTTGCTGTTCCCCAACAAGCAAACTTCAAGCTTTTCACTATATCTTCTGCTTGATTATGTACTTCTTATTTATCACCATCAAATTCAATAATTGTCAAAGTTCAAGCAAATAATCGACATAATTAACCCTACCTAAAAATCTTGACAGTTAATTCTTCAAAATTTGTGTTGTTTGCTTCCATGCACTGCATGCTTCCAAATTGTGGTTGTAGATGCTTTTTCTTTTTCTTTTTTTTTTGATAGGATATCCACTTTTGGACGTAATGATTAATATTTTCATGTATTGTAGACTCATTTAAGCGGTTAGACACTGATCACAGATTTTAAAGTTGTTCCATTCTCTAGACGGAAATTAACCCATTGACACTTAATTAAGGAAAGAGATGGTCATTACCATCTTGTTTTAGCCTCATGGTTGTATATGCATTTGCATTGCAATTACTGCAATTATGAAAAATTCCCAAAAAAAAAAAAGGAATGATGGTACTGAGAATGCTATTGTGACGAAGAGACCACCAAAACAATAATATCATCCAGGTCACAATTGCAATTTCAAACCATTACCAGCCACAGATCTTCCAACACTACAAAGCACGTGTTATCATACGAGAATTGAGAGTGTCCTAGAATATGTTCTAAATGATTTGTAGAACCCAAAATAATTAAGTCAACCAAAACTGTGATCATTCATATAGTTTTGTTCTGATTCTATTTAGATTTTTCCTAAGAAGCACGGACATACTCATTTAGTGGCGTATTCATGTGTCGAACACGTGTCAATTTTCGACACCCACACAATATGCATTGGTATGCATCTAATTAAAAAATAATTTTTTTGAGCTCGAAAACGTATCGAATATGACTAGATACTGCTCTAATTCAATATGAGCTCAAAATCAACCCTACTTATTTAGTTGAACCTATATTGTTGGCTCATTTTATTTTGAAAATTCTTCAGTTAATCATAAAAGGACAAAAAAAATCACACACAAAAAAAAATTCTATAAATATATATACTGTGTCCGTGTCCTGTAATTTTTTGAATTTAGTGTGTCTCCATATCCGTATCTTGTTACGTATCTGTGTCACTGTCTGTGCTTTATAGGATTTTTCTTTTTCATTGCACTTTTGGAATCAAATGGGAGCTTTTTCAGATTGGACCAACCCATTAACGGTAGCTGTGTTTTATTGGTAGCGTCTTTTGTCTATCATTATTACACCTTAATTTAGCCTATAAGTAGCCTTTTACACAGTAAATTTTGAATGAAAGTACCAATTATTATAATTCAAAATTATAACAGTAATTTAACCTAAAAGATTAATTTATTGACCTTATTGAACATAAGAATCCTGTGATTTAATTGCAATAATGTTCAACTTACTTATTTACTCGATCTAAAACTCGTGATTAGGATCCTTAAATAGCAACTTCAGGAAAAAAAAAATTGCTTTAGGATAAAATGTTAAATATTCAAAGCCCACATATGGTTTTACTTCTTTTTATTTTTTTTAATCTACAGCTGATTTATGTTCCTCTTCAATCTCCATAACACAGGCTTACCCTATAAGATTACTTTATGTAATCAAGACCACAAACTTATGTCAATTATTTAAAAAAGAAAAACTCAAAATTGTACTCTCTAACTTTAGGGAGCTGCTGTTTAACATCATAATCTTTTATGCGAACTATATATATATATATGAATCTAAATATATAAAAGTAAAAAAAAAAGAGTCAAAATTGTTAGTTATTCTAAAAATATATGGTGGCATCATCAAGCGAATTATTTCATTTGTAAGATAAAGAATTAAAATTTTAAATTTGTCACTTTTGACTAATGCTTTGTGTTTAAGTACCATTTTTAACCCAAAATTACTTGAGTAATTTTTATAATAAAATATTTCTCTAACAAAATATGTGTTTGGTTTTGTATTTATAGAATTGATTTTAGGTAAAAATGAATTATGTTAAAATTGATTTTATTATAATTAATCTTAAAGTAATGTGATTTATGTTTGGTACTTCTTCTAAATGCAATTTTGATATAAACTAAGAAATTTCACTTTTCTCATAATAATCAAATTCTAGAAGCAAAAATTGACTTTGATGTCTAAAATTCACCCAATGTAAAATTGGCATAATATTTTTGAGAGTCAAATCGAAAGGCCTTATCTCTAGGTTATGTGAGACCTTAATACACCCCATTTTTATACTAAGGATTGGACAAAGACTTGGAGTGTGAAACTAGCTTAACTGGACAAAAGGGGTCCCATTAACAACCATAGGATAGATTCTAATATCATATTAAATTTTATGGTGATCATGATACTACACAATATCTATCAAACAAACTCAACCTCAAAAATTAGCTCAATAGTTGCCCAAGACTTATGAAAGTTATTTAGGCTTTATTTATAGATGATGTGAGATTTTAATAATTCCAATACCATATAATATAATCCAAACACACTCAAAACAGAGAACGTGGTCAAAAATAACATTGGAATAAAAGATTTGAGAGATGATTATATATTAAGAGTAAATTACCAACTCAACAACTTAATTCATAAAATGTTTACTGTACATGATTCATTTTGTCATATTTGGTAAATGTGAACCAGGGCATGTTTGGTGTGCTTTATTAAATATAATAAGATAAACTAATATTATTGTGATACTATTATATATTGTTTAATGTATACAACATATTCCATAAACCACTACAAAAAAAGGAAGAAGTTATTTTGTGGGGATTTTAAAATGTCACGAATACAAATTGTGCACTCTCTCCAAACTTACTGCAGAATTGGGCGGCACGGTGGGGTATACGGTGGTTTACTTGGAACGGTGGGGATTCAAAAGAGTGTCACTAATGCAATTAGCAGCGGAGTTTATATTAAAATGCCATAAATAAAATGCCATATAATTACATATTTCTTCTTGTAAGCTTATATATCATAATCCTCTTATAACTTAATACTGTATGAGAAGATTGGATTAGTTCTAATTAATTAACTTTTAATGAATTTAGATTTTATTTTTAATATTTTATTAAAATAAAATAATTGTTAATAAAATTGTTTCATAATAAATAAATACTACTAAAAAATAATATATAATATCAATTTAATTAAAAAGAATAAAAACAAAAATCATAATTGATAAATAATAAATACTAATAACAAATAAATATTTTAACTAAATAATAAGGGTTTTTCTTTTGGTGCCCTAAGAGTACTTGTACGCTTTTGTTTCAAGGGTTGTGATTGAATATTTGACAATTTTTATATTTCAACAAACTAAGTTAATGGTACACACACATAGCATCTTTTTAGTTACAAATAACTAAAATATACGAATGCTCTTAAATTTAATAAGAGTACCAGAGGAATCTCTTAATAATAGAAAATATAAAAATTATGAATTATTAACTCATTATATATATAAAACAAATAATATATAATATATAAAAATAAGGACTAATAATAAAAATATTTTAATTTAATATTTATTTTTAAATTAAAATTTAAATAATTGTAATTAAAAATGGAAAAATTAAAATATATAAAATATTGTAATTTATATTTATATAATTTATTGAAACAATAAATAATTATAAATACTGAAATAAATAATAACAATTAATAAATATTGACATAAATATAATGTTTGAAATTTAAAAATTATATTAAAATAATTAATAAAAATTTCATATTTTATTATTATTCTATCATATTTAATTTTTTCTTATAATATTAAATTTATGTATAATTAAATAACTATATCATAGAATATAAAATATAATATCTCATACAATATTACATCAAATAATTTATAATACTAAAATTTTATCAGATCTTATACAATAAACTCTTTCCCTATCTGCATACCAAATGGACCCTAACACATTAAAAAAATATTGTGAATGAATTTTACCATGCTTTTATGCAAATATGGCTAAATTTGCGCTTCATTTAGCACTAGTTAGCACCAAATATTAACAACAAGTCATTTCCATTCGTCGTTAACAAAATAACAATTCAAATTTTCCAGTTTATCAGTATTCTGTTCGAAAGTTTTCAGTGCTATTTGTGCTTAAGTATTTTTATTTAATATTACACTGCATATATTTTATTTCTATCCAAAATCCAAAATCTTGTGATATTTTCAAGTGAACACCTAATTACTAATTATCATTAATTAAATTTTAATTTCAATTATTCTTGTTTGATCATACGATCCAAATTGATTCATTTCATTTTCATAATAAATTGTTTTTCTCACTTAAGTCGTGTCATATATATTTAGAATGACTTAAATGAGAAAGGTAACACAATTAGTAACTTTACAAATAAGTGGGGAGAATTGTATAATCAAGTCTAGAATTGAAAAATACGTACAAGAAACATGTGATGTGACCCACAACACATGAGACCACCCAAAGGAACAAAATAAAATAACCCTCCTAAGCCACGAGGCTTGAGATAATTAGTAATTAGTTGAGCTGCTTAAAAATTTAATTCGTGTTTCAATTCCTGTCAGTACAAATTTGGAGAGGATTTTGTGGCCAAAATCAAAATCAATGTATGTGAATTTTATGCCTTGAAAGGACGCATTAATTACTATTTTCGATGGTATATACCCTAAATTCCCTTAAAGAAACATAAACCCTGTAACACTTCTAACATGGGACGCGGTCGGAGAATTATGAAGCATTTGTTTTTATTGTGACGGTCACTGATATCAGAAGCACAAGCTCCACCCACAATTCTCTCTATTTTTTTTACTCACAATTCTCTCACAGAGACTATCAAAGCTCGATGATGAAGCCTCAAAGGATGGAAACAAAGATAGTGAAGTAATTAGTGAAGTAGTTAGAAGCAGTTAGCCAGCTCATCTCAGTTGGTTGAACAGCTAGAGTTAGTTAGAGGATGCTTATAGGGTGTTCCTCATGTATAATTATCTGCTAGCTACTCCACTGGCTTTGTATATAAACTCAGTTCACGTGTAATGCAGAACATGAAAATCATTTTCACAGTTTCACTCATATTTTCTCTCTGTTCTTGCTTCCCTGCTTTCACTTTGAGAGACAGCACAAAGGAAGAGAAACTCTGAAGCTCTTTAGCTCACATAAGACACAAAGCTATAAGAAGCTACTCGCCCCCTTTTACTATAATTGTTATTTTTTTTTCATATTTAAAAATATTTGTCCATAGGTAGCACTAATTTTTTTACCATTTATATCTTTAATACGAATGTGTTAATTAACTTTTGAAAAAAAAATATGAAATTAAAATATAAAAAATCTAATAATTGATAAATTATAATGTACATATAAGAGCTTAAAAGTTAGAGTGTTATATTTTGATATTAAAGATAGGTTGCCTAACACCTGCTATATAAGACGATATTAATTATTTATATATATATATATATATGAAATCAAATGTAAGAAATATAATAATTAATTAATTATAACATACACATGAAAAATTAAAAATTGGGATATTACAATTTTTTTTTTTTTTTGGGCAGTTATTGTGATAGAGACTAAGCATTAGCTTGATTGTTGCTTCATTCACGTTTATCTGATCACATCGTACAGCAAGTTGCTTTCTTTAAGGCCAAAATCATTGAATAAAGGCAAAGGATTTTAACAACTACATTTATTGACCAAACTTGCATGAAAACGTGGTTGAAAAACTTCATAAATGATACTTCATCCATTTCTTTCTAATTGGCATTTTTGGGAATTATTTTTGTAGCAAATTAATTGTCATTATTTATTTTCAATGAATCATTAATTACTTTATATCTATTTTATCTTTTTTTTATTTAGGAGGAAAAAAAGTGGAGAGATTGAATGAATATGACCTTTAGGAGAAAGAGGAAAAGTAAGAGATTATGGTTGTCTTTTACTCTCTCTGTTCAATAATATTAGTCACCTTAGAAAATGTGATAAATATTGGTATATTCAAATGTGAATATATCTTGTTGGATTCATATATTAGAAACATTCACATCTTAATATACTCAATTTATCTCAGCTATTCAAGTTGACTAATATTATTGGATAAGGGAATATTTCATTTTTATAAAAGATTAATAAAATCTAGTTATTTTCTTAATTCTTATGCAAATGTCAAAAGATATATTTAGTATGAAATGGAGGGAGAAATGTTGAGAATGTGGCTGCTATACACAGAAAGTGTGGGCTTGATTTTGTTACTCATAGTCACAAGTATGGGAATGGCGAATATCTCACGGTTTCTTTCTCTTTTTTTTCCATGAAGTTTTGAGGGCTGTTTAAGAATTTATATGGTCGCCTCTATTTTTGTGGCGACTTTTGGTCTTAGGTGGTTTAGTGTTGGATTACATTGTGTTTATGTTTCTTAACCTTTGTTTTGCACTCTCTCTGTTTCATAGTAATTATAAATAACTAAACAATACATATATTAAGAAAAATAAAAAATATCTTGTAAAAAATATGTGAATTAATAAAATAAATTTTATATAATTATTATTAATTATTTTAATAAAATATATTGATTACTTAATTAATATATTTATATTAAGAATATAAATAAAAAATATTAATATTATCTAAATAGTTTACATAAATAAATATTTTAAAATGTTAAAAAGTCAAAAGTCAACTGTATTGTAAAATAGGGGGAGTATTTTTTTTTTTATTTGGCTCCTTTAGTTTTTTTCATTCTTGGGAAGTGTTTTGAGCCAGCAATAACTATCACTGAATAACAGCGGTGGTGACAGTCCATGCACCACATGAGAACGCAGAAAAATTTTCGTACATAAGGGCACCGTGTCTTTATTCTCTTATCTAATCCCTCAATTATGCAATAATAGTAGCTTTCGAAAATCATGTAATTTTAACGTATTAAAATACTGTAAACCACATTTAATAAAGTATAGACCTCTCTTAGTCTAAATTTCACCCCTTGTTCAATAATTAATTGGAGTATATCAATAGAGTATTCCACAAATATTATTTACGGATAATATTTTTCAATGAAAAGATAATTTCTTCTTATTAAAATATTATTTAAATATTTAAAAAGTGTGTTTATATTAAAATATTCATTTTATAACTATTAAATATGATAAATAGATAGAATATGTGAAAATTATTATCATATTTAATGATTATAAAATGAATATCTTAATTTATACTATTTTTTTTATATTTAAATAACACCCCTCCTCAAGTTAATTGTCATTTCGAATCATCGCCCCACTTGTTCATCAACCACAAATGGACGCCTTTAGCTCCATAAACACCCCAGCTCCCTAGTGTTTGCCCAAGACATATCCTTAAATTTTCCAATATGTTGACCGCACCATACTCTCTTAAAACTCAATCCAGTATATCTTCACGAGAAACTCTGAAAATCGATGGAGCATTTCGAATTAAAGATGAGTTGACCGAGCCAGTGAGTCCAAGGGGACAACACTTGGGCAACAATTATCTGTGCTTAAGCATTCTTGCTGTCTTAGAATTTGAAGCCCCAATCCATAACTTGCAACTTGTGTCCCTTGCTAAAGACACCTTTCTTTCCATCCCTCGCTTCACCTCTATAATGGTTCCTTTCTATATCCCTTTCTCTCTCACACACAAATATACATAATAATTATAGTGCTCATGGTCAACTTCTGTAGACACAAAATCATTTTCACAATTTCACTCATATTTTCTCTCTGTTCTTGCTTCCCTGCTTTTTCACTTTGAGAGACAGCACAAAGGAAGAGAAACTCCGAAACTATTTAGCTCACACAAGACACAAAGCTATTTTTTTTATTTTTTCATATTTAAAAATATTTGTCCATTTACAATAGGTAGCACTAATTTTTTTTACCATTTATATCCTTAATATGGTAGTGTTAATTAACTTTTGAAAAAAAAATAAACATATGAAATCAAAATATAAAAAATTTGATAATTGATTAATTATAACATACTTATAAGATGTTAAAATTTAGAGTGTTACATTTTGGTATCAGAGTTAGGTTGCCTAACACTTGCTACACGGGAGAATGTTGTTTATATATATATAATTAAATATATGAAATTAAAATATAAGAAATTTGATAATTGGTTAATTATAATATATGTATAAGAGGTTGAAAATTAGGGTTTTATATTTTGATTTTTGTCCGTTATTGTGACAGAGGCTGAGCATTAGCTTTTTTTTTTTTTTTTTCTTTTTTGGGTGCAAGACTGAGCATTAGCTTTATTGTCGCTCCATTCACTTTTATCATATCACATCGTACAGCAAGTTGCCTTCTGATCTTATAGGCTAAAATCATTGAATAAAGGCAAAGGATTTTAACAACTATATCTATTGACCAAACAATGCATGAAAAACGTGAAATGATTGGTTGAAAAACTTCATAAATGATAATTCATCCATTTCTTTCTAATTGGTATTTTTGGGAATTTTTTTTAGCAAATTAATTGTCATTATTTATTTTCAATGAATCATTAATTACTTTATATCTATTTTATCTCTTTTTTATTTAGGAGAAAAAAATAAGTGAAGAGGGATTGAATGAATATGACCTATAGGAGAAAGAGGAAAAGTAAGAGACTATCATTGTCTTTTACTCTCTCTGTTTAATAATATTAATCACCATAGGAAATGTGATAAATTGGTATATTCAAATGTGAATATATCTTGTTGGATTCATATATTAGAAACATTCACATCTTAATATACTCAATTTATCTCAGTTATTCAAGTTGACTAATATTATTGGATGAAGGGAATATTTTATTTTTTTAAAAGATTAATAAAATCTAATTATTGCCTTAATTCTTATACAAATGTCAAAAGATATATTTAGTATGAAATGAAGGGAGAAATGTTGAGAATGTGGCTGCTATACATAGAAAATGCAGGCTTGATTTAGTTACTCATAGTCACAAGTATGGGAATGGCGGCGATTTCTTAGGCGGAGGAATGTCTTGATTCTTATGCGAATATCTCACGGTTTCTTTCTTTTTTTCATGAAGTTTTGAGGGTTGTTTAAGAACTACATGGTCGCCTCTATTTTTGTGGTGGCTTTTGGTCTTAGGTGGTTTAGTGTTGGATTACATTGTGTTTATGTTCCTTAACCTTTGTTTTGTACCCTCTTTATTTCATAGTAATTGTAAATAACTAAACAATACATATATTAAGAAAAATAAAAAAATAACTTGTAAAAATTCATATAAACTAATAAAATGATCTTTATATAATTATTATTATTTATTTTAATAAATATATTGATTACTTAATTAATATGTTTATATTAAGAATATAAATAAAAAAATATTAATATTATCTATAGTTTAAATAAATAAATATTTTAAAATGTTAATAAGTCAAAAGCCAACTGTATTGTAAAATAGGGGGGGTATTTTTTTTTTTTTATTTGGCCCCTTTTGTATTTTTCATTCTTGGGAAGTGTTTTGAGCCAGCAATAACTGTCATTGAATAACGGCAGAGGGACCACTTGTGACAGTACAACCAATGAAAACGCAGAAAAATTTTCGTACATGAGGACACCGTGTCTTTATTTTGTTATCTAATCTCTCAATTAGATATTAATAGTAGATTTTGAAAATCATGTAATTTTAATATATTAAAATACTGTGAACCACATTTAATTTAATAAAGTATTAAATGAAGTATACATTTTACTTAGTTCAAATTTTACATCTTATTTAATAATTAATTGGAGTATATCAATAGAGTATCCTACAAATATCATTTATGAATAATATGTTTCAATAGAAAGATATCTCCTTATTAAAATATTATTTGAATATCTAAAAAATGGATTTATATTGAGACATTCATTTTATAATTATTGAATATGATAAATAAATAGAATATTTAAGAAGTACTATTATATTTTATAATTATAAAGTGAATATCTTAATTTATGTCCATTTTTTAAATATTTAAATAACACAAACCCTCAACTTAGCTGTCATTTCGAATCATCGCCCCACTTGTTCATCAACCACAAATGGATACCTTTAGCTCCATAAACACTCGAGCTCCCTAGTGTTCGCCCAAGACATATCCTTAAATTTTCCAATATTTTGACCGCACCATACTCTCTTAAAACTCAATCTAGTATATCTTCACCAGAAACTCCGAAAATCGATGGACCATTTCGAAGATGAGTTGACCGAGCCAGTGAGTCCAATGGGACAACACTTGGGCAACAATTATCTGTGCTTAAGCATTCTTGGTGTCTTAGAATTTGAAGCCCCAATCCATAACTTGCAACTTGTGTCTCTTGCTAAAGACACCTTTCTTTCCATCCCTCGCTTCACCTCTATAATGGTTCCTTTCTCTATCCCTTTCTCTCTCACACACAAATGGAGCATTGATACAAATTATATATACATAATAATTATAGTGCTCGTGGTCAACTTATGTAGCCACAAAATAAAGCACACCGTTTTCACTATTTATGAGTATTAAATTTTATTATGTATAATGTGATCTTTTCATTGATGAAAACGTGCCCACATGTTTGATGAGAACAGGTTGTTGACCCAAAGGGAGTGAAAAGATGGAAACAAGTTGAGGTGAACCTTGAGGAACATATCATTGAGCCTAGATTTTGTGATGGCATGTCTTTGGATTCATATGACAAGCAATTTGGTGACTACTTATCAAGCATAGCAATGGAGAAGCTGCCACAAAATAAGCCATTGTGGCAAGTCCATGTGATCAAATAGCCAACAAGCAAAGGTGCTGGGGCCTTAGTGTTCAAATTTCATCATGCAATTGGAGATGGGTACACCATCATGGGCCTCGTCCTTTCTTTCTTACAAAGAGCTGATGATCCCTCCATCCCTTTGTCATTTCCATCACGTAAGCCATCTAAACAAGAAAATACTAACAAATTCTCCATCAAGAGAGTGCCAGAGATTCTCTCCATGGCCTTTTATTCCATGTCAGATTTTGGATGGAGCTTGCTGAAAAGCAATTTAGTTGAAGATGACAGAACACCTATAAGGTCTGGGGTTGAAGGAGTAGAGTTCCGGCCAACCACCATATCACACATCACATTTTCGATTGACCATATCAAAGAAATTAAGTCTAATCTCGGAGTGGTATGGTCTAACATTCCTTTTATTATTATTATTATTATTATTATTTTGAATATTTCACTTTATCCTCTAAATTATAGATAGTGTGTATTTTAGCTTTTAAACTTTAAAAATATTTAGTTCAACTCCTTGAATTTTCTTAAATGTGCAAATTGATCCTTGTTAATTTTTTCATCAATTGTTAAACAAATTATAACAAATTCAATAATTTTAGGTATCAAATTGTATATTTAGGAAAGTTCAAGGGTGAATTTACACATATCTTGGAATTCAAGGACACAGTACACTTATTTTGGCTAAAATATACATTTATGAAAATTCAAGTATTTGATTTGCATATTTTTAAAGTTTATAGACTAATAAAAAATCTAAGGGATAAAGTGTAATTTTCTTTCTTTTTTTAACATGACAACTTTATTTAAATTTTTTTTATCTGTACTAAGATTTTAGACATCTTCTTCCATAAACTACAACATAATTGAGTTTTACTAACACTAGAAAAATGTTACTAAATCATATTATGATATTAGTAAAACTTTTTAGCAACATTGACTACATGTTACATTTGAAAAAATGTTACTAAAGAATTTTAATAACATTTGCTATATTTTTAGTAACACTTTTCAAATGTTAGTAAAAAGTTTTAGCAACACTTCTTAATAATAAATATTGTCAAAAATTGAATATGATGTGGTGATATTTGTGGGTCGATTGTGGTGAAGATGAATGTGATAGCATAACCGGTAATGTATGAGAAATCCTTTCACTAGACTTAATTAATTACATAACTAAAACCAACAATTAGTAATACATGGTGCCCGACATTTTCTTGCGAACTAAATAGATTCGCTATTTGTATAATTGGAATCATCACTTGTTTATACATGATTCAACATTAATAGAAAAGACTACACCATATTCAACTTTTAATAACATTTATTATTAAGAAGTATTGTTAATTAAAACTTTTTACTAACATTTAAAAAGTGTTATATACTAAAAATATAAAAACTATTCTTAAAATTCCTTAATAACAATTTTTTAAGTGTAGCATATAGTCTATACTGGTGAAGAGTTTTACTGATATTATTATATGATTTAGTAATATTTTTCAAGTATTAGTAAAACTCAAGTTATGTTGTAGGATGTCCACCATTACAGACTTTATATAATTAATAGTAGTACTACGAAAAAAAATTGACATCATATATATGGAGGTTATTAATTGGATGAAATTATTGTTTTTTAAGAATCGCTTAACAACTTAACAATCAATAAACTCAAAAATATCCATATTTATACATTATTTAATCTATTCACTTCTTGGTTTTTTTTTACCTATTATTTTACTCATCCAACATAGTTGAGAAGGTTTCAGCGAAAGATTATCTTGCACGTTGGAAAATAACAAATAAATAAATAAATAAAGCTCTATATCCCTTCATTATTCTTTTGTTTCAGAGTCTTCTGCTTACAATTACGAGCTACATGGGAATGTTAAGAGTAACCATTGCAACAGAAGAGGGGTTCATAGATGAGCAAAAACTAGTGTGCAACCTGAACAAGGCCTTTGAGACAATACGTCGTGAAGCAGCTAATTAAGGAGAATATTCCTACCTGAAGCAATTGTCGTAGAGTCAAATTCTTAGTGACTCAAAATATACTTGGAAGGGAAATAAGATTTATGATTCTAGTATATCACATATTCTCTATTTGTCAAATGCTTCGTAAAATTGGGTTTCACTTTTTCGGTGTGTGGAAATTAGACCAATTAAGGTTTTATTTGGTTCTGATTTGTGCTAGAGTGCCTTGTATCATCATGTGAAAGACAATGTTACCTGACTTAAAGTTTCTATCAATCAGTTAGATTAGTTAGTTTGCTATCTTATCAAGTAAGCAAGTTTGTTATTCTGTTATTCCTTCTA
Source organism: Dalbergia cultrata (assembly GCA_031216105.1). NCBI lineage: Eukaryota > Viridiplantae > Streptophyta > Magnoliopsida > Fabales > Fabaceae > Dalbergia > Dalbergia cultrata. The sequence goes on along the minus strand of CM062353.1, from coordinate 73,106,528 downwards.
ACCACGTATATATATTCTTCCTCCCTTGTAATCGTACAGTGAGATCAATCATTCTTTCTAAGCAATCAATACATTGAAATTTTCTTTCTTTCTCTCGAGCTCTGCTTCCAATTGGTTCTCTCAGTAGTGTGGTTTCTGGTACCATTTTACATGGTATCAGAGCTCTTTCTTCGGGAAGGGCTCTGCCACTGACTTCGCTGCACATCTCTGAAAATGGCAAACCAAGACACACAACCAATGGACCTTTAGAACTTGATGAATCTGCTCAACCAGTTCTCCGCCCTTCAAGCTCACATCTCGAAGATCAATGTGAACCCAACAACAGACCCAACAAGTCCCTACTACTTACATCCTTCTGAGAGTCCTGGTATTCCTCTAATCTCCATGACTTTGAATACTCAAAATTATCACACTTGGTCTCGACACATGTGGCTTGCCTTGAAAACTAAGAACAAGATCAAATTTATTGATGGGTCAATTACTAAACCCGATAAGGATGATCCTAGTTTTGACGCTTGGGACAGATGTAATACATATGTAGTTTCTTGGATCAATTTGTCTCTTAGCCAAGAAATATCTCGTAGTGTCATTTGGATTAATGTGGCACATGATTTGTGGGAAGATCTCAAGAAGAGATATTATCAAGGTGACATTTACAAGATTACAGAATTGAATGAGGAACTTCACTCAATCAAGCAAAGTGATATGAATGTCACTGCTTACTTCACCAGATTGAAGAGTATATGGGAAGAATTGGAATCTTTTAGACCTGTTCCAGGTTGCATAACATGTAGTGGAACATGTGAGTGTGGTCTAGCAATGGTACGAGGCTATAAACAAGAAGACTATGTGGTACGTTTCTTGCGTGGCCTCAATGAGCAGTACTCCACGGTGCGATCACAAATCACGTTGATGAAACCCCTACCTAATATTGATTCAGCCTTTTCTTTACTGGCTCAACAAGAAAGGCAGATGAATTCTGAAATCCAAGAACCAAAAACACTTCTTGCTGAATCAACAAATTCCTATAATGGAAACTCCACCTTCAGAGGACGAGGTAGAGGCAGAGGTGGCCGATTCTTATCTTCAGGTCGTGGACAAGGAGGGCGATGTAGTTTCAAAATGTGTTCTCACTGTGGAAAACCAGGCCACATAATAGATACGTGCTATAAGAAACACGGCATACCTGCTCACCTCAAACAGCAAAATTATGGGCTGCAAATCACATATCCACTGATGAGAATGTTGATATTAGTGAACCTAATCTTTCAAATCAGATGGAAATGAGTGGGAATTCAGAACTTACTCTGACTCCAGAGCAAAGGCAAACATTGATAGCAGTACTTCAGTCTCAAGAGTCTTCAACCTCTCGTAGTGCCATTAACCACCTTTCCACCATTGATCTCCAAAACAAAAACACCCCAGATAGCCCAGGTATTACTAGAGTTATGGCCCTTAATACTTCTGTTAAAACCAAAACTTGGGTAATTGATACTGGTGCTACAGACCATGTATCATTTTCCCTTGATGTTTTTCAATCTTATCACCACATAAAACCAATCTTAGTCAAATTACCAGATGGCACACAAACCATCACAAATATTTCAGGAACTGTTTTCTTTTCAAATCAACTCTACCTAACTAATGTTTTGTTCATACCTTCTTTTACATTTAATTTGTTATCTGTTTCGAAACTAACCAAATCCCTGAACTGTCACTTTCTTTTCACTGACATACAATGTAAGATACAGGATTCCCCTTCATTGAAGATGATTGGTGCAGCTGAAGAAAGGAATGGTCTCCATATAATGAAAGCACCATCAGCTCAAACTACACCAAAATCGCCTCAGATTCTATCAGCGAAGTCATTTACATCTCACATGCCCTTATAGCATCTTAGGTTAGGTCATTTACCTCAAAATAAAATGGTTGTAATGCAAGAGCAATTTCCATTCATAGATTGTACATTCAATAATAGGCCTTGCGAGCCTTGTCATTTTGCCAAACAAAAAAGGTTACCATTCCCTTCAAGTGTTACAAAGTCTATACATTCTTTTGATTTGATTCATATTGATATTTTGGGTCCATTATGAATTCCATCCACTGCTGGACATAAGTATTTTCTCACAATAGTAGATGACATGACTAGATTTACTTGGATCTATTTCATGAAATTTAAATCTGAAGCTTCAACACTAGTAAAAAAATTTGTGTCATTTATTGAAACTCAATTTCATAAAACAATAAAATGCATCAGAACAGACAATGGAGTTGAATTTTCCATGAAAGAATTTTTCACTTCAAAAGGAATACAACACCATACCTCATGTGTTGAGACTCCTCGATAAAATGGAATAGTGGAGCGAAAACATCAACACATCCTAGCAGTAGCTAGAGCTTTAATTTTCCATTCAAATGTTCCAAAATGTTTTTGGCATTATGCCATAGCACATGCTGCACACTTAATAAACAGACAACCCAGCAGCTATCTACATAATACCTTACCATATCAGAAATTATATGACACATTACCTGACTTAGAGTCCCTTAAAGTTTTTGGATGTCTAGCTTTTGCAACTACTCTAGTGAATAATAGAAATAAACTGGATCCTAGAGCTAGAAAGTGTGTTTTCTTGGGATACAAAAATGGTACAAAAGGTTTTGTGCTTTATGACATGCATACCAAGGAACTGTTCATTTCCAGAAATGTCATTTTCTATGAAGATTGTTTTCCATTTGCTGCACAATCAGATTCAGACACCACACATGAATTGCCCACCCATATTCCACATCAACTAGATCCCTTCACATATGATTGTTACACACAACAACCTATGCAATCCATACATACACTGCCAGTCTCAATACCTTCCCAACAATTAATACATCCACCTACACAGTCCCCTCACATCACAGACACACACATTACACCCATAATCACAGAAAACCATCCACAACAATCACACATCAGAAAATCCACCAGAAACAAAAAGCCTCCCTCCTACTTAAAGGACTTTCATTGTATGGTGGCCACCTCCTCTCCAGTTCCCCTATCTTCATGCAGGTATCCATTATCTAATTACATGTCATACTCATTTTTATCACCCAAACAAAAAGCTTTTTCCCTTGCCATTTCCTCTAACCCTGAACCTAGCACCTATGCTGAGGCTGTAACTCATGAGAACTAGAGGAAAGCCATCTCTGCAGAACTAGATGCTTTGAATCAGAATAAGACATGGAAACTTACTCGCCTTCCAGCTGGCAAGAAGGCCATTGGGTGCAAATGGGTTTTCAAAGTGAAGTTTAACCCTGATGGGAGCATTGAAAGACACAAGGCCAGGCTAGTAGCCAAAGGATTTACCCAAATCCCTGGTCTAGATTACTTAGATACATTCAGCCCTGTTGTGAAAATGACTACACTTCGACTATTATTGTCAATTGCAGCAGCCAAACAATGGCATGTCCAACAATTAGATGTTAACACAGCCTTCCTCCATGGTGATTTAGAGGAAGAAGTTTACATGGAAGTGCCCCCTGGCCTCTCTGTCTCACAACCAGGACTTGTATGAAAGCTAGAAAAATCATTATATGGACTCAAACAAGCCAGCCGACAATGGAATGCAAAATTAACTTCTATCCTCCTTAATTCTGGGTTCATTGTAATACCTCGAATTTTAAATAAAAGAGTTAGACAAATTTTTCGAACAAAAAGAGCATCAGTCATCGTTAATTGTCAGTTCGAATCCTATCTGCCATCAGGAGTTACGAATTTTGCTAAGTCTGGGCCCTACACCTCCTTGGAGGGCCATATGATAGAGTAACATTCTTGGAACCAAAAGTCCCGGTAATTGTTCCTTAGAGAAAACTGAGTTAAAGAGTGATTTTTAAGGAATTTTTTGAAATCTTTAAACAACCCGTTTCTAATGTTTAAGTTTATAAAACCGTGAAAATTTTCTGATTTGAACTAAAACCCAAAAATGTAGATTGGGATTGGGTTGGATTTTGATTTTTTAGACATTTTCTTTGAATCCAAATAAGGGGTATTCCCTTATTTACATTTATGTTTAAAAGTTAATAGGAAATAAAAGTTAAAAAGGAAATGAATGATTTAACTTTAATTAAGAAATGTAATAAGTTAGTTTTAGAGAGGAGGAGACTATAGACACCATCCTGGACAGTGATAAACCTTTGGGTGAGCGCCGCAGATCAATCAAGTCGCAGACCATTTTTTATGCTCTCTGGTGAGCGCTGCAGCCCTAAGAGCGCTGCAGCCAACAGCAAGATAAGCGGTGCGAGAGACGCTCTTTGGTGAGCGCTGCAGCGGTCGACAGATGATTTAAAAACCCTGTTTCGGGTTCCAGAACACTCTCTCACCATTTTCACCCCCAACCCCGAGCTCTCTCTCTCCCAAAACGTGTTTCTCACCCCAAAAACTCCATTTCTTCCTACTTTTCTCAATCTCTAACCCCAATCTTTTGTTCCTAAGGCTTTAAGGTATGTTGTTCTCTTGGTTCTGCTTTCTTTTCTTCAGTTCCTTCTTGTTATTAGAGTGTGTCTCCATGCTTTTCGAGGGAGAGAAGTTCTCTACCTTATTAGAGATGGATTCTTGAGTATTTAGAGGTTTTAGAGGTTGATTTAGAGTTTCATTACTCCTGTATCAGATACTGCTGTCAGTTCTGCCTCCTATTAGGCTGTTGGTGTTAGCACTTCTCTGTTCACCCCTCCAGGTGAGTGGGTTCTCAGCTGTGACTTCTATATTCTGCATTAGAGTTATTTTCATGAAAGTATGATTTAATGATTGATTTTAGAAGAAATACTGTTCAAGGACTGAAATTACTGTTGGATTATATATCTTAGAGCTATTGATTTTAGAGCATGAAATGTATTTTTGAGAAAACTCATGGGACCATGTTTGTTGAATTGATTTTAAATGTATTGGATGATAATGATGATTATGGAAAGCTTTTATGAATGGTTAAGACTTGAATATGCTATTTAGAGAAGAGAATGAAATTGAGACTGTGAACATAGCTATTTTGAGATATGCTGTTGAGAATTTTAGTATGGAAACTTGATGGTTGAATTATATTTTAGCAAATTAAACAGAGAACAGTTTTAGAGCTTGAATCTGATGAGATTCAAAATAGCTGGCGGATACATACTTTGTGAGTTTATGAAATCACGAATGTCTATTCAGGGTAATCTCTTAGGCATGATTTCATAGCCATGGTTATGCTAAAGTCAGATTGTTAGAGTTGTATACTCGTAACAACTGCCAGCTACATATTCTATGGCTTTGAAGTCACAATGCCTTTGAACTGGTGACCCTTTAGACACGATTTGATAACCACAGTTATGCTAAGGTCGGACCGTTAGAATCCAATAGATTCAGAGTTCACAGAGTTAAAAGATTTTAAGGATTCTTATATTTAATTGTTTATCTAGTTAGGCAGTAGCTATAGAGAAACAGACAGCGAGTTAACGGCTGAATGATCGTTAACCTTGGTACCAAGTTGCCTAAGGGCAATCTCCCAAAGCAGACCAGAGAATGGAACCTATTTAGGTGTCCACATTAAGTCCCCAGTGAGGCCCGTGGTCCTGCACTGGTGGAGCGTAGTAGACCGTTCAGTGTGGTGAGGCACGTGTCTGGCACCCACTAGAACAAATCAGACCTTTCTGGTTCTCTAAGAGCTACTATATTATGAGCTTATATGATTTTAGGTATAAAAGTAAATTGAGAATCTGATTATAGAATTTGTGATATGATGAATTGAGCATATTTATATATATATTTGTATATATGTATATCTACATATCAGACATAACCAGAGACTCCTGTTTACTAGACTATTGTTGACCTTATTTATGAAAATGACAATTTGATTATGTATATGCATATATGAAATGTTTTAAGACCGTTATAGTGTTATTATGATATTATGCATTGTTTCCTTGATGTCCCATGGAAGGGGGTTTCAGGTGAGGATTCACTCACTGAGTTTTGGTTGCCAAACTCACCCCCTCTACTTTCATCTCCATTACAGGTATTCTTCCAGCAGCATTATAGATTCAGTGGTAAGCTCCATTTGAGTAAAGCACTTTCATTTCGTCTAGAGTGCTCCAGTACATTGCAGGCAGGGTCCCGGACCTTAGAGCATGGCTCATGTATTGTATAATATGACAGTATATTCAGACTTTGTACTGAACCACTTAACTGTATTAATTATGGATATTTTGACACAGAGAACTTATGTTTATAGTGTGATACAGCCTCAGACTTTAGAGGCAGTTTATAAGGATTTTAGACAGAGGTAATGATTTAAAAACAGATGATTTACATGTTTTAAATGGAATGTTATATTAAATAAGCTTTGAGCATCATATTTACAGAGCATTCCAGGTCACGAGGCTTACATGAGAGTGGAATTTCTCACGTGCCGGTCATGTGCCCGAATCGAGTCGTGACATTCATACAGTCCAAATCTGATTATTCCCTATTCACTAAGACCTCTCCAAGTGGATTCAATGCAATCTTAGTCTATGTAGATGATCTAGTACTTGCTGGAGATTATATTAGTGAAATCAGAAAAATCAAACAGCAACTAGATGATCTCTTTAAGATTAAAGACCTTGGTGATTTAAAGTTTTTCTTGGGCATGGAAGTAGCAAGAAGTAAGGCTGGTATTGCCCTCTATCAAAGAAAATATGCACTAGACCTCATTCAAGATACAGGTATTCTAGGAGCCAAACCTGTCACAACGCCAATGGACTATACTCTCAAGCTTTCCAAGGATTCTGGAACCCTCTTACCAGATTCCACCAGCTATAGAAGATTGATTGGTCGGTTAGTTTATCTAACAAATACCAGACCCGACATTTCCTTTGTAGTTGGCAAACTGAGTCAGTATTTGGATTGTCCAACAACTGCTCACTTGCAAGCTGCACATAGAGTCTTAAGGTACCTGAAACAAGCTCCAGCCTCTGGCCTCTTCTTCTCGTCCACTTCAGACTTAACACTCATAGGATATGCTGACTCAGACTGGGCCACATGTTCAGACACCAGAAGATCAATATTGGCTTATTGTTTTTTCCTTGGAACCTCCTTGATCTCTTGGAAAAGTAAGAAACAGGTGACTGTGGCCAGATCATCTTCAGAGGCTGAGTATAGGGCTCTGGCACAAGCCACATGTGAAAGCCAATGGTTATCTTATCTACTTGTAGATTTCAAGCTTCCCATCACCAAACCAATTGCTATTTTTTGTGATAGTCAATCTACTATTCATATAGCAGCGAATCCCGTTTTTCATGAGCGGACAAAGCACATCAAAATTGACTGCCATATAGTTCGAGATAAAATACAATGTGGTTTGATTCATTTGTTACCTGTCAAGACAACAGAACAAACAGCAGACATACTAACTAAGGCCCTTGCTCCTGGTTCATTCTCTGCCATTTTTTCCAAGCTTGGAATGCTCAATTTTCACTCTCCTGGCACCCCAAGCTTGAGGGGGGTGTTACCTGACTTAAAGTTTCTATCAATCAGTTAGATTAGTTAGTTTGCTATCCTATCAAGTAAGCAAGTTTGTTATCAAGAAAGCAAGTTTGTTATTCTGTTATTCCTTCTAACCACGTATATATATTCTTCCTCCCTTGTAATCGTACAGTGAGATCAATCATTCTTTCTAAGCAATCAATACATTGAAATTTTCTTTCTTTCTCTCGAGCTCTGCTTTCAATTGGTTCTCTCAGTAGTGTGGTTTCTGGTACCATTTTACAGACAATTTGTTTCTAATCCATTGATGTTTACTAGTAGCAGAATAACCTCTTGGTGTGTAATGAAAGCTTAAAATTAACGATCCTCTTACTAGAACTAGAATCCTTCTAGCAAAAGGAAATGCCTTAAAATATGAAGTTTTAGGCGCTTGAATAAATTATTTATGGTAAAGAAAGGCGTACCACATATTAAGATCTTAATTACACTTATCGAATGTGGTTAAATATATTCAGAAGTTAATGTGGTGAATAAATTTAATCATATTTTTTTGAATATTTAGCCATTCTTAAAAATATCTAGTCCGAAGTTAGTTGCCTTATGTATCGCAACCTTGATTATGGGGATCCTTTTTCTTTTACTCTTTCATCTCATCAAAGCCAAATTGTAGAGGCTAGAGGCTAGCTACGGCAAAAACCCACCTTACATCTCATCACTATCATGCATGCTTGTTACGACCCAATTTAGGAACATGACCGACACGTAAAAAAATATCATCCCCACATAAGCCTTCTAGGTATCCAAGAGGTTATTATACTTTTCATAATCTGTTATACTTTTCATTCTGAAAATATATCTTCATCTAAATCTTTATTCAAAACTTGATATATGAAACATAAGGCTGAAATATTCTAATATACAAAGCTCTAAAAATATTTCAATCATATTCTGAAAATCGAATCATAGGTACATAAACCATTTCATCACATGCTCTCAATCTTAAATCTTAAAAATCAGCTTAACATTTTAAAAACTGAATTATGAATACATATCTATCTTGTTATATAAGTTCTAATTGCAATTTACTATTTCAATTCTATACTTGAAATATGTAAATATACATAGATGCTCATAAATCTGAATGTAAATACATAATCTAAAACTAAATGCATAACTCAGATTCTATCTGTATATCTATTGGAGCACTCTACTCTAATAATTCTAACCTAAGCCTTACTGCAAAGTCAAGCTTGCCACTGGATAGTCATGCCATCGGATCGATGGATCGAACAAAACCTATACCTACAACTGTGAAGACGAAGGGAGAAGGGTGAGTCAGTGGACTCAATGAATTGATTCTCACTCATCACCTACATGAAACAACCAAGAATATACATAATACAATATACACGCAATAATCATAAACCATTTGATGTATACAAACATAGCTATCTAAGAAAACACTTTTCATTCCATAGTTTCATAAACAAGCTGTGAATATCATATTTTTGTTTTCAATTTATTTTTCTTTTCTATTTTTTCTGTACATTTGAATTTAAATTTAATTTCAATTGACCAAAACAATCAAAAATAAAAAAGATCAAAATCAAATCAAAATTTTAATTGACTCAATCAAAATCAAATCAAACTTTTAACTGACTTAACCCTAACTGCCTCCCAAAATCTCTCCCCTCTACTATCTATATAATAATAACTCTCATCAGAAAAAAAGGAGGCAACAGAGAGAGACGGTGACTGTGAGTAACAGATAGTGAGGCGCATAGCAACAGAGGGTGATAGAGAATTGAGTTTTCATTTTAGATCATAGGAGTTTAGCAAGGTAAAGTAAATTCCATAGCATGTGCATATCATAATCTCTATATACACTTTCCTTCATCTTCACTAACATCATCACCACCACCATCTCACCCAAAGAAGCCAAACCTGTAGCCTCATCACCATAGCTTTCCTCTCATGTTCATCATCAATACCATCATGTAACCACCAGCCACCTCAACCTCGTCTTGACTGCCTCACGCAACAAGAAGAAGAAGAGTTATTGCCACTATTATGAGCTCGAACAATCCAATACCGCCAGTTTGCCGTCACATGTTGAGGTCCCGTGAGATCAACATCATGATGCTCCATTTTTTTTCACAGCCTTCTTGCTGCCTTGCCCCCTACCTGTGTCTTCCTTATTTCAATTTGTCATAATGAGTCAATATAGTAAACTGACTTTTGTTTTTTTTTTATTGTTTTTTTCTTCTTTTCTTTGTTTGTTTACGTTTTTTTCTTCCTTTTCATTTGTTTACGGTAAGTTCTTTGTTTGGCTTTTATTTCATTAATGCTTGTTAGTTTGGTTCAGGAGCTTTTCGTTTCTTTTATTTAGTATTTTATTGTCCTTTTATTTTATTTTGTGTCAGGTTCTTTAATTTTTCATTTTTATTTCATTAAGTTTGTTAGTTTGGATGTCTGCGCTTTGTTTCTCGAGGATGGATTGTTTAAGATTAGAGTTTGGTTTAGAATAAGTTGATTTGGTATTTTCCTTAAAAAAAAAAACAAAAAGCTTGTTTTTCTTATTTATTTAATTTTCTGGTCAAATTTTTAATTTCATGCAACAACTTGTGATGTTCCTTAAGTTTCACAAGAGTGCAAGGGTTTATTGTATAGTTTATACTATCCTGAGTCCTATGCAAAAATGGAATTTTTATTTTTTTAGTAAATCAATCCAACACACACTTATTTTCTACAAGAACGATGTGGCTTTGAGTTCCTCATTGCACCAGCAAATATGTCGACATAGCCCACAACTATGAAGCCAAAGTTAATTTTCCTTTAAATTTTTGTTCTCTTCCTTTTTACATTTTTATCTTCTTATTATTTATTCATTTATTTGTATATAATTGTTATATTTTGGGGGGGAAAATAAAATAAGTATTATTAAATTATAATTTAATTTGCATAATAACTCTACAGTAACCGCATTTATATGAATGTATTAGGGGTGTAGTGGGATTAGGTTTTCACCTTTCCCTAATCATAATTAGACTCTCGGATTCAAATCTTTATTAAATAGACCAGTTTTACAAATCAAAAAGTTTTCCAATTTTTAGCCAGAATTAAAATTGGTGGCGATTCCATTTTTAAATTTATTTTTATAAATAAATGTTTTTGTTGTCATTTTGTTATTATGCTCTCTCGGGATGTTGCAACACAAGCATTTCTAAATTCCTAAGCAATCATGGAATCCATTTTATTTGAAGTACGGTAGAGCCTCGAGAAATAATAATTGCTTCTATCAACTGAAAAGGTGGTGCTCAGTCCCTGGCAAATCACATCCTTGGTGGACAAGCTATGGGCACTCAACTAGGTCCTGTTTTCTTTGGTCACTGGGGCGATGTTGTCCTCTAGCAGACAACTTAGTACCAAGATTAACGATCTTTTACAGCCATTAATTAACTGTCTATTCCTCTATATCTACCTCTAAACCAGTTTGACAAATTCCATTTAGATATTAAAGCTCTTAAAACTCTTAGTACTCTGAAAACTAGATTCATATAGCTCTAATAATCTGACTTTACATAATTATGGTTATGAAATCATGCCCAAGGGATCACTGGCTTTCAAGCATTTTGATTTCAAGCCTACATGATATGTATCTAGCAGCTGCTATGAATCATACTGAAATTTCATACTTCTTTATACCATAAAGCTAAAGTTCTAAATTTATATATCAAACTAGCATATTTTTATAACCTGATAACTTTAATATCATACTTCAAAATAAAAGGATTCATGATCATAAAAATTGTAAAATTGTAATAACATACGTGCTCAAAAGCCATTGACAGATGTTTAAAAACTTTAATGAACTAGCTAACTCATATAGATTTTTCAACGAATCTCTTGAACAACATATAAAACATTTTTTATAACATTCAACATAACAATCATGATTTCATAGTTTTCTAAAATACATTTTCCATGCTATAGTTAAAATCATTATCTTTGCCACATATGAATGTGTTAGTTAGCTAATAATCAACATATTACCAAGATGAGTAATAATGACTATACGAAGAAAGTTTTATGAATTCATATAATTTTATACATTTATTATTATTTTTTACTTTAATATGTGTGTTGTTTGATTTCTTTATAATTATTGTGAAACAGCCAAAGTATTAGTTTTATTCTTACTTCATTCACTTTTCTCATATCACAGTGCACAGTAAATAGGCAAAAACATTGAACAAAACAAGGACATTTTAACAACTACGTCTATTGACCAAACAAAGCATGGAACATGTGAAATGATTGTTGAAAAACTTCATAAATGATATAATTCATTCATTTTTTTAAATTGTCATTTTTGGGAATTATTTTTGTTTCAAATTAATTGTCCTTTCAAATTTTTTATTAATTATTTTATGTCTATTTTATCTCTCTTTTCATTTAGGTGAGAGAATGAGTGGAGAGAGATTGAGTAGATATGACGTAATGAAGAGAAAAGAAAAATAAAAAGAGATGATTGTCTTTTACTTTATTTTTTTCAGGCAAATTAATGAGATCTAATCCTAATATTAATTCTTATGCAAATATGAAAAGAGGCATTTAATATAAAATGAAGGGAGTGGCGTTGAGTGGCGTTGACCACGTTCTGCTATGCACAAAAAAAGGGTGAGCTTCCAGGGGAAGATGGTTTCCAAGCCATTTTCTTTAAGGAAAATTGGGAACTAATCGGTGATAAGATGACACAGTTCATCATGGAGGTTTGGAGGAATCCAACCCTTTTAAAAAGTGTGAATAATACAATGTTGGTTCTCATTCCAAAGACAAACAACCCGGAGTTTGTCAACCAATTCAGGCCCATCTCTCTTTGCAACGTGAATTACAAAATTGTATCCAAAATCTTGGTTCAGAAAATCAAACCTCTTCTACATGATAAAATCGCCCCGAATCAAGCTAGTTTTATCCCGGGGAGGAATATTCAGGAGCATATCATAATAGCAAAAGAGATGGTCCACTCTATGAAGAAAATCAGAGGGAGACGTGGGTTCATGACGTTGAAAATAGACCTCGAAAAAGCTTATGATAACCTCAATTGGGATTTCATTGATGATAGCCTCCAACATTTTAACATTTCAGATGAACTCCGGAACATCATCATGCAGTGTGTTAAAACACCAACTTTTAAAATTCTTTGGAATAGGCAAAAGACGAAGGAATTCAATCCTAACAAAGGGATTAGACAGGGAGACCCTCTATCCCCATACCTGTTTGTGATATGTCTTGACCGCCTCTCCCACATCATTGAAGACAATGTAGAAAAAGGTATTTGGAAGCCAATGAAAGCAGGGAGAAACGGGCCTCTCATTTCTCATCTTGCCTTTGCAGATGATCTTTTACTTTTTGCAGAGGCCTCATGTGATCAGATGGCTACAATTATGGAGGCGTTAAGTTGCTTTTGTGCAGCTGCGGGTCAAAAGATAAATTCTGAGAAAACAAATGTCCTTTTCTCCAGGAACGTGGGAAATATAACTAGGAGAGATATCCTGAACATCTGCGGATTCAGGGAAACCAAGGAAATGGGGCGAAATTCTCGCAGGACTTATGGCCAAATACTGGAGAAGATCAAAGGAAAACTTCAAGGATGGAAAGCACAATGTCTTTCTCTAGCGGGTCGCGTTACTCTTGCCCAAGCGGTTATTGGGGCAGCTCCCCTTTTCTTCATGCAACATGATAAAATCCCAAGAGGTATATGTAGAGAGATTGAAAAAATGCAAAGAAGTTTCATCTGGGGTGGATCGGAAAATGTTAAAAAAGCCCATTTGCTGAATTGGGAAACGCTTTGCGGGCCCAAGGAGAAAGGTGGTTTGGGATTTAAAAGAGTTGAAGAGATGAATGAGGCCTTTATGATCAAAATTGCTTGGAAAATGGTGACGGAAAGGAACTCGATGTGGGCTCAAACTCTCATAGCAAAATATGCTAGAGGTGTGGATTTCCCCAATATGCTAATTGCCAGAGCTGGTGATTCAACCATATGGAAAGCAATAGTGCAAGTGTGGCCAAGGATACAGGAGCATACGAGAAAGAGGATAGGGAATGGAGAAAATGTGCTGTTCTGGACTGATAAATGGCTTTGCAATTATGGATCTTTACTTGAGCTCAGCACAGCTGAAATAGCAGAAAGTGAAAGAAACAAGAGAGTGTGTGAGCTTGTCAAAATAAATGGGGAATGGGACACGGAGCAGATGAAGAACTTCCTTCCCTCTGACATTTTAGAGGACATCAACAGTATCCCCCCGCCTTTACCTACAGATAATCCAACAGGATTCCTTTGGGGACCGAGCAGAGATGGCATTTTCACTATCAGAGACACCTATGCCATGTTAACGGATAACAATACTTCTAGAAGGAGCACAGACAAAAATTGGAATCAAATATGGGGTTGGGAAGGGCCTCAAAGAATAAAAACTTTTCTCTGGTTGATGAACCACGATCGCATTATTACAGCAAGCAAAAGATCAAAATGGTATGGTTCTAACCCTTGCTGTCATAGGTGCATTAATGTGGTCGAAGATACTCTTCATGTGCTAAGAGATTGCCCATATGCTGCCGGAATATGGATCCACCTTATTCAAAGTGAGGAAGTCTCCCTCTTCTTCACGCTAAATTTACAAGATTGGATTAATGTCAATATGAAGAAGCAGATGGGGTTGGATAAGAGAATGGATTGGAAGGTCATTTTTGGAGTAGCTGTTTGGAAAATTTGGAATTGGAGGAACAAGGAAATCTTTGAACAAGGATTCATTCGCCCAACAATGGCTCACACCATCATTATTTCCCAAGCTGTTGAGATAATGACAGTTATGGAAAAGAAGCCTACAAAAGACGGAAACAAACAAAGGTCTATCATTCAAATTAGATGGCATCCCCCAGAACAAGGCCGGCTGAAGCTCAACACAGATGGCGCGGCAAAAGGCAACTCGGGACAGGCAGGATGTGGGGGCTTATTGAGAGATGAAAATGGAAGATGGATTTTTGGCTTTGCGAAAAGAATGGGTAGATGTACCGCTTTTGCTGCAGAGCTTTGGGGCATCTACATTGGCCTCAACTTAGCATGGGAAAGGGGATTCAAGAAAGTTTGGGTTGAGTCAGATTCATCTTCTGCGATCCACCTGATTAAAAATTGCAAAGAGACTAGTGGAAAGCATGTTTTGATATCAAGAATTCATAATCTTATGAAACGCAGCTGGAATATTGAGTTCAGAACCACCTACAGAGAAGGGAACACTTGCGCAGATTGGCTTGCAAACCTTAGCTTAACTCTGGAGGTAGAAACAAATATATGGGACACTCCCCCTGCTGGATGTCTCGTGTATCTCCATAATGATGATTGTGGGGCCTTCCTGCCCCGTGCTACTATTATTTAGTTTGTTTTCTTCCTTTGGGCTTAGGCCCTCGTTTGTACCAAAAAAAAAAAAGGGTGAGCTTGGTTTAATTACTCATAGTCACAGATACGGGATATATCACATTTCCATGTTCTTTTCATGAAGTTTTGAGTGCGTTTAAGAACTTATTATACGGTCGCCTCTTTTTTTGTGGTGGCTTTTCATCTAAGGTGGTTGAGTGTTGGGTAATGTTGTGTTATGGGTTTTTTTATTTTGTATTTTTTTACTAGTTGGTTCCTTCCTGTTTGTTTTTGGGAAGTGTTTTAAGCTAGCAATAACTATCCAAAAAAAAAAAAGCAACTCAACAACAACAGAGGGACCACTTGCGATAGTCCTGATATGGTGATGCCTCATGAAAGTGTGGGAATACAAATTATAAGGTAGACCTCGTATATTTAGGTACTCCACGGAATAAATATTATTTTTGTTGGATGGTTTGATTCAATGATCAATAAATAGGAATCCCACCATAAAACCCATCAATACTGAATATTAATTATAAATAAGGATAATATATTTTCATTTACTATTGAATGAACTATGAACCGATAGTATTAAGAGAATTTAGATAAATGAAAGAATGATGAGAAATTTGGAGTTTGATAAAAGGGTGAAATGGTTAACAATACAACTGAGCTACACCCTTATATAGGGTTGTAACTAACAATGGACTAATACCTATACTAAATGGACAAACTATAATCAACTCGTCCTAATATCACTACACATTAATTACTCTAATAGAACCCCCTTGGCCTAGATCTCACATCTTATTCAACGATGAACTAGAGTATGTTGGCAAAGTGTCCTATGGACAAATAAGATTTCTCTATGTTCCATAGGTATGGGTGTGGTACCCATATCGGATACCTATAAATTTTCTAAAAATTAGGTTATGGATATGGAATGATATACTATATAAAAATATAAAATGATAACCAATAAAATAATTATATCATAACATAGATAATTTGTCATGATGTTGAAGCAAAAATATTCAAAGAAACACAACATTTGAAAGAATAAAATAGTTATTTGATTCATTTAATATCAAATTTTAATATTTTATAAGAATTAATTTATATTTAAGTAACATTAACTTATTGCAATGGTTTGATTTTTATTTGTTAGAATTCTGTTCTATCCATTTGTCACTATGCATAGATTTAGAATATTTTGTTTAGATTTGTTTTTATCTTTCCATTACTGTAAATAACTTGCCCTGTAAAGCTCTATATATTTTCTGTATAGTGCTCTTGATAAATAATACATTACATATATACACACACTTCACGTCTGAGCGTCACTATGCTCTGCTTCCCTAAAATCCGAAGTTCTTTTAGCTAGAGTTAGACAAGTGTTACCTTTCTCTCACCCATGAAACCGTTCTTTTCATTTTCCAGGGATTGGATAAAATTCCAGAAAAAGCTTCGTGGTTTTTCAATTGCTTCATTGAGGGGAAAAAATAGACTAAGTTACTAGGATATTGGCCAATAACAATTTTGGGTTACTCTAGATGATGAAGGAAAAAGGGTTTTATCTTGATGAAGAGAGGTATGTGACAATTTCTCTCAATGCATTTTAAGAAGGAAAAGATGCACAATGAATCTGTTGCTCTAAGACACTTTTACGATTGAACGCCTCAGGAAAATGCTTAATGGGTTGAGAGTGGTGCTGGTGGTGAGTGGGTACGTGGTAGTAGCTGGGGGTTGGGAGGATCCTTCATCCTTCAATGGAAGACAATGACTTTAGATTGAGATTGCTTTCTTATTTATTAAAGAGGTGATTGGATGTTCGAGTACCTGAAATGGGGTTTAGGTGTTTTGGAGGTGGTTGAAGGTTGAAGGAAAGATGAGTTGTTAGTTTTTGTTAATGGTAATTTTTGGATTTAAAAATTAGTCCAAGAGTAAGGGGTAAGTGTAATTTTAAAATTTAAAAAGGGTGAGTGCATTTATTATAGGCCTTAAGAGCTAGGGAGGTTGATGTAATTTGTTTAGAATTTTATAGAGATGATAATTGCTGCCTGTTGCACAAACTACTGGTATCTATACCTACCCAACTCAGTTGGGATGGGTTCAAAACCCACCCTACATTGGGGTCAGTTCTATGTGTAGGGAGGGGTAGGTTAAGGTATATTGTGCACACGCGCGCACGTACACACACAAGTTTTATTTACCAAAATAAACAAACAAAAAAAAGCTTTATGTACCAAATAAATTGAAAAAACATTTGGTATTGAATTGGACCAATTTATATATATGTGGGCAAATATGCTAGGCCCCTTCATGCATTCACTTTGTAAAGTGAATGCGTGAAGGAACCTAGTGTATTTTTTGTGTAATTTTAATATGTTTGGGATCCTTACGTAGTCAGTTGGCCTTGCTATTTAACTTGTGGCTCACTCCACTCAACAGTATCAGTGTTGTTAGCTTTTTTCTTTGTGAGAAAATGCCTAAGTATTTCATACTTGTTCACTATGATAGTAAAATTGAACACAATAAATGAAGGAGTGAGATTTTATAGTCAGAAACAATTTGGTGTGATTGTTAGTCCATCCATAATTTTTTTGGAGTTATAAGGTAAAATACTAGAGCAGATAGGTCCTCATAAAAAGATTAGTTAGATGTTTTATAGAGTAAACTTTTGGGGTGGTATGGTCAAATATAATTGCTTTCCCATTTATAGTGACAATGAAACAAGTCTCATGTTTAAATTTCAAGCTTGATTTTTGAAGGTTTGAGTAATGGAAATCTTCGTCATTTTAGCATATTGTGATTTTAGCTCTGGTTGTTTTGCTCCTCATACATCAGTTAATGAAACTCCAAAGCAGCATAGTTCTACAAATTTTGAAGTGGCCTATGATCCACTAGTTCATGGTTCTAGGTTGGCAAATCTGGTGATGCAAGTTGCAGGGCCATCAACTGGACATGTCCCTGTTGTGGGTTTTGATTTTCATTTAGATCATAGGGATGATGATGATGATGATGAAGAAGAAAAAGAAGAAAAGGAGGAGGAGCTAGGGCTACATCGGCAAAAAGGTAATGATTACAGTGATTAGAAAACACATGATACGCAGTCTCAACTTATGAGGAGGTAGACCTAGCCTCAGTTCGTATCACAAGAACATTTCGATCACTATTCTTCAATAAACTTGAATGTAATGCCTGGAAAAACTTTTGCAGGGCATACTACGGGGAGTGGTTGGAGGTGAAAGTGAGTTTGCATCGCCATATCTTGGAGAATGATAGTATTCTCCATATAGAAGTTTGCGTCTTTGAGTGCCATCGCTCTATTAAAGTGCTGATGAGCTCCAAGTCATAATGAAAGTGGCCAAAGTTGGCAACTTACTAGAATCCCCCTTGTTGCAGACAGTGCTCCATGTGAGGATGCAACGTTGGGGTGCCATAGCGCCTCAGATGTCACACCTGATCGGACTGCATAAATTTAATTAATATGATAATAAATATCAATCTAGACTAAATAAACCACAAAACCTTAAAAAAAAACATTATTAATGTCAAACATTGACTATTTTTAAACTACGTAACTACATATGTATGTTTTGGAGTTCTATATTTTATCACCATAATTATAAACTAATTAATCTTGAATTAGATATAAAAATAATTAAATACAAATAAAAACTAATCAATACAATAAAAAGCAAACCATAGACATAAAAGTAATTAACTTTTTAAATTTAAACTAAACTACTTAATCTTAGACTAACTGATATTCAACTTAACAAATTACTAGATAAACTAAATAAATAATTTTTTTTAAGTATAGTTCATAACTAATTATGGATTTCAATTTCTAAAGTAAACTCTGTAATAAAGAGATTCTACTTCTAACTTTATTGAACCAAAGGTAACATTCAAAGTAAACACAAAACTAAGCTAAAACTAAAACTAATAATAATTGGATGACTAAAACAAAAACTAATCATAATTAGATATCTAAAACTAAACTAATTAAACTTTGAATTAAAAATTAACAATAAAAGTAAATTAATAAAGAGATAAAATACCTGACGATTAAGCCTAACAGAAATATTAACATCATGCAAGTGGTAGAGAAAGTTTGCTATCATCAAATAAGTAAAGATTCTCTCTGAAAAGTGAATTTGGGAAACCAAAAGCCTATGGAAAGCGACACGCAAATGAAGGAGCATTTTTGGATGTATTCATATTTATAACGTTTGTAACAACGAATTTGCATATATAAAAAACTGTTCAATTCTGTACCAATTTTTTTTTCAGCTTGTTGTTGTAATTAATGTTTTTATTCATTTTATGTGGGTAAAAAAATCCTACATAGATTTATATATCTGATACCTTTATAAGGATACGGTATTCATATAGTATCGAAAGAAAAGTCTTATTTATAATTATATTTATTTATGTATTTTATAATTTATATTTATACTAAACATAAACATGTAATCCTTACCCACTAAACCTTGACTTATTTAATATATTATTTGTCATTTTTAGGATGATAGGGTTTAGCATATTTTTGTTTATTTTGTTATTATCTTGAAACTCTTGTCCTTTTATATATATATATATATATATATAAAAGCTATATATAAGCTTTTACAATAATTTTATAGTTTTTTTTTTTCAAAAAAAGTAGCAGGACAAGGCAAGTAGAAGTGGATTTAAACTAAAAAAATATGGTGCATGACAGGATTGGGTTAAGGTAAAATCTAACCCAACCCACCCATTACCATCCTTAAAATTTTACACTACAAATTTTTCTTTTCTCTCTAAAATCTAAATCACATCCTTAATCATAAGGAGCATCAATGATTGCTGTAAAATATAGTTCATTTTGGAAGAAGTGTACCAGAGGGAGACAACAAGGCCATTACCTGTATCATAGACATTTGGCACGTCTAGATACCTTAATTCGTCGTGTCCACATCCTTAATCATAATGTGCATCGATGATTGCTGCAAAACGTAGTTCTTTTTTAGGAGGAGTGTACCCGGGGGAGACAACAAGGCCGTTACCTGTAGCATAGACATTAAACGTATATACCCTAAACCATGTATATATTAAAAATTACGATTAAATGTATTTTACTCCTGAATTTTAGGTCATATGTAATTTAAATCCTAATTTTTTAAAATATGCATTATGATATCCCAAACTTTTCAACTTCTAACTTTGCAAAAAACTCTGTACTTTTCAAACAGTGCATTGCAATATCTTGAACTTTTTAAACTGTACAAAAAAATTCTAAAAAATTTAAGTCAAAGCATGATGTCAGGTTGCACACAATGAAAAAATCAGGGAGTTAATTGCAAGTAGTATTCATAGATAAGGTGTCGGGTTGTACAAATTAGAAACTTTAGAGGAGTTAAGTGTACATAAACTTTATTTTTATTAGCTATTAAAATTGTACTGAGAGAAAAAATTCTGAATATTGTGATACATATTTTAAAAAATAAGGGAATAAATCATACATAACCTAAATTTAGGGAATAAAATCCATTTATCCCTAAAAATTATACAGCCCTTTTTTTTGGTACTTATTTATAGGTTTCAATCCACATAAATAAGTGAGGAGACTTTTACAAGCAAGTCTAGAACCGAAATATGAGGACAAGAAACGTGTGCCCACACCTCATACACGAGGACACCCAAAGCGAAAAAATAAAAGTAATCCCTGCAACTAGTGATCGATCCAAAGAATTCTGATTATGGGGACGAAGATAGCATTTATTCTCGGTGATGGTCACTGATATCGGAGGCACACACTCCATGCACAATTCTCTATAGTAGTTTTTTTTTTCTTATACTCTCTCTGAGAGAGAGAGAGAGAGAAACTCTGAAACTATCTAGCTCTCACTCACAGCACACAAAGCTCTAAGAAGCTACTCCCCATTTTACAACAATAGTCATTTTTTTTTTCATATTTTAGAATATTTATTTATTTATAATATATAGATAGTATTATTTTTTCCTTTCATTTATAGCCTTACTATAAATATGTTAATTAATTAATTAATATATTGTCAAGATGAGTAATAATGACAATATAAAAATAGTTTTGTCAATTCATATAACTTTATATATTTTTCATTTTTTTTACTTTAACATGTGTGTTGTTTGATTTTTATAATTATTATGAAACAGACAATGTTTAGCTTTATTCTTACTTCATTCACTTTTCTCATATCACAGTGTACAGTAAGTTGCCTTCTAATAGGCTAAAAACATTGAATAAAACAAGGACATTTTAACAACTATATTTATTGAGCAAACAAAGTATGGAAAACTTGAAATGATTGATTGAAAAAATTCATAAATGATATACTTCATTCATTTTTTTTTAATTGTCATTTTTAGGAATTATTTTTGCTTCAAATTAATTGTCATTTTAAATTTTTATCTCTCTTTTCATTTAGATGAAAGAATGAGTGGAGGAGATCGAGTAGACGTGACTTGACAAAGAGAGAAAAAAATTAAAAGAATATTGTTGTCTTTTATTTTATTTCTTTTAGCAGATAAATGAGATCTAATCTTAATCTTAATTGTTATACAAATATCAAAAGAGGCATTTAATATAAAATGAAGGGAGTAGTGTTGGCAATGTGTTGCTATGCACAAAAAAGGTGAGCTTGGTTTAATTACTCATACTCACAGGCACGGGCTATCTCACATTTCCATGTTTTTTATGAAGTTTAATTTTGAGTGCGGTTTAAGAACTTACACTGTCGCTTTTTTTTTTTTTTTTGTGGTGGCTTTTGGTCTTGGGTAGTTTATTGTGGGGTAATGTTGTGTTTATGGGTTTTTTTTTAAAATTTTTTTGAGTACTATTAGAATTTAGATAAATGAAAGAATGATGAGAAATCTAGAATTTGATAAAATGGTGAAATGGGTGACAATACAAGAGAACTACACCATCACTAACAATGAACTAATTCCTATAACTAAATGAACAAACGATAACCAACTTTTCCTAATATCAACTACACATTAATTACTCTATAAGACCTCACTTGATCTAGATTCCATATCTTATTCAATAATAAATTGGAGTATGTTGGCAAAATGGCCAATGGACAAATAACATTTCTCTATGTTGCATAGTTACAGATACGGTACCCTTATTGGGTACATATAAATTTTTTAAAACTTAAAGTATGGGTATGAGATGATATATTATATAAAAATATAAAAGTATAACTTATAAAAATAATTATATCATAAAATAAATCAATTTTTGTTATGCTCAAGAAAAAATATTTAAAGAAACACAACATTTGAAAGAATAAAATATTTATTTGATTCTTTAATAGTAAAAATTTAATAATTTATAAGAATTAATTTATATTTAAGTAACATTTACTTATTATAATAGTTGATTAATAAGTATTCAGTGTACTTAACAAACATCAATATCAAATAAATTCAGGGTATTGATACTATAGCTATTTTACACTACCTATGCTTCAAAGACATTTCTAGATGAAAAGATAATCTCCTCGTACGCTATTACAAATCATCGCCCCACTTATTCATCAATCACAGGCCACAAATATTGGACCACCTTTACGGCATTAGCTCTATAAATGCTCCAGCTCCCAGGTGTTCGCCCAAGACGTAACCTTAAATTTTTCAATCTTTTGACAGTACCATCCTCTCTTAAAACTCATCAATCTGTATATCTTCACCGGGGATTCTGAAAATCTATGGAGCATTTCAAACAGGAGCTGAACGAGCCCGTGAGTCCTGCAGGACAATACTTGGACACCAACTATCTGTGCTTAAGCATTCTTGCTGTCTTAGAATTTGAAGCCCCAATCCATGACTTGCAACTTGTGTCTCTTGTTAAAGATACCTTTCTTTCCATCCCTCGCTTCACCTCTATAATGGTTCCTTTCTCTATCCCTCTCCCTCCCCCTCACACACAAATGGAAAATTGGTGCAATTATATATATTGCTCATGGTCAACTTATGTGCTGACAAAATAAAGCACACCCTTTAATTTTCACTATTTATGAGTATTAAATTTTATTATGTATAATATGATTTTTTTGCATTGATGAAAACGTGCCCTCATGCAATCTTTTAAGGCTTACTAAACACTGAACTTTTAATGTTTGATGAGAATAGGTTGTTGACCCAAAGGGAGTGAAGAGATGGAAACAAGTTGAGGTGAATCTTGAGGAACATATCATTGAGCCTAGATTTTGTGATGGCATGTCTTTGGATTCATATGACAAGCAATTTGGTGACTACTTATCAAGCATAGCAATGGAGAAGCTGCCACAAAATAAGCCATTGTGGCAAGTCCATGTGATCAAATACCCAACAAGCAAAGGTGCTGGGACCTTAGTGTTCAAATTTCATCATGCAATTGGAGATGGATACACTATCATGGGCCTCGTCCTTTCTTTCTTACAAAGAGCTGATGATCCCTCCGTCCCTTTGTCATTTCCATTACGCAAGTCATCTAAACAAGAAAATTCCAACAAATTCTTCCT
This sequence comes from Dalbergia cultrata, assembly GCA_031216105.1. Classification (NCBI taxonomy): domain Eukaryota; kingdom Viridiplantae; phylum Streptophyta; class Magnoliopsida; order Fabales; family Fabaceae; genus Dalbergia; species Dalbergia cultrata. The sequence goes on along the minus strand of CM062353.1, from coordinate 73,083,082 downwards.
CAAGAGAGTGCCAGAGATTCTCTCTATGGCCTTTTGTTCCATGTCAGATTTTGGATGGAGCTTGCTGAAAAGCAATTTAGTTGAAGATGACAGAACACCTATAAGGTCTGGGGTTGAAGGAGTAGAGTTCCGGCCAACCACCATATCACACATCACATTTTCGATTGACCATTTGAAAGAGATTAAGTCTAATCTTGGAGTGGTATGTATGGTCTAAAATTCCTTTTTTTTAAAAAAAAATTAAAACATGGCTATTTTTAAAAAACGTTACTTTTATGAATATTTACGACATCTTTTTTTTTTTTCCCGATACTTGGAATAAAAGCGCAGCACTTAATAGAGTTGAGAAGTTACAAGTGTACCAGTTTCACCATAAGACGTTGTATCCAGTCATTCCCTTCCTTATCAGTAACTATACCAAAACAATATTTAACAGATGCAATAATAGATAAAGCAACAATAAATCTTTTATCTACTCCAGATTAGTGAGTGGGTGATTCAATCACGAAAGCACTTCCCCTTCAAGCTAGTTGCAGTATTGGATCTACACCCCATAACATTCTTCACAATTTCACTTGCTGTTCAAAACTCCCCATAGAAGGATTCTTCATCCATCCCTTCCTAGAGGTGTTTGCAGTTTGATTTAGTTTAGATTTGAGATAAAAATCAACTAATTTAATTAATAAATTTCATTTTGGTTAAGTTCGGTTTAATTATTTTTGAAGAATCGAACCAAATCAAATCAATTTAAATCGGTTTAGGTTGGTTCAATTTTAGGTCTTTAATTACTAAAAAATTTTATAAAATATAAAAAAGGGACTATAAATAACATTAAATTATTAGACTGATAATTATTGTAAAATTATATAATTATATATAAAAGCTAAGCTAATTTTTAAAAGTGATGTGAATATGTAGTATTGTTGATTAATAAGTTAAACAAATAATAAAAAATTTGAACAAAATGCATGTTGACTAAATTAAAAGAATTAATGTATAATTAAAAATCTAAAATATTGAGTTAAAATATGATATAAATTTAGATATTGATAGGAAATTTTGATAATTAATATTTCTAATTAATATATTGTTATTAATATAATATGTTATTGATTTGGTTCGATTTTAGAAATAAAAATTGAAAACTGATCGGTTCTGTTTTCACAAATTAAGAACCAATTCAAACCAATTTATTTCATTTTGATCAGTTTTTTATTTTAATCCGGTTTAGATTAATTTTTAACACCCTTAATCCTTCATTTGAATTTCATTTAACTTGTCTTCTCCTGTTGCACCCTTGAATTGGTATATGTTCCAATTATCTGAACCTGCAATCATACGAACTTTCCACCAAGAAGTATATCGCACATCTGCACAGTACACAGTACATTCTATTTTAGACATCTTTTTACATATTTGTGGGTCGATGTGTAAATATCATAGATTTTAGTTATGTATGTGGTAAATTTGATGAATGTAATAACATATCTAGTTGATAATGTATATGGGAAATCATTTTACTAGATTCATAACCTAATTATATAACTCAAAGCAATAATTATTAAAGCACAGTTTCCCACATTTCCTTACAAATAGATTCACTGTTCATACAATTGAAATCTCCAATTGTTTATACATGATCCTACATAAGTAGAAAAGGGTTCATCAATAATTAGCCTCTCACCTATTAAATTAAGGAAAATAAAAAGGAAAGTATTGTTTTTCTTAAAATTGCTTACCGATTTTAACAATCGATAAATGTAAAATGAAATTTGGCCAAAAAAAGTTAGTTAATTTTGATAAAGAGGCATATTTGTACATTATTTAGTTTATTTATTCAATTCTATTTAATTCTTAGTTTACTTTTTATCTATTTTACTCATCCAACATAATTGAGAAGATTTGGTGAAAGATTAAAGCAAAAAAAATATTCTTTCTATCATTAAATAATTGTTTAATTATACATGCACACCGGTGTTAATGAAATAATTAAGAAAACATCAGAGTTAAAAAAAGTTAAAAGTAATATATTAAATTATTTTTTTTTTATAACTTAACTTTCTTCTCTTTTATCCATTATATTAAAAAATAATTTTTTAATAATATTTAGTAGGGTATTATTTAAAAAATATAATTAATATTATTTAAAATTTTTGAATATATGATTATTTTTAGACAATTTTTTAACGGAAAAATAATCATGCCATATCACAAGATGATGCAGACTATAAATGATGTGATTACTGGGATAATCTTCTACGGGATTCGACTATACATGCAAGATATCGACAATAGATCAAGAAAATTGGATTCCACTGCATTGGCAGTGGTGAACACAAGAAATGTCCAACATTACCGCACAGTGCACGATATGCTAAAGCCTAATGCAAAGGGTGCTTGGGGGAACCAGCTTTCTTTTTTGCATGTGTCAATACCGAAATTGGAAGACACCCCAATTTCTAGTCCACTCCAATTTGTCAGAAAAGTACACACTTCGATCAAGAGGAAGAGACATTCTTTTGCCACTCTTTTGATTGGAAAGCTGCTAATGTTGGAGCAAAAGTTAAAGGGCCCTGAGGTATGTGACAAGTAGCATATAATTTTATCCAGATTTTTTTTTTCTCTCACTAATAAGCATTTTGATTAAATTTCAGGTAATAAATTGTTTGGTTAAATGTATTTTATTCTCCAAAATTTTAAATTATGTGTAATTGAGATCTAATTTTTTAAATTATGCAATGCGACTCCCTGTAATTTTCAAACTGTGCAAGAGAGACCTTATATTATACAGACATCCATTTAGTTTGTTAACTATCTGTATGCCACTCATATGTTATTTTCTGGACAAAATTACCCTTGTCCTATTCTCTAATCTTTTCTTCTTTTTTTTTCTTTTATAAACTAAAAATATTCACTATCGAAAGCAATGACTAATCCTCTTAAGGTGAAGAGCTCCCACATATGGGTCTGGTCTTTGACTATGAAACCTTCTCTATACACATCACTAGGAATCAAATTCCTGACTAAATGCTTAAGAAGTCCAGTTAACTACAACTGTACTAGGACTCTTAGTCCCCTTATTGTCTAATCTCTTTCCCTCTGAGTTGGTCTCAAAATCGCTGCCCTCTGCCATGACCACTGCCCTCCGTCGAGATCCTTTGCAACACAATCGCCTTCCTCTCCGACGTCCTTTCCAACTGCGACCTCTGCGCCTCATCTCCGCCCTTCTATACGACAACTCCTTCGCCTCGATCCCAGACGGAGAATAGAAAAAGGGAGATCTGAAGCAACAGAGGAGGTATGCACACCCAAAGGCAAAGAGCATTCACAAAAAAAAAAATAGAAACTAAGAAAAAAATTAGGGAAGAGATTGGGAGAAGAACGATAGCAACTGAGAGCAAAAAACAAAAATAAAAAAATCTCTTCACGAGAAAAACAATAGCAACTGAGATATATAGCAACAACCATAGACCAAATCTCTTCACAACTCATAAAAAAACGAAAAATCAAAATGATAAATAATAAAAGCAACGTCGTCGTTGCCTCTGTTCAATAACAATGCTGCTGCCTTTGTTCGATAACAACATTGCTGCCTTTGTTCGATAGCAACGCTGCCGCCTCTATTTGTGTCCCCTCTACTTGCACCAATCGCAAGGCCGTTATTGCTTCTACCCCTGCCATCGCGTGCTCTGCTGTGATCCTCCACAGATGCCTTGCGCGACCACCACCACTTTGCCTTGTGTGTCCTGTGTTGTTCGGCTGTCGTGCCGTTGCTATGGATTTGCCACCACCACTGTGCCCCTTCTTTGTTTGCAACCCGAAGCCCTTGTTCTGAAAATGCTTGCACAACAGAGGAACAGAGGAACCTTAGTGTCTGAGGTTAGGGAAGTGGAGCCTGGCGAAGTCACCTTGGAGCTTGTAAGTGGCCTTATCGTACATTGAAGCAGCTTCCTTGGTAGAGGTTCTTCAACAAGGCTGGGGTTAGGGTTCTGAAAGGGGATTGGGGATATAGGATAAGGATAATTTTGTCCAGAAAATAGACATGTGAGTGGCACATAGGTAGTTAATATACTGTTAACAAAAGGTTGCACAGTTTAAAAATTATGTGGAGTCAAATTATACAATTTAAAAAATTAAGATCTAAATTGTGTATAGCCTAAAATTCAGGGGATAAAACGTATTTAACCCCAAATTATTTGTTGGGTGGTGTGTTTGCTTAAAAGGTTTAAATATGGTGAAAATTTTTATAGATAAATTTATATGTAAAATTATACTTTTATAATATGTTTGATTAGGAATTAAAACATATTAGAATTTTTTATAAATAAATTTTATGTCTAATTTCATACATAAAATTTATCCGTCAAAAATTTCATTCTATTTTTATCTGATAGTGAAACATATTTTGAGGTTAAACTTTGTATTATATATCGTGTGTGTATAAGCACTTTTCTGATATCTCAATGAATTAATATGGAAGGGAGATTCTTGTACCGGTTAAGATGCACTTGTTGCTACTTTTTAATTTGACTTTTTCTTATTATTATTATTATTATTATTATTGTAATGACTTTTATCCAAAAAATAATTATTACTGTAATGACGTTATGTATAGGCAGTGGCTAAACATATGCATAGGACATCAAGAAATTCAAGCCTATTCATCTCGCATGTGGTTGGACCAATAGAGCAAATGGCTCTGGCCAATCATCCCATAAAAGACTTCTTCTTTACTGTGTCTGGTTTGCCTCAGGTAACTAAACTCTCCCTATTTATTTTTCTTCAATAAGGTCATGTACTGTAATTAATCAATTGTAATTAACTAATATAAAAATAGAGTTAAGTCCTCTGCCATTCTTTTTTAATTTTTTTCTTAATATTATACATGAGACTCTAAACAATTCAAATCTCATTATGATAAATATAATTTATAAAATAAAAAAAATGTCAACCTAGAAAAGAGATATTATAGGGTAAATACTTAGATTGGTCATTAAAAAATATACGAGATATCAAAATAGTCTTCCAAAGATATTTCAGATAACTAAAACATTTTTTTTTTTTTGGCTACAAAACTAAAATAGTATTTTGAGTGATTGAAATTATGAATTGTTTTGATTTGAACAATATTGGAACATTAGTAGTTCATAACAAAAAAATATTTAATTAGTGTTATATCAATTTGATATAAAGAACTAACCAGAGGTCATCTTTAAGAGACTAGTTTCATTATTTACTGATGCAGAAAGGAGTAATAGAAAAAATAAAAATCGAGCATGCAATTACCTCTTGCACGTTGGAAAAAAATTGAAAAGAAAAAAATAAAGCTCTATATCCCTTCATTTTTTATTTTTTTTTTGTTGCAGAGTCTTGTGGTTACAATTACGAGCTATATGGGAATGTTAAGAGTGACGACAGCAACAGAAGAGGGGTTCATAGATGAGCAAAAACTAATGTGCAACCTGAACAAGGCCTTTGAGACAATACGTCGTGAAGCAGCTAATTAAGGAGAATATTCCTACCTGAAGCAATTGTCTTCGAGAGTCAAATTCTTAGTGACTCAAAATATATTTGGAAGGTGTAATAATATGATAGGTAAAGAAAGGGAGAAGTGATGAGAGAAATCAGAAAAAATGAGAGAAAGAGCTACTATTTTTCACACATTACAATGCTGTTCAAGGTCTCTATTTATAGACCCTATAATACAAATGAAATAATTGTATTAATGGACAATAAATTTGTAACGGACATTTAATTTATAACACTCCCCCTTGAATGTCCGTGGGATAGACTATATGCCTCGTTAAAAACCTTACAAAAAAAAACCCTGAGGGAAAAAACCTTAGTGAAGGGAAAAGGAGTGCATATATCTTTGTAATATGTATACTAAGCTGCCTCATTAAAAACCTTACCAGGAAAACCCATTTTTGGGACAAAACCTTGGTTAAGGAAAAGAGTACAGCACATATTACTCCCCCTAATAATAACATTATTGAATATCTCGAAGCCTGCGCATTCCAATCTTGTATACCAACTTCTCAAATGTTGAAGTAGGTAATGCTTTAGTAAACAAATCTGCCAAATTATCGCTTGAACGAATTTGTTGAACATCGATATCACCGTTCTGTTGAAGGTCATGTGTGTAAAAGAGCTTTGGTGAAATATGTTTTGTCCTATCTCCTTTAATATATCCTTCCTTCAATTGATTTATGCAAGCAGAGTTGTCTTCATACATGATTGTTGGTATTTCCTTTTCTGAAGGCAAGCCACATGTTTCCTTGATGTGTTGGGTGATCGATCTAAGCCAAATACATTCTCGACTTGCTTCATGAATTGCTAATATCTCTGCATGATTTGACGAAGCGGCGGTTATGGTTTATTTTGTTGAGCGTCATGATATAGCTGTGCCACCACAAGTAAATAGATAGCCTGTTTGGGATCTGCCTTTATGTGGATCAGATAGAAAACCTGCATCTGCATATCCAGTTAGTTGATGTTTAGATTCATTTGAATAAAATAAGCCTCACAACGGATCCTTGAAGATATCGCAATACATGCTTAATACCATTCCAGTGCCTTCTAGTTGGACAAGAGCTAAACCTTGCTAACAAATTTATGGGAAAAGCAATATCTGGTCGTGTATTGTTAGCAAGATACATTAGTGCCCCAATAGCACTAAGATATGGTACTTCAGGACCAAGAAGTTCTTCATTATTTTCATGAGGTCGAAATGGATCCTTATTTACATCAAGTGATCTTACAACCATTGGAGTACTCAATGGATGTTCCTTATCCATATAAAATCGTTTTAGAATTTTCTCGGTATAATTTGATTGATGAACAAATATTCCATTTGTCAAGTGCTCAATTTGTAAGCCGAGACAAAATTTTGTCTTGCCGAGATCTTTCATTTCAAATTCTCTCTTTAAGTATTCCACAGTTTTTGGAATCTCTTCAGTAGATCCAATAATATTCAAATCATCAACATATACTGCAATTATAATAAATTTTGATTCGAATCTTTTTATGAAAACACATGGGCAAATTGGATCATTTTTATACCCATCTTTCAACAAGTATTGACTAAGGCGATTGTACCACATACGCCCTGATTGTTTTAATCCGTATAAAGATTTTTGAAGTCTTATTGAACAAACTTCTCGAGAATTTTTATATGCTTCGGGCATTTTAAATCCTTCAGGGATTTTCATATAAATTTCACTATCCAATGAGCCATATAAGTAAGTCAGAACTACATCCATTAGACGCATATCTAGTTTTTCATTTACTACCAGACTAATCAGATATCTAAGTGTAATTGAATCCACGACGGGGGAATATGTCTCCATATAGTCAACACCAAGTTTTTGTGAGAATCCTTGTGCTACAAGTCGTGCTTTATAGCTTTCAATTTTATTTTTCTCATTTCGTTTTCATACCAAAACCCACTTGTATCCCACTGGCTTTACACCTTCAGGTGTTTTGACTATAGGTCCAAAAACTTCACGCTTTCCCAATGAGGTTAATTCAGCTTGAATTGCGTCTTTCCATTTTGGCCAGTCATTTCTCTGTCTACATTCCGTGACAGATTTTGGCTCATGATCTTCATCTTGCTTTATTATTTCAATTGCAACATTATACGCAAAAATGTTGTCGACAACAATATGTTTTCGGTTCCATATTTTTCCTGTAGTGACATAACTTATTGAGATCTCTTCATTTTTATCATCTTCAAGTACCTGAACCTCTTCTAGGTTTTCATCAATAGGTTTGTCTTGGGACTCTTTTTGAGTAGTTGCCTCCATATTATGACCATTTTCATCAATTGTCCCTTTTCTTTTTCGAGGATTTTTATCCTTAGAACCAATTGGTCTACCACGCTTCAAACGTGGTTTACTTTCATTTGCACTAACAGGTTGTCCTTCTGGAATGGTAATTCTAATTGGAGCATTTGGTGGTATATGAGATTTTGTAATTCGCTTTGGGTTAGTAAATGCATCTGCGCTTGATTTGCAATATTTTGCAAATGAATTATCTTTGTACTTCTAATTCGCATTGCCCTGTGCGAGGGTCTAAATGCGATAATGATAGTGTTTTCCATATAATTTCATTTTTCGGCTGCTTATTTTCTCCCCCTAATATTGGGAAAACTGTTTCATCAAAATGACAATCATAAAATCTTGCTGTGAATAAATCCCCAGTAGTTGGTTCAATATATTTTATGATAGAAGGGGATTCATATCCTATATATATTTCCAATCTTCTTTGTGGTCTCATCTTTGTGCATTGTGGTGGAGCAATTGGAACATAAACTGCATATGCAAAAATTCTAAGATGGGATGTATTTGGCTCTTGACCAAAAGCCAACCTGGAATGGAGAGAATTTATGATAGCTTGTTGGTCTTATCCGTACCAGTGCTGCTGTATGTAAGATAACATGTCCCCATGCAAAAACAGAGAGTTTTGTTCTCATAAGTATTGGCCTGACTATTAATTGGAGGCGTTTAATAAAGGATTTTGCTAGACCATTTTGTGTATGAACATGAGCAACAAGCTCTTCAATTGTTATTCCAGTTGATATACAATAATTGTTGAAAGCTTGAGATCTAAACTCACCAGCATTATCAAAACGGATTGCCTTGATGGTATAATCTGGAAATTGTGCTCTTAATTTTATTATTTGAGCAAGTAATCTGGCAAATACCAAGTTACGAGTTGACAATAAACACACATGTGACCATCTTGATGATGCATCTATTAAAACCATAAAATATTTAAATGGTCCACATGGTGGGTGAATGGGTCCACATATATCACCTTGAAATAGTTCCAAAAAGGCAGGTGATTCAATCCCAATTTTAACTGGTGATGGTGTTAAAATTAATTTTCCTTGAAAACAAGCATCACATGATAATTCTTTGAATTGAAGAATCTTCTGGTTCTTCAGAGGATGTCCAAGTGAATTCTCAATAACTCTTCGCATCATAATTGAACCAGGATGACCTAATCGGTCATGCCAAAGAGTAAAAATATTTTGGTTAGTAAACTTCTGGTTTACTATAGCATAAGTTTCAATTGTACTTATATTTGTATAGTACAAACCGGAGGACAAAGCAGGTAATTTTTCTAATACACATTTCTTACCCTCAATAATGGTTGTAATATGGAGATACTCAATGTTCTCCTCATTTACGGTTTCAATATGATATCCATTTTGACGAATGTCTTTAAAACTTAGTAAGTTTCGTTGAGACTTACTAGATAATAAAGCATTATTAATAGCAAATTTTGTTCCTCCAGGTAGTATTATGTTAGCTCTTCCAAAGCCTTCAATCAATTTTGTAGTACCAGAAATTGTACTAACATTTGCTTCTTTCATAATAAGGGAAGTAAAATATATTTTATTTTTAAGTATTGTATGTGTTGTTGCACTATCAATCAGGCATACATCTTCATCAGCGTTGAATCTTGATAACGATTTGGAAACATCCATTATTCTTCAAAAAAAAAAAATGAACATCGATGAGAAATTATAAATAGAAATGCAAATATCAATGAGAAATTATAAATTGAAAAGAAAAAAAATTACAATAATGAGTCTTATGAGAAGAAAAGAGAAAATAAAATGAAATACTAGAAAAAAAAATTGTGCCTAATACTAAGTTCTCAAAAGAAATCCGATACATCCAAATGTGTAGTATCCTTCGAGTCTTCTAAATTGATTATGTCATTGAGGTCTGTAAAAACATCATCAATAGGTTTCAGATTTGCCTGAACATCATTTGCCTCAGCTTCATTATTGTGAAGAGTTAAATTAGTCTCAACATTTTTGTTCTTCCCTTTGGTTGAAGCTTGATATAGCTTCACAAAATGTTCAGGTGTACGACAGGTACGTGACCAATGACCTTTCATTCCGCATCGATAGCAGAAGTTCTCTATGCTCTTTGAAGGATGACTTGAAACACCTTTATTTTTCTCTTGCTTGTAATTATTATTCCACTTTTGGTGATGAGGGGGGAAATGGCCATTGCGGTTACTCTGATTGTTATACCAGTTGCCACGTCCATAACCACGACCACGTCCGCGACCACGACCGCGACCGCGACCGCGACCACGAACATGATTTTGTCCGCTTTCAAATTTGTGGGTTGCAACATTCACTTCTGGGAATGGAGCAGAGCCAGTTGGACGAGCTTCATGGTTTTTCATCAGTAGCTCGTTGTTTTGTTCAGCTACTAAGAGGCAAGATATCAATTCAGAGTATTTTTTAAACCCCTTTTCACAGTATTGCTGCTGCAAGAGCACATTTGAAGCATGAAAAGTGGAAAACGTTTTTTCCAACAAGTCCTCATCGGTGATCTTTTCACCACATAGCCGTAATTGAGAACTTATCTTAAAGACTGCTGAGTTGTACTCATTCACAGTTTTAAAATCTTGCAATCTCAAGTGCATCCATTCAAAACGAGCTCTAGGTAAAATCACCGTCTTCTGGTGATCATATCTTTCCTTCAGATTGACCCATAACTCCAATGGATCTTTCACAGTTAAATATTCTGCCTTTAACCCTTCATGAAGGTGATGGCGTAGAAAGATCATAGCTTTAGCCTTGTCTTGGCTTGATGCTTGTTTTTCTTTAATTGTATCTCCTAGACCTTTAGCTTCCAAATGAATTTCAGCATCAAGAACCCATGATAAATAGTTGTTTCCAGTTATGTCGAGTGCAGCAAACTCAAGTTTTGTCAAATTCGACATAGTGTGATCTAGTACATAAAATGATAATAAATATTAAAAGTGAATTCAATAGATGGAAAAAGAAGGAAAAAAAAAAACAAAATAATTAAACATGAACTATAAGAACTAAATTATAATTCCCAAAATTATAAAATTCATCAACTATAAATATTGAAAAATTTTATCCTTTACATTCGCTTCAGGGAATGTAAAATTTAAAGGTATTTGTTCAAAGGAACGTAATAATTTACTTTACATTGTAGTATTACACTGTATATAACACATACTTCTGGTAATGTGTTTGATAAAATTCATTCTCTTCAGGGAATGATTTTTCTTTTTTATATATATATTCACTTCAGGGAATATACAAATATCTTTATAAGTGTAGAAATAATTCATTCACTTCAGGGAATGATTATTTTATTTATTTATTTATTTTGGGTATATGTATCATTCACTTCTGGGAATAGTATGGAAAAGAATGAAACAAAAAAAAATGAAACAAAAAAAAAAAAATAAATTATGACACAAGATTACAATATATTCAAAATTGACAAGCAATAAATTTGATATGCAAATGATACTTAACAAATCATAATGTGCAATAAATGGAAAGATATAATCAACGTGAAAAAGTAAAATTTGTGAATCAATGTGTGAGTGGCAATGTAAATATATGACAAATGCGTTAGATATATTACTAATTTATTTATTTAAAAAGAGATTTGAGAAAATTTATTACTAATCAATGTGTAATCATATTATAACGTGTAATCAACGTGTAATCACATTATAACGTTAAGTTAGGCAGAATTTTCGTATTTGCATATTCAACGTAGAAACTGTGGAATAGATGGAGAGGAAGAAGAAATAACACGCTACAATTTGAAAGAAAAAAAAAATGGATGTATTGCGCTGAATTCAAGTGGTCAAGATATATATAAAGTAAAGGCATATGACAATTGAGAGAGTATGAAAATGGTTTTGAAATTGATAATAATTTTACCTACTGCTGAAGCGAAAAGGACAACAACGTGCTGATATTTTGTAATGATGTTAATACTTGTCCTTTCATGGACAAAAATCCAGTCAATAGGAAAAAGAAAAAAAAAATAAATTTCCAACTTAGAATATGAAAGATGGTGTCCAGCCATTTAACGCCAATAAAAACTCAGGATTTTGGCAAAGCACAGTATAATATATTGGCATGAACACACCATCACACATAACCAGTAATATGAGAGTAGTTATCATATACTCAAAGTGTTGAAAGAGCCAGAGTAAAAGATCACCTTATTGAGAAAATAAAAATGAGTAGAATCGTGCTGATAACGTGTAATAATATGATAGGTAAAGAAAGGGAGAAGTGATGAGAGAAATCAGAAAAATGAGAGAAAGAGCTACTATTTTTCACACATTACAATGCTGTTCAAGGTCTCTATTTATAGACCCTATAATACAAATGAAATAATTGTATTAATGGACAATAAATTTGTAACGGACATTTAATTTATAACAAGGGAAATTATATTTATGATTTTGGTATATCACATATTCTCTATTTCTCAAATGCTTCGTAAAATTGGTTTTCACTTTTTCGGTGTGTGGAAATTAGACTATGGTTTATTTACTAGCTATTGATTGGTTCTGATTTGGCAAGAATGCCATCAAATATTGGATATATCTTGTATCACCATGTGAAAGACAATTTGTTTCTAATCCGTTGATGTTTACTAGACTAGCAGAATAACCACTTGGTGTGTACTTCAAAATAGTTGAAAGTTTCACGACCTGTTTGGTTTGCTATTTTTCCTTCACAAAAATTAAAAATAAAAAACAGCAAACTAAACGCACCCTTATGATCCTCTTACTAGAACAAGAATCCAAATAGGAGTCTAGCAAGTACACTAGGTTGCACTAGTAATATAGTGATAAGAGAGTATGGTATCCACAATATCAAAAGTAGCTAAATTAAATGACAAGTTGAACCAGATGGAGTTGATAAGATAATCAAGAAAATTGTAATTAAAATGAGTAAACAAGAACAAAAATGATAGTGATTAGAATGAGATGTGTTGAGAAATAGCTAAGGCAAATTGGCTCACCTAACTAATGGCTCCATCACTTGTGAATTTCAATTATTAAATCCCTATTTCATTGACTAATAATTGGATTCCCTTAGATAATTACAAGCCTCTCTTAAGGTCTTATAATTCTCCTTACTAAATTTGTTTACCTAATCTCTTAGCGTAAACTAAATCAACCAAGGGATGGTATGGATCTTTTGATAGCAATAGTGTCAAATTGTGAGAAACCATATGGATTTTCTAACATTATTGTTTTCTCATGGTTGTCAATGTCAAGCGTATGAAAGAAGACTACATTAAGGCAACTAATTAATTAACATTGTTATTCTCTAACGGATGGGTGAGGACTTTGCATGTGTGTTTATCACACTTTGCTAGTTGTGTGTATATTGCAATGGTGTTGTTTGGAGTATACATTTTCTTGTTCAGCCTACATGCATTTGATACAATATTATTATTGACCCACATAACTATTAAATTGTCATATTAACTCTTAAATATTTATGAATTTATGATCTTATTATACACAAATAAGTTTATATATGCCCTCAGGTTTGATGTCCTTATTGACCAACATTTTTATTATATTAAGCAGCCTTTTCTGTGGCTCAACTCTCACCAATTATTATAAAATGTAATTCACATTTAAATTAAAAGAAATTGTAATTCATGTTTATCTTCCAATTGATACATTTATTGTAATGACCTAATTTAAACCATGGCCGATGCGTAGGGAGCATGTTCTCTTGCAAGCCTTGACATGTAAAATTTTCCAAAAAAATGGGTAGAGTCTCCTCTGTCTTTCGAACATTTCCTAAAATACAAAATAACCTGCAACACACAGATAGAACCATAGAGTTGGGTTTCAAGCATTCTCAAGATGCACCCTTAGCAACTAACAACAACTCAACATATCTAGAATATTATCTCAGCATATGAATTCCCAGTAAAGTTTTCCAATCCAAAACATTTCTTTTCCATATCCAAGAGAATACAAAGAAAAAAGATGTTTAAAACTTAGCAATTAAAATATCAAATTCAATACTTTAAGTTCTCATACGAAAATTATAATAGATGAAAATCATTATTTGTATGCTTAAAGTAAATTTTATAACACCAAAATAAACATACAATCCATGGACCCTACCTGTGACCTATGGAGCACTACGTATCTAATGGACTGAAACTGAAAAGGGAGAGTTCTAATATGAAGAATATGCCTTCTTAAGAAGACTTACAAACCCCGAAATGGGCTATAGTTGAGCCGGAGATTTGGAACCCAAAAGTTGTACCTGTATCTATAAAAGAAAGGGAAAACAACAGAGTGAGTTTTGCAACTCAATGGCAGACAGAACATCTATAGCCCATATGAGACAGTATATATGCTAATTGCTAATGTTATGAAAGTAAGGCCATAAATCATATATAAATTCAACAAATTATTAGTTTCAAGGAAAGACTTTCAAAACATCAATATTATATAGAAAATACAAGTGAATCATCAAATTCAGGATAAACAAAAGGATTCACTTTCAGGCGGTCATTCCTTCATGTGGTCCTAAAACAGAACAGTCCTACCTATGCGAGTAGCTATAGAATAGAAGGATCCACCATATGGTCCTAAATCAAGATAGTCAAGGTGCATTAAGGCTAACGCCTATTGTCGTTAGTTACAGATCTTGCCAAAGATTCTCCACAAAACATATATCAAAGTCCATACATAGCTTACTACTTCAGTTTTCAACATTTTAGAAGGGAGCTCATGCCCACAATTCTCATTTCCTTTCTCAAATCAATAAACAGAGACAGATTTAATTTCAAATATTGCAAATCTGAGTTCCAACCTTTCTTTGTGCAATACACATTTTTCAAATTAAAATCATATCATCTCATGTGTCATTTTGTTTTTATAAACATAAGCTAGCATAATTGATTTAATTTCATCAAATGTTTATAATGTTGCCCAATAATTAAATTTTCAGTGTCAAAATATTAAAATACATTTAGAACCAATATAGTATGGACATAATGTTTACTTACAGACTGGTGCCAAGGAACTGAAGACCAACTTCCAAGTGTCACCAATCCAAAGGTTGATGCTCAATCGCTCAATAACTCTAGGAATAAGACGACAACAATTTTTATGTGTTAACAGAGCCAAAATTTTAGAATCTAGCTCACTAACATAAAACCCCTCAAATCTCATAACCTAGGTTCCACATTTGAGCTTTAATCCTATACCCACAACATGACTTAGCTAACCCATGAAATTGAGAGTAAGATTGAGCTCCATTTTACCTTTGATAGCTACAAGAAGGAAGAGGAAGGAGTGGATGTTGCTGCCTCCTATAGAACTTGGAGGAACAATCATTGAACCGTCGAGAAAAGGGAAAGGATGCTGTTGTTTGTGTCATAGTAGGCAAAGGCAGCGTCAACGATGGTTACTGTGGAGAGAGAGAGAGAGAGAGAGAGGAAAGGGAGGTCACGACCTCTATTATGTGTTACGAAAACAGAGAGGAAGAAAGAAATGAGGGTGAAGTGGGTGTATGTGGGTTATATTAGAAGGTGTTGTGTGTTGTATCACTTAATGTCCTCATTTATTTTACTCTTCATTAACTTTAAAACATAAATGTAAATAAGAAAGTACTTCCATTTTGATTCAAATAAAATATTATAAAAATTAAAATCTCAACCAATCAAAATCCAAACTTTGGGTTTTAGTTTAAATTCACGATTTTCTAGGATTTTATAAACTTGTAGGTTAAAAATGAAAAGCTTAAAAGTTTTCTAAAACTAATAAAAAATTGTCCTTTAACTTGTTTTCATCTTGGGAACAATTATCTGAACTTTTGAATTCAAAAGAGTGAGTATATCATATAGCCCTCTAAGAACGTGTAGGGTCCAAACTTAGTGAAATTCAAAACCTGTAAAGATAGAAAAGAGTAATTGGCACACTTCCTAGTTTAGAAAAAAATTAACATTTTTTATTTAAAACTAGGGTACTATATTTACAAACTAACTTAAATTAATTTTAAGATTGACTTAAGTCATATTTTATAGTTTTTTGGAGATCAAATTATTAAAATTTTATTAATCTAGGATATCCATTGTAGAGAGAAATGATCAATCATTTCATGACAAAGAGCTGTGTGTCTTACCTCGGCCACAAGACTTTCTTAATACACTTCGTTAGAAATTCAACGCATCTAGCTATCAAAAGTGCAACTATCAAAAGTGCAAAAGTGCTGGACCTCCTGATTATTAATTAATTATCCAATTGAGGCCAGAACAACAACAGTACCCACTCAACACCTGTACATTATTCATCCAAAGTGAACTTCGCTTATTCTTCTTCTTTTCTTCACTTCATTCATCCATCATCAAAAGGCACAGCACACAAACACACTCTTTCGCAGACATCCCACACACACACAGACACAACAAAAACATTCGCATTCCTTCATTTCTTTTCCACATTTGTTAATCCTCATGAACTCCAACACGATTCTCACTCTCCTCTTTCTTCTCCTCCTTTGTCAAAATTCCCATTTTGCCCTCGGGGGAAAGCGCAGGGTACACATCACCGACGATTTGGATGACGTGTACGACGACGAGGAGGACGATGAGTGGAGAGAGTGGGGCAAAAAACCAGAGCCGTCTTTCCCGCCGTCGGATCTGTCGAAGATGGAACCCTCGCAGATCAAAGAAGAGATGAAGAACCACCACGTCGGACCCGTTATTGGGTTCGTTAAGCTACGCTTAGGGGTTCGCCGCACTCCGGTTAGTGAAAAGGAAAATTTCCATTAATTCTTCTTTTTTTTTTTTGTATGTTTGGATAACTTTTTTTGTAAGTAAAGTAAAATCACTAAAGAAGAGTAAAAAAGATATTTTTTTAAAAGTTAAAATTTTTATTTTTTTGAAAAATCTTTTTTATGTTATAAAAGAAATGTTTGGCAATAAGATCTTTAATATTATGTCCAAAAAAATGTTGTTAATTAATAGTTAAAAAATTGATGGCAAAATGGATTTTTGGCCATTGAGTTCACAAATGTTGCTCCATTCTGGAAACTGTATTCTGGGGTAGGAATATGGATATCTCTGGTGCTTTATCCTTGGGATAGTTTATGGTGTTTTGTGATGGAGCTTTGGCATGATGGTTTGAGATTGTCAAATGGGCCCATTGCTTACTGATTTAGTAACCCAATATATTTGTGTCTTACAATTTGGCGGTTTGCTTTATGATGGAGGGACTAGGGAGGTTTCTGGTTTGAGCTTTTGAGTTAATGTTAAGCCTCTTAACCATTTTCCAAGCTTTGATTTTAGGACATGGTAGCTGAAATCGCTATGAAATGGACACAAGTTATGAGAACAGGAGCTATTGGAGTAAGGTTTATGGGTGTTGATCTGAGTACAATCATGTTCAACATAGAAAGCATCAAAGACTTGGAGGAGGTATTGCTTCTCTTTTTTACTATCCTTTGTAATTATATAAAGAACATAGAATTGAAGCACCAGCTTGGCTTATTAATTTTCCTATCCCACAATCTGCTATTATATTCTTCAACTGCCTTTCCTGTTTGAAATAAATCTTGTTGAATTTTGATTGATAAAGTTTTCTTTTAGTTTGCCCCCTTTTCTCTTGAAAAACTAGCTTTGTATTCAGCCTAGAGGAAGTTTTTGATCCGCAGATTTTATACATCCTTGGTTTATGATGCTTTTCTATTGATATTGTCTTATATTATCGTTATCAGTTGAAGGAGTTTATCTTCGACCAATCAGAGGCATACGAGATCAAAATGGGGGATGATGTTTTTCGAAGACCTGGAGATCCACCTTTGGATGAGGTTATTCAGAGCCTTAACAGTGAGAAAAGCAAAGAAGATAATGCTGGTCTAGAGGAAAATGATGGGAATTTGAAAACAGAACTGTAGTTAATTGGCACGGATATAATTCTTGAGAAAAAGCAATTGTGCCACTTATTTTCCATGGTTTAGTCACAGATTTGTGAATTTTACAGTCTGACTTATAACACGTCCTCCTCTTTTAAGATAGTGAAGTGGTAATCATCTTTGCAGCCCCTGCGAAAAATAGAGAAACCACTTCTAGATGGGACAAGTTTTGGACCCAAAAGAAAATTATATTAGTATAATACTTTTTTATCATGACCAATTATCCTTGCTGGAAAGTGAGTGCTATGAGAACCAATTAGCCACATGTGACTATTCTTCTTTTTTACTTTGAAAATCCTCTAGTATGGACACGTACAGCCATAGATCAACAAGATTGGGGACAAAGGAATTATTGCAGTTATAATACAAAAAAGGCACAAGTTATTTGTCATTGTTTATATATTAATGGAATGGAATGGAATATTATTCAATGATTGACAATCCAATGAAGTAGAACTGCTATATCAGCTTCTTACTGAAGTCAGAGAGCTCAAGAAGCTGAACCCTGGGGTTGGCTGCTGCTTCCTCTCTCTCTTTCTTAGTGTTGAATCCCCAATCCACTAATACAAACAACCAAGCTTAGCAAATATACTACTATGAAAACATAATAATGCAAAACATAGAAACTCAGACAAAACGGAGGAGAGTGAACAGGTTATGATGAGGTGAAAGATGAGAATGCTACCTAGGTACAAATTCCATCCATCTAACTCTGGTTCTTTGATGACATTTCTAAGGGTTGCAGGCCTATCTTCCACAAAGCTGTTTTAAAAACATAACCCCAGATAATTTCTCCTAAACCATCTTGAGGAATGACTACAGTGTTATGTTCATTAAACTAACTTGAAAGCACAAAATCTTACTGTAATGTCACCCCTTGATGCTCTGGCATCTTTTGAAGCTTCTTTAGCACTTCTACCTTTGGACTTTAGAGAAAAAAATTTCAGATAGTTAGGGAAAAGCAAATTTGTCAATGAACTGAAAAATAATAATAATAAGAAGAAACATAATGAAGTATTGATATAAGATACTAACCCAGTTCCTAGACCATAGATTCTTTCTGGTGGTATAGTCACTCCAGCAAGCTCTCTTAGTAAAGCATCAGCAAAGCGGCTCTATAACCAGGGAAAGGATATGAAAAAGAGTAGAAAATGGAAAGTGATGAGAGCATGAGAATGTGAAACTGCAGGCTGTAGGGGATTAGGGCAATGACTCAATTTTCTTCCCTTACATTCATTTTCCTGAATATTGGAGGTTAAACTATGTACTCTTAGGATTCTTGTCCTCATGCTAGGAGCAAAGAGAGAAGTTCAGACCTGTTTTGTGGTGACAATGTAAACCCTTGAGCTTGCAAATCTTAATGCATCACTTACACCAGGATAGAATCTAGAGGTAAAATATCCGGTAATCGGAAACTTGAAGTCTCATACAAGATATAATTAGCCAGCAATGGAAGAGCAGCAGCAAGCTCAACATTTTCATATAAGAACAATAGCTTATTTGAAGCATAAACAAAATTATATTTTATGCCATAAGCGAGTGCTGAACAGACGTTTTCTTTTGTTTTTCTTAATAAAAAAAGACCAGAGTCCAGAGTTCAGACACCAACTAATCTGGTTAGAGTTGAGTCAACCCACTATAGGAGTGAAATTCTTTGGGTGCTAGTTTTTTCATTCACAAGATTCAAACATGAGATCTTACTTTGATATGTTTGGATTGGTGGAGCATTGCGGAGTGGAGTGTAATAATTGTTCTACTCCATTGTTTGGATGCTTTTTATTCCATCCAATTCCTCCCAACTTGGGGGGAGGCAAATCCACAATAGAGTTAAGCACACACTATCATGAACATTTCTCAAATTTGAACATCCATGCTCAATGCCATTAATGTGTAGCACTATCATTTTCTCATCAATCATCTGGTATAGGAATAAAAAAAATCATCCCACACAATGATGTTTGATTGAACTACCTGTTTGCTCCAATCCAACCAGAGAAATCCTTCTCCAGCCATTCGTCTCTGACCTTTCCAAAAAGATCTATAAGCTCATCCCTATTCTCACCCCATTCTGCCATTACAATTGGCTTCAATTTTAACCAAGTCTCCAATATTCCCTCAACCGTGAACCCCTCTGCAACCTTTCAGAAGAACTATAACATCAGTCAAGTGACATCATCATAGATGACAATGTTCCTTTGATGGATATGATTTCCACTTGTCAACAACATGATAAAAATCAAAGCCATTTTTCTTGCACCAAAAAAACTAGAATGTGAAAGTCATAGGCTTTATACACACCGAAGACTTCCTAATGGAAGGAACTCTGGTCTCAAGAAACAACCTCACAAGCAAAAGTCTCTCATATCCAGTTTCCACCACTGGTCGCACCTGTAGTGGAAATACTATAAATCTATCTCTACTAGAAGAAAAGTAATCAAACTTAAACATTAGATGAAACAGCAATTGTCTTGAGATTACAACTTTGCAACTGCACATCTACAACCAATTCTTAAGTTAACCATGATTTATGGTCTTTTAGTTGGAATTCTCATTTTTCATGTTTAGAGATAGCAACATTTAAGTTGCAAATTAGTCAGTATTATAACTAATGGTTAATCATTTGAACATCTATTCATAAATTAAGCTAAATACCTGCTAAAACAAATTAAGCACAGAGTAGTAAGCCAACCACAATATTATTAGTTTCCCTCTGGTAAATTCAAGCATGTTTCTTGTTTCCTTCCTTATATTAGGCCTGCACTAGTCAGTACTCGCCTACCAACATAGATAAAATCTATAACACAGTAGTGTAATCAATAACAAAATTAAAATAAAACAGCCATAAATTATTTACTGTAATCATCTGGTCAACAATCCAATCTTCTGTGGCTGAATCCACACCTTCAAACAATGCAGGCCATCTCAATTTGGCAGCCTATAAATTGTCAAACAAAGTGATCACAGCTTAGTTTTTCAAACCAAAACCATGTTTTACACAAGAAGTGGTTAGCAGAAACTTTGTATTATTCTCTCCGTTTCACTGTTTCTATTCATTTAAGGTTAATATATATGGCAATAAATTTATTAAATAACTTTGATGATAGTAAAAGTTGAACTAACTTTATAAAATTATCCTTACATTGAAATTAAAACTTTTTTTTTTACCACTAACTGCATTAATAAATATAATTTTAATGCAAAGATAAAATTTAAAAAATATTAATAATGTTTTGATTTTTAAAATTGGTAGATAATTTAAAACATAAAAAATAGATCGTTAATTAATAAATGAATTTAATTTGAACACAATGATTAGTAAATATATGTAATTTACATCATAGTTACTTGAAAAGTTATGTAAAATAATAAATTTAATTAGATCATAGTGTAAAATTATACTATCTTGCATCAAAATTAAACTCTTCATAGATGTAGTGAAATGGAGAAAGCATTTGCTATAATTTTCCCGACTTTGATGGTAACCAAATGCATGAGAATGAGAGATAGCATGCACCTTGAGAGCAGAGATGGCTGTCTCTCCACAGCTATCACATAGAACCCCATCAAAGTCCAATGCATAGAGATGGCCCATTTGCTTGTGTTCCTTTCAACGTTGCTATGCCTATCCTAAGATAATATATATATATTTATGTATTGCATGGTATGCAATTGCCCTCCATCCAAAAGATGATTGAAATCTTAGGGGCCAGCAACCACTGAAATCAAGACACGTGATTGTGTGGCAATATTTCTTTTTGATTTTGTTTTTGTCTACTTTTGAGTTTAACTAAATAAAAAATTAATTTAAGAATTTGGGATCTTAGAGTTTTGTGCTTTGTAATTTACTTTTCCAAGAGCAAATGATTTAACCTAACTTTTAGCATATGATCCTATTAGTTAATCTTCATTTCTTTGAACTATGAAAGGGTTTAGTAAAATCTCGTGCCTTTAAAAAATTGTACATCTTTTGTCTTTATGAAGCTTTATTGACCTATTTAAAAATTTTCAAGTCTTTGAATAAGCCATTAAATATGACTCTAGTAAGAATTTTCCTTTTACGTGTGGTTGATGCCCTTTAAATGGTGCTATGATTATCTGGTTTAGCTGTCTCTTAATCTCCTATGCTCCATTTATTAGTGTCTAAATTCAATGCTATTTAACCATTTGTTAATATTGCTCTTGGGTCACTTGCATGTTGTTTCTAAAGGTTTCAATGCTGATATCAACTAATAAAGGCCTAGAGTAATTATCCTTCGAAGATTGACTATTCTGCATAACTTCGGCGAAGTCAAAGAACAACGTGTAGGCGCAACGTAAAATACTTCAAGCAAAATACTAAACAACCGGAAATTGCCGGTCTCCTGCATTCAAAATTATGACAATTATTAACATTTAGATAAATAAGCGAATTATATCATTTTATTTCATCTAACAATTACTACGATTTCTATCAAAAATTTTATAAATACACCTTTTTTTCTGGGCGTGTAGCCTTACCGTGTTATTGCCGAAAGTAATATTTGCTATGCAAACTAGCCATCCTCATATCACTGGTATACCATTTTGGAATAGTTTACACTTGACTCATGATCAACTGTGTAGTGGTTTTTGCCTTCTCAGCAATGATGAAATACACTTAATCTTTGTACTAGGAAAGCATGGTGTGCTGATCGTTGACAAATGATTAGCTAGGATAACAAGTAAACCATTCAAATTCCTATTCAATTTTAATTACACATATTGAATGTTAATGTTCATTTTGCTTATGAGAGAATCGGAGTAATGCAGCACTTGGTTTTGCAGTTGGTTTAGCAGCATGTGCTTGATGCCAATGGAACACTAATTTGAGACTAAGAACAATTTGTGAAGAACTTGCCAACATCACTTCCTCTAAGAGGGGCACAAAATTACTGCAGTTCAGGGAGCAGAAAAAAGGTGGAATTTTCTGAATAGGAAGAGAACAGTCACTAGAAATTTGTCTTTGTTTATAATGACATGGAAGAAATATTTATTTAGTTCATTGCTGAAAAATCCAATGAAGACAAGACAATCATTTCAACTTCTTACTGAAGTCGGACAGCTCAAGAACGCAAATTCTGGGGATCGTAGCGGCCTCTTCTCTCTCTTTTTTAGTGTTGTAACCCCAGTTCCCTGATCCAAACAATCACCCTCATCAAGTAGACTCAACTCTCAAAAACCATGTAATGCAAAGCATGTAAGCTGAGACAAAATGAGAGAGGAAGCACAGATAATGAACAGGTAGAGATAAAAACCAAGCTACCTAAATACAAATTCCATTGGTCTAACTCAGGCTCCCTGATGACATTTTTTAAGGTAGCAAGCCGATCCTCAACAAAGCTGGTTAGAATTAAATTAATTTCTTGTAAGCAAAAAAAATCCACAAAATAGCAATAACAAATTAACAATGACTACAGTTATATTAATTACTGCTAATGGCACAATATCTTACTGAAGTGTCAGCCCTTGGTGTTCTGGTCGCTTTTGAAGCTGCTTCAGCACTTCTACCTTAGGACTATAGGTAAAAATAAGGATGGTCCAGGAAAAGTGAATTTCCTATTAATAAAGCAAGAAAAAGAAAAGAAATAACAATAGAAATATAAAAGCAACATGGACATCATTTTGGCTAAATATATCACTTACTAACCCAGTTCCTAGACCATATATTCTTTCAGGTGGTATGATAACACCAGCAAGCTCTCGAAGTAAAGCATCGGCAAAGCGGCTCTGAAATTAGAGAAAAAAGGGAGGGGAGGGTAGAAAACACAGTGAAAAGGGCGTGATGTGAGATTCCATATCAATTGTATCAGGAAAATGACCCATTATCTTATTTTCCTTAAGACTGAAACTGAAAATACTTATTGTCAGGATCATTGTCCCCTTGCTAGGGGTGAGGAGAAAGCCAGACCTGTTTCGTGGTGACAATGTACACTCTCGAGCTTGCAAATTTTAATGCATCAGAAACACCAGGATAGAATCTAGAGCCAAAGCATCACCAATTAGCAGTAGGAAATCTAATGTATGACACATGCATGGAATAAGCAACTTATTGCTCCATAAAATGATTTTAAAATATGCAAATTGAAAGTCTAACACAACTTGATTCCTCACGGAACATATCCAAAAGGGAATTCCTTGAACACAAAATATTTTTGTTACTTCAACTTAATAAAAAGAAAAGAAAATTGACAGCCATGCCTTACTCCCTAACCCCAGTCTCAGGCAGTTGAGTTGTGAGATGATTACATGTTCAACATATTTTACTAAATTTGAGTTTTTATGCTTAAAGGTATATCTGCATATAGTTTTGGGTTTTTCATCATGTAGCTGGTATAAGTATCAAAAACTAATCCCAGCCCAGGAGGTTTGAATGGATACCTGTTTGCACCGATCCAAGTAGCAAAATCCTGGTCCAACCACTCGTCTCTAACCTTTCCAAAAAGATCAATCAAAGCATCCCTATTCTCACCCCATTCTTCCATAATAATGGGCTTCAACTTGGACCAATTCTCCAATATACTGTCAACTGTGAGCCCCTCTGCAACCTTGCAGAAGAACTATGACATCAGTCAACCAGTCCAGTCCACACCAGCAATACGAAAGTAGATGCAACTTCCAAGACACTGACATCATCAACACTATAAAGCCAATTCCAGTGACATGGTATGCAATTTCTAATCCTAATAATAAATGATGAAGATCTGAGATAAGTCATAATACCCACCGAAGACTTCCTGATCGAAGGTGTTCTGATCTCAAGCAACAATCTCACAAGTAAAAGATTTTCATATCCAGTTTCTACCACTGGCCGGACCTGACATGAACAGCTAAGGAAGTTCATCTTCAAAATGAAAATGAGTCCAAAAGGCTCCCATATATATAGCAATAGTCTCGCAAATAATAATTGAGTAACAAAATCATGACATCAAATTGTGTAAAGGTCTGCATATGAATCGAGGTCCTGTTTGAAGCCATCTTTCCTCACTGCACAATCCTCACAGGTATATTTAATTCCCCCCACCCCAACCAAAACAAAAAAGACAAAGAAAGTTTACATGAGAAACTTGTGTGTTTGTATTTGCTTAATTTGTTTTAAAACGGCTTATGATTGAATTCTTACCAAGAAATCTTTAAAACTGAAATCCATACATGCCTTGCATATCATGACATGATCTTCGACAGAGGTGAAAATCTACAGTTGAAGCAATCAAGCACAAATATTCTAGAAGCCAAAACAAAAGAATATACGCAAAATGATTTCCTCTCTCATTCTCTGTCAATACTTGGAGGATTTTGTTGTTGTTGTTTGTCCCTTTCTATAGTATAAGGAATTAACAACAAAAATAAAGAGACCACTTACTACAGGCAGCCTGAAAATACATTTGATTTAGGGTGCGTTTGTATCAGATTTTTAAAAAAAAGTGATTTTAAAATTTATATTTTATACATAATTGAAAAAGATTATACTCTTTTTTTTCAGAAGTACCAAAAAAATGAAAACTAATTTTTTTTTAAGATTCTAATCATTTGTAAAAAATTATCCAAATATATAAAAAAGTGATTTTTTGTGGTGAAAAAATGATTTTTACCCCAAAACAATTCCCATACAAACGCCCCCGAATGGCCTTTTATTCTACATGTCCCTTGGTAGGTTGACAGATTGTGCAACACATTGCCAAGGTTCCGAACTGCCCTACTTTATAGTCAAAACATCATAAATGGTGAACTCTTCAATCAAATAATAGTAAGTCTCTACAGTATAAACACTGAACCCATGGAAAGAAGTAAAACCCAGATATTCAAACTAATGCCTCCTAAAATATATTAACTAATTATGAAGTCAAACACAGTGCAAATTCAAGCTTGTTTCTTGCTTCCTTTCTATAATGCTTCAATTATTGTTGGGTTTGTAACGATCAAATTATAAAAACCAAATCAGAGTCCTACAAATTCATAACAGCTCAAACTAAACCTTTGAAAAAAAATCAATCTTAGATTATTTACTGCATGCATTTGGTCAACAATCCAATCTTCTGTGGCTGAATCCACCCCATCAAACAAACCAGGCCATCTCACTTTGGCAGCCTGCAAATTTCCCAAACAAAGCTATTAATCAGCTTGATCTTAGAACACTAATGAATTCCCAGAAGATAAAAAAGGAAAAAATATTATAACTTTATATTAATTAAAACGAAAAAACAAGACCCCAGAATTTGTTTTGACTGGTAATGGTCAAGTACTGTATGAGGTAATTTTTATTTTTATTTTTTTTGCAGTTTATGAGGGAAAAGGAGGAAGGGAGGGACCTTGAGTGCAGAGAGAGAGCTTTCGCCGCAGCTATCACAGAGGATTCCATCGAAGTCCAACGCGTAAAGTTCACCCATTTCGGGGTTTCGCTGCAAAATTCTCCAACACAAAAACACAAACACAAACACAACCACAACAAAATGTTCTGTTTCAGAGAAGATAAGTCAAGTCATAAGCATATTCCAGTGGTCCCCAAACAGCCCCCAACTAGCCCATCTTTGTTAGCAATCAGGCCACGTGTGGGTGTACAGAGATTTTTAGCGATTGTACGTACGTGACAGTAATTAAAATTAAACAGTATAATATATATATGGATTTGGATTAGACTCAAATGAAAAAATTTCAATTACCAAAACTTAAATAGTTAAAGTTTAGGAAAAATAATTTATATATGGTATTTGTATAGGTGATTTATACTAATATGATAAAATGGATAAATTTACTTGTATATGATGTTTTAAAATCCGCCAATGGCGGATTTAATAAAAAAATATTATTTTGGTAGATTATGAAATTGACTTTGGCGGCGGGATTCAATAAAATAATATTAAAACAAAGTGTTGAATCCGCCTTTGGCTGATTCTATACCGAAAACACCATATTATGTGAATTTTTTTCAAAACACCATATTGATGTAAATACACCACTCAAAAACCATATAGAAAAAAAAGACCCAAAAAGTTTAGGGGCCAAATATTATTGATAATATGAATATCTTAAAGAATATAATTTAACATATGACTAATTAATTGATAATGGAAAAATTATATTAATAATTATCGAAATGGAATTCTTCTTTCTGACACTTATATATAACCTAAATATAATGTATGTTATTTCTGTGAAGAATAAATAAAAAATTTAATAAATTGTTGATTTGTATAGTTGTTAAATATTAGAGGGTTGATTTGTATATTTTTTTAAAAAGTTAGAGATAAAATACATATACATTATAGTTCATAACTTAAAATGCAATATTCTCTAAAATTATGATAGCTGATGTGAATGTATATAAGAAAAGAAAAATCTTATTTAAATCAAGCAATGGTATTTCACATAAGAAGAAGATTAAGCATTAATATAAAGAGTTCTATTTTTTTCCCCAACAATAAGGAGTTTGGGTTTAACTTATTTCAGTACAAACTCTGCATCAACGTTTAATATATTGACATTCCATCAATAAAAATTTTTAGGTATAAATATTACGTAAAGTATTAAATTTTTTAACCATTGCTCGTCACATAAATTAAGCACGGCACTAAAACTTTATATTAATTAATAGCCAAATTAAAATAAACTTTAATATCTCCAAAAATAAAAAAACGTAAAGCATAATATAACAATTATTTATACAAAAATTTGAGTAGAAAAATCAACAGTCCAATCGAATTACATAGATGAGCACGATATAATAAGAAAATCATGTGAAAAAATGAAAATAGAAGATCACAAAAATTAATTGGTTCATGCAGCACTATCCCGCCGTCCGATCGGTCCCTTTTCCTTGCATCCTTCTGTTGTTCTGTCTTCTTTATCCTTCACTATTTTTTAACCCTTTTTCAGTAGAATATAATTGAATTTATTTTTGTAATTATTATTTAAACATTTTTTTTGTTAAATAAAATATTGAATATGCATTTTTGCGGAACACATTTAACTAATACTCTAATAGTTAATGCTTTGATTTGATGCGTGTTTTATTAGAAAATGTACAAAAATATGAAAAAAATAATATTTTTATATACTTATATAAAACACATGACAGGTATTAACTATTAACAATATAAAACAATTTTACTTTATATCATCATCAATTTATATATTATCACATCAATAAAATTATATGTCCATTAAACTTATTACATAAAATTTTTTGTAGATAATGATAATAATTTACAGTTTTTTAACACTAACAATTCTTTTATTTTTTTTGCGCTCATTGACGTTATGTTAAAATTGATCCAGAAATATTGGCCAATAAATCTCATTGTTTAATAATACATTGGTAAATTGTCATTTGATGGGTATAGTTTTTATGCATTAATAGTGTTAAATATATTTTTATTTAATCTAAATATATTAATAGTATAAAATTATTATCCAATAAAATCTTTGTAGATGTGTAGTTTTTATAGTAGTGTAATAAGAGTCAAAATTATTTTACTTATGTGATAATATATTATTAACTAATTATATAATTTTTTTCATATTTTTTATGCTTTACAATTAAACATTTTTTGAGGTAGTAATAATGAGAAATATTCTTACAATATTAATTAATAGAATTTAAAAATTTGATCATATTAAACATCTACACACTATTATATTTACTCATTCACTTTTTAAAAATTATATTTTGGATTTAATTTCTATATATATAGATGGTGTAAAAGTATTTTTTATAATTATCCAATCATATATTATTATATCAGTCATGGTATTTAACTTTACATTAATGAAAAATTTTAATTGGATAATAGTATAAAATAGTTTCATACTGTCAATTTATAAAAATTAAATTCTTATATTTTTAAATTAATCTATCTTTTATTATGATATCGAATAATATGTTTTTATTTGTTAGGCTTTCAAAATAATGAATAATTAAATAAAATATTTTTATTGATATAATAGTGTATATTTAAATGTATGTGTAAAATTAGTTTAAATTGATAAGAAATTAAATTATTATTTTTACATGCAATGAAATTATTATTTAAATTATTTTGCAATCGGAGTTCGTGCTCCACGATTGAGTGGGAAACAAGGTGCGTGGACAGTTGGATGAGATCCCATGTCTCTGCCACCACGCAACGCAAACGGCGATAACCGGTTACCGCCCGCCCTCACCACTCCTCACGCCACCTGCTACAGCCGGTAACTTTCCCGATAAATCTTAAACCACAATATAAAATAAAATAAATCAAAGCCTTCCTTGTACCACTTCCCCAACTTTCAACCTCATCGGAACCTCTCTGTTGCTTCGTTGGATTTGGTCCTAGATCGTGTCGTGTTCCGCTTCGGTTAGTTTTTGATTAATTAATTTTTTAAAATTTTAAATTTTTGCCTTAATATCTGTTTTATGTTAATTTTCAACAGAATAAAAGTTAATGGATTGTTCTGGAACCTGATCTCTGTGAGTTGGGTTGATTTTGTTGTTGTTGTTAATTTTGATTTTAGTTTTTTTTTTGGGTGATTTGTGCTTTTATTGGATCTCTATATTTGGGGTGCTGTTTCACTTGGGATGCTTCTGTTTTTGTGTTTGTGTGTGAGTAGCTGTGCTTGTGTTAATTTTGAGTTCAATTGGATTGATGGGTTGGTGCAGCTTGGGCTTATCGGATGGAATTGTTATGTTCAGTTTTGAGTGTAAAGACTAAAGAGTGCGGTGGTAATAACTATGATGGTGATAACAGTATGGAATTTGTGATTGGTGAGGGTCTCATACTGATTAGGATGGATAAAGGAGAAGCGGTGATTATTTCGTTTTATGGTGTTTTTAACGTTGATATGAAGAAAATGGAATTAGAAAGAAAGATTGAAAGGTACTTGGACTTGTTTGCAACAAATTTCGGTTGATTTTAGGTTTTGTTCTATCTATCTTTGTGGAAATGAAGCTGATTCATAATTTTGGTAATCGTGTGTTTGTTTTAGTTTTTAAATTGAGCAATCCTACATCCGTGTTCATTTACAGCCAAAGAAAAATTGAAAAATGTGAAAGGAAAAAAAAGAAGTCATACCCCTTTCTTTACTGACAATTACTTATCAAACATTTACTGATATGCATTCTGTTGACTTTCAAAATGATTGTGACTTCTCAAGTATGCTGTTCTTTTTCGGAAATAGCAGTTTTGTTGTAGATTATTGGGTTTAAGATAATATTCTTTTTTTTTTTCTTTTCTAAGTTAATCAACTTCCCCCTTCCTTTCAATATGTGCTTCTTATATATCTATGCATTTGTATTTATTTATTTTTAAGTTTATGCTGAGTAGAATTGGAATTCTGATGTGGTTTTTCTCACAAACACAAAAGATGGCAGACAATGAGGATGTAGAGGAGAAGACTTCCCGCGGAGCTGATTGGGAGGTTGTATCTCTCACAGCATCAACATATGCAGCTGCTCCTGGTCCTGATGTTCAGTTGAAGGATGATGATAAGGAAGATGTATATGCACAGGATGAAGCAGAAACATCACGCGCTTTGTTCATGTCTGGCCACTTTGTCTTTCCACCCAGTCAGCATGAGAACTTGCCATTGGAACCTGACAATAGTGAGATTCGTGATGAATCCGGAGGCAAAGATGTTGCCACTGAAGTAACTGCTGAAGAAGGAACCGGACCTGTTGAAAAGGATGACGGAAACTTGACATTTGCAGGATTGAATGTTTCAGAGGAGTTTGAGGGTATACCATATTTTGATGAGAAAATCAACCGGTTATCTGTTCATGGGAAGCAGTTTGAGGAAGCTACTACTTTACCCGGTTTTGGTTTGACTGGAAAAGAGGAAAGTTTGTATGACTCTGCAAAATACACTTCTTTCCACAGTGAACCAGTTATTGGTGGAGTAGCATATGGAGAAAGCATGGTTGAGTCTGAAACATCTGAATTAGCGGAGCAAAGGTCAAGTGTCTCTCCTGAATTATCACAGTCAAAGAACTCTTCCAAAGATGATGAATACAACCCTTCAGATCTTCCTTGTGGAGCTTGGTGGAAGCGAAGAGCTGCCTCCTTATATGCTCATGCTAAAGAAGCAAATGCGTTCTGGTCTGTTTTCATTGCAGCTGCAGTCATGGGCCTTGTAATGCTTGGGCAGCGCTGGCAGCATGAACGAGCTTTACTTAAGTGGCAGATCAGTGTAAATGATGAGGTAGTTCCATTATCATTTATTTGCAGCTCTATGATATGCTTTATTTTATTGTATTTTACTCCCTCGTCAAAAAAATATATGCTTTTGATAACTTGTGTAAAGTCATCACATGTGAGTTTCTACTTAAATGCACTAGGTGACCTATAAATGCAAAGTGTAAAAGTAAAGTGTAAAGCACTGCATGTACATGTTAAATAGTAAAATGCGCGATTTTGTCAAACTTACTTAGACTTATGTAACGGATTATAATTTGTGTACAGTGTACTTATCTTCAACTAGTATGACATGGTATGCACTAATTTGTCATGACATTATGGACTAAAGAATCTGGCAGTGTTAATGCTATGAATCACTGATGAATGATGATGCAGACTGTCCAATGGTTTTGATATCTTTACGGGTGAAAACCGTGACTTAAGACCAAATGACCATTTGTAGCAATTTTGATACAAAAATGAACTTCACTCCACCTCAAGAAATTAAGATAGCAATTATTAATTTTTTAGCAGCATAATTATTTATTTTTAATACCTACAACATTAGCAGTATTAGAATTTGGAAGGGTTATCATTAAACTCCCTTATCCTGTGTAGGAACATGAACCTTGTCACAAATTAATTCAACTAGGTATTTTGTGCAAACTTGATGCGTTAGTACATTCTTAGGATGTGAATTCTTATTTGGTGCAATGCTTTGAATGCTCTCATTGACTTATCTTAATACTTCAAAAGATTCTAGCATTCAATTCTTCACTCTTCCACAGGCGAGGAGCAGGGTGCTTGCTCCCATATATCGACTCAAAGATGTGATTGTTGGTGGCCATCGCCGCGGTTCCTTGATCAGGGGAAGCTCCACTAGTGAAAGTTAAGATAAAGGTTGCAAGGTGCACGAGGCTTCTGCTGTTGTGGTAAAAGCTATGAGATAATGACGAAAAATTGCATGTAAGAGAAAGGTTGAGGAAAAGATAAATGCTACGGTTTATGAAGTGCAGGTTTGGAACTAGGATTGCTCGACCTTCCAATTTAAATGTTCTTGTGTTTATTTTATATTGTTAATTTTCTCGATCTTTGCCTTGATTTGCATTGTATAGCTCTGGA
Source organism: Dalbergia cultrata (assembly GCA_031216105.1). Taxonomy (NCBI): domain Eukaryota; kingdom Viridiplantae; phylum Streptophyta; class Magnoliopsida; order Fabales; family Fabaceae; genus Dalbergia; species Dalbergia cultrata. The sequence continues at coordinate 73,051,027 of CM062353.1, read as the reverse complement.
ATGTTATTCAACTTAGTAAGTTATGATGTATTCTGATTCTGTGGAATTGGAAGTTTAGACACCAAAGATGAGATGTAAATGAAGTGAGTGATGATTACTTTAATGGTTGGTTGTTCAATTTTCCTGACTCTGATAGCTGCAGCAGTCTTGCTATGGGACTGAAATGGGCGAATCCAAGTGGATATGCCTTATGTTCAAAATGGCACTGAACCTGAGTTTCTGACAGCCTGCTTTTTTTAATTCGGATTGATATCTTCTAAATTGAGCATTTTAGTAAGAAAGTGATAGATTAATTAATCTTAAATGAATAATTTCTATTATGTGTGGATTTAAGAGTGATTAATCTTTCATGTTTTAATCTTGTAAAGATTTTCACCTTAGAGAATTCAAATCCTAATTAGAGCAAATGCGCTTGAATTGATATTGTTCAATGAGGTATCATGTGTGCAAAACAAGCACATATAGTGGCGCTTAAAAAAATTTAAATTAGTTTCTTGAAAAGAAATTAAGGAAATCTACTTATTAGATCTATTTTTTTTAGGGAGCCCTTATTGGGACTAATAGTGAAAAAGGGAAGGGGATAAGCAAGGTCAAAGCCCTCAAATCTCTCCTCTTTCTTGATCTCAAGGACTAGAGAAGGTAGCTTAGGTGTCATTATGGCTCATTCATTGATTGGGAATGTTTACCATCCTATCAAGATGAATATGGAATATTCATTATTATTGGTGTCAAATTTTTTTACATTATCATTTAATCATATATTTCAATCTCAGTATAGACAATTGAGTGCCAAACTTATTACTTGAAAAAATTATATAAATCGAATAAATTAATTGGATAATACCTAATACATTAAACCCAGTTTTGACTATACCTCTTGTTAATAAATCTTGCCAAAAATTAAATACAGTGCATTGAGAACAAAATAAGGTCACCTTAGCATAAAGATATATACGGTAATATCCACTTTTTTTTTCATTGCTCAACAGATATTCATTGATTAATAATTGAAGGCAATAGTTTGGACTTGGATACAAAGAAAGACTGATATAATGTAATCTGATATCAACAAGCTAAGCTTACAAATACAAACGGAAAAAAATAAATAAATTATACAGCTTTAATAAGACAATAGAATTTGGACGATTCTACATCACACAACAGATGAAAACTAAAATTCAGTTGAACTACGTCAGATATCTCATCTTAATTGATGATTCTGGTGTCACTGCTAACCATAGGCTGCTAGTTTCACTTCACTGAATAAATACAGCCGTTGACTTCACATATTGAATTTTTCCTTTCAAAGGATATGGTTTTCTTAATGTTCCCGCCAAAACCTCAAGCACCCATTCCAGTTCCAACAGATCAAGTGAAAATACCCATCAAAGGGATAGATGAAACAGAGTTGTGCTGTGCTGCACAACATTACTTGCACAAAAAGAAATGCAGAAAGGATGCCCCAAAACAACAGTCTCCCAATCAACCACTATCAATAGATGTTGCTGATTTACCTGTCCTCAATATAATATTTGGGAGCATCATATATGCTGGCAAACAACGCAAAAAATTTAAAATAAGTCAACTCATATTCTTTCTCTTGATCCAACATAGTTGCTACTACAAAAGATTTGCTAGACAAAATCAATCAGCCAGCGTAATGAGGAGATGGGACAATAGAGAAAAACAAAAAAAGCAAAAAAGAGCAATCATGAATAAGAAGAGATGGGTAACCGGAACCACCATTGAAGGGATGAAACCCTCCATGGGGCCGGTTCCCCCTTAAGCTGTTTTGGAGAGGTGTGGTAATGAAAGGGAAAAAGGGGAAGGGAGTGTTAACTCTACAATGCAAATTTTTTCAATGGTTGGAGATTAGCAACATCCACTTGTCCAGCTCCTCAATGTTCTTCACCGGAAAGGTTGATGCAAACTGCCAAGAACCAAACATGTTCAGCACTTGTTGCATTTGCTCAATGCTTTTGTTCAGACCTTACTTTTCTTTTGTTGAAATCTTCAATGTCTTGTTTACTAACCCAACAGGCTGCAGAGCTCAGTATTTTGACATCACCACAAGGACTACCTTCTATTAACAGTTCAAAGCTGATCATATCATTGTCTTCATGAAATTCCTCTCTGAAACATTCATTAGTCAAAGAGACAACATAAAGGTGAAAACCCGGTTTCTCATGAGGTGAAATCCTCTTGGTGATGATTCTCTTACCATTGCAGATTGTCAAAGACCTTTCAGATGTATAATTGTAAGAGCCCCTAGATATTTGTAACAGGAAACACAAAGCAATTCCCAACCCTCCATTTAGAAGCCAACTATGTGAGAGTGGCACTGATACACAGTTACCTTTTTGTTGATGGACAAAAAATGATGGAATTTTTCTCCCTGAGATCAACATGCTAAAGACATGACCACAATCTTGGCTTGGTAATACAAAGACACCACATGCATTTGATAAAGTATTGGATTTGGATCTTTTCAGTGAATGGCAATAGCATGCTTCCAATTCTACTATACTTGATGGAAGCTTCGGCAAATACCGAAGCTTCTTGCAACAATTTAGCCTGAGGTATCTAAGCTTGGGGAGTTCATGAATACTTATTGGAACCCTGACAAAACGGTTACCATCTAGACTCAAATCATTCAATGACGGAAAGCGCCAAAAATTGCGAGGGAATGATTTTTCTGTTAGATTGCAGTAACTCAAATCTAGACTGCTCAGAAAAGGCAACCTTGAGACTGAAGATGGCAAATTGTCATAGTGTCCAAATCCATGAGACATTCGGCATTCGGAAGCATTTAAAATTGTGAGGGACTTCAATCTATGAATGATGTTGAGATGGCAAATAAGGTCAATTTGACATTGGTCTAAGTTCAAACAGGAAAGACCAACTAAAGTTCCAAGTGATGTGGGCAGTACCCTTATGGCTGTTCCCTTCAAAGAAATCTTTGATAAATGTTTCATACATTCCCCAAATTCTGGAAGATTTTCAAATTTACAACAACCAGTAAGAATTAATTCCTTTAGAGAACTCATCTCCAATTTACCTGGGAAAGTTTTAAGACATGGGCAGCCACTTAGATTCAATAGAACAAGGTTCTTGTGATGGACAAGAGATGGATGAACCTCGTTTAATTCCAAACATTCTTCAAGAACCAGCGTTTCAAGAAGAGGAATCGCAGAAACATCAGGTGTCTGCTTTAGATTCTCTGAATAACTCAAGTCCAGGAACTTAAGCTTTTCTAGAAACTGATCAAAATAGGAAAAATGTTAAAATGTTGCCATCTTCAAATGGATAATGTCACAAAATCTAATAGAGCTCTTGACAGAGGGGTCATACCTTCTTTCCATGCCAAAGTTGTTTGATTTTGCTAAATGGCAGTACAATTTCAACAACTTCATATTGTTGATCTGTGAAAGGTAGAGTTTTCAAAGGAAAATGGTCCCAATGGAGAACTTTTAACGAACTAGGAAGACATTTGGGACCAAAGGGAAGTTCAACGCCACATATACTGAGAAGTTTTAGTTGACTTAACTTTGAGAAGGATTCAGCGCTCCAATGTGCTAATTCATAACTTGAGTTGAAGACTATACCTTGAATTGCTTCAGACCCCTATATGAAAAACTTGAATGAGTTGCATAACATTGTAGAATGAATCAAAATACAAATCAAAGAAAACAAAATATTCAATGCATTATTTAGTTGGAATCTAAATACTATATACATTTATTTTTGTCTAGTACCAACCTTAATGACAATTATGGAAAAGTTGGTACCTACCATATCTTTTTTAAGTACAAAATTGATGTCCTCTTTAGACCACAATCTGCTACGTCTGCCAGGATTATTTGGAGATTCTTGAACAACAATATCTCTACCCATTTCTTGAAGTAAATCATGCATGTCCAACATATTACTTTCCTTATTTAGTGTTACCAAAGATCGTTTAATCAGAACATCAATTTCAATTTGTGGATTGTGACTGCAGTTTTCTAATATACACTCTACTTTGCCTTTGTTCATTCCTTTGAAGAAGCATGCAATATCCAAAAACACATTCTTTTCCTTGAAATCTAAACCCTCATAACTTATTTTTAGTGTATCGAGGATTTCAGAATGTGGGACACTTTTTATCTTTTTCAAGGCACTACGCCAAACATCAACAGGTCTTTGATGAAGATAGGAACCCAATACCTCTAGTGCCAATGGAAGTCCACCACTATATTCAACCACTTCATTGGACATTTCTAAACACTCTTCTTGAGGTTGATCTCGTTTAAAGGCTTTCAAACAAAATAAATGAAGGGCTTCATTCTGGACTAAACACTTAACCTCATAAGTGTTATGCACTTCATGTATCTTTAGCAGTTGCATATCTCTAGTCGTGATTATGACTCTGCTTCCCAAACCAAACCAACTTTCCTTCGCAGCCAAATTTTCCAATTGGCTTACTTTATTTACATCATCAAGAACAAGAAAAACCTCTTATTGCATAAAGAGCTTCTAATTGTCTTTCTTCCATCATACACATTAAAAAATGCACCCTTACTTATATGCATATGAGCAACAAATTCTTTTTGCATCTGAACTGATCCTTTTGTCTCACATACCTCTCTAACATTTGCAAAAAAGCAACTAACTTCAAATTCACCTTCGATGGCTTCATAGACTGCTCTAGCAATAGTTGTCTTACCAATACCACCCATGCCCCATATGCCTATAAACCGGACATCATTCAACCCAATACCTATGAGTCTAGTCACTTCCTCCACCCTTGAAGCAATCCCAACAAGATTCTCCATGCAAGATGGCAATTTTGGAATCAACTTTGTATGTATGTGTTGAGCAATACTTTCCACGAGTGTTGCCTCATGCCTATATAGGGAAGAAGCTTTTTTTTTTGGTCAAATCTAACAAACAACATGAGCAAAACAAAGCAACAATTTATTATTAAAAAAACATTAGAAGAGATGGAAAGGAAATAAAAAGGGATAACACAAGTTCATCATCATTTTTGTTCTTTCTAATTTTTTTTTTCTATTTTTTAATGCACATACAAGTAATCCGTGCATGATACCAATTCAATTACGTACATGTTATGAAATACAATACTAATACAATCTGACACCGATATAAGGACACAATGAAATTTTAAAATTTAAGAAGTAGGAATGTGTTTATATATACTAAAATATATTAAATTTGTTAATTTTAAGAAAGTATTATGAACGTGTTATTAAATTTAATTGACTCATATCATAACCGTATTAAGAAAACAAAAAAAATAATGTGAAAATTTTCGTAAATGAATTTCGTGTATAATTTAATACATAGAATTTATCAATGAAATTTTTCATCTCATTTTTCTCTCATAACCAAACATTGGTCAAATGATAAAAATGAGAATAAGAATTACATAAATGTGTCTGATATGATATTTTACGTATGAAATTCATTGATTGTAAAAGATTTTGCAATGAGTTCCAATTCACACAAGTAAAAGTGATTTTTGTTTTATTATTTTGAGACAAAGGGGTAAAAGTTAATCACGTAATAACTAATGATTGGATATTGAACGAAATTAATGGTAAGGCAACTTACTTATCTTTGGAATCCCAACCAGAGTAACCAGCGACTTTTGTTAAGGCATTTCTCCATCTTTTAACCTTGTCGCTGTCTTGTCCGAATCTCTGGTCATGTTTTCTGAAAGCATCCTCAAACTTTCCTTTTTGATACCTCACATCGCAAGGCTCCACACCACAGAAGATTGGCACAACAGATAACCGCTGGTTCTCACTGCACTCAATAATCTTTCGGAGCTCGTCCAAGCACCAAGAGGAGTAAGCATAGTTTGGTGAGAAAACAATGATCGCAAACATAGATTCTTCAATCGCTTTTAGAATCTCAACCGAAATAACTTCACCTCTCTCAAGGTCTTTGTCATCTCTAAAAGTTTTGATTCCCTTCCTTTCCAGTGAAGCACACAGATGACCGGTGAACCCTTTGCGAGTGTCTTCTCCCCGAAAACTCAAGAACACGTGATAGGTCCATGAGCGCGGGGCTGCGGTGGAAGAAGAGGCTTCACCGACAGCAGATGCCATATGTTCAGTCAACTATATATCTCCACAAGGCTGCAAAGTGTAATTGCTCGTATTGAGGTGTGTATTGTGATGCCTGCTGCTTATAGCAGTGCGGTGTTTGTGGAAATAGTGGTTGAAGAGTATTAAAAGTATTACTAATTAGGTAAATCAAGAAGCGTGTGTGAATGTGGGTGGAAGCTGCTTGGGAACTGGGTGGCTTGACTTGATAAGACAACGGGGAGAGACTAATCAAACAAAAAAAAATCTTTTGCTGGAAAGAGTGTGGAAGCTTGAAAAGTATGCTTCAATAACAGTAAATAACGTTCAGTAAAACTAATTACAGCTAATAATTTTTTTCAAAAGAAGTAAACAAAGCAAAGTTTGTATACTGTGTGTCCGGGTGAAGGCCAGAACATGTTTCTTGGAAGGAAGGGTCAACCTCAAAATTTTTAAAAATTATCATATGAATGAAAAATATTTTTTTGGATAAAAACTTGATTTTAGGCTCTCAAAACCATATCCAACCACAATCTATGCATAATTGGAAAATTGAAAATTAATTTTTTTAGAAGTTCTTAAAAAAATTAAACTAACATTTTTAAGATTTTAATGTTATTAAAAAAAGTTATCTGAATATATGAATAATAATTTTTTGGAATTAATAAAGTGATTTTGAGCCAAAATAATTCCTGTATAAATCAAACAAAGCTATAAAACGGACAGTATGGTGTAGAGACTTTTCAGTTTTCACTGCGTAGCGCAGAAAGTGTAAACAGTATATATTATGAAAAACAAGACAACGAAGAAGAAACAGTGTTTTTTGGCAGTTTAAAATCTAAGGCAGATTTTTTTTGGGGAAAATAATGAACCATGTCACTGTTCGTTGCTGCAATTTCTCGGTTATGACAAGGAAAGAAACAGTACAATAGCACAACAAACCGTGTTCTGCTTCTTTTTCCTTATTTCAACAACAACATGCACAAAGCTTGACACCACGGAGGTTGAGGTAATCTAGCACAATTCCTTCTTGCAGTCAGTGTAATTGGTCATTATTGTGATGGGTTTTATTCTTCTTTTGCTTCAGGGCGCGTTTGGATTTACTTAAAAAGATAACTCTTTTAGGGACTTTGAAGTAGAATTTATTTTTTAAGGAAAAACTATTTTACGGTTTGAATAAACAATTTGGGATGAATTTGCACTTTGCCACATAAAATCAATTATGACTCTCAGAACTTATTTTCTTTCTTTTCTTAACAAAAATTATCATTCCTTTTTTTTTCAAAACTCGAAATTCATTCAAAAATTTGTTAGTGTACCGAAGTGTGCATACTTAAGAAAAAAGCTTCTTTTAGTCAATATTCACTCTGGGCTTTGAATTTGGTTGGTGAGTCCTGCTTGCTAAAATTCTTCTAGTGGTTCATTTTTTGTAGTTGGGAGGGAAAACTCTGATAGCACTGTAGCGGAAGATTCTAGAGAGCAAGCTAAGATCTGGGTTCATCCTTAATTTGGGAGTTGAAAAGGTTGAACTGGTTTTGGTGATTCACTGATTGATTGTTCTTTTTGGACTCTGTCTAATATGCCGTTTGGAAGAAGTGTTTTCTCATGGAGACAGAGAATTTCTCATCTTCCAGGGGGATACAGGACTTTTTCTTTTGAGGAATCTGAGCTCATGATTCCGGAGGTTGAAAGAGACGAAGACTCGAGTGCTGCCACTAGACAAATTTTGAGGGCAACCAGAGATGCCATGAAGATTATGGCAGGTCTTGACACCCAATTGCATTCCATGACCAAAGCCATTGAGGAGGAGGAGGTGGAGAAGGAGGAGGAAGAGAACGAGGAGGCAGAGGAGCAGAAGAAGGAGGAGGAAGAGATCGAGGAGGCGGAGGAGCAGGAGGAGCAGGAGGGACTTATTGCCTTCCAAGATAGGCTTAATGCCGTTGAGGAGACAATCATGAGATGGGAAGATCAGTCAATGATTTGGGATTCTGGACCACACGAAGCATTTGAATATGTAAATGCAGCTGACAAAGCCCGTGAATTGATTGAAAAGTTGGAGACCTTGCATTTTAGCAAGGAGGACCAAGAGTATACGTTTTTGCATAGGGCTTACAATATTCTTCAAACAGCTATGGTACGACTTGAAGAAGAGTTCAGGGGCTTGCTCATCCAGAACAGGAAACCTTTTGAATTTGTCTCTTCTAGTTCTAGCTCAATTGAAGAGGAATATACTACTGATGGGGGTTCTGTGATATCCTCAGTTGAGTCACTGCAAAGAGAAGAGGAGCATATCCTTCATTTGACTCATCCAGATGTGGTCCCACATCTCAAGTGTATTGCAAACTTAATGTTTGCTTGTAATTATGGCCAAGAATGTTCCCGTGCTTATACCATTGTCCGAAGAGATGCCTTGGATGAGTCCTTGTTCATTCTTGAGATGGATAGACTGAGCATTGATAATGTCTTGAGAATGCAGGGGGCTACTTTAAATTCCAAAATGAAAAGGTGGATTTGGGGTGTTAAAATCTTTGTTAAGGTGTATCTTGCAAGGGAGAGATGGCTTTGTGACCAAATTTTTGGGGAAGGGGAACCTATTAGTCTAGTTTGTTTTGTTGATGCATCAAAGGCTTCAATATCGCAGCTTCTGGATTTTGGTGTAATTATGTCCATTGGCCCACGCCAACCTGAGAAACTGTTCAGAATTCTTGACATGTACGAGGTTCTGGCAAGCCTTATGCCAGATATTGATGCTTTGTACTCAGATGACGTTGATTCTTATGTTAGACTTGAATGCCATGAGGTACTGAGGAGATTAGGCGATTGTGTGAAGGCAACATTTCATGAATTTGAGCATGACATTGCATCAGATGTATCACAATGCGCAGTAGGTGGTGAGGTGCATCTTTTGACCAAATATGTCATGGATTATGTTAAAGCTCTCACTGAATACAGCAAAACACTTAATCTGCTTTTGAAGGACAATGAAGAGGATGATGCCGTTTTGAGGTCACCTGACATGAACTCAAATACTGAAGAAGATATCAAAAGCCAGGTTTCCCCTATGGCCTATGGCTTCCGGACAGTTGCTTCAATCTTGGAATGCAAACTCGATGACGTGTGCAAAAAGTTTTCCAAAGATGCTTCCTTTCAGCACCTGTTCTTAATGAACAACATACACTACATGGCTGAAAAGGTCAAGGGGTCTGAACTTAGGTCGATATATGGAGATGAATGGATTCGAAAATGCTACAGGAAGTATGTCCAGCATGCAAGGAATTATGAAAGAACTAGTTTCAGTTCCATTCTGTCCTTGCTTAAGGATGACGGAATTCAAGTGCCGGGTATTTATAGTTTCTCAACAAGTCTTCTTAGGGAGAGGTTAAGGAGCTTTTACCATGCCTTTGGGGATCTCTACAGGGTCCAAACAGGTTGGTGCGTACCAGATGCTCAACTTCGGGAAGAGTTGCGAATCTCTCTCTCTACCAAAGTAATCCAAGCTTACAGGACATTTGTAGGGAGGCATAGTTCTCACATACGTTACAAAGACATTAAGTACACAGCTGATGATTTAGAAAATTATCTTTCGGATTTCTTTGAGGGAGCCGCAAAATCACTGGGCAACGGATAGCAGCTAGGCCAAACAATCATGTTCTCTAACTGACGCTTGTACACTTACAAACGGGTTAGGGTCCATGCCCAAACCTTTTAGTTCCACTTTCTGCATTATATTCAATGATAGATGAAGTTTCGTAATTGTAGTGCCTTGATTGTCTTCTGATTTCTCAAATTCGTATCAGAATAGAAACAATGAAACTGTCTGTTGCATGTTTGATATGTGTTCCAACTCCTGAGTTAAATCTTAAAAATATATTGGCGGCAATTCATTATTCTGACACCCCATATATTGCTGAGATGTAATTATATGCTTCCATGGAAAAAGCAGGGTTCTTAGTTCAAATTGTTTCGCAATTGCCTGAGTAAGTCTTGAACATGATTATTTGAATTATTATATCTCTTTCAAGGTGTGAATGAAAACCTTTGGTGTTTAGTATTAAGGTATTTACAAAAGAATTCTATAATACTATCCTCTTGTTATCATAAATAGTTTTAATCATAACCAAATATTTAAATGTTAAAATCATAATTAAATAATAAATTTTGTTAATGAAATTAATTTTAATACATGGTCAATGTAAACATTTTTTTACATTATCATTTAATCATATGTTTCTATTTGTAAAACTTTTAAAATAATCAGAGGTTGACTCAAATGTTTTTGTTGATGTGGTAATACATGATTATATATATATATGCAGATGTTTTTTCACCTTAGCAATAAACTTTTTTACACAGACATTGCTTGGAAATTGATCCTTTATTAATTATTTAATGATCAATATAAAAATATATATTGCGATTTAAATATTTTTTTCTTTTTTATATCAATTTTATCTCAAATTTATTTCAATATTTATAATAAATATTTCTATATTCTAATAAAATATTAAAAGTGAACAAATATTTAATATCCTATTTCTTGGATAAGGATTTTTCAAAGTAAGGATATCGCTTTAGAGAGTAAAGTTAGAGGATTTTATCTTCGGATCAATAGAGTTAGAAGTGATGACCTCTTTACTATGTTGATATAAGGGTAAAACTCATTTTACTATCTAAAAGTAAACTAAACCAAACCAAAGTTAACATTTCGAATAAACATAAAAAAAAAAGTAAAACTAATTAATCATACATAAATGAAACTAAACTAATTAAACTTTGAATTAAAAAATAATAATAAAAGTCAAATAATAAAGAGATTAAATATTTGGCAATCAAGTCTGGCACTAATATGATCATCATATAAGCGATACAGGAAGTTTGTCATCGTCTAATAAGCTAAGAATACAAAATCCTTTGAAAGTAAAAATTAAAAACTATGAAAATGACACGCAAATGATGGAACCCCAGAGGTGAATATGCCAGAGACTTTGTTTAACCTTAAAAAGCATGAATATGCAAGGGCCTATACGTATTCAAATAAAACATGAATACGCATGGAACTCTTGCGTGTTAATTATTATTTAGGTTATGCAAGGCCCCTAGCGTATTCAGTTGTATTAAAAAAGGTTCAATTTTATACTAAATATTTTCCGTGTATTTTCATAATTAATGTTTTTTACTTTAAATGGATAAAAATTACATAGGGAATAAGCTTTTTTTTTTTTTTTTGTCAAATCTAACAAGCAACATGAGCAAAACAAAGCAACAATTAATTTGTTGTTAAAAATGCAGGAGAAGAGATGGAAAGGGTATAAAAGAGGATAACACAAGTAAAACGTGCATGATACCAATTAAATTACTTACATGCTAAAAAGCACCACGATAAATACGAATACAATCTAACACCAATATGGAGATACAATAAAATTTTAAAACGAGAATACGTGTTTATATATACTAATATATATTAAATTCATTAATTTGAATATGGTATTATGAAAATGTTATTAAATTTATTTGACTCGTATCATAACTATTTTAAGAAAAACATAAAAAAAAATTATGTGAAAATTTTTATAGATAAATTTTAAATATAATTTAACACATGGAGCTTATTAATAAATTTTTTCATCTCATTTTCACCTCATAATCAAACACTGATTGAAGGCTAAAAATGAGAACAAAAAATACATAAATGAGTCGCATGTTACTTTACACGTGAAATTTATTCATTTTAAAAAATTTTGGAATGACCTCCAATCGGTGATGCCATACACGGAGAAGTTGTTTTTTTCCTTCTTTTTAAACTATTTTGAGATAATGGGTGTAAAAGTTAAGCATGCAACAATGATTGGATATTTTACGAAATTAATGGTAAGGCAACTAATTTATCTTTGGAATCCCAGCCAAGTAACCAGCAACTTTTGTTAAGGCATTTCTCCATCTTTTAACCTTGTCGCTGTCTTGTCCGAATCTCTGGTCATGTTTTCTGAAAGCATCCTCAAACTTCCCTTTTTGATACCTCACATCACAAGGCTCCACACCGTAGAAGATTGGCACAACAGATAACCCCCGGTCCTCGCTGCACTCAACAATTTTTCGGAGCTCATCCAAGCACCAAGAGGAGGAAGCATAATTTGGTGAGAGAACAATGATTGCAAACATTGATTCTTCACTTGCTTTAACAATTTCAGCCGAAATAACTTCACCTGTCTCAAGGTCTTTGTCATCTCTAAAAGTTCTGATTCCCTCCCTTTCCAGCGAAGCACACAGATGATCAGTGAACCCTTTGCGAGTGTCTTCTCCCCGAAAACTCAAGAACACGTGATAGGTCCATGAGCGCGAGGCTGCAGTGAAGAAGAGGCTTCACCGACAGCAGATGCCATATGTTCAGTTCAACTATATATCGCTGCAAGGCTGCAGTGTACGTAATGCTTAGGCTTGTGTTGTGATGCCTGCTGCTTATAGCAGTGCAGTGTTTGTCGAATAGTGGTTGGAGAGTATTAAATTAAACTATTAATTAGTTGGGTACAATTGAGGCGTGCGTGAACGTGAGTGGAAGCTGCTTGGGAAGCTTGATAAGGGAAAGAGACTAATCAAACAATGCTAGATATTCTTCTCTAGGAAAGAGTGTGCAAGCTTGGAAACGATACTTCAAAATCAAATTTGTTATTTCAATGTCCATTTTCTCAGATATGCAAACACCCTATTCTAAAATATATGAATTCCATCAATTATTTTTTCTTTGAATTTATTCTTATCTATGTTTATGTGGTGTTAAAATAGAATTACTCCTTCAAAATCAATGACAATAAAGAATGGAAAAAGGATATTCTAACACCCGACTTTGACAATGGAAGACACGGCAAGAGAACTATTGGAGAATTTTAAAAAAATAGGTTCTATATTTACCGTGAAAGGAGTGTTAAGAATTTTGAGTTGTTGAAAAAACACTCTTATATATAATGTTCAGTAACATGAAAGGATTTGACTTTTGTAAAGGAGTTAGTAAAATAAAAAAATGAGGTGTGAATGATCAAATGATCAATAACTTTTATTGTGTATCCATTATATGTGATGCCTGCTGCTTAAAGCAGTGCCGTGTTTGTAGAGATAGTGGCTGAAGAGTATTAAACTGTTAACTAGTTGGGTAAATCAAGAAGCGTGTGCGAATGTGAGTGGAAGCTGCTTGGGAACTGGTTGGCTTGATGCGACTAGGGGGATAGACTAATCAAACAAAAATATTCTTTTGCTAGCAAGAGTGTGGAAGCTTGAAAAGTATACTCCAATAACAATAAAAAAACGTTCAGTAAACTACTAGATTTTCATGATTTACTCCAGCTAATAATTTTTTTTTCACAAAAACAAGTAAACAAATCGAAGTTTATATACCGTGTGTCTGGGTGAAGACAATAACATGTTTATTGGAAGGAAAGGTCAACCTCAAAAAAAAAAAGAAAAAGGAAAGGGTCAACTTGCGTGTTTCACCGGGGCAAACCAAACACGCATTTGAACTTCTGGAGGACAAGAATCGAAAGATAAAATATATGTCAAACAAAATGACTCCAAACAAAGCTATAGAAAGGACTGTATGGTGTAGTGATTTTTCAGTACGAATCACCGAAAACTTAAACAGTATATTATGAAAAACAAGACAATGAAGAAAAACTGTTTTTTGGCAGTTTAGAATCAAAGGCAGTTCATTATTTATTTTTTTTTTGGTAAATAATGAACCATGTCACTGTTTCTTGCTGCAATTTGTGGATTGTGACAAAGAAAGAAACAGTACAATAGGACAACAAACCGTGTTCTGCTTCTTTTTTCATTATTTCAAGAACAACATGCTCAAAGCCTGACACCATAGAGGTTGAGGTAAGCTAGTACAATTCCTTCTTGTTGCAGTCAGTGTAATTGCTCATTGTTGTGATGGGTTTTGTTCTTCTTTTGGTTCAGGAAAGAGGACTTTTTTAGGGACTATTTGGAGTAGAACTTATTTTTTAAGGAAAAACTATTTTACGGTTTGAATAAACTATCTCAGAACTCATTTTCTTTCTTTTCTAAACGAAAAATATCTTATCTTTTCCTTTCGAAACTCAAAATTCAATCAATAATTTGTTAGTATACAGAAATGTGCAGACTTAAGAAAAAAAAGCTTCTTGTAGTCAACATTCACTGTGGGTTTTGACTTTGGTTGGTGAGTCCTGCTTGCTAAACTTCTTCCAGTGATTCATTTTTTGTAGTTGGAGGAGAAAACTCTTATAGGACTATTGTGGAGGATTCTAGAGAGGAAGCTAAGATCTGGGTTCATCCTTAATTTCGGAGTTGAAAAGGTGGAACTGGTTTTGGTGATTCACTGATTGATTGTTCTTTTTGGAGTCTGTCTAATATGCCCTTTGGAGGAAGAATTTCTCACCCTCCAGGTGGATACAATAATTTTTCCTCTGACGAGTCTGGGCTCATGATTTCGAAAGAGACGAATACTTGATTGCTGCCACAAGACCCATTGTGAGGGCAACCAGAGATGCCAACAAGATTATGGCAGGTCTTGACACCCAATTGCATTTAGTGACCAAAGCCACTGAGGAGGAGGAGGAGGAGGAAGAGAACGAGGAGGTGGAGGAGGACGGTGTTAGTGCCTTCCAAGATAGTCTTAATGCTATTGAGGAGGTAATCTTGAGATGGGAGGAAGATCAGTCTATGGTTTGGGATTCTGGACCAGAGGAAGCATCTGACTATGTAAATGCAGCTAATGAAGCCCGTAGATTGATTGAAAAGTTGGAGGCCTTGCATTTGAGCAAAGAGGACCAAGAGTACAAGTTTTTGCATAGGGCTTACAATATTCTTCAAACAGCTATGGCACGACTTGAAGAAGAGTTCAGGAACTTGCTCATCCAGGACAGGCAACCTTTTGAATATGTGTCTTCTAGTTCTAGATCAAATGAAGAGGAATATATTCCTGAAGGGAGTCCTGTGGTATCTTTAGGTGACAACTCTGTTGAGTCACTCCAAAGAGAAGAGGAGCATATCCTTCATTTGACTAATCCAAATGTTATCCCAGACCTCAGGTGTATTGCAAACTTAATGTTTGCTTGTAATTATGGACAAGAATGTTCCTATGCTTATACCATTGTCCGAAGAGATGCCTTGGATGAGTCCTTGTTCATTCTTGAGATGGATAGACTGAGCATTGAGAATGTCTTGAGAATGGAGTGGTCTACTCTAAATCGCAAAATCAAAAGGTGGAGTTGGGCTGTTAAAATCTTTGTTAAGGTGTATCTTGCAAGTGAGAAGCGGCTCAGTGACCAAATTTTTGGGGAAGGGGAACCTACCAGTCTAGTTTGTTTTGTTGATGCATCAAGGGCTTCAATATTGAAGCTTCTGGATTTTGATCAATCTGTGTCCATTGCCCAATGCAATTGTGAGAAACTATTAGGATTTCTTGGCAAGCCTTAAGCCAGATATTGATGCTTTATATTCGGATGACATCGGTTCTTCTGTTAGAATTGAATGGCATAAGGTTCTAAAAATATTAGGCTATTCTGTTAAGGCAACATTTCATGAACTTGAACATGCCATTGTCAGAAAAAGTGGCTGGTTTTGGCTACAGTTTTTTACTACTGTAGGATGGAAAATCCACCGACAGAAAATTGGTTGAGTGGAATGGTAACTTCGATTTAATGCACGTGGTGTTGGCTCCTCTTTGAATTGAGAGGGAGCAAACCGTGATATGTATCCCATCCCGAGATGAAATATTTTATTTAGCAGTACTAGAAGAAGCTGTGTTAGCCTCTTTTGAGAAAAAATAAAGAGTGTATTTAAGAAAATTTAATATACATTGGAGATTTAGATATATTTTCTAAGTCTATGTAATACTATAAGTTATAGTAAAAAAGAGTTTTATTATAAATATATTATATTGTAATTATTTTTAAAATATAATGAAAATCAAGCATTGATTGAAGAATAAAAAATACATGAATAAATTTTATATATTATTTTACATATGAAATTTATTCATTTTAAAAAAATTTGGAATGACTTCCAATGGTGATGTCATACACGTACAAGAAGTTTTTTTTATTTTTTTTTTAACTATTTTGAGATGATGAGTGTAAAAGTTAAGCGTGCAACAAATAATGATGGGATATTTTACGAAATTATTGGTAAGGCAACTTATTTATCTCTGGAATCCCAACCAGAGTAACCAGCAACTTTTGTTAAGGCATTTCTCCATCTTTTAACCTTGTCGCTGTCTTGTCCATCTCTGGTCATGTTTTCTGAAAGCATCCTCAAAGCCTCCCTTTTGATACCTCACATCTCAAGGCTCCACACCGTAGAAGACTGGCACAACAGATAACCCCTGGTTCTCGCTGCACTCAATAATTTTTCGGAGTTCATACAAGCGCCAAGAGGAGGAAGCATAGTTTGGTGAGAGAACAATGATTGCAAACATAGATTCCTCAATTGCTTTAACAATTTCAACTGATATAACTTCATCCGTCTCAAGATCTTTGTCTTCTCTAAAAGTTTTGATTCCCTTTCTTTTCAGTGAAGCACACAGATGACCGGCGAACCCTTTGCGAGTGTCTTCTCCCCTAAAACTCAAGAACACGTGATAGGTCCATGAACGCGGGGCTGCAGTGGAAGAAGAGGCTTCACCGACAGCAGATGCCATATGTTCGGTCAACTATATATCTCGACAAGGCTGCAAAGTGTAATTGCTCGTCTTGAGGTGTGTATTGTGATGCCTGCTGCTTATAGCAGTGCAGTGTTCGTGGAAATAGTGGTTGAAGAGTATTAAAGTATTACTAATTAGGTAAATCAAGAAGCGTGTGTGAATGTGAGTGGAAGCTGCTTGGGAACTGGGTGTCGAGTAAAGAGGCAATATAAATAAAATTTATTTGTTATTTATTGAATAATTTTATATTTTTATATACTAGAGCATATTAATATTTGTGCTTCTCCTTGCTTTGAGCACTAATTCAAGAGACACTTGTTTACTCTCAAGCACTCTCTAATACTTCTCATTAACACTTGCTAATGCACTCACTCATGCCCACTACACAAATAATCTCCTTGCCTATTTATAGGCTTTCACTCTCCCAATGGACGGTGGAGATTAATTTTAATGGACGGTCTAGATTGCACATCTAGAACCTTCTCACCCTCCACACATATCTTCATATTTCTAGAATCATCTATACATATCTTCTAAGGATATTCTAGATAACTCCTACATGTCTCTAGAAGCTTTTAGATAGTTCTACATATCTCTACATGCTTCTAGATAGTTGTACGTATCTCTACATACTTCTAGATAGTTCTACGTGATTCTACATTGTTCTACATGATTCCACAAATTTCTAGAATCTTCTTATATTCGTGCCAAACTTCTAGACATATCTAGTGTTGATTTTTCACCGAGTGCCTTCATAAGACAAGGGGCAGAGATAATCAAAGAAAAAATAATCTTTTGCTGGAAAGAGTGTGGAAGCTTGAAAAGTATGCGTCAATAAACAGTAAATAATTTTCAGTAAAACTACTGCAGATTTTTATGATTTATTACAGCTAATAAATTCAAAGAAGTGAACAAATCGAAGTTTATATACCGTGTGCCGGGTCAAGACGTGAACATACTTCTTGGAAGGAAGGGTCTACCTCACCAAAAAAAATAAAAATAAAAAAATGGAAAGAGTCAACTTGCGCCTTTTACCGGAGCAAACCGTACACGCATTTGAATTTCGGGAAGGACGAGAACTTAAAGGTTATTAGTGGCAAATTTTAGGGGGAAATTTTTTTTCTAAAACTTAAATTTAAGATGCATTTGTTTCATATTTTTTCAAAAAAAAAAGCTGATTACAAAACTTAAATTATTATTTTATATTTTAAAAAATATTGATTACCAAAATTAATTTTTTTAGAAGTTTATAAAATAAATTAAACTAATCTTTTTAAGATTTTAATGTTATTAAAAGAAGTTATCTAAATATATGAATAATAAATTTTTGGGATTAATAAAGTGATTGATAAGAGGCACTTATGCCACTTATCTTACTTCTGATTTTTAGCTTTTTACATGAGTTTTGTTATGTTATTGATGTGATTAATTAGATATTTGATTTATTCCTCATTGTATACTTTTGATAGAACTATTGGCTTTTGAATTGATTTTAGGAATAATTTGTAATTACAAGCTGTTGTGTTTAACTTGTCTCTTTGAGCATGGTTTTATGCACAGGAGAATTGGATCAAGTGCAAAATGTCAAGAACAAGGGATCGGATTGAGACAAAAAAAGATGTTTTGAAAAAGCTCAAGAAGTCTTCTATAACTTTTATGTTTACCTCAAAACCCAATTCTAAGAGCATCTTGGTAAAAATTAAGTTGCAAGATTAAAGGTTGCTAATATTCTGATGTTGTCTAACTTGACCTCTAGTCAGTATTTTTGCAATATCTGGAACTACAAATCTTGGATTGAGGTGATTTTGGTGGCGTTGGAAAGCTTATTCAAAGGGCCACAATCACTATTTCTGGTGTCGAGGGCAAATTCTATCAGCACAGCTCACTGGTAAGTGCCGCAGCGCAACACTTGTGTGATGACGCGGAAGACCTCATTTTATCTGTTTTTTGGCCCATTTTGGCCTATTTTTAGAAGGCAGTATGTATAGGAATGTTACAGACTTTTACCCTAGTTTTTGAGTTTTAGTTTGGAGAACTCTCTCTCTCTTTACATCTCTCTCTCTCTATATCT
Source organism: Dalbergia cultrata (assembly GCA_031216105.1). NCBI lineage: Eukaryota > Viridiplantae > Streptophyta > Magnoliopsida > Fabales > Fabaceae > Dalbergia > Dalbergia cultrata. The sequence continues at coordinate 73,032,192 of CM062353.1, read as the reverse complement.
TCTTCTTCTCTATTCTTCTCTCCCTTAGGATTTCATTAGTAAAGGTGATTTGTCTTGGAGATCGTGGCGATGATCATTGCTATTATTTCTAGGTTCTTTTATCTTTATTGTTGTAATCCTCCATAGATGAAGGAGTAGATTTATTTACTAATGTAAGGGTTTCCGAATGGATTGGGATGATGTTTGAGACCTCTTTTAATATTAAATGTATTGGTTTTCTTAACGTTCTGTAGTTTCTGTTCCTATAATTATTGTGGTGATTGCTATAATATTTATTGGGAAAACTAAATTGGCGATCGTCATTTAGGGAAACCCTTTGGGTATAAATTGATAGATCTATTGGTTTATGTTTGAGGAAGAACATTAGAATTAACTTTCTGATTGGCAGTTAGGCTATAACAATTGGTTTATTAAATTAATGTGATTTCTTAATAAATTGGCTATTGTCGTTTATTAGTTATTTGCATTGATTAAATTCTAGAGGTCGATCGATCACTAGTAGAATCACCAGTAATTTATTACTAATAGCTACCAATGGATTTAATATTTGGTCAATGATAATTAATTTTCAATCCTAGGAATACCTTGCACTAGTGCTTTCTTCATTGTTGCTATTATCTTTACTTTTTAATTATTTTAAATTTCATTATTCAAAAACTCCCAAATCTTTTGAATCAATTAGAACCATTTCTTGTGAGACGACATGAGTTGTACCCATTTACTACATTTTTTTATGCAACTTGACACTTTATAAATTTTAATTTGTTGTAAGTCGCGACAGCTCGCATAAGTGATTTTAAGTTGAAATAATTCCATATCTATGTCAAACAAAGTTATAAAATAGATAGTATGGTTTAGTCACATTAAAGGCTTGTTTGATTAGAGTTTTTAATTTTTATTTTCAATTTTTTAAAATTGGCGAAGAAAAAGCTAAAAATTCTTAAAACTAACACCCTGTTTGAAAAGTGTTTTTAAGAATTGTTTTCAATTTTTAAAATGAAAAAAAAATAAAAAAAACTTGTTTGTATGCTTGTTTTACAAAAGTTGTTTTTAAAAATGAAAAAATTATCACCTTGTTTTAAAAACTAAAAACCAAAAACAGATTTGAAATGTTTTTTAGTTTTCTTATTTTAAAAATATTCAAAAACACGGTCGCAATTTTGTGATTAAGTGGAATTTGTGTTTTCTACCACCATTCAAACCTGTTGGTAACCGTTTGTCTCTTTTTTCTTTTGTTTAGCTTCATTCACATTTATCCACCTTCATTCTCCTTCATGAAAAGGCAGTCGTTCATGCCATTCACCCCAGCGAGTGACTGCGACTTGTGAAGCCCATTCCAGTGAGTGACCCGCGACCAATAAGCTTCGCGTAAGCCATCCCTCATTCTGGCGAACCAGCGCTGGTAAAGCCTCACGAACCTACCCCCATTCCATCCACCCTTAGACGCGAGCTGCTCCCAGATCCACCAGGCCCGCAACGTGTAAAGCTAGATCCTCCGGCGCCACGACCCTTGAAGACCAGATCCGCCTCCATCTCGACCTAGTGAGCAGTGAGTCACTCCTTCTCTTTTTCTCTAATTCTCTCTTGGATGTCTGAATATTGTCGTTGCTATTGTGGTTGATCTTACTATTGTGGTTACTGCTGCCTATTGATCTTAGATTGAATCTGAATGTTCTAAGTTGTAGTTGAAAAATTCTAGTTCATGTCTTAGATTGATGAAATTTTCTTTTTTCTGATTTCAATGGTTGGTATGGTATCAGAGAATAACACTTGGTAACAATTGAAAGGCAGAAATAGAGAAAAGAAGAAGTATTAGAGAAGAACATGATGAACTCAATTGAATTGTTGAATGAGTTGAGTTACAGAAAATAGTAGATTAACTAACTTATATATATGAGTGATCAACTTATAAATTTTAGTACATTTGTAGCTTGATATCTCTCGCTTGTGGCTACTGCAATTGAGCTTTTGTACATTGCAGTGTTGCTTGTAGGATTTGGATAATTTGGAGTTTATGCTAGTATTTTTTTCCCCCTTTGCATGTTAAGTGTATTGCGAATATGGTGTAAATTGTCTCTACCTAGGCTCAACTGCCTTTTTTTGTCATGCTTAGCCTAGGAGAATGATTATAAGTGTGGATATATGAGACTTGTTAAATTGTTACGTGGTAAGAATTAATTTATAAGTGTGGATCAATCTCCTCAGATTGAGAAGTTGAATTTTTAGGTGTTTAGGGAATTCTTGAGTATGAAATTTGAATGGTGCATTGTTCCATGTAATTTTTCTGTAGTTAACGTGAGATCGACAATCTTGAATAACTGATGCTCAAAAAGAAAAATATGATGCTCAAATTGTCTGGCTTAGGTATATATGATGAACAAATTTTCAATGAACAAATTTGATAAAGCTAGTATATATGATGCTCAAATTGTTTGGCTTAGAACTTTGATAGAGGTGTAAAAGTTGTACTAGCTATGGCTGAAAGAGTGTTTTTCGTCCCCGAAGAAAGAATGTTCTTCCTCATCTGGTTACTTTTTAGCTACTGTGGACTCCTTTGTATTGCTTGCATGTCAATGGGGAAGGTTAGTGGTGCATTGTTGCTGCTCATTAGATATTTGTATGACTTGTTTCCACTTTCCATAATCAGACTTTTTTTTATCTGCATGTGGTGCTATTCTTGTTTCTACACATACAATCCATTACACATTTTCTGCGAAATACTACTCTTCTTACAGGTTCCTTAGCTCTTGGTAGTCGTTGTTCTCATTTTGGAATGTTCAATTATTGGCAGTGGTTGGCACGAAGAGAAGCACATTTGTTACGTGCCCAACAGGGAATCCCTATATCTGAATATGGAGTAAGTGCTATCTTTTCTGTGGATCATGTGCTAGAGTGTTTGTTAATGCCTCATGAAACTCCATTTTTTCGTGGTATAATCTTGCTTGCTTGGCATCAAATAGGAGATATTTCTAAATGACATCCGGAATGGCATGGGAAGAAATCCTCCCTCATTAAAGATTCTCTTATTTTATATTTCTTGAATCTTTTGTCGGTGTTGCCTAATACCTGTTAACGTCCAAAACAACTGGATTTTGACACATTGGAGCTACTTCAACAAAAATTATGTTTCCTGTATTATACTCTTCCTAGTAATTATACTAGGATGAATCTGTGGTGCTTTGATCTCATTCCATTCTGTCTTGTTCCGCATTGTATTTTTGGATTTGTGAACTTTAACTAATCGGGCAATGATGGAAATTAGCAAGCTGTACCTTTGGAGACTACTTATTAACATAGTTGCAAATTTTCTATATCAGATAACAAAAACTTAGTTGTTTCAAACATTTCCCTTAACATATTTTTTTTAAAAAAATAGGGAATAGAATGAAAACAATGTTGCATTTTTAACCTATAATAAAAACTATCAATTGCCAACGAACACTTTAAAATAATCCAATCACCCTCTAAATGAACATTTCTGCTTGATTCTCCATAGTTTATGACTATTGCATGGTATTGGTAACAATTGATATTTTCTTTTTTTTAGGTTCTAGTTGAAATAATCTAGGCGCCTAATTGGGCATTTGAAGCTGCAGGTCAAGAATCAAGGGCAGCAAAGAAACCATGAAGACACAATCAATTCAAAAGAATGTTGAGGAATTAGGCGGCACTTCAGAGAAGTTTCCACTAAGATTAGATCTTCTAGCAAAGGAAGTGGATAGTTTTTTCCATGTAGTTTTGACTAGCCGTGACGCCTTGTTGTCGAATCTGAGGGCAGATAAAACTGTAAATGACTATGTCCTTGGGCGTAAGGTAGATCAGCAAGTAGTCCACTAAACGTGCAACAACCTAACTCTAGTGTATACTGGTGGGTCTAAGTGTGGGAGTTTTTGTGTTTCTAGGATGGATATAGAATATGATCTTGTTTGGTTTATTATAGTTTAGGTATCATGGATTATAGTTTATATTAGTGTTATTGAGATGCTATGTAAATGTGGGTTGTTAACAATTCAATAAGTTGAGCTCATGAGTCGAGTTTGAGTTTGAGTTTATTAAATGAGCCAAGTGTAAGCTTTATTATGTTTTAGAGCCTTGAAAGCAAGTTTCCCATTTTGAGGCGAATGCAACCAATATAAGCCTTATAGATAACGCCTTATTGTCATAACATGTTGTGTAATTCATAACTGTACGCATAAGTGGGGAATGTGAGACAAATTGTTTAGAGAATGGGAGGATAAGTATCCGTATGATGTTGAAGCTATAAAAGATAATGTAAATTTATATATGAATTCCAATAAGGACAACACAACAAGATGGACTGACGAAACTGTAAGGAAAATGACAAGACATCATGACCAAATTACAAATTGGATGTGGCTATAAAAAAATAGATTTATAAATGTAAATTGACACCAAGTTGTATTAAAACTATTTTTAAAATAGAAAGTTATATTAAGATTTTATTTATTAAGTATGTATGAAAAATATTATCTATTAAGCATAATAGTTAAAATTTGTCATTCATAGTAATACAATTTGTCAAATAATTTTTTATTTTATTAGTTTTAAAACTTTTTTCTAAAAAAAATTATCTAAACAGATTTTCTGTGTTTTACCATTATAAAACTATTTTTGAAGTTAAATTGCCAAACAAAATTTTCTGTTTTGCTTTTTTTTTTTTTTTAAATTTAAACGTAAACTTATTTTTTAAAATAGTTTTAAAATATTTAAGAATAAAAACACTTCCAAACAATCCTTCAAATTTGTAGTTTTTAAATTTTTCAATTTTTTCCTCGTAACTTTTAAAAAATTAGAAATCTAAAAAAGGAAACTGAAGTGCAAACCAAACATACATTAGTTTTCACTGGCAAGCACGGAGAGTGTAAACAGTCTATTATGAACTTGCCCCGAAAGTGTAAACAGCCTACTGTGAAAAACAAGACAACGAAGAAGAAAAACTGTTTTTTGGCAGTTCAAAATCTAAGGCAGATACCTTTTTAGGAAAATAATGAAACCATGTCAATGTTCATTTCTGCAATTTGTCGATTATAACAAAGAAAGAAACAGTAGAATAGTGTCACGACCCAACCTAGGCCATGACCGGCGCATAGAGAACATTTTCTCTAGCCAGCCTTAACACACAATATTTTATAGAAAAACGGATAGAGTCTCCTCTGTTTTTCGGACATTCCCCAAATACAATATAACCTGCAACATTTTCAATTAAAATTCCAGCAAATGGGCATCAAGCATTCTCAGAATGCGCCATTCCAGTATATAACAACATTTAACGTAGTTCAAAACATAATATCAATTTAAGTTTACAAATCATTTACATAACATAATCTATATGGCTAAGTCATAAATTCTCAATCATATCATAATACAAGTCCGAGAACCCTGCCTGTGACATATGGAGCAACTAATAAACTAGACAACATAAAGCTCTAACATAAAGGCCTTCTCAAGAAGGCTCACCAACTTAAAAAAAGCACTTATGGTGGCTGAGGAATAGAACTAGAACCAAGACTAAAGACCTTTGTGTCTGAAAAAATGGATAACAACAGGTGAGTTTTGCAACTCAAATGAGAGATAGAATATCCAGTAGTTTACTAAATACAATCTTAAAACAATATAAACATAATAATGTACATATACTCATAAAACATATATATATAGCTATAACATGAGATATCTTGAAAACATAACTTTACATAATCACATAATTCCAAGTATAATGGGAGATTATCCTAAGTAGAACAATAACAAGTCCATACATGACTCAAGGTCATGTGGGTTAACACACCGCTAACCGGAGTTGGCCGTAGCCATACAAGTCCAGGACACGACAAAGTCATGTGCGGGTTAGCACCTCATCTCGCTAACTGAGTTGGCAGTAACCATATACAAGTCCGGACATAGCAGACTATGTGTGGGTTAGCACCACTCCGCTAACTTGGGATTTCTCACGCAGAGGCTAACGTCACTGTTAACTACTGTGTTCTAACTATGGAATTTCCCCAAATTACTCTAAATCATGCATATTCCACTTCTAAGATATTTTACAACATAAAAACCATCCTCATGTATAATATGCATAATAGACATAAAATAACTCAATTTTAGTAATTAACATAATATGCTTTAAAAATATAAAATTTGTTGCAATTCAACTAAAAGTATTTAAATAAGCATAATAATCATATTATGGCATCCAAATACAGATTTTTCATTTTAAACATAAAGCCTCATTTTCACTAAATAATTATTTTCTTCTATGTCAATATACTTTCATCTCTTCATATAATTTTATATTGTTTATCATTCATAAAGTAACCTGAATACACTATCTACTCACAAATCTTGGTTCAAAGAACCGAAGATCTTCGCCTTTAATGTCACCAACGCAAGTGTTGTTGTCCGATTGCTCTATCGCTCTAGGAATAAGACAATATGAATATTTGTGAGCTAACTACACTATCAATTAACATCAATTTACGTTAATTCACTAAAAACCCCAAATTCAAGGGTTCTAAAAACCTAAATTAATCCTAAAAATTTAGAAATTTTAATAATTTAAATGGAGCATGGTAGAAGCTTACTTACCACTTGGAGAGTAGAATTAGTGAAGAAAATCACTCCCAAAGCTTCTAAAATCTTCAACTCTCTAATGGAGGTTAGAGAGAGAAAGTGAGATAGAGGAGAGGGAAAGAGAGATGGGGCGGTTATGGTGTGGGGAAGGAAGAGGAGATAATGTTGATGGAAGTGGTGATGATATTTGTTGAAGAACAAAGCAAAGAGGAGGAAGAAGAATGGAAGAAAGTGAGAGGGAAGGAAGAAATGTGAAGAAGAAGAAGAGAGGGAGAGTGTTACGGGAGAGAATGAGGGAAGGGAAGAGGAAGAGAGAATAAAAGAAAAGAGAGAAAAGCTACGCTGGTGAGTACCACTTAAGGTGTATGGCGGTCCTCACTCAAATATTTTTTTTTTTTTTTCGGTCATCACAAATAGCACAACAAACCGTGTTCCGCTTCTTTTTCCTTATTTCAACAACAACATGCACAAAGCTTGACACCGCAGAGGTTGAGGTAAGCTAGCACAATTCCTTCTTGCCGCAGTCAGTGCAAATGCTCATTGTTGTGATGGGTTTTGTTCTTCTTTTGCTTCAGGGCGCGTTTGGATTTACTTGAAAAGATAACCTTTTTTAGGGACTTTTGAAGTAGAACTTATTTTTAAGGAAAAAACTACTTTACGGTTTGAATAAACAATTTGGTATGAATTTGCAGTCTGCTACATAAAATCAACTATGACTCTCAGAACTTATTTTCTTTCTTTTCTTAACAAAAATTGTCATTCCTTTTTTCTTTCAAAACTCGAAATTAATTCGGTAATTTGTTAGTGTACCGAAGTGAGCACACTTAAAAGCTTCTTTTAGTCAATATTCACTCTGGGTTTTGAATTTGGTTGGTGTGTCCTGCTTGCTAAACTTTTTCTAGTGATTCATTTTTTGCAGTTGGGAGGGAAAACTCTCATAGCACTGTAGTGGAAGATTCTAGAGAGGAAGCTAAGATCTGGGTTCATCCTTAATTTGGGAGTTGAAAAGGTTGAACTGGTTTTGGTGATTCACTGATTGATTGTTCTTTTTGGAGTCTGTAGAATATGCCCTTTGGAGGAAGTGTTTTCTCATGGGGACGAAGAATTTCTCATCCTCCAGGTAGATACAAGACTTTTTCCTTTGAGGGATCTGAGCTCATGATTCCGGAGGTTGAAAGAGACGAAGACTTGATTGCTGCTACAAGACACAATGTGAGGGCAACCAGAGATGCCAAGAAGATTATGGCAGGTTCCATGACCAATGCCATTGAGGAGGACAAGGAGGAGGAGAACGAGGAGGTAGAGGAGCACAAGAAGGAGGAGGATGAGATCGAGGAGGCGGAGGAGGAGGAGGAGGGACTTAGTGCCTTCCAAGACAGGCTTAATGCCGTTGAGGAGATAATCATGAGATGGGAAGAAGATCAGTCTATGATTTGGGATTCTGGACTATATGAAGCATTTGAATATGTAAATGCAGCTGATAAAGCCCGTGAATTGATTGAAAGGTTGGAGACCTTGCATTTTAGCAAGGAGGACCAAGAGTATAAAGTTTTGCATAGGGCTTACAATATTCTTCAAACGGCTATGGCAAAACTTGAAGAAGAGTTCAGGAACCTGCTCATCCAGGACAGGAAACCTTTTGAATTTGTCTCTTCTAGTTCTAGATCAATTGAAGAGGAATATGCTACTGATGGGGGTTCTGTGGTATCCTCATCTGAGTCACTGCAAAGAGAAGCAGAGCATATCCTTCATTTGACTCATCCAGATGTGGTCCCACATCTCAAGTGTATTGCAAACTTAATGTTTGCTTGTAATTATGGCCAAGAATGTTCCCGTGCTTATACCATTGTCCGAAGAGATGCCTTGGATGAGTCCTTGTTCATTCTTCAGATGGAGAGACTGAGCATTGCGAATGTCTTGAGAATGGAGTCGTCTACTCTAAATTCCAAAATCAAAAGGTGGATTTCGGCTGTTAAAATCTTTGTTAAGGTGTATCTTACAAGTGAGAAGTGGCTCAGTGACCAAATTTTTGGGGAAGGGGCACCTACTAGTCTAGTTTGTTTTGTTGATGCATCAAAGGTTTCAATATTGAAGCTTCTGGATTTTGGTCAATTTGTGTCCATTGCCCAATGCAATCCTGAGAAACTGTTAGGATTTCTTGATATGTATGAGGTCCTGGCAGGGCTTAAGCCAGATATTGATGCTTTATATTCGGATGACATCGGTTCTTGTGTTAGAATTGAATGGCATGAGGTTCTAAAAATATTAGGCGATCCTGTTAATGCAACATTTCATGAATTTGAACATGCCATTGCATCAGATGCATCACCAAACCCTATTGTGGGTGGTGGGATCCATCCTCTGACCAGATATGTCATGAATTATGTTAGATCTCTCACTGACTACAGCGAAATGCTTAATCTGCTTTTGAAGGACAAAGAAGTTGAGGATGCCGTTTTGAGGTCGCTTGATATAAACCCAAATACCGAGGAAGATATTAACACCCAGGTTTCCTCAATGGCCTATCACTTCCGTTCAGTTGCTTCAATCTTGGAAAGCAACCTTGATGACAAATCCAAGCTTTACAAAGAAGCTTCCTTGCAGCACCTGTTCTTAATCAACAACATACACCACATGGCTGAAATGGTTAAGGGGTCTGAACTTAGGTTGATATACGGAGACGAATGGATTCGAAAAAGCAACGGGAAGTGTCAGCAGCATGCAATGAAATTTGCGAGAACTGGTTTCAGTTCCATTCTGTCCTTGCTCAAGCTTGAGGGGCTTAATTTGCCGGGTACTGAGTTTATCTCAAAAAGTCTTGTTAAGGAGAGGTTAATGAGCTTTTACCATGTCTTTGGGGATCTTTACAGGGTCCAAACAGGTTGGCATGTGCCAGATGCTCAGCTTCGGGAAGAATTGCGAATCTTTATCTCTCTCAAATTAATCCTAGCTTACAGGTCATTTGTAGGCTTGCATAGCAGTGTCATAAGTGAAAAGCACATTAAATACAGTGCTGATGATTTAGAAAATTATCTTTTGGATTTCTTTGAGGGGACCTGCAAAATCATTAGAGAGTCGCAAAAAGAGGTAACAGATAGCAGAAAGGCCAAACAATCTTGTTCCCTGACAGAGGCTTGTAACTTACAAACCACTTAGGGTTATATTATACATGTATACAGTGATTGGAAAAGTTTTTTAGTTATTGTGCTTTGATAGCTAATTGTCTTCTTAATCTTACTACTCAATTTTGTGTCAGAATAGAAGCAACGAAATGATCTGTTGCTTGTATGTTTGAAATATGTTCCAACTCATCATGAGTTAAATCTTGAAAATGTACTGTCGGCGATTGATTATTCTGATCGCCCCATATCTTCTTGAGAGATAATTATATGCCTTCATGAAAAAAGCCGAGCTCCTAGTTCAATTTCTTTTGTAATTGCCCGAGCAAGTCTCTTATAATCATTGGGTTCTAAATATTTTCATGTAATGCACAAGGTTAAGGTATTAGAGTTGTTGAAGTGAGCTGCAGCACGTGATCCAACCCGGCTTGAGCCACTATTTTGTTGTGTTGAGTGGATAAAATATTGGCTAATTTAAATATAGATCAATTTGGCTTGGTCCACTTAATCCGTGGATTAAGCCGATTTTTTCCAGTTAACTTGTTGATTAAGTGGGTTGGCATCATTCATTCAATTTTGTTTAAAAAACCAACTCCTCTCTTATATTAGGCCAAGATTTATATACTCACCTTATGTTCTTTCATGTTCTCTGTCCTTATAAAAGGGAGGAAAAAAACACTTTCAAGTCCTTTCTTGCCAAAGAGGCCCATCCCAATCTCTTTTTCTTTTAGTTTTTGAACAAATTCAAGAATTTTTATATTTTCTTTTTATTTTTTAATTATTTGATAAGTCAACCCATATAACCCATTAACTTGGGTGGGTTGAGCCAGGTTAGCATTTCCTGGCTGCAAGTAAAGTGGGTCAACTCGTATTTGACATTTCAGCTTGCTTGACATAAAATTTACTCTGTTTTCACCACTTTTATTAACTTGTTCTCACTTTTTATTCCGACTTATTAGTTTAATCACTAGTAATATATATTTTTTGTTAAGTTTCGAGGTCTCAGTATAATGATGAAGAAGGGAAGGCAACCGATTTTCACAATCACAATATTAAAATGAGATTTTACATACCACTCCTCTCGAGAGACAGAAGTGTCTCGTTACTTTGAATCTTCGACACTTTGAATATGTTTTTGAATATTTACAATCCAAAGTTCAAACCTAAGTGGATTGAGAAGAATTAAGGCTTTTTTTTTCTTTTATTTCTAACTTACTGTTTTAAATTTTTATAGTATACTATGCTAGAATTCTGGTTGGTATAATTATGCTCATCCGTGTTGGCTTCAGGCTTCAATGTTTATTGGTGTAATTTGTACCAATTTGTTATAACAATAATATCTTATAATGTTGATGATGCTAATTTGTAAGGATTGAATTTAAGAATCTTTTCCGTATATATTAAATTTTATAATATGATATTAAAAATAATTTTAAAATTTATCATCATAATAATTCATTTAATCAATTCCTACCTTTTGATCTTATTGCAATTTCAGCTTTAATAATATTTCTTAATTCTTCCCTACGAATTCGATGAAAATTGTTTTCCATCTTATTAAAAATCTTTCAATTTTTTTTTTTATCTTAGTGCAATTTCAGGATGTTGAACCATAAACTTTGGATGATGATAATTAATTAAATGTGAATGAAATCAATATGTGTGTTAGTGCTTCAATATTCCAAAGAATTCACCTCAAAGATGGAACAACACTATAGGCTTTAATATCTCCTAAATTATAAGGAGGTATATGCTCACTGCAACACTGAATGTAGAATCCTTTATGCTGACAAGGAAAGAATAAAGTTGATCAAAGAATTTCTCTCATCACATATATCCTAAAAATAAAGGCAAGTTGAGAAGAGATCATATGGATATGGATAATGATAACCCATAGAAAAAGGGAAATAATGGTTAATAAAGGGCAAAAGGACAAAAATGTTGGCGGTACATAACACCTCATCTCAATAGGACAGCATGTAGCAGTAGCACATACTAGCCTGTCATAAGGTCCAGTAATGATCATAAACTCATAATTCCTTTTTTAATTTAAGAAAACATTTGAGCAGCAGGAAACCTTAGAAAAAGAGCATTGATGACTACAATCATTTTAAAAGAATACTCATATCGATCATCATCTTTTTCTTTTTCTTATTGTTCTTCATTTTAAATTCACTTTATTGTGAGAGAGTTGAAAATACCATATGTATAGAAAAAGGCTAAGAGAGTTTTAAAATGCCATATATACAGAAAAAGGCTAAGCTATTAGAGAGTTGGAATATTATAAAAGCCATTTAAGAGGAAATTTTGTTCAATAGAGTTGTGCTCCTTTTGTTTTGTTTTTTTTTAGTATTTGTTTCTTTTGTGTTTGTTAGAAAGAGGTCTTGGTGCTATGCCTCTCTTCTTTGTTGAGGATAATCTCTCTCTGTAACTTGGTTGTTGTTGGATACCTTTGAAGCTTAGTGGAACTTTCACCATAGTGGTGGGAACTGGAGTAACTCTCAAGTTGAGATTGAACAAGTATAAATCCTTGGTGCATTCTCTCTAATCTCATTTTTCTCTTTGAGCATTATTTTTATTTCTCTAAAGATAAGATTTTGCATTACATCAAATATTAAAAACAATACCTTTCTAATAGTACATTATATCTATTCTATTCTGCCTTGATTTTAATTCTATTATAAACACTAATATGAAATGTTTAGGAGACATTCAGTGAAATATCTACCAAACCTGAAAGAGATATTAGAAACTTTTGATATATTTGTTTAAGTGTACAGAAAAAAGTTTAAACATATACTTGATTCAAATCCCCTTTATTCAAATGCATCACTACCATCAATTGGCATTTAGAGGTCAAGCTTAAAAGTTTGGGAAAAGATCCAAGAGGACACTATGACAAATCTGGTTCCATACACACTCTCTGAAGGACAATCCACAAATTGTCCTTCACACTTCAATGGAGCTAACTATCCATAGTGAAAGGAGCGAATGAGAATATCCATTCAATCCACGTACTATGACTTGTGGGAGATCATCATCAAGAGCCTAGAAAATTAAACTATTAATTAGTTGGGTCCAAAGAGGCGTGCGTGAATGTGAGTGGAAGCTGCTTGGGAAGCTTGATAGGACAAGGGGGAGAGACTAATCAAACAAAACTAGATATTCTTTTCCAGGAAAGAGTGTGGAAGCTTGGAAACGATACTTCAAAATCAATGACAATAAATAATTAAAAAAAAAATTCTAACACTCTATTTTGATAATGGAAGATGTAGAGAAAGAATTAGTATAACGAATCACGTGGGAGGAGTGACTTATTATAAGAGTGGGAGAAGCAAACTTAGACCGTTAAATTTTACATAAATGATCAACATTAAAATATAAAATCACATGATAGTTTGTAATGATCTTGTGACCATTAATTATCATTAATAACTTTCAATTTTGACCATCCATTTATGGTTATATGGTTCAGATTTGCTTATTTTACTCTCATAATAAATCACTCATCTCACTAGAGTCATTTCTTTGAAATAATACTCTTTATAAATAATGTTCAGTAAACTAAAAGGATTTGATTATTTTAAAGTAAAGAAATTAGTAAAGTATAAAATTAGAGGTTAATGATCAATAACTTTTATTATGTATGAATCATATATGAATCTTACCAAATGATCTAAGGATGGTTAACCCCTCATATTTACACTTTACCCATTTTTTCACTTTAGAGAAGCTAAATTCTCAAGGAAATATTACAAATTTTTTATTTTTATGATTTTACTAAGTGTATATCTCAATGAGAGAAAAGTGAAACGTAAATTTTCATGAATAAATTTTATATATAAATATAAAATTATATATAAAGTTTATCCATAAAAATTTATCCAAATTTTTATTGCATGACTAAACGTACCCTAAAGCTAATAAAATTTTTAGAATAAAGCCCAGTTCGGTGTTCTCATAAATATTACTCAACCAGATTTTAAAAGTTCTTTGTTAGTTTTTTAAAATTTGAAATAAGACAAAATGATCCCTTACTGAATGTTTACATATATATATATAAAACCAATTTATACCCTTTGTTGAATGCCGAGAACCGAGAACAAATCTAACGTAAGCTTTTATATGTCTCAACGAAGAAATCGTGAATTCTACTTTCATCCCCACCCTACTCCCTGATATATTAGTTAAAAAAAAAAAACACTGACAACCAATTCTTGAAGGATTAATTTGTCTCTATATAATTTTTAGGGAATAAGGTGCGTATTTAGTAAATAGGTCCATCAAGTGCGTTTTTGCCCGTGCAAACGAAACATGCATTTGAACTTCTGGAGGACAAGAATCGAAAGAGAATATAAGGATTAAAATCCTAAACCACTGAGAGAAAGGGCTGAACCCGTTGATTTTGTATTAATACTGAGAGAAATTCAAAGTAACAGTATATGGTTCTACTAAATCAATAACCAGAAACAGTATTTTTTTGATGTTTTATGTATAATGAAATTAATGACCGAATTAAGGAAAATAATAAGGACTGAATGGCTGAGATATCTGATGAGCAGACTCCACTCCAATGGCATTCACACCTATGGAAGAAAAACAGAATTCAGAATGGGCCGAGAAAAGGAAGAGAGAAAGAAGCTTACAGGGAAATGAGGTTACCACATATTGCCTAACAAACAAAGTCCTTCAGCATGGTATTTGAGGACCTCCTGCTGCTGCTCCTCCTTAACTCCTTGATTTCAGGGTCGGCTGCCACCTGTCCACCCTTGGAGTCTGTCTCATTTTGCCCGAAATCCTCCATGCATGCATCCTTATCAGCATTTGTATAATTTTCCACCTCAGCACTAACTTTCTTCCTTACAGAGAATTATATGTCAAACGAAGGTATAAAAAGGACTGTATAGTGTCGTAACTTTTCACTACGAAGCACCGAAAACTTAAAACAGTATATTATGAAAAACAAGACAATGAAGAAAAACTGTTTTTAGTCAAAGGCAGTTCATTATTTTTTTGTTGGTAAATAGTGAACCATGTCGCTGGTCATTGCTGCAATTTGTGGATTGTGACAAAGAAAGAAACAGTACAATAGCGCAACAAACCGTGTTCTGCTTTTTTTTTTAATCATTATTTCAACAACAACATGCTCAAGGCCTGACACCATAGAGGTTGAGGTAAGCTTGTACAATTCCTTGTTGTCGCAGTCTGTGTATTTGCTCAGTGTTGTGATGGGTTTTGTTCTTCTTTTGGTTCAAGGCGCGTTTGGATTTACTTTAAAACAGGAATTTTTTAGGGACTTTTTGAAGTAGAACTTACTTTTTTAAGAAAAACTATTTTACGGCTTGAATAAACTATCCCAGAACTCATTTTCTTTCTTTTCTAAACAAAAATTATCTTCTCTTTTCCTTTGGAGTCTAAAAATTCAGTCAGTAATTTGTTAGTATACAGAAATGTGCAGACTTAAGAAAAAAGCCTCTTGTAGTCAATATTCACAATGGGTTTTGACTTTGGTTGGTGAGTCGTGCTTGCTAAACTTCTTCCAGTGATTCATTTTTTGTGGAGGATTCTAGAGAGGAAGCCAAGATCTGGGTTCATCCTTAATTTCGGAGTTGAAAAGGTTGAACTCGTTTTGGTGATTCACTGATTGATTGTTCTTTTTGGAGTCTGTCTAATATGCCCTTTGGAGGAAGAATTTCTCACCCTCCTGGTGGATACAAGAATTTTTCCTTTGAGGAGTCTAAGCTCATGATTCCGGAGCTTGAAAGAGACGAATACTTGATGGATGCTTCAAGACACACCGTGAGGGCAACCAGAGATGCCAACAAGATTACGTCAGGTCTTGACACCCAATTGCATTCCGTGACCAAAGCCACTGAGAAGGAGGAGGAGGAGGAGGAGGGGGTTAGTGCCTTCCAAGATAGGCTTAATGCCATTGAGGAGGTAATCTTGAGATGGGAGGAAGATCAGTCTATGGTTTGGGATTCTGAACCGGAGGAAGCATCTGACTATGTAAATGCAGCTAATGAAGCCCGTAAATTGATTGAAAAGTTGGAGGCCTTGCATTTGAGCAAAGAGGACCAAGAGTACAAGATTTTGCATAGGGCTTACAATATTCTTCAAACAGCTATGGCACGACTTGAAGAGGAGTTCAGGAACTTGCTCATCCAGGACAGGCAACCTTCTGAATATGGGTCTTCTAGTTCTAGATCATATGAAGAGGAATATGCTGTTGATGGGAGTCCTGCGGTATCTTTAGGTGACAACTCTGTTGAGTCACTCCAAAGAGAAGAGGAGCATATCCTTCATTTGACTAATCCAAATGTTATCCCAGACCTCAGGTGTATTGCAAACCTAATGTTTGCTTGTAATTATGGCCAAGAATGTTCCCGTGCCTATACCATTGTCCGAAGAGATGCCTTGGCTGAGTCCTTGTTCATTCTTGAGATGGATAGACTGAGCATTGAGAATGTCTTGAGAATGGAGTGGTCTACTCTAAAGTCCAAAATCAAAAGGTGGATTTGGGCTGTTAAAATCTTTGTTAAGGTGTATCTTGCAAGTGAGAAGTGGCTCAGTGACCAAATTTTGGGGGAAGGGGAACCTACTAGTCTAGTTTGTTTTGTTGATGCATCAAAGGCTTCAATATTGCAGCTTTTGGATTTTGGTGAAGCCGTGTCCGTTGGCCCACACCAACCTGAGAGACTGTTTAGAATTCTTGACATGTATGAGGCTCTGGCAAGCCTCATGCAAGATATTGATGCTTTGTATTCAGATGACGCTGGTTCCTGTGTTAGAATTGAATGCCATGAGGTTCTAAAAATATTAGGCGATTCTGTTAATGCAACATTTCATGAATTTGAACATGCCATTGCATCAGATGTATCACAAAACCCTTTTGTGGGTGGTGGGATCCATCCTCTGACCAGATATGTGATGAATTATGTTAGATCTCTCACTGACTACAGCGAAAAGCTTGATCTGCTTTTGAAGGACAAAGAAGTCGAGGATTCCATTTTGAGGTCAGCTGATATAAACCCAGATACCGAGGAAGATATCAAAAGCCAGGTCTCCTCAATGGCCTATCACTTCCGTTCAGTTGCTTCAACCTTGGAAAGCAACCTTGATGACAAGTCCAAGCTTTACAAAGAAGCTTCCTTGCAGCACCTGTTCTTAATCAACAACATACACCACATGGCTAAAATGGTTAATGGGTCTGAACTTAGGTTGATATATGGAGACCAATGGATTCGAAGACGCATCTGGAAGTGTCAGCAGCATGCAATGAAATTTGCGAGAACTGGTTTTAGTTCCATCCTGTCCTTGCTCAAGTTTGAGGGGCTTAATGTGCTGGGTACTCATTTTATCTCAGAAAGTCTTGTTAAGGAGAGGTTAAGGAGCTTTTACCATGTCTTTGGGGATCTTTACAGGGTCCAAACAGCTTGGTGTGTGCCAGATGCTCTGCTTCGGGAAGATTTGCGAATCTTTCTCTCTCTCAAATTAGTCCTAGTTTACAGGACCTTTGTAAGGAGGCACAGTAGTGTCGTAGGTGAAAAACACATTAAATACAGTGCTGATGATTTGGAAAATTATCTTTTGGATTTCTTTGAGGGGAGCTCCAAAATCATTGGAAAGTCGCAATAAGAGGTAACGGATAGCAGATAGGCCAAGCAATCTTGTTCCTTAACAGAGGCTTGTACACTTACAAACTGCTTAGGGTTATATTAAATATGCATACAATGATAAGGAAAAGTTTTTTAGTTGTTGTGCTTTGATAACTCATTGTCTTCTTAACCTTATTACTCAATTTTGTGTCAGAATAGAAGCAATGAAATGATCTGTTGCCCATATGTTTGAAATATGTTCCGACTCATCATGAGTTAAATCTTGAAAATGTATTGTTCGGCAGTTCATTATTCTGATCACTCCATATCTTGACGAGAGATAATTATATGCCTTCATGAAAAAAGCAGGGCTCCCAGTTCAATTTCTTTTGTAATTTTCCGAGCAAGTCTTTTGTTTTGTGTTCTGAATTTCTTCATGCACTGCTCAAGGTTAAGGTGTTCATTGCTATTTCAATAGTTTTTTTTTTATTAAAACAAATTATCAAAAAAATTCAATAGTTTTGTGATGTATTAATTATGATTTTTTATAATAGACTCTAATTTGCTCACATGATATAAAATTCGCTCTGCTTTCACGGCTTTTATTAATGTGTTATCTCCTTTTATTCTGACGACTTAATTTAATCTCTAGTAATATTTACTTTTGTTAAGTTTTGTTGCCTCAATTTAATGATGAAGAAGGCAACCAATTTTCACAATCACAATATTAAATTGAGATTTTACATGCCAATCAGGAGTGTCTCGTTACCTTGAATCTGCAACATTTGGAATATGCTTTTGAATATTTACAATGCAAAGTTCAAACCTATTTGGGTTGAGGTGAATTAAGGATTTTTTTTTTCTCTTACTTTAACTTTTACTGATTGTTTGATCCCCACAATCCACGGTATGATAATAAAAAATAATATATTGGTTATTATTAAAAATAATTAATAATTTATTTAAATATATCTTACAATAAATTGAGTATATAAATTTCTTTTGAAAATAAGTTAATAGATAAATAATTAAATAAATAAATAAAATATAAATTTATCATTATCTTATTTTGAATATCATGTTTATAAAGTTGAAAAAACATCATAAATGAACTTTAACAAACAATAAAGAGCCTATTTTATAAAAATTTTATATGTTTCGAAAGTTGAAATTGAATGGTGAAAGAGAATAAACAAATATTTTTACTATATCATGAACCATTCATAAGGATAACAATGGGTATCCATGAGAGATAAGACATGCCCTGTCCCCTATTCCTGTTCAAAATTTTGCCTTATATCCCCATCCCAATCCATAGCCATGAGTTCCCATTTCTCATCCCGTGTACGAATTTGAATCCCTATAAGTATTCTTAGGTCAACTAAAATTTCTTTTTAAAATAGACAATTTTTTAAAATACTCTGAAATTTGAAACACAAATAATAAACATAACTACAAATACTACTAATTCAACATAATCCAAATTAAAAATAAAATATATAAATAATATGTAAATCTAATAAAGAGAATTAATAAAAATAAAATGAATATTTAAATAATTTATATAAATGACAAATTAGCAAGTCTTTACGAACATGTGGATCTCATCTCCCGTTCGTGATCCGTTTAACAAATGGGGACTTTGTCTCCATTCCCATGAAGATTAAACATATTTCCATTATTGTCTCCATTGCATATAATCCTGCGAGTACTCATATAAATGGCAAATTAGTAGGTCTTTATGGACATATGGATCTCATCTCCCGTCCATAATCCGTTTAACAAAAAACATATTTCCATTCTCATCTCCATTGTAGATAATCCTGCGAGTACCCTTCTTAGCAAATTTTTTTGTCATCAGTAGTCATTTACATCTTTTTAATAAATTAAAATATATAATTTATAAAAAAATTCTAATTAATAAAAATAATGAATAAATTTAATTTATCTTATTTCAACTACACATCATTTTCTTGTAAATTATTTTAGTAAATTAAATAATATATATATGTGTGTGTGTGTGTGTGTGTGTGTAATTAATGTGTTATGATAAGTAAAAAATAATAAATAATTCTAATTTATGTTATCTCAATTATTAAAGTAGTGTATCAATTACACAATTATTTTCAATAAAAAAAAAGTAATGTAATTATTTAATTTTAAAAAACTCACTAAATAATTAGTGCCATTATCAAAGAATTGTAAATTGTGAAATTGATTTTTATTAAATATTCTAATGTTAAAAAATCAAAGTTATTTTTTTTCAAAAGAATTAATATGAAAAAATTATGAAATTGATAAGTTAGAAAGTTTAACTTGCAAAAAATTAAATATGATGTGGTGAGATATGTATACAGACAGTTTTTTTTTTAAGATTTTCAAAAGCTCTAAAGACTTTTTGAGAAAGAGGAAAAGTTGAAAAATAGCTTGTTGATATAAACTTTTACGAAAGAAACAGATTTAGGAGAAAATATTTAGTGATTTGGGAAAGAATATGCATGTAAAAATTAACTATACAAAATAAATCTCTATATATAATAGAAGGAATCTTTTTCAACATTTGAGTTGATGAATGAATTTTAAAATATTGATTTGATTCATTATTTTTTTGTAGTGGTTTTTAAAAATTATATTTATGTAAAGGTGACTTTTTCCCTTCAAATATATAAATGCTTTTATATTTTATGCTTTTCAATTTATTTTTATTAATAAAATTATAAAATTTTAATGTTATAATACCTTTCATTGTAGTGTCAAATATAAGTTATAAAAATATTTAGTTGTAATATGTTAAATATTCTAAAGATTTTAAGGCTCATAATATTTTGAATGTTTAAAAATTATGAAACTGATTAGTGGTATAATATTCAATATAAAGTATGTCTTAATAAAAGAGAAATATGAAGACATAATTAAAAAATAATAATTACAATGCAAATAAAATTTTAAAAACTTACTTTAAATAGAAAGGTTGAGAAAATGATGGGGTATAAATTTCTCTATGAATAACACATGACAAAACATTCCTTAAGATGAATCTGAATTATTAGTAGCATAAAGTCACAATTGTCTGCCACCTTTCTCCTCTGTCTCAAGGGGAAAACACGTCTGCATAGAAGAGCCATTCACACCCTTATAAGATGTGTTTCGTTCCCCTTCCCAACCAATGTGGGACTAAGTCTACCCTTCCTAGGGGGCTTAACGTCCTCGCTGGCTAGCACATTGATTTCAGGACCGACTCTAATACCATCTGTCAAATCTTTCATATTTGGATACATTATGTATCTCGTTCTTAGTGTGAGTGTAACATCTAGCATGCAGATATTGTGGGCTTAACTGGCCATCTCTCAAGGATTTGCTCTTTCCTTTTGTCAAGGGAAAAATGCATCTCATTGGGAAGGTATACCCATGCTATTGAGACAAAAAAGCTTGTAGGGAGAAAAGGTTGAAACAAAACCAAATCATTGCGCCCATTAAAATCTGATTTAGATATCACTCTAAAACCATTGCATTTTTCCATTCGTAATGAAATAAGACAGGATTACAAAATTTACCCAAAAAAGGTTCTAGGCAATGATTTTGTATTTTTTAACATTACATATGGGTCATATTTTTAGTCTTTTTTAGTCTATACCAATTTTTTTAAAATATTATAATAACTTTTTATATAATTATAAAACAGTTCAAGTGTGTCAATAAAATTATTGTTAATTATAATTTTTTTGTGGTAATGTGATTATAACAAGTTTGTTATGATTACTATAATAATTATATATAAAAATTTTTAATAATATAATAATACATTCTGCTATCATTCTATTTGTATTATTTGTTACTGTTTTCAAGTTAAATAATTTTGATTGAAATATTTTGCAGATTAGTTTTATTGTGTTAATGGATAGAGATATGAAAGTATGATTAGAAAAAAAATTAATAATTATAAGATAAATTAAATTTAAAATCTTACTTTAAATATTATGATTATAAAAATGGCAGGGCATAGTTTTCTCTATGAATGACATATGAAAAACTTTCATGTAATGAATCTTATATATTAGTATTATAGATTGTTATAGACATAGATAGACACATGTGGTTATCAAAATAATATACAACATTTATCGCCATGTAGATTTCAACATAAATTGCCCAAATATTAAAAGTAATTATTATGTATATTGAAATTATATAAATCAATGATAATAAACTAATAAATTAATATTAATATTATAGATATAAATTAACGATATTAAACTAATGATATATAATAATTACAGTTATGTTTTAAAAAATATTAATTATTAAATTTATGAAAATTGTGGATCCTAAATTATTCTGGAAACGATACTTGAAAAGCTTTCCTCCAAAGCACTATTGAATATAATAATTATAGATTTAATTAAATGTCGATAAATTTTAAATATATTTAATTTTTATAGTAAAATCCTACTATTGAATACTGATGATTATCAATAATATTATAATAATTATAGTTTTATTTTTTTAAAAAAATAATTAATGATTAACTTCTTAAAAACAGTGGATCGTAAATTATTTTCATTGCAATACTTGGAAAGTTTTTTTTTTCATAGGAGTTTGAAATATTAACATTATAGATAGATTGTAAACCTTGCCAAAATAAAAACCTTTATTTTAAATTTTTATAGTATATTATGTTAGAATTCTGTTTGGTATAATTATGCTCATCCATATAGACTTCCGGCTTCAATGTTTATTGGTGTAATTTATACCAATTTATTATAACAATGATATCTTATAATGTTGATCATATTAATTTGTTGAAATTAAATTTAATAATATTTTGGTACATATTGAATTTTATAATATGATATTAAAAATAATTTTTTTGATCAATTTCTACCTTTTGATCTTAGTGGAATTTCAGCTTTAATAATATTTCTTAATTCTTTCCTATGAATTTAATGATTATTGTTTTCAATCTTATTAAAATCTTTCGATTTTTTTTAATCTTAGTGAAATTTCAGCTTTAACAATATTTCTTAATTTTTCCTATGAATTCAATGATAATTGTTTTCAATCTAATTAAAATCTTTCAATTTTTCAACTACCTAATTGATCTATTTTTTCATTTATAATATAAAATAAAATTTTACAATATAATGTTGAGTGTTTAATTAAAGTTATTTTTACTTAATGGAGAATTTTAAAATTATATAAAAATAAAATGGAATAAATAAATAAATTATAGCTATAGAAAATATAAAATTCAAAAGAAAATGCAATATAAAACAACCATAATGTTTTTCACAAAACAACTGATATATTTATCAGCTATGATTTTTTTATAATAATCTAAGTTTTAATTAAAATTAACTTAGTCTTTCATAATAAATTAATATTTATTTTATTTAAAAAGTTTAATTTAACCCATATCTTCCACAGGTTTAAAAACTAATATATAAAAAAGTCGGGTGTATTACATTTTATATTTAT
Organism: Dalbergia cultrata; assembly: GCA_031216105.1. NCBI lineage: Eukaryota > Viridiplantae > Streptophyta > Magnoliopsida > Fabales > Fabaceae > Dalbergia > Dalbergia cultrata. The sequence continues at coordinate 73,009,409 of CM062353.1, read as the reverse complement.
TAATGTACACATTTAAATTTATCATAAAGTACACGATAATTTAAAATTGACATCTTTTAAAATATTTCTCCTTTATAATAATTATTTTCATGAAAAACCTTATTTTATTCCGTGCAATAAAAAACACTAAGTGTATTATAAGTTTAATTATACTGTAAGTCCTTTTAATTTCACTCAATTTTTAATTAGATCTCTATAATTTAAACATTTATAGTTAGATCTCCATTTTTTAAAACAACTTTTAATGGAGTCTCTATCATTAACCACTGTTACACCAACATTTTCAGCAATGATATGGTACATCTAAAATGAAGACAAGCATACCATAAAAGTCATTTATCTAAATAATTCAATATATGTAGAACAAAAATCTATGCCTAAAAATAGCATATATATCAATCCACTCTTTTATCTCCGGGACATCTTGAATCATGTCTTGGGTAAATCCTCTGAAATGGCCAGAGAAGAAAGAACAATTTCTTACCATCCTAAACTTGCAGCACCATGAAGGTTTTCTTAAGATCACAAAAACAACCACCATTCATTTTCATGAAACTCCACAAACTTTTAATTAGCAGCTATCAAATATAAAGCTTTACAAGCGCTGTCTTCATACATACGAAGTCTCCATTTGACAAATTTCAGTGAAGGTGAACTTCAATGAAAAAGAAAAGGATCGGAAAAAACAGAACAAAACAAAGTGGAGCAGCAAATTGGAACCTCAGTTCTCAAATTGTACAAATCTAACCTCCGCAACAACAACTCTCTCCTCTTATTCAAGTTCATAATTAAGTCTTGGACTTGCCATTATAATAACCTTCACCTACGTGAGCCGAGTTTGTTTCCTCGCATTTCGAAGAAGAACTACTACGATTAACCTTCCTCTGCCAATACGAGTTCACAGATTTAACTCATGAGTTGGAACACATTTCAAACATAAAGGCAACAGTTAATTTCATTGCTTCGATTCTGATACAAATCTGAGTGATCAGAAGACAATCAAATCATAATAATAAGGAAACTTTTCCTCTCACTGAATACGTGTACTGCACAACGTAGAACTAGAAGGTTTTGGCATGGACCCTAGGCATTAAGCAGTTTCCAAGTGTACAAGCCTCGGTTAGAGAACAAGATTCTTTGGCCTATCTTCTATCTGTTACCTCTTATGGGACTTTCCAATGATTTTGCAGCTCCCTCAAAGAAATCCAAAAGATAATTTTCTTAATCATCATCTCTGTATTTAATGTGTTTGTCACTTATGTCTCTACAATGCCTCCCTACAAATGTCCTGTAAGCATGGATTAGTTTGAGAGATAGTGAGATTTGCAATTGTTCTCGAAGCTGAGCATATGGTACCCACCAAGCTGTTTGGACCCTGTAGAGATCCCCAAATGCATGGTAAAAGTTCCTTAACCTCTCCTTAACAAGACTTTGTGACAGAAAAAAAAGTACCCGCCATACGAAGTCCCTCAGCCTTAGGCAAGGACAGAATGAAACTCAAACTAGTTGTCTCATAATTCATTGCATGCTGGCTATACTTCCGGTATCATTTTCGAATCCATTCATCTCCATATATCAACCTAAGTTCAGAACCTTTGACCTTTTCAGCCATGCAGCGTATGTTGTTCATTAAGAACAGCTGCTTTCCAAGATTGAAGCAACTGGCCGTAAGTGATAGGCCATTGAGGAAACCTGGGTTTTGATATCTTCTTCAGTATCTGGGTTCATATCAGGTGACCCCAAAATGGCATCCTTAACTTCTTTGTCCTTCAGAAGCAGATTAAGCGTTTCGCCGTAGTCAGTGAGAGTATTAACATTATTCATGACATATCTGGGCAGAAGACGGATCCCACCACCTACAAAAGGGGCTCGCGATACATGTGATGCAAACGCATGTTCAAAGTCATGAAATGTTGCCTTCACACAATCGCCTAATACTTTTAGAACCTCATGGCATTCAATTATAACATATGAAACCGGCATCATCTGAATACAAACCATCAATATCTTGAGTTGGTGTGGGCCAATGGACAGGGCTTCACCAAAATCCAAAAGCTGCAATATTGAAGCCTTTGATGCATCAACAAAACAAACTAGACTAATAGGTTCTCCTTCTCCTCCTTTGCAGTGGCTTTGGCCTGTTAGGAAATTTCAGAATTGGTACACCCAAGTGTAATAAACACTTTATGAATGTAAGTAGAAGCACCCTCAAATTGATGCAGAATAATGCATAAAATAAAACACATGAATAGTACTTCATAGTGAGACCCACCTATCACTATTTATACCCAAAAAAATAAATTAAAAGAATTGCACACTAAATTTTAACGTGAAAGCGCACTTGTAATTTTAAGGGAAAAACCACATGCCAAACTCTGAAAAATATTCAACTATATTTAAAGAGTAATTACAATGTAGTGTATTTTCAGTGAAACTCTCTTCTACTACAATTTGTAATATTATAGAGACCTAGAGAATATACCCAAAATCCCAGTGTATAGTCAAATTACACTCTTAGAATTTCCTTACACACTCTATATTTTTTCTTTCACTATAAGAAGCTTACACTGCTTCTTCTATTACAGCTAAATAATTGTTTTCAGCTCTGGATGCAATCATGGTTTGGCCTTCATCCATTTATAGGATAAGAAAGAGCTTCAATTATGTGTCTTGTAAAAGGATGCGCGGATGCACCAGAATCCAGGATCCACTCATTTCCTATGCCACCTGTGAATATTGTGAAGGCCAAACCAACATTAGCATACTATCATCAGAATTTTCAACTATTATGTTGGCAGAATCTCCTGATTTCTCCTTTCTCTGGGCAATTTGTTCTGATATGTCCCATCTGGTGACAATGAAAACATTTTACAGACTTGTGTTTTTTGAACTTTGATCTTCTCTTGCTCTTGCTTCCTAATTCTCTTTCTTGACTATGTCCTCTCATCATGAACAACTCATCTGCAGGACTTTCGGCACTAATTCCATATACTACCTTCAAATGCTCTTTTATCATTAATGATTCTTTGACATTTTTAACTAAGATATCGGATCTACCATAAAGTATGATATCACAAAAATTATCATAAGACGAAGGTAGTGAACTCAATAAGATCATAACTTGATCTACATCTTCTATTTTAATTCCAGCCACTTCAACATCGGAGATGATTCAATTGAAGTCGTCTATATGCTCTTGCATTGATTTTCCTCCTAAATATTTGAACGTGTACAGCCGCTTCCTTTGATAAAGCTTGTTCGATAAGGTTTTTACGGAATATTTCTCTTCCAAGGCCTTCCATAGTGAATCCGCAGTCTTTTCTTCCATGACCTCTCGCAGAACATTGTCCGCAAGGCTCAACAGTATTGTACTCCATGCTTTAGCCATCATCTCCTCCTTGTCGTCGTCAGGTAATGACCCCGGCAATTACCCTGCTGATGTAGCAACGCCGGCAGTTTCAACTTCCATAGTCTAAAGCCGTTGGATCCGTCAAACTTCTCCACTTCAAATTTTGGCACCAACATATAGGATCTGAAATCAAATGGCTCTAATACCAAGGTTTGGGTATCAAGACCTGCCATAATCTTGTTGGCATCTCTGGTTGCCCTCGCAATGTGTCTTGTGGCGGAAAGCAAGTCTTCGTCTCTTTCAAGCTCCGGAATCATGAGCTCAGACTCCTCAAAGGAAAATTTCTTGTATCCACCTCGAGGGTGAGAAATTCTACCTCCAGAGGGCATGTTAGACAGACTCCAACAAGAACAATCAATCAGTGAGCAGTCACCAAAACCAGTTTCAACCTTTTCAACTCACTAATTAAGAATGAACCCAGATCCTAGCTTCCTCTCTAGAATCCTCTACTGCAGTGCTATAAGAGTTTTCCCACCCAACTACAAAAAAAAAAAAAAAACTGAATCACTAGTAGCAAGCAGGATTCACCAACCAAATTCAAAACCCCGAGTGAATAGACTATAAGAGTGAGCAGATTCACCAATTGCAACAAGAAGAAGGAGTTGTACCAGTTTACCTCAACCTCCACGGGGTCAAGCTTTGAGAATCTTCTTGTTGAAGTCCATGAGGAGTAAGAAGCAGAACACCGCTTGGTGTGTGCGTGCGTGTTTTCAGTCCAAACCCTACTACTGTTTCTTTCTCTGTAAAATCATCATACATCATAATCAATACAAATTGCCGCAACGAACAGCAACACATATCATTATTTACTTTAAACCATTGTTAAGAAAAGGACGACCGCCGGTCCGAGGTTAAGGGAACCCGCTTGGTCCGGTTGAGTGGGGAAAACCGGGGCATTTCAGAACCGGTCAAGAACCGGTCAAAACCGGGAAAACCGAAAAGCCGTGAAGGACCCGGTCCAACCGGTCCGAAGCTTTTGATTTTTTTTTAAATTTTTTTTTTAGTTTCAAAGATTAAATACTAATATTTTATAGCAGTTACAAAGCAAAAATGAAAAAAATGGGTTATATTTATTTTATATATGAAAAAAATACTAATATCCATGAGCTGCTCATCATAAAATTCGCTAGTCATCCAACAAATATTGTTTTCAAATACTTTTATAACCATATTGTGAGACTGAGACTAGAGAAATTTTATATGGATTAGGTTTATTTTATAAACCTATGAATATATGTATTTTTTGTGTTAATTATGCTAATGTTAGTGATTTAATATATTTTGTATATTCTAATTAATTATACATATATATATATTTATATATATTTTTTATTATATTCCGGTTGAACCCCGGTTGAACCTCTAAACCTTTGAACCAGTACCTTGACCGGTTCGATACCCGGTCCGGTTTTCTTAACCTTGCTTTAAACTCCCCAACATTGTCTTTAAAAATAATAATAATTATCATACTTAAATATTAAATATAATTAAAAATTAAAAATTAATTTTTTTTCAAGAAGATATTATTTTTAAATTTTACAAAAAAATTAAAGAAATTTTTTTTGTATTTTTTATTATTTTTAAAAAGCCATCTAAATATATTAAAAGTGATTTCTTTTGGGGATAAAGAAAGTGATTTGAATAATCCCAAACAAACCACTGTAACTAGTATTAACTTTGTCGGTAATTTAGGCTTTTGTAACAATAATAAAGTAGAGAAAATTACCATATAGGGGAGTGACTATTATTAACATCCTAATTAATAAGTTATTGTTTAAGTGTTCTAAAATGTCTTTCACTCTCTTTCATAATTAAATTAATAAAATATTATTATTTTATGTTTAATTTATACTTAATATTATTGACATTTTGTTATTTTTTATTTATATAATCTTATATTTTATAAAAATATTTTCATTTATTACTCATGTTTCTCATGAAATATATTAAATTTATACTTTCATATAAAGACTATTTTCGTAACAAATTGATTTTGTAATCTTAAATAGTATTAAAATTGAATTAAATTTTTTAGGTCAAATAAATTTATTTAATTATAATATTATTTCAGTACTTTTCATTTTAATATTTTATACGTATGATATGAAATAAAATACCCTTGTCAATGTAATAATAAAATATGATATGAAATAAAATATCATTATCAATGTTTCACTTTTTTCCGAATTATTCGTTATCTACTATTATGTAGATAATTATTACATAATAAAAATCTAAAAAAAATAATTTAACATCGATATCTATATTGTTAAATTAAATAAATTAATTAAAAATACTTACAATATATGCTCAAATAAAAAAATAACATCAATATTTAAAATTATGAATTTAAATTAATTATCATTTAATAAAAATTATATAAAATTATTATGAATTTTTCAAAAAAAAACACAAATCATCATTTATCAAAAGATTTACTTAACAATATTAATATCAATGAGTTTGAATAACATTAAAATACAATGATGTTATTAGTTTAACTCTTTTAAGCATAGTTATGAAAACCGGACCGGACCGGCCGGTTCGGACCGGAAACCGGTGAACCGAACGCTGGTCCGGGTCGGTTCTTCAATCAAACCGAATAAGCATCGACCATGTCAAACCTTGGTCAAACTCGGAGTTGACCGGCCAAGTAACCAAGCAAGTGAGTCGAACCTGGTTGAGCGAACCGAGTTGACCGTGCATTGGAGTTGACCAGCTGTCAGTCAGGCCCTGCGGGATAGATGTGCACGCCCCAACCACGGGCCACCGCTTCTCTTGTTATATATTATGCCATGAAATATATATATTACACTCTTAGTTAGTTACCTCAATTTATATATTTATTTAAATAAATCCGGTTCGACTAAAGGACTCCACCGGCTGAACTAAAGGACTCCAAAGGACTTATCAACCGAGTCGATCACCGGTCCGAGTTTTAAAACTATGCTTTTAAGAATGATATTTTAGGATAATTAAATAAAAGTTTATATATTTAATAAAGTATATTAATAGACAATATATTGGACAATAACTACTTCCTCTAACTAGTAATCCAAATATACATCTTCCACTTCAGTGCTATTAAGGAGGCATTGCAGATTGTACTGGAAATCTAGATTGCCAATAATGAAGCATAATCAAACATGACAATATTGTGGATTTAGATATTTTGAAGCCATATAGGTCTTTGGCCCATAGCATTGAGTTTATATTTACTAGTTTGATATGAGAAGTGTGTATTTGATTCTATTTTTATAGAATGATTTTGTATAGATTAATTTTGTTAAATTGATTTTGAGATAAAATGATTTATTATGTTTGATATTCTGATATGAGGAGTGCTTTTAATAAAAATTACAGGATAAAAAGCCTAGAAGTGAGAATTTATCACTTCCATCAAAATTGATTTTGGAATGCTAGAATTGATTTTGACATTGGTTAGAATTAAAACCAAACAAGATGCTAAACAACTAAAATCAATTCTAAACCCGTAAATTGATTTTGAGGGTTCCAAACATGTAATCAAATATGTTATAAAAGAGTAAAATTCTAGAAGCAATAATTTTTCAATTCAACTGAAAGTAATTTTAAGTTCGAAGTCAATTTTGAAATTGGTTTCTAATGTGAAACCAAATAAAGATTGAAAATGGACAAAATCAATTTTGAAGTCTCTCAACTGAAAATCAATTTTGAAACCAAATAAAATGGACAAAGTCAATTTTCCAAATACAATGATGAAAATAATCTATACTTTGGCGGTTTGGCCCCTTCGTTTGCATTAGTTACACTTGTTAATGTTTTTGTCTATTTATTTATTTTTTATAATAAACACCTTATAAGTGGTAAATATATATTATTATCAAATGTTATATTTTTTGCTCCAATCCAGTTATTATGTGTAAAAATTTTTGCACTATCATAGCGCGTGGCAATCAATCCTTTATTAATTATTTAATGATCAAAATAAAAATACATATTATGGTTTGAATATTTTTTTATATTATAATTTTTGTTATTTAGTACTGTAATTTATGTTAATTTTCGTTTGAATTTATTTCAGTACTTATAATAATTATTTCTATATTATAATAAAATATAAAAAGTTAACGAATTTTAATATCCTCTTTCTCATATATATTGTAATATTTTTCCTTGTGCCTTGTCATAATATATATAAAAAAATGAGAATTTTTCTTATGTCCTTATAAAATTTAAGAGTATCACTACTTCTTAGTTATTTGTGACTAAAAATTTATCATATATGTCACTAACCCACTTTATTAAAATATAGCAAGCTAAATATTTAATCACAATAATTAAAAACAAAAAAAATACTAATACCCTATGAATACTGAAAGAAAAATAAAAAAAATATATGAAAATAATAATTTAATTAATTATTTGAATTAAATTTAAAAATAAATATTATATTAAAATATTTTTATGTAAAGAATGAATTTATAAAGCATAAGAGTTAGAGTACAAAAGGCTATGCAAAGGCACAAACTAAAAGCTACACCCAAACTTGATCATTCCCTTCTTCGGCTAAGTGAGTTAAATGGTTAACAGCCTTGTTACACTCCCTAAAAACATATTGGGTTTTCGAAAGAGCAAAAACCTAAAGCGCCAAGAAAACAAAAAAAAAAAATTAAAAAAACATATGTAACCAAAAAAAAAAATTCCCTCATTGAATGAAGTTGTAACTGAAACAACAATTCAAACAAGTAACCATAGATGTCAAATTTGAACGAAACCACTAATGTGTACAGCAACATCTCACACTCAACCTAGACCAAAGCTCATTTATCTCAATATCAAAAGCGGACACAATACAAAAACAATTCAGTTCTATCAATCTGAGATTCAACACCGCTTCAACAGCCTCAACACATTGTAAACGTCACCTCCCAACAAATGCAATTTGAAGGCACAAATATCTAATATTAGAACCAAGGGGAATCCCAAGCAAAATCAAGAATATAATAATCATGAACACTGCAACACATAGAATCGCCGCACACATTTTGTGCCACACACAATCAAGCAGTCTAAGCAAAAGTCACTCAAATTTCTCAAACAACAACCAAACAAGTTAAACTCGAAGCAGGGTCACAAAGAAATGTCAACACCGAAACAACTCCCCACACCAAATGCTATACGCTGAACACCTTCATATCATGCGGGAACATCGCATACACAATTTTATTCCATTCATGTCATCTAAAAACAACAACAGCAACACAAGGGATCTCCTTACAGAGGTTTGCCTACCAGCCGAGGATACTATAGCAGCTAGCGTAACTCGTACCAACGACAGGATGCTCACGGGTGGGATTGGATCGAGTTTGGAATAAACCAAAAACCAACCCAATCATGAGACTTGGACCTGAAAACCCAAGCTAACTTGGATTGAGTTCTAATGGACCAGCTCATGTTCTTCCCAGTCTGGTCCAAAATGAACTGAAAAAAGAAAATATGGGTTTTCATTTTAATCATTCACATTATACTCTGAAGATATTTTATTTTTGTTATTGAGTTTTAAAATGAGTTAAATTAATTCCAGATATTATAAAATATGAGTCATATTAGTTTATCAATCCATTTTTATTTAACATTCCATCAATTAAATAATAATATGTAACGTTGAGTGATATTTTAACATATCTTATATTATAAAAAATATAATAAAGTTTCAAATGACTTATTTTTGTGTCTAAAATTATATAAAATGAGTCATTTTATAACTTAAAAATGAAATTTCAATAACTTATTTTGTGTAATTTTTAACACTAAAATAAAATTATTCTAAACTTAATTCTATTTTAAATGATACATAGTGTCAAAGTATCATTTAATATTATATATAACCATTAATTAATAAAATATTAAATAAAAGTGAAATAAAAAATTAACTTAATCCATAATTTATAATATTAAGGACTTATTTCACTTATTTTTAAACTTTAAACTGAAACTACTCATTAAAGTGTGAAGTCAACGAATAAAAATGAGCATTAAAAAAAAAAGAAAAAGAAAGAGGTTACACAGCTTTTTTCCCGGGTCTTGTAGACTTGATTTGGCGCCATTACCCAAACCCCGCTTCACCTACAATACAATCTGCTCATTCCCCCAGACTATCGTTTTCATTTCCCTCTCTCTCTCTCTGTCTCTCTCTCTCTCTGTGTGTTTCATTCTCCTCACAATCAACCGGTAACTTCTGCTTCTTCCTTCTTCTTCTTCTTTTTTGTTTTTTTTTTGGGTAATTCATTGTGTGGTTCTTTTTTGTCAAAGTGAAAATTCTGAGTCTTGACAGAGTTTTGTTGTTACTTTCTCAAATGTTATTTGAAATAGATAACCTAGGAAATGAACTCAATCCTTTACCAATCCTACAATACTATTAAACCCAGATTTTTTTTTTTGTCTTTTTTTTTTCAATTCAGTTGCTATAGATCTCTCGTAATTTTTTTTATGCAAATTAACTTATTTGAAATGTTTTCTTTTAATACTTTTCTAAACGTAATATGGAAATCCATTGGATGAATAGTTCTGTGTTTCAGTTCTTGAACCAGCATAATGTCATTTATGTGCCGCATTTTCGGCATCTGCTTTAGCTGTTGTTGTAATTATCGAACTCGGGCTTGACTTGTTCAGATTTTGTGTTTGAAAGGAAGCTTTTATCCCACTCAAGGCAAATTGTTTTATTGTCCCATGATAATACTTTTATGAATCTGATTGGTATGGTGAATTAGTGATTATAGTCGTTTTCTACTCTAAAATGTGTTTTTTTTTTTTTTTTAAGTTGCTTTGCTACTGAGATATATGCTTGCAAAAGTTGTTAACTAATGACATGAAGGATGAATTGGATAGTGTCCTGAAGGGCATCCAGTTTGGTACAAATTTTTTTTTCAAAGTTTCATTTCTACTTGATGATTCCATCATTTTGATCAGAAGTTAAGGATCTCCAGCAGCTGATATAAATGGATAAAGAGGAAGCCCCACACATTCCTAGAAGAACAACAAGGTCTTTAGCTTCATCTTCAGCGTCCACTTCAAATAATATATCCGCAGAAAAAGTAAATAGCCTTGGACCTGTAACAGTTAATGACCTTTTAGTTGGCGGTGACCCCACTAGCCTGGATGATTTGATATCTAGTTTTCCTGGTAGAAGTAGCCAGATTCTTGAGATTGTACGTCTTTTGGGACCTCTGAATACACCAATGCTTCCTTTGTTTGTTTATGGAGGTGCTTCTACTGGAAAAACCAGCATCGTCCTTCAATTATTCAGGCATCTCAACAGGCCTCTTGTTTATTCTAGTTGTAGGACATGTTATAATCAGAGGATCTTGTTTGAGTCTGTTCTAAATCAGCTACTTCTCCATAGAAAAAATGCTGCCAATGGTTATTCGAATGCAAAGCGCTGTGAAAGACCATCAGATTTTGTCAATTTTCTTCGGGAAGCATTGACCAATGTTATAAATACTCTGAAGGAGAAGTCGGAGAAGTTGATTTCAAACAAGATGAAACAAGGTGGGATTGGAAATATGATCTACTTGATATTTGACAATTTTCAGCTTGTTAGGGAGTGGGATAAGAGCTCTACTATATTGCCCTTGCTGTTTAATCTGTATGATCTGCTAAAGATGCCTGAGGTGGGTCTGATTTTTATCAGCAGTACTTCCCCAGATACCTTTTACTCCAACATGGGTTATGTGGAGCCAATCCCTGTTTACTTTCCTGATTACACAGAAGGTGATATTCGTCAAATATTGTTGAGAAACCAAGCCAATCCGAAGCTGTATTCCTCATTTTTGGAGTAAGACATTTTGTCCCTATAATCAATTTCCATGTTCAGCTTTACATGATCTCATAGTTCTTATGTTTCTTTTTCTTGCAGTGTTGCTCTAAGGCCTTTCTTTAGAATTACTAGGCAGGTTGATGAATTGTCCACTGCCTTCAAGCCACTATATGAAAAATATTGTGAACCTTTAAGTGACAAGGGAGTTGTTCCTAATGAAGACATGAAGAGAAGGCTATTTAGTCATATCAAGCCTCATATTACCTCCTCTTTGCATGAGATATTTAAGGTTTCATCTCTTCCTTCAACTGAAGTTCAGAACTGTAAAGAGACAAAGCAGAAGGGGAATTTCAAGAAGTCTGTACGGGCTGAAGATATTGGCGAGCTAGATTTTCATATGTCTACTAGTGCAAAGTATCTTCTTATTTCAGCATTTCTTGCCTCCAGAAACCCAGCTACTCTTGATGCTTCACTTTTTGATTCCAAAGGAGGTTCTGATAATCGAAAGCGAAAGAGGAAGTAAGTATTGTGATTTAATACCAAATTGTGCTGTACTGATAACAAATAGAATGCAGATGATTTTTTCTGAGACTTTACTACTCTGCTTACGGCCTTTAGTATTTCTTATCATTGTGAATAAAGTTTTTTTTTCCGGTTTTTCTTTTAACTGATTTTCCATTTCACTGTTGTCCTTGTATGAAGGATTTATCAAAATTACATTCAATATCTCACTGGATTTGTTAGTTGACGTTAAAAATTAGGTCTGTGGCCATAGTACTATTTTGCTTTTGATTTATCTCTTTTTCAAGTAGTGCATGTTTAACTTCGCAGTCTGTGTTATGCTTTTTCATGTGTAGGCCCTCTGAGAAGGCAATGGAAAAGAAGGAAACCTTAGAAGAGGAGCTATTAATGAAAGGCCCTGGTACTTTCCCATTGGAGAGGTTGTTAGCCATCTTTCAGTGTCTTGTATCAGTTGCAGAAGACCCATCTGATGAGGAGGAAAAGAATGGTTATGGATTAGGAGTTCAAGGCGGGCTGATGTCTGATGTTCTTCTGCAGCTATCCAGTCTTTGCAATGCTAATTTCATATTTAAAGGAAGAAGCTGTCCAATAGAAGGCTCCACTCGGTATCGATCTACTGTATCAGAAGACTTGGCTTTGAAGGTAACATCTCTGCTCCACTTAACACACCCACAAAATTCTTTGTTGTTGATTATATAAGGAGATTTGAAAAAGAACAGTGGACTGAAGCACAATATTTTCATTGTTGTTGAGCAGGTTGCAAGGAGCCTAAAGTTCCCATTATCAAAGTATATGTATAGAAGTTAGCAATCTTTGACATTGATGATTCACAAAGCCTGGTTGTGAACACTTTTTTTCTGATAGATCTCCCAAAGATGTGTACAACCTTAAATGCTATCCCCTGTGAATGCTTGAAAGTTGAAACGGATGGTAGCATGGATAGTTGTCACCATTTCAGTTCAAGGGATGGAAGGAAAGAGGATTTTTCATTGGACATCTGAGTTAGTAGGGTTTGGTTTTGTTGACCCTTGTCTTCAATATTGCTCCAAAAGGCATATATCTTGTATTATACCCAGCCGTGTAGTCAGATTATGAAAGAATGTTAAAGACTTTTAGCTGATCCAAAATTGTAACAAGGGACAAATTTTGCGTAGAAAGCACAATATTTATATCTTAGTATTCAAAATCGATGTCTTTAAAGTTCGTGGGTCTGATTCTAGGATCATTGCCTATTGTTTGATCAAATATGAAACCTAAAGAATTACTGTTTTCTTCATCTCTGATTCAATAAAATTTATAGTCTACGTTCAATCTTTCCAAATGAGTTTCTTTAGCCAAGGCCAACCTCATTTTCTGAAGTCCAGTTATTGGGCTCAGTCGTAAAAATTGTGTATATAATTCTTGGATGGACTTACATGAATCATAACGAAAGACGTAATAATGAATATGTTGAACTAAAGGTAAATGGCAAAACTAGACATACGATTCCCTTTGTAACTTGTAAGAGAAGATTATTCAAACAAGGCAAAATTTCCAAAAGGTGCCTGAGTTATTCCAAAATTTCTTGCAGAAAATAGAAAGGCCTCAGTTGGAAGAGATTACATCTTCCATGACTGACATTTTTTATCATCTAACCTTGGTTACACCTGCTTCTATATCTCCAGGCTAGATAGGCTACTTCTTCTATGACATCATTGTATTCTTTAGTCAAGAACTTTCTCCCCAGTTGAAAAGAGATTCCAGACCAATGTGTCTATTATGTACAGTGCAACAGAAACCTTAAATACATCATTCCAAGAACCTGCAATGAAGGATTACGTATAAGCGGAGGCAAAAGGAAGTAAAACTTCAAAATGGAAATGGGGAACTCGCAGACCTCGTTGGAGTATGTATCCAGTTGCAGCCGTTCCAAGGACACCGGCTAGCACTCCTGCGGTATTCGATAGTCCTAGCAATACTCCCTGAAAGTGAAACTAGTGAGCCTCCTGATAGAAACTTATCCAACAAAGCAGAAAAGAATAAAGGCGTAAGAACTTGTATAATGGAAACATGTTTCAGAAGTTCGTGCATTTCTGATAGAAACATTCTGATGTACAAGAAAAATAACTCAAGCAAGTATATTGCAATCTTTAACTAAAACTATTTTGTTGATACGCAATGTTTTTCGTTATTATCAGTAATAGAATACTTCATATTTGACCGATTATTGGCCCTGGTGCAAATAAAATCAAGGACAGAAAAGACTCACAGCATAGCGTGGTCCAATGTCTTGGTGATTGGAATATAGACCAGACTGTGAGAATGCATCAGATCCCTGTAAAGGAATAAATAGACTGTGGTTTAAATTCGGTGACCGTCCATATGATCTAAAACATATGGAAACATGTTGCATAGACATCAATGCTTCATAATAAGTAGAAAACTCAAATTTAAGGAGTTCAAACTCAGGAAAATATGTTGATCTAGCTCAAACCTGACTGCAGGCCATGCATAGCACTGCCATGGCGGGTGTTCTGACATGGCTCAGCTGTGTAAGAAAAAAGGCAGGACCCAGAAACCCGATTGACTGCATGATCTGTCAAAATCAAATATATTAAAAGCAGAATCATTATGAAGAATGAAATGAATACCAAAAAGGACATTCTACTGAGCAATGAAATGAATTCCCCAGTATCATTGTTTGGACATTCAATTAAGAACATAATTTGTTTCCAGAAAAGATTTTATGAAGAGTTATAATGCTTGGAAATACTATAACTGTACAGCAGTTGATCATGCATGACAAATTTATATTACAAGATCAGTGATCTCCTTGCCTTTCGAACAGTTGTTATGGAAAGGCCTTTGCTCACTAGTGTGTCAGCAATCCATCCTCCTATATTTGCAAAAGCAGCCATGGTTAACCATGGAAGGACACACAAGAGCCCAGATTCAGTGAGATTGAACTTCAGAACCTGAGAAAATGGCCCATTAGTTCGTTGATTCAATGGACTAAATCGAGTTCATTGCAAAGATACAAGCTACAATGGAAAGTGATTTCAAGGACATCTTATTATAAATAAAACATTTGTGTTGTGAATACTATAAAAAAGAATCATTTACAATAAGAACCTGATTGTAGTAAGTCGGCATCCAGGTTAATAGAATAAATGTCCCCCAATTGTGGCAGAAATGGGAGATAATTAGAGCCCAAACAGGTGCTTTTGATAAAATTAATTTCCATGGAATAGCTGAAACAGGTGCTCTTGACATGCTGCCTTTGAGTATCAGCCTTTTCTCCTCAGCCCCTAGACCTGGATCTTCTTTTGGTGAGCTATATGCCTGGAAGAACCCAACAGAAGAGAAAGGAAATGAGTCGATGTGCCATTTGCTAAGAAGGAACCAAGGGAACGCCCCTCATTTAGAAATGTCTTGAACAATGCCAAGGTTTGTACAAGCTGATTTACTCAAATATCCAGAAAATGGAGCATTGATTCTTTAAATTAGCTTTCATAATTATGAATTGAAGTCATATATTATGTAACACTTGAGACAGCCCCTTAATAAATCACCCAAAAAAGAAAAAAGGTTGTCAGAGGAAATGCTTGGTTTGCTCCTCTGAAAATCTTTTCTTTTTCATCAGGAAAAGATGCATGAAGTCTATTTCACTGAAATTGCATGAAATTTGACTTACTTTTATCAACCATAAGGCAAACCAGATGCTTCCAAGGGCTCCAAATGAGTAAAATACTGATGGCCACCCAAAATTTTGAATTAGCAGAGGTGAGAATGCTAAGCCGATGACAGAACCAAGGTACATGCCACTGTATACCAGTGCAAGTGATCTGCTTCTCTCTGATACTGGAATCCATTTAGAAAGTAGATTATTCATAGCAGGCATGGCCACACCCTGAAAGTTAAACAATGAATTAGCTTGTCTACACTCCTTATAGGCTTTGAACATGATACAATTCAAGTAAGGAAGTATATGTTATTTTCTTGTATATTTGACATAATTAGCTTAATGGGGGTAAGGGGGAGACTATGGATTACCAAGTTATGGGTGTCTTTGTTGCCTAAAATCGACATGTATGTACATCATTTTTCCCTTCTGTTATAAAGGAAAAACAAAACTAAGATGCTTCTAGGTTACTTTTCTTAGTTTTTCTTCTTTTTTATTGGCTATATCATTCAAGCAATCCTTTTCAACCTATAGTTCCTAGTAAAACTCACAATTGGTTTTGCATAACAAAAGAAAGCTGGGTAAATGACCACGTGAACTTAGTTGCAGAAGCCAGGATGGAGAAGCCAAAGAAGTAGTATAGCTAAAAATGGACCAACCTCACCAATCCCCATAAAGGCACGCATAATAAGCAAACAAGGGAGCCCAATTCTCGCAGCAACAGGTGTTAAAACCGTCGCAATTGACCACCAGACAACTCCAAAACCAAGCACTAGCTTCCCACCAAGTTTATCTGCCCATATGCCACCGAGGATCTAAACAGCAAAAAGCATAGCATAATAGTCAATCTGGCAGAATGCAACTAAAAAAAGACAGTAGGTAGAACCAAACACACTAGCATATATTCACTTTTAACATATGGGAACAACTTCTTCTTAGGTTAATGTTTCTGGATAAGTCGATAGTAGGATCAGCAATTAGACCTGGGTAAGTAGATAGCCCCAGAAAAAAGATGACTGAATTAGGCCAACCGTTGCACTGTTCCAGTTGAACTTTTGTGACATTGGAAGTATCGCTATGCTCATATTTACCTATATATTATAATGGACATGTAAAGCACATCAGAAGGAACTTAGTAATTAATCTTAGATCATCAAGAATATGGAGATTTTAACTACTCAACTAAATATTAAATGCTTAATACAATTAAAGGACAAAAGCATATAACAACTTCTGCATAAAGAAGTAGTAGAAGATTGAAAGCAGT
This sequence comes from Dalbergia cultrata, assembly GCA_031216105.1. Taxonomy (NCBI): domain Eukaryota; kingdom Viridiplantae; phylum Streptophyta; class Magnoliopsida; order Fabales; family Fabaceae; genus Dalbergia; species Dalbergia cultrata. The sequence continues at coordinate 72,992,752 of CM062353.1, read as the reverse complement.
AGAAACCCTGCACTCACAATCAATGAAATAAGAGAAAGGAATATACTATAGGGAATGTGAAACACGGGAAACATGAACATATAAATAACATAATAAGAACAATAAATGCCAAAATACGATACTCACACGATCCATGTTGCACAGCAGAAATGCTGCAAAGCATAGCAATACTATAATCCAGCGCTTGGGAAACTGCTGCCACCGAGGAGATACTTGTTGTGAATTTCCTTCCATTAGAATGGCCTCATCTGTCCCTTCACTTGACGCCAGAGAATCCAGCTTCGCTTCTGCGATGTCATACTCCTCAGACTTGTACTGCACACAAGCCATATTTGCCTTACCAATCTTGCTTAAACCTAGTCCATTCACTTCTCTTTGTTCAATATGGCTACTGCTATAGGGATCTGAAGAAAGGTAGCATTGACATCTTCTGCCGCTCTTTGTTTTCATGTTCATGCAGCGAATAAATTTTTTAGATACTGGAGAACAATGCTTCACTTCATCATGAAATGGTACTGCAGCTTTCAAAACTTTATCACTGGAAGGTACATCATCAGTATGGAAACAAATCCCTTGCTGGCATCTTGAAAAAAGATCCTTTGCAGTCCAGCCACCAAACCGTGCAATAGATACACAAGAAATGCCCCCTCTTTGAGATGATAGATCCTTTCCCGACTGATATGCATTTCCTGCCAATATAAATTTGTTCATAGTTTACAATGCTATATGCATTATCCAAGCTTAGAGGTTTCAAGAGCAACAATATCCAACTTAATTTATACAAAAACCAACCATAGCATAATTTCCATAATCTCCAATTAAAGTAAGACGACAACAACCACCAGTCCACCACTGAAGTAGGACAACAAAAATGCAAAAAAATACTATATGCTTCTCTCAATCCATAATTTTATCAGAGTACCATTTCTGATATCCATATACAGGTTATGTATATATGAGTTCCTATAATTTATAAGCAAATGTTGGCAGAGAACATAAAAGGGTCATCATCAATATTCCACAAGTTGCTCCAGTTATTATAAAAAGCTTATAGCAAACAAGATTTAAACAATAAAATCATCAAGGAACTCCACAAAAAATCAATAAATTTATGTCTATCTTGAACTGTTGCTTTTTACCATATGCAGCTCAACGAAAAAAGAACCATGTGGGCTGAATTCTGTGCTAACCAAATTTCAACAACACTGTCTCACAAAAATAATAACAATAACAATAAAAACCTTGGAAGCCAAAGCAATCTGAATTACAACCAACATGCAGATTATCCAATTCATAAGATGCATGTAGCCACACACTAAAAAAAAATTGAAAAACGAAAAGAAAAACAACATTATAAGAAGAAATGATAAATAAATAAATTGAGTGACGATAAATTATGGCTGAGGAAGAAGAACCTGAGGCAATGAAAGAAGTGAAGTTCCTATTGGAAATTAAACCACTCATAGCCATTGGTGGTGCAACTAAGGAGCTACAACAGTGAGAAGCTGAAAGGTGTGAAGGGCCTTACACCATGAACAGAATTCAAATTCAACAATGATGTTATCTCATCTATGAAAATCTCTCTCTTTCTCTCTCTCTCTCTCTCAATAAGGCAGAGAGACAGAGAAAACCTTTCTTCTTCTTGGTAACATTTTTGTTATGAGATGATGAAATGTTTTTATAATAATAACTAAGTTTTGTTTTAATTTTATTTTAAGATAAAATAATAGATTTCAGTGGCAATATAAGCAGGAGAAAAGGGGTGAGAGTGTGACACGTGGCATCTCATCTCGATTAAAAAGGTAACTGTGCGTAAATTGATGAATTTATTAAAGTGGCCCTGCTGGCTGCGTGAATATATCATATGTGGCTACTTAATAGACAGCGAACATTGGGTTATTATGGGAATAGAGAGAATATGAATGTATAGGGATTCTCTACAATGTGGTCTTTGACTCAATTCCTTGTGAAAAGTATTCCCTTGAAGAAAAGGTATACTCATGTCGCTCCAATTCTAGGGAATGTGAAGTTTCGCTTCACAGTTTTTTTAATAAAGAAAAAATAGAGAGAATATGAAACCTGAGTCTAGATTGTCCCAGCCAAAAAAGTGCAAAAGAAATATCATTATATTCAGTTATAAGTGCTTGATAATTCACTCCCACTTAGTTTTTTTTTTTTTATTGTGATTCTTTATTTTTGACCATTAGATATAGTTTGAATAATTCAAATTTAAATACCAAATAACTATATAAAATTAAAAAAATAAATTAATAATTTTAAAGTTAAAAGTAATATGTTTTAAAGGATGAAATTAGTCATTTAACGGCTCTGCCGGACAAGGCTGGACAAAGTCATGATGGCAATGAGCTTCGATGACTCCACCACTCCCCTCCCAACTCACGATGGTCAATACCCTCTCTCGCCCCCGCTTGCATATCCCTTCTATGCGTGTGCTTCACACAGAGTCCACTCTATTTGCATTGAGTTGTATTATTTGTGCTCATGGGTGTTAGATACTGTGTTGACTCATACTTCGTCTACCATTGGATGAGATGCAAACTCCATTCAAATAGGGTTCACATCACATTCAGTGGTGGATAAGATGTAAGTTGGTACGATGTCCCATATCCTATGAGTATAAATAACATTTTTCATTTGCATTACTAGAGATCTCTCAGCTCACGCCCTTGTATTTTCTTTTCTTTGTGTGAACAACACAGTCTCCAAAACACAACCTTTTTATTCCTTATATATCCAAAATTTTTAACTGCTTGTGTGTCAGATGTGACAACGGATTGTTTTCCAATTAATCACATTGTCAATGTTTTGTTATTTGGATGTTTTTCCTTTTAATTTGATACTTTGCTTTCCTTCCAATTTCTTATGTCTTCTTTCAATGTTTTGGTTGTACTGTTGGAGTAGGGTATTGCACATTACCAACAATGATTTCTGTGACATTTTAACTCTTAACTGTCTGTAACTTCTTTTTTTGTTGGAAATATTTGCAAAATTTTTCAAACATTTTATGAATATTTGAGATTGGGGTCAAATTTCATGGGCAAAAAGTTGTTTGAAGTAGTGACAATGGAAACGATGTCAGTGGGTGGTGGGCAACTATGGTTGCAGGGAAAGGTTGGATAAAGTTAAAGACAATGTAATTGGGATAGAAGCAAGCATTAAAGATTAAACGAGGCCAATTTGATAATTTCAACATGAAAGAACAAGGACCATGTTAAAGAAAAAGGACCATGTTAAAGTCCAGAATAGGGGTGAGACCAAATTATCCTTCACCTCACTTATATTAGTAGGCGTAATGCCCTAATATCGTCATGTGTACGATGAGGGTGTCATAACCAAAAACAAAACTCACGTTTGTGAGCTCTCACCTGGAAGAAATTAATGATTCTTTGAATACCCTAATTCACATGAAAATGGTGACTTCTATGTTGGTCCTGCCATACTTTGGGACCATCTCATGTTCCTTGAAAGTTGCAAATAAAACTAACCATTCTCTTAACACATCACCTCTCTTATCTTTCTCCGACCCTAATCTCATCAATAATTGTCATGGTGGTCACCAGCATCGCTATTTGTCAGTGTTGCCTTATTGCCATCCCCCATCAGTCCCCCATGCTATTGCCGCTACAATCTTAAGCCTAAGAGAGTAGCATCGGTGATGCCTATAGAGAAAGGCAATCCTCTTGCGCATGGTATTAAAAAAAGAGAGTAAATAGTTCATATAGTTCCTTAAAAAGAATTTACAAGACTATTTAGTTCCTCAAAAAATGAAACTAAACTTGTGGTCCTCAATATTTTAATAATAGAATACATTAGTCTCTCTCTATGTATTTGATTCTTTAAATACTAATAGAATTGCACGTTGCCATGTTAACTTGACGTTAAGTAATGAGTATATCATTTGAAGTAGAATGAAATTTAAAATAACTTATTTTGGTGGTTGAAATTTACAAAATAAGTAAACTAAATCTCCAATATTGCCAGTCATAAAATGACTCATTTTGTGCAATTGTAGACACCAAAATGAGTGTAATATGTTCCAAAATAACGTCATTTTGCGTGCATCTAACATTTTGATGGCACGTCAACATACCATTGTAACATGTGTGTAAGTTCACTAAAGACATACTAACAGAGAGATTAATGTGTTCATTATTTTCAATCTTGAGAGACCATGAAACTAATTTCTTTTCTTAGGGAACGAAATAGCCCGACGTAAAAATTCTAAGGGACCAAATAGTGTATTCACTCAAAAATAAAAATTGTGCATCAAAGTTAAACCATCCCTTATATCATAAGAAAAAGTAACATTTACCAACCAATTGCTTCAAATGATTAGATACTTAAGTTTTTTTTAGTAAGATCTCTAGAAAACATAATTATCCTAGCATGTGTTGGTGAACTTCAAAAACACTACTGAAATTTGAGAAATGTTTTTTTTAAAAAACTTTTATCACATTCTCTCTCTCTCCACTGAATCTAATTTTGTTTAATACCTCAAGTTCACGTATCCCTAGGCAAGTCTATTATGGCCTTGAGGTCCCTTAGGACCTACCCGTGTTGCCGAGCGGGCCTTAGAACCACAAAACCATGAAAGATGAAAAAGACCATATCTGAGACCACTATAGCTATTGGTTTGGGCGTGGACAAGATCTCTGTCAACCGCTATAGTGATCATGTGTTGTAGCGAATGGGTGTTCCTAGCCCCTTAGTGGTACTCCTCAATGTTAGAATTGTGCAAAACGACGTAGTTTTGATTAAGTGGCCCCCTACCCTATATAAACCTTTTCCCACTTGTGTTTCTCACCCAAAATCAAGAACCCTAGCTCCCAAACTCTCTCCTACCCCTTTTACTCTCAACCCGCACCCAATTTTACCTTTTTCAAGCTTCAAAGTAAGAGATTTATGTTATTTTATGCTCTCTTTCTTCCTATCTCTCTATGTTCTTGAGTTGAGTGTTGTAGTTTCTCAGTTGTTATCAAGTTTTGGTACTCCCCAATGTCTTTAGAGCCACCCTAGTTTGTTTATGGTATCTCATGAGTAGTTTGTGATTCTATGGTAGTTGTTGGTGTCATTCTCAGCTTCCAAGGTCAAGTTGTTAGTACCCACACAATCTCGGTTCAAAACAGTGAATGGGTTTGAACTCATGACCTTATCTTCAGTCATTATGAGTATAGTTTATGCATTATGATTGTTAAACATGAAATTAGAGATGAAAATATGTATAGAATATATGATTTTACGCGTTATGTCAAGCTTAGCAAAATTATGATTTTTGACCATACCATGAAAAATGAATTTTAAGAAAACTATGAGACCATGATTAGATGATTGTATGCCATGAAAATGTTTTGTATGCTCATGAAAGGATTTACTGGAAAATACATGATTAGCAAGTTTGCCACAATTGTCAAACATGTTTTTTTTTATGGATTTAAGATTACCAAGTGTTCAAGGTTTTGGGGTTTCGAATCATACTTTTAGAATATCAAGTTAATTTGAATTCGAAAAATATGAGCAGAGTATGGTTTATCTTTATGAATAGATAGGTTGAAAAGATTTTAGATTTTTAGTTTTAAGTTATTGAAAGGTTTGAGTCTAGTATGATTTATGACCATTGTCAAATACATACTCTGTGGGCTTTTGAAATCACTAGGTCTACAAGTCGGTGGTTCCTTGGATATGATTTCATTACCACAATTATGCTAAAATCAAATTGTTATAATCATACGAATTCAGAGCGGTCATAGGTCTATAGGATTTAAGAGTTTTTCAAAGTTATTCAGTTTATGTTGATAAACATAATACTAGAGTTTTGTAAGTTAGAGAAACTTTAGATTTCTTAGTTAAGCTTTCATAATAGCTTTTATAATTAGGAATTATTGAGAGAAATAGAGCTGCGAGTTAATAGTAGTAGAGAGATTGTTAACATTGGTATATCATGTTGCCCATGAGAAGCAGTCTCCTAATTATTCAGATTTTAGATGCGTCCGCAAGGGACCCAATGCATGTTGCATAGTTGTCCACGAGGGACACGATTCGTGAAGGACTGATACTATGCCCTAGAGATATCTAGCCAGATGACATGATATTTTCCTTACTAATTGTTGCATGCATATTATATATATCCTATTGGTTATCTCATGTGGGTGATGGGTGCAGGTGCAGTATTCATTCAGACGCCATTCTAGTAAACACAGTTATTTCCAGTGGTGAATTTTACTTTATAGTAGGGCTTAGTTTTTGGTTATGTTAGGTTAGAATGCTCCAATAAATATGTAAATAGGATCTGAGTCATACATTTATTTTAAGATTATGTATTTATTTTAGAGTTATGGACATTTTTATGTGTTTTCATATTTCAAACATTGAATTCAAATTATACATTTGTCAGGTCGCATTTTTTTTCTTTGAGGGAGAGAGAAGGAAGAAAAACTCTAGTAAGAGGGTAGTTTGGTCTTTTGATGGGGTGGTTTTAAAAAAAAACAAAAAAAAAAAGGAAAGAGAAGGGAACGTGGTTTTAAAACCACGAACCCCCCTTCCCTCACTCTCTCATCTCACACTTTCCTTCCCCCCCCCCCAAATCTCTCACACTCTCACGCTCCTTCTCCCTCTCTGTTCCGTCTGCTTCTTCTTTCCCTTCTTCATTTTTTTTTTCCTTCCTCCATTTCAACCATAAATCCCATAGTTGTTAATTTATATCATCAAAACTTGATACCCTCTAGCTCCCAAGATTCAAGGTAAGTCTCTAATCTCAATCTCATTTCTTTTCTTTGTTAATGTAGGGTATATCATAAAACTAGGGAGTTCTAAAAAATGATAGATGAATATATTTTTGATATCTTAAGTATAAATATAATGAGTTAGGGGCTCTAATATCAATAGGTTGTAATGAGTAGTGTCAAGAATTATTTTTTTTTCTCTACCCCTTAGGAACCCTAGATTCCACAAATTGGGGGTTTTGTTCAATGGCCTCTCTAATTAATAAATTGTTGTGAAATAAATTATTTAAACCCTTCAAAATGCTTATATTTGCTAGATTCTGTTGACGTGGAGCGTGCTACTCCCTCCGGAGTTGTCGGGGAGAGGCCCAGTTGATCTTGTTGTACTGTGAGTGGCTATTTACATAGTGGCACTGTTTTAAATTATTTTTTATGGGAGAAACTATATTAATATATTTGATAAAAATTTTATTCTAAGCCACTTGGATTATTTGGTTAGCTTGATTTGGATGATTTCCTTAAATGCAATGGTTATTAAATATGACTTGATGACTTGGTTGAGATTATTACTACCTCTCTTTGTTGATTTTATTAATGCCATAATTATATATATATATATATATATATATATATATATATATATATATTGTTTCAATGTGCATTTGAGAAATTTATTATCTTGATACTTATAAGATTGAAATAAAATGAGGATTGAATTTTAGATTTATAGATTGTATTTGATAAAACTCTATTTAAGAAAAACCATGATGGGTTCTAAGATGGAATTTCCGCTAGCCATAGAGAAGAGATATAATGGCCATACTGCTAGCCGTAGCGAAGAGATATAACGGCGTTACCGCTCGCCATAGGGAAGAGATATAATGGCAATACCGCTCGCCAGAGCGAAGAGATATAATGGCTTTACCGCTTGCCGTAGCGAAGAGATATAACGGCCTATGTGCACATAGTTTCTCTTAGTGAGATATTTGAGAAATGATAAATTTTATGATTGATGAGTTGAGATTACTCCCCAAATAAAATTTCTGCTTCTTATGTAATCCTCATGAGAAATTGAGTATTTGATGTTAAAGTAAATTCTTATTTGTCAAATGAGCAATTGGCAAGAATAGTGAGAAAGTGTATTTAGTAACTAATTTGAGTTTTTACTTAGAAATGAAAATTTGAAAGGTACTTCAGTTAAGACTATGGAAGAAATATGGAAATTGTGAACTATTATTTTTATCCATGAGTTTTAGAAATTTGTATGATTTACAAGCTACTTCGTTTCATTTTAAATATTCGTGCATTGATTGGTTTCTCCTTCTTGTCCACTTTGTTTATAGTCCTCACTGGGTCTGTTTGACTCACCCCTCCCTTTCCTTCCAGATTTTTCAGGTAGCTGAGTAGCAGGTCCTAGGATTGCTGTTGGCCCAGGATACTCTTTTTGGTAGGCCTCTGTGGTCAGTTAAGGCTTTTTTATTGTTGACTCTAGTATATTTTGCAGCTATAGGACCTAGGTTGGGTATTTTGATTATGTGTATGAGCAAGAGCTGAGCATCATTCTTGTATAACTGGTTCTTATTATGTCAGTAATTGAAATACTGGAATGTACTAGCTGTTGAACTTGGATTATGATATTACTTTGTTTAACAGGTTAAATTCGATTTATGGATTGTTCAATTTTTAGGGGAGGTGCTGCCGGATTTTCGGTAGTCAAATTAGCTAAATTTGAGATTTATTTTAATGAAATCATATCTTTAGGCTTGCCGTGCTAGATGAGTTCATCTAGCCTGTGCGCCGGTCACGGCCTGAGATTTGGGTCGTGACAAAGTTGGTATCAGAGCTATGGTTAGTAGGTCCTATCGTCCTAATAGCTGCAAATATTTGGACAATTATGGAATCTTGCTTGTAATTTGTGTACCCGGGCACAACGTACAAGTAGGAAGCTATAGGTGTCCATTGTTAAACTAGAGTCTCTTTTTCTAGTTGTCATGTTCTATTTGGTGTTGTCTTTGCAATTCTCCTACAATGATTACACCTATTTTCTGATCTTTATTTATGTCCTAGGTGATAATGCCACCCAGGAAGAAGCCTACTAGGAGGCCGACTACTGATGCGGCTTCCAGTCAACTTAAGGCAACTACCACGAGAGGTGGCGGGCCTGCTGGCCGCCGTGCTAGACGTACACGGGGTGGTGCAATGCCCCAATTCCAGATTCCTAGAGCTACACGCAGGGATCCTACACTAGCTAGACTAGTTGTGGGTATGGATAATGTTCAACAATCAATTCAACAATTGGTGAATGCTCTTGGAGGAAATCGACAGCCTTAGGTAGATCAAAATCAGGAGGGTTCAGAATCTAGTCAGGAGGCGGCAAATGTTGAGCAACCACTAATACACCATCAGGGGCCCGTGGTTTCTTTATCTTCATTTACTAGGCATAACCCTCCAGTATTCAGTGGTTCCGACTCTAGTGTGGACCCTGAGAGGTTCTTAGATGATGTGGCTTAGATATGTAGAGCTTTGGGATGTTCTCCTACTCGGATGGTTGAGTTGGCAGCCTTCCAACTACGAGATGTGGCAAGAGGTTGGTATGAGACTATGCTTCATACGAGGCCTAGAGGATCACCACCTTTGGTTTGGAATGAGTTTACTCAATTATTCTTAACTCATTTCTTACCAAAGAGTGTTCAAATTAGCAGGAGACAACAGTTTGAGTCTCTTGTGCAGACAGACCAGATGACTGTGATGGAATATAGCACCCAATTTGAAAGGTTAGCTAGATATGCATCGCACATGGTTGCTACTGAGGAGTTGCGAGTTGATCGCTTTATTGATGGTTTGAAGCCCTATATATATAGGGTACTAGTAGGTTCTGAGATGACATATGAGCAAGCTTTGAATAGGGCTTTGGCCATTGAGCGAGGAGGCAAGGATAAAGGTGGAGCATCACGTGACTCACGCAAGAGGTCACGATCAGAGGGCGCTCTTGGGGGCCATCAGGGTCGCAACAATGGGGGTTCTAGAGATGATATTAGTCAGGGTCGTCGGGGCCAACAGAGAGCTCCTCAGTCACAGACCTTCCCTGGTAGTCAGACTGCTAGCAGTGCTCCTAGTCGGGGCTTTCCACCACATCAGAGGCATTCCGATCGAGTCCTTCCTACTTGTGCTACATGTGGAAAAACACATTTTGGACCATGCAGACAGGGCTTTACAGGCTGTTATCAGTGTGGACAGGTGGGACACTTTGCTAGAAGTTGTCCTATGATGCATTCTCAGCCTTCTACTAGTGGAGCTATGGCATCTACATTACCTGGCCAACAGGGAAATGGTTCATATGGGCGAGGGTCTAGCAGTACTCAGTGGAGTGGTCGAGGATTAGGTGCCAGAGGTCAGGGGCAGACTGGTAGAGGACAAGCTCGTGTTTTTGCTATGACCAGACAGGATGCTCAAGCATCTAATGCTGTTGTGACAGGTATACTCTCAATATCTTCTCATGATGCACATGTTTTGATTGATTTGGGAACTACCTATTCTTTTGTATCACCTTCCTTTGCATCTTGTTTGGGAAAGGACCCTACACCCCTTGAGGAACCTTTGATAGTAGTTACGCCAAAAGGTACCTTGTTAGCCACGTTGGTATTTAGAGCTTGTGAAATTTCAGTGGATGGTAAACTTTTAGCAGTTGACCTCAGAGTTCTTAACATGGTAGATTTTGATGTGATATTGGGCATGGATTGGTTAGTTTCTTGTCATGCTAATGTAGATTGCTACAATAAGGCGGTAAATTCTAGCATTCCAGGTGAAGCGTCATTCACATTTCAAGGTGATCGAGATTGGTTACCAAGTAACTTGATTACTTTCATGGTGGCTCAAAAATTGTTGAGAAAGGGTTGTTATGGGTACCTAGCGATGGTGAGAGATACTAACTTATCACAAGGGAGGTTGGAACATATCCCTGTGGTATGCGAGTATCCCGATGTTTTCTGGAAGAGTTACTAGGGCTACCACCTGACAGGGAGATAGAGTTCTGCATAGATTTGCTTCCAGATACCCAGCCAATATCTATACCTCCATACAGAATGGCTCCAGCTGAACTTAAAGAATTGAAAGAACAGTTGAAGGAGCTGCTTGATAAGGGCTTCATTCGCCCAAGCTGTTCTCCTTGGGGTGCACCGGTGTTGTTTGTTAAGAAGAAGGATGGTTCACTCTGTTTGTGTATTGACTATCGGCAATTGAACAAAATAACAGTAAAGAACAAGTATCCTCTTCCTCGTATTGATGATCTATTTGATCAGCTCCAGGGATCCCAATGTTTCTCAAAGATTGATTTGTGATCTGGATATCATCAATTGAAGATAAGGGGTGAAGATATTCCTAAGGCGGCTTTTCGTACTCGTTATGGTCATTATGAATTCTTGGTTATGTCTTTTGGGCTTACCAATGCACTGGCAGCCTTTATGGATTTGATGAATCGAGTCTTCAAGCCATTCTTAGATCACTTTGTTATAGTCTTCATTGATGACATCTTAGTGTATTTCAAGAGTAAGGAAGAGCATGAACAACACTCGAGGTTGGCTTTACAAACTTTAAGAGAACATAAGCTTTATGTCAAGTTCTCAAAATGTGAATTTTGGTTAGACAACGTGACTTTCTTAGGTCATGTTGTATCTAAAGAGGAGATAAGTGTTGATTCTAAGAAAGTGGAAGCAGTTCAGAATTGGCCAAGACCTACCTCTGTGACAGAGATTCGCAGTTTCCTTGGACTTGCAAGATATTATCGCCGATTTTTTAAGGATTTCTCTAAGCTAGCAGCACCCTTGACAAAGCTGACACAGAAGCAAGTTAAATTTCAGTGGAGTGATGCATGTGAACAAAGTTTTCAACAGTTGAAGAGTTGTCTGACATCCGCTCCAGTGCTAGCATTGCCTACTTCAGGGGGTGGTTATGTAGTTTATTGTGATGTTTCTAGAGTTGGTCCTGGTTGTGTGTTGATGCAACAGGGGAGGGTGATTGCTTATGCATCTAGACAGCTTAAGAAGCATGAGCAAAATTATCCCACGCATAATTTGGAAATGGCGGCTGTGGTTTTTGCTCTCAAGATTTGGAGGCATTACTTATATGGTGAGACATGTGAAATTTACACTGACCATAAAAGTCTCAAGTATATCTTTCAGCAGAAAGACTTGAATTTAAGGCAAAGGAGATGGATGGAGCTCTTAAAAGATTATGATTGTACAATTATGTACCATCCAAGAAAGGCAAATATGGTGGCGGATGCATTGAGTAGAAAGTCTATGGGAAGTCTTGCGCATATAGCTGAGGTTAGAAGGCCAATGATGAGAGAGTTCCAAGAACTTGTTGATAAAGGAGTGCGATTTGAAGTCACAGGTGCACAATCCTTATTAGCTCATGTTCAAGTCTGTTCTACCTTGTTGGATGATATTAAGGGTAATCAAGGAGAAGATCCCTATTTGAAGAAAATTATAGAAGAGGTCCAAACAGGCAAAGCTTCAAAGTTTGTGATTGATTCTGATGGTGTTTTGCGTCTTGGCAAATGCTTATGTGTTCCTAATGTAGCGGATTTGAAAAAGAAGATATTAGAGGAAGCGCATCATTCTTCTTATACTATTCATCTAGGTTCTACAAAAATGTATCAAGACTTGAAAGAGTTTTATTGGTGGGAAGGGATGAAAAAGGAGATAGCGGAGTTTGTTTCTAAATGTTTAGTATGTCAACAGGTGAAGGCTGAACATTAAAAGCCTGCAAGGTTGCTCCAACAGATTGAAACACTAGAATGGAAGTGGGAGAGAATCACAATGGATTTTGTGACGGGGTTGCCTAAAACCGTGAGGGGTTATGATTCAGCTTGGGTAATTGTAGACCGATTGACAAAGTCTGCACACTTTTTATCTGTGAAGACTACCTACACAGCAGCTCAGTATGCCAAGCTTTATTTGGAGAAAATTGTATCTCTGCATGGAGTGCCAATATCTATTATATCTGATCGAGGGTCTCAATTCACGGCTCACTTTTGGAAATTCTTTCAGACGGCATTGGGAACTAGGTTGGACTTAAGCACTGCTTTTCACCCTCAGACAGACGGGTAATCTGAGAGAACAATACAAATCTTAGAGGATATGCTTCGTGCTTGTGTCTTAGATTTCAAAGATAGTTGGGACCAATATCTCCCATTGATGGAATTTGCTTACAATAATAGTTATCAATCTAGTATCCAGATGGCTCCGTTTGAAGCTTTATATGGAAGACGTTGCAGGTCACCTATTGGTTAGTTTGAGACTGGAGAGTCCAAGTTGGTTGGTCCAGATTTAATTCAGGAAGCCATTGAGAAGGTTCAATTAATTCGAGAATGCTTAGTGACAACTCAGAGCAGGCAAAAATCTTATGCAGATAGGAGACGTCGACCTTTAGAGTTTGGCGTAGGGGAACACGTGTTCTTACGAGTTTTTCCCATGAAAGGCTTGTTGAAATTTGGCAGGAGAGGGAAGTTGAGCCCAAGGTTCATTGGACCTTTTGAGATACTGGAAAAGGTGGGGCAAGTAGCTTATCGTCTAGCTCTTCCACCAGACCTTTCAGGAGTTCATCCTGTTTCTCATGTTTCGATGCTTCGAAAATATGTCCATGACCCTTCTCACATCATACAACACCAATCAGTTGAGCTTGATGAGAACTTAAGCTATTGTGAGCAACCTGTGGCAATATTAGACAAGAGGGTGAAGAGCTTACAATCTAAGGATGTTGCATCTATAAAGGTTCTTTGGCGGGGACAATCTGGTGAAGAAACCACATGGGAAGCTGAAGCCATTATTCGAGAAAAATATCCACATCTATTTGAAGCACAAGGTTAGTAATTAGATTAAAATTCGAGGATGAATTTCTTTGAAGGGGGAGATATTGTCAGGTCGCATTTTTTTTCTTTGAGGGAGAGAGAAGGAAGAAAAACTTTAGTAAGAGGGTAGTTTGGTCTTTTGATGGGGTGGTTTTAAAAAAAATAAAAAAAAAGGAAAGAGAAAGGAACGTGATTTTAAAACCACGAACCCCCCTTCTCTCACTCTCTCATCTCACACTTTCCTCCCCCCCCAATCTCTCACACTCTCACGCTCCTTCTCCCTCTCTGTTCCGTCTGCTTCTTCTTTCCCTTCTTCATTTTTTTTTTCTTCCTCTATTTCAACCATAAATCCCATAGTTGCTAATTTCTATTATCAAAACTTGATACCCTCTAGCTCCCAAGATTCAAGGTAAGTCTCTAATCTCAATCTCATTTCTTTTCTTTGTTAATCTAGGGTATATTATAAAACTAGGGAGCTCTCAAAAATAATAGATGAATATATTTTTGATGTCTTAAGTATAAATATAATGAGTTAGGGGCTCTAATATCAATAGGTTGTAGTGAGTAGTGTCAAGAATTATTTTTTTTTCTCTACCCCTTAGGAACCCTAGATTCCACAAATTGGGGGTTTTGTTCAATGGCCTCTCTAATTAATAAATTGTTGTGAAATAAATTATTTAAACCCTTCAAAATGCTTATATTTGCTAGATTCTGTTGACATGGAGCGAGCTACTCCCTCCGGAGTTGTCGGGGAGAGGCCCAGTTGATCTTGTTGTACTGTGAGTGGCTATTTACATAGTGGCACTGTTTTAAATTATTTTTTATGGGAGAAACTATATTAATATATTTGATAAAAATTTTATTCTAAGCCACTTGGATTATTTGGTTAGCTTGATTTGGATGATTTCCTTAAATGCAATGGTTATTAAATATGACTTGATGACTTGGTTGAGATTATTACTACCTCTCTTTGTTAATTTTATTAATGCCATAATTTTTGCTATATATATATATTGTTTCAATGTGCATTTGAGAAATTTATTATCTTGATACTTATAAGATTGAAATAAAATGAGGATTGAATTTTAGATTTATAGATTGTATTTAATAAAACTCTATTTAAGAAAAACCATGATGGGTTCTAAGATGGAATTTCCGCTAATCATAGCGAAGAGATATAATGGCCATACCGCTAGCCGTAGCGAAGAGATATAACGGCGTTACCGCTCGCCATAGCGAAGAGATATAATGGCAATACCGCTCGCCATAGCGAAGAGATATAATGGCTTTACCGCTTGCCATAGCGAAGAGATGTAACGGCCTATGTGCACATAGTTTCTCTTAGTGAGATACTTGAGAAATGATAAATCTTATAATTGATGAGTTGAGATTACTCCCCAAATAAAATTTCTGCTTCTTATGTAATCCTCATGAGAAATTGAGTATTTGATGTTGAAGTAAATTCTTATTTGTCAAATGAGCAATTGGCAAGAATAGTGAGAAAGTGTATTTAGTAACTAATTTGAGTTTTTACTTAGAAATGAAAATTTGAAAGGTACTTCAGTTAAGACTATGGAAGAAATATGGAAATTGTGAACTATTATTTTTATTCATGAGTTTTAGAAATTTGTATGATTTACAAGCTACTTCGTTTCATTTTAAATACTCGTGCATTGATTGGTTTCTCCTTCTTGTCCACTTTGTTTATAGTCCTCACTTTGAGTCCTGTTTGACTCACCTCCCTTTCCTTCCGCATTTTTCTAGTCGAGTAGCAGGTCCTGGGATTGCTGTTGGCCCAGGATACTCTTTTTGGTAGGCCTCTGTGGTCAGATAAGGCTTTTTTATTGTTGACTCTAGTATATTTTGCAGCTATAGGACCTAGGTTGGGTATTTTGATTATGTGTATGAGCAAGAGCTAAGCATGATTCTTGTATAACTGGTTCTTATTATGTCAGTAATTGAAAATACTGGAATGTACTAGCTGTTGAACTTGGATTATGATATTACTTTGTTTAACAGGTTAAATTTGATTTATGGATTGTTCAATTTTTAGGGGAGGTGCTGCCGGATTTTCGGTAGTCAAATTAGCTAAATTTGAGATTTATTTTAGTGAAATCATGTCTTTAGGCTTGCCGTGCTAGATGAGTTCATCTAGCCTGTGCGCCGGTCACGGCCTGAGATTTGAGTCGTGACAACATTGTAATTAGAATTTATGTAGCAAGCTAGAGATGTACTGATGATTCAGTTTTTGAGTATTAAACTGATTTTCAAATTGCAATTAAGATCATAAAATGAAACAGTTTATGCTTTCACGAATAGCAGATTTGAGCAAGATGTGTTTCAAAGCTATGTATGTTAGAATATGTTAGTTTTACGAATTCAAATATTATGTTTTGACTAGAGAATTTGATGATGAGTTAGATTTAATTATGTTTTAAAGATGAAATTCATGTTAATTCATGCATTCGGTGAGTCCATGCTACCCAGAAGGTTTACGTAGGGACCTAGTCCCTCACGTGTCGATCATGTTCTCATATCAGATTGTGACATTTTGTGAAACTTTTATGTAAAGAACTAATATTTTATTTTCTACCATTAGATTGGATGGATGTGAATAGATATATTTTTTGGTTGTATGATAGATATTTTCTTTTACGTTGTGTAAATAACACTTTGTTATGTACCAAAAAATAAATGAGACCCCGTTAAAATTTTTACTTCAAAAACACTAGTGAAATTTTTAAGAGAGGAAGAAAAAGTGTTTGAGAAGTTTGCTCGTTTAATTCTTTTTTTTTCCTGAAATAAAACTTACAAATACCCTTAAAAAAATTTTGTTTTTAAAAAAGTGTCATTTGATCTCTCCTTGTGTGGGTGCATGTGGTTTGTGTGTGTATTAGGAAAACTTAAATTCACCCCTAATTTAAGGTCCATAAATTAAATTTAAAAATGTATAATATGATTCCCAAAATTAAATTCCCCTAATTTATAAAATATATATTTTAGTTCTTTTGTTTAATTATTAAGTTTAACTATAATGTATAGATAGTCTAAAAATATTTTAGACAAAAGCCCCAAATTGTTCCTATTAAATTTTGCATAAGATGAATTAGTTTCTCATGGGAAAAAATTTTTCTCAAAGAAATTACTATAAATTTAAAAAGTCAAAAAAATAGGACCATCTCAAAAAAATAGGACAAATTATTATCTCAATAATCATGAAAAAAATGTCCAATTGATCTTTGTACAGATAGACTAATTTGTCCATTATTTTTAATTGATAGGGACTTCATTGGATATTTCTTTTTATAAAAGGATCAATTTGTTTGATTTTTTTTTCTAGAGCAACCAATTTGTCCAATATAAAATTTAAAAAAACTAATTTGAGAGGTTTTGTCAATTTTTTATATTATCATCTAATTAAGTTGTTTTTTATTTGAATGACTTTTTGAGTAGTGATATAAGAGTCAACTATTATAAATAATGTGACAATATATAATTGGATGATTTTTTTTTTATGCAAATGATAATCAATTATATTTTTGGTCTAAATTTTTTAGGATTTGTTACTACAACTAATTAAAGATTAGTGTTCAACCACATGGTCCACTAATTGAACATATAAAAGTTCAACTTCGATCAAGATTTTTGCTTATTAAGTTGTTAATGAACAAGGACAGGGTTATCTTTAACTCATTTCCAAATGTAACAAGATCAACAACAATTAGGTCTTGTCTCATTGGATGAAATCAAATGCATGAATCAAACAATATCATGATGTTTTGTCATTAATTATATTTACATTAAATTAGAATAATAAATACTCAAATTGATCTGTCAAATTGGTCTCTCCATATATGTTCATACAATTAAAAAAAATTGTATAGAATTATATGATCTCTTTTTTTAAATATGAGAGACTAATTTGAAACCTTCAAATTCTAAGAAATTAATTTATTATCGATATATTTCTAAAAGACCAATTTGGTTATTTTCTCATTAAATTATTAAAATATGAATATATTTTAATAGTTATTTTCAATTGTGATGATATCAAGATGAAAAATATTCAAGTTGGCTTAACTCATCTTCAAGTGTGATCCATATCTATAATAAAGGATTTTAAATTTATTATATTTCATTTTTATTCCAATCATGTAAAAGATAAATATATTTTGTATACCGAATATGCCGTTAATTTGCTCTTTAAAATCACACTTAGACAACCATACACATCATGTCAAATAGGTTTTCCCTTTCTCCGATGGCTGTCAGCGTTCTCTAAAATCTTGATTTCATCATATTTGAACACTGAATTGATCTTCTAGTTAAATTTTCTAGCTAGATACTAGTGTGTAGATTGTGAAGCCTTCTACAAGCATCTATTTACTAGTTGCCAAGGTAATCACTTACTTGTAAACCTTAATCTTGCACATATGTAATTGGTGTATTGAATGGTATTTGGAATTGGTTAATTGTCTTTTTTTTATGGCAATTGAGTGGGATTTTGATTAAGATTGATTAACTATTTGGGAAAAATGAACATAACATCCAATTAAATTGGTTAGGGTTTGGGTTTGGGTCATCGATTTTTTGATCTAATCTTATGCTGCTACATTTTCACCATATAATTTCTCAATATTTCAAATGCATATTTGGTGTGCGCTTGAACTATTATTCACTAGTGGTTTTGAGTTGGTGACAATTTCTCTCTAAATCTGAGGATCCGATCTGCATGGAGATTGCCCCCATTTGGAGCTTGAGTTTGATTTTTATTTTCTCTTAATGAGATAGGAACGAAAAATTCCTCAAAGGTGTATGATTCACATCAAGCCATAAGAATTGACCCGATTAAAGACTAGGCCAAATTTAACCGAGTCCACCAAAACTTTTAGTTCATGATATAGATGTCTACCAACTACTTTTATGTCAAAGGTTTGATCTTTCGTTAAATTGCCCTTACTTTTTTCCTGTATGGACTAAGATTGTTAAGTGCCTTTCTTTCTTTCTATCTTTGTTTTGAGCATCATCTTTCTCCTACCACAATCTCACTAGTCTTTTTCTTTCATTTGTGTGTTTTTGATATATTGATCCAATCTATTAGATCTTGAGCTAAGATTGTCTTGATATGCTTCTCTCTATGATAATCCTCCTATCGTCTTTGTGCATTTTATGAAGGTTTTGATTTTCATTTTGATGAAATATTGTGTCTATTCTCTTGTCATGATTTTTATCAAGATGATTTTTCAAGTAGGAGAGAGTTTCAAAAGTCTATTTTGAGAAGATGTGTAATAAATTATTCAAACTCCAATGTTTTTTTCCTTCCTATGAATCTTTGCTTAAAAAATAAACTTACAAATAGAATTTTTTTAAGAAAAATGCTAGACAATTAGATTCTTGTGATAAAAAATAAGTGTCAGAATGATATAACAAGATTAGTGACTTTTAATTATGAACCTTCTCTAAGATTTGATGCTATTATACATGATAATACTTAATACCCCTCTATTTGCAAAATTGACACTAGGGATTCTTGATACTAAACTTAGATTGAACTATTTCAGGAATAATATGTTAAAAATTGACATTTCATGGACTACTGTATATATAATTTTTATGTTACAAGGATTAATGTGTTATAAGGTGAATCATTTTAGGACTAAAGAGTAAGCATTTTTTTTTTTTATGGACTAAAGTGTCAACAAAAATCTTTGATGAACTAAAATAGACTTGCTTTTTCATCTTTCATGATCTAATATATCTTTTTTAATAGAGTAAATTATATTGATTTCCCCTGAAATTTAGTGAAATTCATCTAGTCATGCCTCTATTTGTCCTGTGACACTAACCTCTCCTGGATGTACTGTTTATTATGCAATAGAAGAAAGGGCAATGTGATGATTTTACAAATTCAAAAGAGATTAGTGCAATTATTTTACAAACTACGAGATTTTTTTAGCAAATTTTACAAATAAAGAGGATGTATGATAAATTTCACCAAATCTCATGAGAGGTCATTGTACTTTACCTTGTTTAATATGCAAGTAATAATCAACTTTCTTATTTTTGAAGAGTTGAATTTCATCCTTTTTTTTTTTTAATTTCATTAATAACTAATATTCTTTCCATGAAAAAAGTTTAGAAAACCACAGCCAAAAAGGCGTTATAAGGCCTTAGCCCAAGGAAAACACCGAAGCCCCATTGGGCTCTTACCAGTTCTTGATAGACCGAACACTCAACAGGTGAAAAGACAACCATCCCTCAAAAAAAACGTAAAAGGTGGAAAAACAACTGAAAATTTTCAGTCACAAAAAAAAATTTATTTATTTTTAAATCATGTGAAAATTATTTTTTCTTTTTTTTTTCCTCTTTTTCTGCTGGATGGAAATGAAATTATGAAAATGAAAATCCCCTGTTTCTCTCTGTTTCTTTCCCTCTCCTCCCTTCGTTTCTCTCTCTTCTATCTATCCAATTTTTCTTCTGTCATCGCCGACAACCGCCAATTCCCTCCATTTCAAAGCCCTCTCTTTCTGTCTCCCTCTCTCTGTGCAAATTCCCTTTCCTTTCAGGTATGCAGCTTTTCTTCTCTCTCTCTCTCTCGCCATATTATGCAACTCACGGATGGATTGAATGTAGCAAAGTGTTAGCATTTTCATCTCTTGATGTTTCTATAATCTTAGCTCGTAATAAAGAATCATGGGTTGTCTTCAAAATGCTTTTTTTCTCCTCTTTTGTTCATTAATTGAAACTAGCATACCTTCTTCTTGTTGATTTTGCTGCTATTGTGTTTGGAAATGATGGTGTGAACAAAAATGATGCTAATGATGATTATGTAGCCAATACAAAATGATGAAATTCAGCTCCTTTTTTTAACTTTGGCATTGCTATTTTGGGAAGTTTGGGGAGGGAGGTTTGAAGGGGGGGGGGGGTGATTGTAGTGTATTGTATTTTGGGGAATCCTTGTTTTTTGTTTGCTTTTGATATCTGAAATCAGTAAATGGTATAAGTCACTATCCTTTTTTAAGCTTAGTGAGTGGGATTGCAGCTGACTTTCTTTATATTCTTTTGTATGTGTGCACGCCCGCGCGAATTTAATGTGATATAATTGGATAATATGAAGTGAAAATGGAAGCTTGTTTAGTACCTGTGAGCAGCAGCAATGTAAGGTTATTCGGGAATGAAAAAAAAGACAGTTGTATGTTCAAGTCTATGTAGATTAATAGATTTTCTTTTTAAAACAAGTAAATAGCATATCATTGATTAGATGAATTTAAGGCTCATTTGCTAGAGGTGTTTTAAAATACTTGCTAATGACACACACACACACACACACACACAGATATATATATATATATCGTTAGCAAATACTTTTTGAAGTTTGAAAGGGCGATTGAATAAATCTCATGTGCAATTAGACATAATTAGCTTTTATTGTAATGGTTGATTAGTTGTTTAAAACTGTCTTAATAAAAGTAGCTTATTGCAAGAATCATGATAGTTATTGGCATTGGATCACGAGGCATTCTAAATGTGCATTTTTCGGTCACCCATAATTTTTTAGTATTATCAATTTGCTTACTCTTCATTTCTGTATTGATATTTGCTTCAGATATTTACTTCTTATCCTTAACTTCACAGAGTCTTTTTGAATTTGGAAGGTGCTGAATACTCTCCATTCTGCCTTTTGACAAGTTTATATGTCTGCTTTGCCTACTTGTTGAAATATTGTGGTATAGAGAATTGTGTATCACTGCAAATGCTTTCGTGGACCGTATGCAATTGAATAATGTTACCAGAGCAGCATAATCCTGATCACAGAAGTTCTTTGATTAGTGGATGTATTATCTGGTTGTCTGGACTTGAAGTTTAAGTTTCCACCTCAGCATATATTGATCGTACAACAAAGGAACATTGAGTGTCAACAGATTTGGCTTTTCAAATTGGTTTAAAATGTCAGAAACTGACATTGCAGTTATTAAACCTGAGGTATGATACCTTCTTGTATGATTTAAGTGATTTGTTTTTTAAAATCCATCTGGTTCTGTGGTTAAAATTTCATTCAACTAATTAGGGTGTACTGCTTTTTTGGTTTCTTTTTCTTATTTATCTCATTGTGTTTGGTAGTCATTACTTATTGCTTTAATGTTTATTTATAAAATATACATTCTGTTCTTTATGGTTGAGTAGTCATTTGTAGTAATCTTTGTTAATTTATTGTTGTTGTACTCAGTTTCAAATAACTAGAAGAGGTTTGGCTTTGTTGTGGACCAAATGCAAGTGCCTCTTTATTTTCATGCCATTATTTTGTCTTACAATATTGATTTTTCCCCTAATATGTCATGGAGATTTTTGAAACTATGAATTATTTGTCAATGTTTTATATGTTTTTGCTGACATGTGAAACTTGGGAGTTTTACCTTTTAATTATGAGACAACAATATGAAGTGTCTTGAGTTTTTGGTCCTAAAGGAATTGGTTTAGTTTTGAAATGTATCTTGGATTTTGTTCTCTTTTTAACCTTTTCAGGTTTCAAATTGTAATGTGAGATCATAGATTCAAAATGTATTGTGCATGCATGTTTGACCCATTAATTGAATAACATTGAGTTTGGGTGGTGATTCCTTACTAACTAACACCTGTAGTGTTGAAGATTTAATTCATATTCTCTGAGATCGTTCTAATTGCTCTTTGATATTAGCTGTGGCAATGCCCTGGAGCAACACCTATCTATATCTAAATTTTAAATTTGACCTTACTACTTCTCTATCTCTCTCTTGCCAACACTCACCTATCCTGAATTCTTGAATAAATTTAGCGTAGTGTCTTGATAGCTTTCATAGCTAAACCAAATTGATCTTTTCTTTTTTTGGGTCATTGTTTGGCCACAATGAGGAGTAAAAGAAACTCATCTGAATATAGCCTAGAAAAAATTGTCATTGTTTTCTGTCTGCCTGCCTCTGGAAAGATAAAACATCCTCTATTATAGAATCAAGACCTTGCTTTTGCTTGCTTCTTACATTGGAACTGAAACCTTACCAATATTGATTTTCACTTTCAGATGATGAAGCCCTATGTCTGGCTTCAGACTTCAGATGGTTCAATCCAACAAGTGGAGCAAGAAATCGCAATGTTTTGCCCTCTAATGCGAGAAGCAATACAAAAAAGCATGGGATCTTCCAAGAATTGTGCAATATGTCTTCCTCAACGAGTCACTCCTGCCATGCTGAGCTTAGTTCTTGATTATTGCCGATTTCATCAAGTACCAGGTCGCTCAAACAAGGTTCTATATCTTTCTCTAATGTTTATACATTGTTATTATCTTTATATAAGACAATACACTTTCTAGCTGAATAAAAATGAATGAAAAAGATTATGACTTGGGGGTTATTTTTTGTATAGGAACGGAAGTCTTATGATGAGAAATTCATTCGCATGGACACAAAGCAGCTGTGTGAGTTGACATCTGCTGCAGACAGCCTTCAGTTGAAGTCATTGGTTGATCTTACCAGTCGTACACTTGCTCGAATAATTGAAGGAAAAGCACCTGATGAAATACGCGACATATTTAATTTGCCTGATGATCTTACTGAGGTGTCTGGTGCTTGTGAGAACTGTGTATGCCAATTATGTCTTCTTTCATTTTTACTTTGTATTTTTAACACAATCTTTTGATCCAGGAAGAGAAATTGGAGCCCTTGAAGAACACAACTGCTGATCCAAGGATCAGGCTTTTGAACCGCTTGTATGCCAAAAAGAGGAAAGAACTGAAAGAGCGTGAGAGGCTAAAGGTGCCACAACTTCTGTGTTCTTTGTTTTCATCACATTACAGTATATGTCACACTGTGAAATGTAAATTGGTCCTTCACATGTTTCAGAATGTTGAAGTTGAAGGACAGCACGTGGATGAACGTTCAGTTGATGACCTCTTGTCTTATATTAATGGAAATGATGGAGGTAAATTGAGCATTTCTTGACCCCCTTTTGATTGTGTTTACTTCATGCTTTTCTGTCTTTAGACTGATGGAAATATGTACCAATGCATCCCTAATTGAATACTTTCTATTTAATGTAATTTGTTGACCATAAGAAATTTTTCTTCTGAACCCTTAAGTTGAACTTACCAATTGATTCATGGCCATGTTCTCGGTATCATAATTAGTATTTCCTAGTTCCTTTGACCATGTAATTCTAAATGCAAGTACAGACAGACGACTGCCCAGTATGGGTGGTCTGTAGGTAAAGATGATGGTGTTCTAAAATTGAGAGGAACATTGACTGCATTTTTGGTAGATAAATTATCACTATCCTCCAGCAAATGTAGGACTAATAAGTTTGAAGTAGCACAGGAAACTATAGCAGTCGTACTAATGTCTAGTCCATTTTCTGAAGTACAAGCACTTCTAGTGTATATTCAAAATCAATTGCGATATGAGAAGTTCTTGATAAGCCTGCTAATTCAAACTTCTAAATGAAGTTGTGTAAAATGTGTGAATGTATTCTGATTAACATATATTTCCAGATCATTATTACGTTTACAAAAAAGCAGCATAGTTTAAAACTCCTAGCTATACAATCATTCATTGGGTGAGATTTGTATGCAATGATTTTTTTTCATTTGCATGAGTAACACTCATAAAGTTTTAACTGATTAGGGTGTGTTTGGATAGGATTCTGGAGGCTCAAAATCACTTCTTTCACCAAATAAAATAAAATAAAAAAATCACTTTTTCATACATTTGGATAATTTTAAAAAAATAATCAGAATCTCAAAAAAAAATCAGTTTTTAGCTTTCTTAATTATATATAAAATTTAAGTTCATAATGGCTTTTTTAAAATTTGAAACAAACGCACCCTAAAGCTCATAACTCAAATTTATGTAGAATTGAACTTGACTTAAGTTTTTGTTGTTTGTCTTGAATTCATTGACATCTTTGGAAGTTTTCCAATTGACGCACATCAACCAAACCATCTTTATTACCCACAAGCATTTCTAGCTTTTGTCTCATACTCATAGTGAAACTTTGTTATAGTTCCAGCTTGTCATTGGCTTCTTAGAAATGTGGAAGAGTTGAGAGAGGGAGGCAAATGGTCTAAGAAGCCATTGATCTGTGAATGACTTAGGAGAGGAAAATTAAAGAAAAGGGAGCACAATCAAGAGTGTAAGGAAGGAGATCCAGATTTGTTTGGGAAAATATTAATCTCAAATGGATACAAAATAGTTTTCCTAACCACCATAATTGTCTAGTGGGAAGTTGTCTATTGGTTATTACATTGGGCGTCTAATTTTCTGCTAAATTTTTGGGTCACAATCTTGTTGCTGAAATCCCAATAGTTAGAAGTTAGAACAGAAAATAGGCCAGTTCTGTTAAAAACAATGATTTCTCTTCAAAAGAAAAATATTCTAAGTTTAAACTATTTATCTCCATTAACACATGTACTCATTTATTTTAGATTTTTTAGTTTAGTTTTATTGATAGTATCATCATATAATGAAGTTTATATAATAGCAAAGATAATGATGAGGAATGAAAACTTTAAATTGACATACAGGCCCTAACATGACTATTGTAAGGCATATTTTTGCCTAAGCTAGTTTTATCTTGCACCTTCTACTTAGTTTCATTTTGGAATTGTCTTGTAACTCTCTTGGGTGGTAGTTTTGTGAGGGCTGTAGCCTTTTAATTTATTTTCCAGTTCATCTCCTTTGGAATGCCTAACTGATGGTGAAAAATTTTGTTACAGATCCAAAGGGGATGAAATCTTCTAAGAATAAAAAAAAGAACCGAAGAAAAAAAGAGCAACAAAAGAGCTCTTCTTTGAAGGAAGCTTCTGAACTGAATGATAAGGTTGTTGTAATTATTATGTTATTCTCCTTTTAATTTTTCTACTATTAAATATTAAATAATTTGGCTTTATGTCAAATTTGAAAAGGTCAAATTATTTATAGTCTAGGTGTTTATTGCCTTTTTCTTCTAATAGGAGGTAAATGGTCAAAATATCAGACCCGGAACTGTTGAAGTTAATAGAACTGCCGAGGCCTCACCTTCTCATTCAGAATATGACGATGGAGATATAGATGACATCGATCCTGCATTACGGGAAAAAATTGACAGGTGAGACTAGACTATATTCTGACTGCAGTGTTTACACTTTACTCTATATTGTTAAATCTAATTTCTCTATTTTTTTTCTTCTGTGGCTGGCAATTATTATCTTTAGCGTAGTTGCAGTGGCAGATCACTAGCTTCATTATCTTTATCATAGCATTTGCAGAGGACAAGGAATCAGAATGAATGATGAACTCTATCCTTCTACAGTTTGTATTGTTTGAATCATCTAGTTGCTGGTTGAATATAGCATGAAGTGCTTGTGTTCATGTGTTTATGAGAGAGGGATACATGTTGATATCCAAATTAAATTTGGCCGAGTTTAGACCTGAAATATGACAAGTGTTTACTTCATCTTGGTGCTATTTGTATTTCGTAACAGTTTAGCAATAGATTTTTCATGATCCAAAATATTGTGAAACTTTCTGGATGGGTAATGTGATTCGTTTTGATCAGTGTGCGGATGTCTTTTATTACAAAAAAAAAAGAACAGTTAAGAAAATGAGAGAAAGGGTGAGAAAGTGAGGGAAAAGCCTAGAGAGAATTCTAGTGGTTTGAGAGACTTAAAATTGATGATTGATTACTTCTTAACTTGAGTTACATTATTGTATTGATAACCGACTTCAGAACTGAGATGTAACTCCCTATCTAACTAACAACTCTCTACAGAATGCATTTTGTTTTAACTCCCTGAACTGAGTTGAACAGCATCAGATTCGCCAAATCCTAATGCTAACTTAGCTTACACAGACATACCCTTTAACAAATTTTTAATCTAACATCATTATTTTTGGCATCCTAGTTCTTTGCCACATTGGTCGATATACGTTATGATAAAAATTTTGCTTTCTAGGTTAGGATGACAACTGTTTAACTTCATTTCCATTATTGCCTAACTTCATAACACACTCTCTGGTTAACAAAGGACTAAACCTATGACCTCTGCCCACCTTACTCTTACTACTTGTGCTAAGCTCAAGTGGCAATGCTCGTGGCATATTGTTAATTTCCTTCTGCGTGTTGTTGTTTTCCCAACATATTGGGAAAAAGACGATATCAATTTGATATAAAGAAATGTCTGCATGATGGTTACCTTAATGTGCTTCTAGGATGAGACGCCCCTTACTTTATTTGATTAATACCCTTCGATGCAGGGAAGTGGAAGATTTTGCCCGCAGATTAAATTCTGACTGGCCAGAGAGGATGCAAGAATTTTTGCCGCCGAGGCAAGAAAGGAAGATTTTTACGTCCAACGGAAACAGTTTTCTAAGGTGAAATGCATGTATGCTTCTTCCCTGTGTTTTCAGCAGTGTTTCTTACCCCTTATTTGCTTGCTAGCTGAACTATTACTTTTTTTTTTCCCCAAAAACTTATGTTTCTCCTTTTTATTTTCTTTTCAAAATTATTCTAGTTTCTTCTGGCTCCTTCTCCATTTTGATTCTAGAGTTGATAGTACGGTTTCCTTTTTTAACTCTATGCTAAAACTTGTTTTCTTTCGCTCTATACTTTATGATGTTAATCTGTTAACATAACCTGCTGTGCTGAGTGAAACTTGCATCTTACCTTGTCCTATCAAGTTGTAGAATCATGATGTGCTATTATTGCCAGAGAGATTTTCTTCTTGCCTTACTCTTTTGAATTTGGCTAATGAATTTGATAACTGACTAGTTTTTTATCTCCTTAAATAGTGCTTGATTTTTTAAATGTGTAATTAATACATCACTTTCATGTGATTATGGTTTCCTATTTTTGAGATAGCATGCTAAAATAATTCACAGTATTTAATGCCATATCATCCATTTTTTGTCTTGTCATCCACCACTCATTAAACATCTTTCTATGTACAGGACTCGACTCAATGAAAATGTCACAGCAGAAAACAAAAAGAATCAATGGGAATGAATCCTTACAAGCCCCACGCAGATTGCCTATGGCTTGAACAATTTTGAGAGATGCTGACAAGCACTAGAAAAGTGTCGCATGTCAGTTGTTTTTTTTTTTCCCCATATACGGCTCAATTTTATTCATTATTGGTCCTTGGCCCAGGCGTAATTTGATGCTGGAGGCTGTCTTGTGCTTGTAGAGAAGAAATATAAAAATTAGGTTGAGCTTGTATGAATATTTTATCTTGTGCATTATTTGCCTTTGGTTGTTCCGTTATGAGTTTTGTTTTAAAAAAGCTTTTTAATCTGCTTCTGATCCACTTCTGTGTCAGTTGTTTGACACTACTCTCACTCAAGGTGTTACAAGTTGTCAAACTGGACTTTTGAGTTGGTTGTGATCATATTCAACAACAACGTGTCAATGCACTTGCAGAAAATTTTTAACACACAAGTAGTGATTTAAAATTAAATCCATATAAGATCAGAAAGAGGAGAAAGGAGCAATCCATGCCTCTGGACTTGAGCTAGTCCCAGAATATAGGTGAATGTCCGTTCTATTCCCTCCAGCACTTTTTCCAAGGTATTATGTTAGGTTGGTTTAGATCATTTTGGAGACTCAGATTGATTCAGCACTGCATGATGTACTTAGATCAATCATATTTTTTTCAAAAGAATGACTAGTATATAAAACTTACCAAACTTTAAAAACTTTATCTTGTTTAATGTTGTGCATTATTTGCCTCTGGCTGTCCTCGGTATTATGCTTTTCTCATTCATAAAACTCAAGACTTCAAACCTCTCTTACTAGAAAAATGCCAAACTATATAAAGTAACCGAATACTAGCAAATTAATAATTCATTACACGTAGTAATCTTCCAGAAAATGAAATTTAACCATCTTCTAGTTCAATTTTAGGTTATAAGTATCATAATAATAATATTCTTCATCTTCATTACAACACAATTTTTTGGCTGTAGTAAGCAGCATATCCTCAAGCGTCAGCATCCTTTTTCCCGGTATAACCTCCTTTGTTTAGTGCTGTCCATGAGGTCACTTCCCTTATTGCCATTTGCTAGACAAAGACATCATTTTGGCCAGATCCTCATTTGAGCAAACTTGCAAAAGATAATACAAAATACCAATGTTCCTTGGACAAAACCAAAAGCCAGGAAACTGAATCTCAATCTCCTGATCAGAGTCCATCTTCTATCTCATAAACATCTAATCTTACAAATATTGGTTCCATTGTTCTCCCATTATCTAATAGCTGGGGAGGATCTCAAAGTCTTGGCTGCTGTCTTAAGTACATGCTATCATATATTTTTCGTTGAAATTTTGTTATGACAGTTCCAGATGTTACATAATCTCCTAGAGCGGCTATCAGTCTCCTATAAACTCTAATACCTATGGTACTACTCTGCTGGGGATTACTGGTGCATTGATTGTTGACCCTGTTGGTTGTGGGGGCAAGGCATTTCTGGTTCCCCTCTTGTCCATAATACCTTGAGTTCACCTCTCTTCTTTCCCAGTGACAAAAAGGTGCCTGCATTTACAGAGAAACAAGGATTAAAAAACTGGTACTGGTTTTCACAAATCATGCATCAGCTGAAAAAATAAAATGTTTTTAGCTATTGTGTAACATACTAATATGTATAACTTCTATGAAAATTGACCCTTTTTTTTTTAACTTTTGAAAAAATTGCTTTTCTTTCAAAAATATCTGAAACAAGTACACCCTTAAATAATTGAGTTTGGTAATTTTACTCACCAAGTGTAAATGGGACTATATAAAGCAAAGCTGGTTGACCATGCCCATCCATCAAGTTCAAAGCCACATATGTGATGAGAAGACCTGAAGAATAAAATTCAAGGAATGACATAACGACCAAGCAAATAACAACACCATCTAGACTTGAAGATAGGGCTGGCCTGATTTCGACCCGAGAAGTGACTGGACTGACCCAATTTTGGCCCAAAAGGGAGATGGCCTAATTTTGCCATTAAGTTAACTAGGTCCAAACATTACCAAGGAAAATTACTCTGTTGGCACATATCCCCAGATCAAACATCTTACCTAAACCATAAGCACTCATTGCCCATAAGAAGTATCCAGACCTAAGGTTCTTCTTTGCCAACCAATCATACCTGTAAAGTTATCAGTAGAGTAATTAAGTTCCATTAAAAAGACACAGCATTCTCTTCATCTGTTTAGTGTCCAAAATGTTTTACAAATGAGTTAATGTGGACTTAGATTTTAGAATTAAAATGAACAATAACAGTCCAAGGAAGATCAATACAGATCTATATGTGACTTTCAATTCAACCTTAGAGAAAATGCTACTAGAAGCCCTGGTAAGATTATGTCCCCGAAACCGATGATGCTGTAACCACCCCAAGGATCAAACAAACGCGGTATCTTGAGTAGCATGGGGATACCATCTTCTCCACTCCTATCACCTCGCGCTACCTGATACAGAAGTGAAAATGTTGCCTTAATTGAAAAGGAAGAAAAGCATCATGTTTATAAGACCAAAATTAAGCTTTGTAAAGAACGGTAGAGAGGGGAACACTCACCACTATCATCACACTCTCATGGAACCACCACTTAGAGACAAACACCCAGAAGATGTCGTATAGGAAGGCGCAACTAAGAAGAACAGTTCCAACCTTGTTGAGAAATAAGTAATATATGTTAGTGTATTGGTTCAGAATAAATGTTCAGTACTACACAGAAAAATTCATCTACAACTATTTCACTGATGTGTAAATGCCCCATTTATGTGCCCTATGCTTAGAAGTTAGAATTCAAGAATATCGCCAACAAACTAAGATATTTTGCCAAAGACAATCTCTTTTAAAGACCAGAATCGGCAACCAAAAAAAAAAAAAACTCTAAATTACCTTGAGATTCGGTATGCGGACAATCTGAAGAACTGTAATGATCAATGTGATTCCCTAAATGACACAGAAGATAGAAAACAAAAGAAAGGTAAATATGCTGTGAATTTGTTCCTCAATTTGTTGGATGTTTTGCAAGGCTGCAACCCAAAAAACTGAATTCAATTGATGATTATGAGAAATAGAAGAATCTCTATTTCTAATTTCTAACTGAAGTTATTATGTAGTGTAAGTATCATTATTTAAATCTTTTAAGTAAGAAAGAAAAGGAATCAATAAGAACAGTGGGCATGAAAACCAATAGAAAATTGACGGTGTTTTCAACTGTTTTTCAGAACAAAAGCATACAACTATGTATCAAAGTGGGGGAAAAAAAAAGACTATTCTTACAAGAATATCTTGTCCAATCCAAGCAAACGATACATGGCGAAAAACACCCCAAACCACAGCAAATGCTACGCAGAAGGGGGTAACAGCAAGTGTCAGATACGAGACAGCTCCAAAGAAGGGTACTTTAACAAAGGTTTGCCCAGCAGGTTGAAACCATCTGAAACTATAAACATTTTGTTGTCAATTCCATATCATAACAAAGGACCCTAGTAGAATAAAACAGGACCCTAGTAGAATAAAACATCTACTTAACTGCCTCAAAATTAACATGAAAATTCCACAAATTCTCACAGAAGTTTACAAATCAATAATCAAATCCTTCTCTCACCTAGCACCTTCATGAATAGAAGACTTACCATGATAAGAGAGCTACCAAGCAAGTTTGCAGTCCCTGAAAGCACATGAAAAATATAAAGACTCAGCTGCTAAATCAACAATAGTTTTGTCAAATAAGGAAGTGTTAAATATATTTTTTATTCATTAACATGTGCTTTAACATGTTAGATGCTAGTAATTTTGAAGCTAATAAATGCTAGTAATTTTCATTTAGTAGTTTATATTTTTGTATTTCCTCACGTATATAAGAACATAACAATCAACAAAATCATCAACCTCAAGTATCAAGGTCTAAATGCAGCATTATTCACTTAATGTTCCTTAACTCCATTGACAATGGAAGATTCAAAGGGATTGCAATGTAGCTGCAACTCAGACACAACCGAAAGAAAGGCCAAACAATGATAGAAACGGCAGAAAACTAGACTCCTTCAAAAAGTATTCTTTTCATTCCTTTCTTAATTTTCTATTTACTCCAAAACCAAACCAAGGCCTAATGTCAAATCAAAGAGAAAGTCATTATTATAGATGTTTGAATAGCGAATTTGGGAAGATAGAAAGGAAGCAAAAATGTTGTTATGGATGCAAAGGTGAAACTTGAAGTGACCACCAAAGATCTTGCAGGTGTCTCAAAGATGCCAATTGACAACAAGTATGGTAATACAGTTGACTGGTGATCAATTATTAATCTACTGTAGAGGGAGGCCAAGAAAAGAACTACTAACCTCAACACCACCAATGCAAAACAGAACCACCAGAACTTCAATAAACCAGGATGCCATTAATTTGTACAGCATAACCAAGAAACAAGAAGCAATCACAACAAATGAAATTGCTGCTGCAGTACTGATTTCTACATAACCACTGGAACCACCATTCTCTATAATCAAATATTCATCCGAAGCATCCTGCAAATGTACATATCTATATATGAGTAACTTGATTAATGAGTTTTTATGACAAGGAAGTTTCCTTTATAAAGAACAAAACTAGCTATATGAAAAAGAAAGAAGCATAACTAGGTCTCCACAACAGGTCTGCAAGTACCATGAGAGCTTTTTTCATCTTAGTGATTTTGAGTTATTTTTTCAGCATTTATTCTTTATATCTTTGCTAAGGAGGATATCCTAACCTCCTCTTTTTTGAAATTCTTCAGTCACACTAACAATATTTCTTCTTCTATAATAGCCCCAAAATAATAATAATAATAATAATAATAATAAATAAATAAATAAAATAAAATAAAATAAAAAAATTGGCATGAAAAGGTACTAGGTAACCTTTAATAGCTTCTCCCGCTCAATGGCAGCCTCTCTGGCAGTCCAGGCAGACCAATAAGAAGCACAGAGAATGGTACCAACAGCCATAAGCCATAAAAACACTTCTGCAACATCAACTAATGGGCGCAGTGGAGAGTATAACTGCACAGACACTTAAGTGTGGGCGTACATGCAGAAGTGCAAAGTATATCCCGTTAAGACACAAAACCAGATCAGCTAGAAAAATATAAAGCAGGTATTTTAAATTTTTCAGTGGTGAAGGAAACCCATAACCAATTTAAAAAGAATAGACATATGTTCATAGAAGAAGTGAAAGATACCTTTGGAATTGTTCCGTATATGATATTCCAAGTTTTCACCAGCATCTTGTGGAAGCATGACAGCAGGAATTCCAATATCAATATCAGTTTCATTGTCTTTACAAACCATCTTGAAAAGCTCTGCACAATAGGGACATCAAATAGTTGCTTAAAACAAGACATTCACTCCCTTATTGCAAAACGTCTTTGTTTACTACAGCAACAAATAATGAATAAAAACTGTTTTAACATTCTCCGAGACTATGATCCAAATGACCACCTCTATCTTTAAAGTTGGCAAAGGAGAAAGGAAAATGAAATAGAATAGAGGTCTGAAAAACATTTCAAAAATCAAAGATTACACGCAAACACCTGTATGGTAATTTATAATGAGGATCGCTGAAGCACCAGCTTCTTCAGCTATATTTGCCTTGGTTGTGAAACTACATTGTCCTCGGTGCACCAAAATGATCTCGCCAGTGAGCTAACAAAATTGCAAGGCACTCCATATTACAAATTAATAAACATCAAAGAAAAGTTTTACAGCTTTTAATCTGGACATATATACTTCACATGCAGAAAAGAACTTGCATTTAGCAACTTCTACAGCATAAATTTAGAATACCTTATTCTTAGGCGTGCTACAACAATCAGGAGGGTCAGCAATAGCAACTCTAGTATGGTTGGCATGTCTTTCTTTAGATTCCAACGTAGGGCCAAATCTTGCACCGACACCAACATACTCGCAAGTTTCCACACCATCAATCCAAGTCGGGACTTTAACCTAAGAGAAATTGGCGAAAGCTGTTAAAGAAACAAATGCATTTGTACATATATCCATCAATAATCTCAAATTTAGCAACAAGCCACATAATTGTTTGCTGAAAGCCTGAAAGACATAAGCCAAAAACATTGGCAGATTTCATTTTAATACTTCCCTAAATATGCTTTTATCACTCAGCTTGTCACCATCACCTTGTTTCTCAGTCAAATTTTGAATGCATTCAAAAACATAAGATTTCCCTGTTGGTAAAAAGTTTTTGGAGAAGAAAATTAAAAAAGAAACTCAAGGTGTTAGAGAGATATCCAGAAAACAAGTCCAAGTGATTGTTTGGATAGACAGAGTTGAAAAAGCAAATGACGAAATCAAAGATATAGTGAAGAATATAGCTACTAAACTTATCATAATAGAACCAAAAATCATAGATCTCCACAATGCTAAAAGGAATAAAAAAAAGAACACAAACTATTGTGATGATAAAATTGAAAAATGGAAGCACTGCACAATCAAACACATTTGAACCTAATATTAACAGTAGAGCAACATAAAGAAAGCAACAACAACAACAACAATAGCTAAGCCTTGTCGCACTAAGTGGGGTTAGCTACATGGATCAAACAATCGTTACAGCAATCTATTAAGAAAAACAATCTTAACTGAACCACCCCATTATTGTTCTTTTTCCCCCAATTTTCTTAGTGAAAAGTTCTGCTAAAGGTTAACTTCACACATTTACAACCAAATAAAAAAGGTATCTTTCACTGAACAAGAGCCTGACACGGCAAGCAAGCTAAAACATAATTGAGCATCTCATGTCCAATAACGGCAAAAGAAAGAGCATTTCAATTGAACACACACCACATCATCATTCAATTGGATGCACCCAAAAATATAGAAAAAGTCCTTTTTTAAATTCCAAAACAGCATGCTAAAATCAACTACCCAAAATCAACATCACTTTGTTTTTCAAGAATTCTAATCCAACCCCTTTCCTGAAAAATAAGGAGCATATACAAAGGAGGATTGTTCCATCTCTTCTACAAATCCCCTCCCATGTTCCTCCACTTCCAAACAAACAAACAAAAAAGGCCCATTTTTTTCTATAAAAAGTAAGAAGAGTATTTTCTAGAATCTAGAACCATCTCAGCAAGCAATTCAAACCAGGAAAGAAATAAATTAAATGTTTTTTTTTTATTTCCAATCCAACCCAACTCCTCAACTTTCCTGGAAATTTAAGTGTTTAACAAACAGAAAAAAGAAAAAAAAAATCATCTTTTTTTCCTAAATCCCCTCCTTGTTCTTCGACTTCCCAAAAGCCAAAAATTATTGAGGAAAAAAACAGCAAGAATGTCATTTCTGAAACCAGCTCAGCATGCAATTCAAAGCAGAAAAAGAATAAAAAAAAATACCAGTGTTTGTCTGAATTCTAATCCAATCCAGCTCCTCAACTTTAATGAAAAACAAGTACAAACCCAGAAAAAAAAAATGGATTTTTCATCTCCTTCTAAAAATCATCTGCTTGTTCCTCCACTTCCAGACCACCCAACCAAATAAAACCAAAAAAAAAAAAAAAACAATTTCTAGAACCAGCTCAGCTACCAATTCACACCAAGAAAAAATCCACAATAACAAAAAGCAAAAAAAAAGAAAGAAAGAAAAGAGTGTTTTTCTTCTTCCTAGTACCAGAACAAAGTTGTTGTCACAACCAGGCCTCTTGGGAGCAATATTGTCAGGGTGTACTATGTCACCAGCATGACTCAAGCTGACAACTACAACCATCAAAACACTGCACCACACACCACCTCCAACTGAAACCATAGCTGAGGAAAAAAGTGTGTTTTAAGTAAGGAACTGAGATAATAACAAGGATATTAATAATATTATAGGTGCGAACTTGAGGAGTGACAAAACAAACAAAAGGGGATGGAGTGTAGAAGGTAAAGTTTCAATCTTTGAAGAGAAAAACAGAATAGGAAGAAAGGTACACAAAGGAGGAGGAAGAAGAAGAAGGAGAATTCGGGGTGAAGAGTAAAAGGGAGACAAAGATACACACAGAAACAGAGGCTTCAATATTGAAATTTGTTTATTATTTATTTTTTTGTGTTTGTCGAATGAATGAATGTGGTGGTGGATGGGATGGGGTGGGATGGAACATGAGGAATACACCGCGTGGGTAACCGTTGAACGAGAATTTCCGGTTCTTTTACGTTTATGGTTTGGTGGGTTGCCCACGAGCTTTGTGTGTACGTGCTGCCCACGCTACACACCAGTACTATTATATACGGAGATGACTAGTCTGCTATAGACTATAGTGCAAATATGATGAAGTCAATGAATTTAGCTCCACAGGGTTGATATTTGAGATGTTTGATTCTAATTTTAATGGATTTAATTTTTATATACAGAGAGCATAAAAATAATTTATATAATTATTTAATTATATATTATTATATTAATTATTATAATTATGTTTTTTTTTATTTAAAAAGTTATATAAATAAAAAATTTTGATTGAATAATTATAACACATCAAAATTAAATTCAATTTTAATGCTCAAAAGGAGTAAAATAATTTAGGGTTTAGAGGTTAGGGTTTAGGGTAATTTCTCATATATTATTGTGAAACTAATCTTTGTTAGTGTAACATCTAACTAAAAAAATC
This sequence comes from Dalbergia cultrata, assembly GCA_031216105.1. Classification (NCBI taxonomy): domain Eukaryota; kingdom Viridiplantae; phylum Streptophyta; class Magnoliopsida; order Fabales; family Fabaceae; genus Dalbergia; species Dalbergia cultrata. The sequence continues at coordinate 72,956,527 of CM062353.1, read as the reverse complement.
ATTTGGAGATTCCTATTACATTTATTTTAAATTGGATTAGTCAGATTCCATTGCCAATAATTTCATCGAGAAAACAAAAATTATAAGTATAAGCAGTGTGATGTATATTTTTTTTTCAAAGTGTCACAGTATATTTACAGCTAATCGTGACAAAAGTTGAAATGTCAAAATGAGAAGAAATGGGTTATACGCAAGAAAAAGAAGAAAATGCACCCCACTTCGTTTTCCTTGATGATTTCGCATGTCATCTCACGAGGACAAAAAAAAAAGATACGTACATTTTAACATTTTTGTTACATTATTATTTATGTATATATGCCATACTTTCGAAATATTTTGAAAACTAATAGTACATGCTAGGTAGTCATGAAGCAAAATTGAAGTTATCGACATTATTAGATGGGTATCGCTTCATGTCATCCGAAAAGTAATAACTACGTGTAAATATGCGTTAATTTTGGGCTCACTTCTTTTTTCTGAATCTGCCGTACTATGTTATTAATTATCTTGTGAAAAATCGATAACAAGGCTTCTTCTTTTTTTTGTGTAAACACAAGGTATTCATCGTCGATCACAATGACTAATCCCTTTACTGATAGAAAGCACCTCAAATGGTGAGGCAATTTGGCTGGGAGGCTTTTTCCACGAATCTGGAATCGAGCACGATCTTTGGTTAATGGTGACGAGTCCGAACCACTCGACCATACCTTCTAGGTTATATAACAAGGCTTTCACTCGCAGTGAATTTTGCTAAAGAGAAGTCAAGCCATGCATAAAGTATGGTATATCATACACCAATTATCAATCATTTAGCTGCATTTAGGGGTGATTTTACAAACATGGGATTTGTATCCTTCTGAACCTAAAGAAGAAGGCCAGTTGCTGTATTTTTATTTTTTTTTGGTAACAGAATTTTTTTGGTAACATGGCCTGTGCCCTATGATGTAATAAAAGAAGGTAAATCTTGAAAGATTAACTTATTATTCGGATTAATTGTGCAAGTGATAAAAGGTTCGAATAGCTGGCTGGTGCGAGTTGGTAGACTGAAAACGAATTTATATGTGTTTAATTTTAGTTTAAAATTTGTTTATCAATGTCATGGTAAATTAGTTAATATAGGAAAATAGATGTTGTCATATTTAATATCTTGAAAATAAAAATATAATACTTTCTTATTTAAGTAATTAATAATAATTCTATAAAATAAGTTATAATTCTATTAAGAAAAGTTAGTGATTAAATGTTTGTTAATGACATAATAAGACATAATTTTTTTAAACTGATCACTTGTGAGTAGGGGTGTTTATTAGGTTTGGTCAATTCACAAATTTCAACCTAATCCAATCCACGTAACACGATAGGATTGAGTCAATGGGTTGAGTTTGGTTGAAAAATGGCTAACGAGTTTGGTCATGGATTTCAAATTTTTCATTCCACACAATCAAATTTAACCTGCTATACTTTTTTATTACTTTTGGAATTGTCTAATTTTTTCCATAAGCTTGGAACTAGCAACTCAATTTATTAAATGAATTATCAGCTGTCTATTACTAACTGTTAATGCCTTCTTTCTATGTTAGATATATCAGCTATTTCTTTTCTATTATAGATATATCAGTTGTCTTCTTGCTATGTTAGATATATCAGCTGTGAGAAAACAAATTGTTGGTTAATCGATGATTCTTTTAGCTGTTTGCTATTTAGGGGATATTGGCATTATTCTAGTTCTCATAATCTTTTTTTTTTTTTCATTATCATGTTTTGTTCTGATTTTTTGTTTGTATTTGACTATTATCCTGTTGACTATGTATTTGTTAACCAGAGGCCGAAAGGAAAATGAAGGCACACCTTTGTGAAGAGTTTCATAAGGTGTCCATACATACCTTGATATTTTGACATTTCATAATGCTTTTCCTAGACCATTATTTATCTGCAGGTACTATGAACATCTAATAGATCAATGCGATAAAAAGCCAATGCATCGTTTGGATGATAAGAAATATGTCCTCAAAAGATTGAAAATGAAGTTTATAATTATGAGTGCATTTGCATCTATTCTGGAGGTAAATAATCACTTTTTTTGGTCCAAAAATATTATTTTTTATATATTTAAATAATTTTTCAAAAATAATTTTTAATTTTTTTGTAAAAGTTAAAAAGAATAATTTCTTAAAAAATTAATTTCCGATTTTATTAATTATATATAAAATTTAAGTTTTATAAAAAAAATTTCAAAATTTGAAAGAAAAATGTACACTATATGTGATAACATTAACTCCAACTGGCTCATGTAATTTATTATGTTTTTAGAATCTATTTATGTTTTATTGAAAATTTGTATGGCTTAAATATACTTTTTTAAAAGCTTATAGACTTACGAATATTTTTTAAAATTGATTTTTTGAGATTTATAGTTGTTAAAACGTAAAATAGTTTATATTTATATTAAAAATAGTATTTTTTTTAAAAAAAATTGATTTTTGTTGAGACTTATAGTTGTTAAAACGTAAAAGAGTTTATATTTATATTAAAACTAGTATTTTTCACCTGTGTCGTGCATGGAGTTAAAAGAAATTGTTAATTATTACAATTGTAATAAGAAATTATATTGATAAAAAATTTAGCATGACAAACTTTATTCCTAAAAATATAAACTGAGTACCAAAATCAATATTTATTACAAATTTATTTAAGGTAAAAAAAACAAAATACTTTAAAATACAATAAGACTTAAATAGATAATGTACAAAGAATATTGACAAAGTGAAAAAATAAGCTAATTCGATATGCATTCTCTTTTGCCTCATTTGCATAAATGAATTCCTATTTTAAAATGACATTAGACTTTTTGTAAGCTTGAAATTTTTAAAAAATAACTATGGATTATAATGCGTGTTAATATTTTTAAAAGCTCTTATTTTAATTTAGATCTTTCATAGAAAGAGCCATAATTGAAATATGAAATCTTGACATAACTTTTCTTGTAATAGTAATTGTGACTTATTATGGTATATTAGGAGGGGAAATGCATTGAAGGCTATTGTGGAAGCTGTTAAAAATTACTTTTTAAAAATATAAATAATTAACTTTAATTTTTAAATTCTAATTCTTTCTTAGAGAATTTTAAATGATTTGAAAGTAACTGATTGAAGAAACTCCTCCAAGATTTAAATTAGGAAATAAATTTTAAAATTTTATTTTAGTTCAGTACTTTTATGGTGGTTCCTTAGAAAAAATAAATGAATGTATTGATTTTTTTGTCTTTTTTTTAAGCTTTGGTATTTATCTTTTATTTCTTTTCAAATGAATGCATTTAATGTAAAATTTATTTAAATGTGTATATAGAAATTAAGATCAAAATTCATATTTCGAATATTAAATAGGATGTAACTAACTATATATAGAAATTCTTCTACTAAAAGAAACAAAATAAACAAAAATCTTCTATTAAAATATCATGTAATAGTTAATATAGTAATTAATAATTAAAAATCAATAGAGAGAAATATTTAAGAATTAGAGTAAAAGAAAAAGCATATATTAGTTTCTTTAACGTGAAAAATCATATAATAGTCCTTTGAGTCATATATTATAAATTTTACTAATATCTATATATTCTAAATTATAGTAATATTTAATGTATGTTTTGCTCAAAGTTATTCGAAGAATAATTACATTTATTCTTTGTATTTTTCTTCAAATTTTATCTAATTAATTACTATGAATCATTTTGATTTTGAATTATATATTATACTATCATTCTTATTTAATTTGGAAGAATGATGAATGAGCAATAAATAAAATTTAAGATAATATAATTATAGAAAAATAATTACAATTATTTCATTGTGTTCGTTGTATATAGAGAGACCATTACAATATCAATATAAATTATTGGTCTTAGAAACAATTCAAACCTAAACCTAAAAGGTCAAAAATACATTGTTCTAAAACAATTTCCTAATAAGAAAAAATCATTTACCATAAAATAATAGAATTCCATTTATTAGCAACTATTGTGTGAAGATCACCAAGCAAAAGTTCATTGCTTCACTCATTGCATTTCAAATTACACATACATGTTACCAGCAATGGTGAGGCAATGTAAGATAACATTTACCAGCACCTATAAAGATTACAGTGAGGAAGATAAAAAGAGATCATATACATTAGAATGAAATGAAACTATGAATTAAAAACTCACATTGATCAAACACTCCTAGTAACTTTATCATCAAATGAGAACAAAATGAGCTAATATGATTAGATATAGTAAAACAACATAAAATGCTGAACAATTATTATAGAACAAAAAGAACATAACTAACAGGAAAACTTCATTAAAAAAATACTAAACATAAAAATGATAAAAAAGAAAAGAAAATCACCTTGCTAAAATAAATTAGAGCTTACAATTGCAACAATAAATCGAAAGAAAAGAAGGATACCAATTGGATACATTGCATGATATATATATACACACACACTAGTTGTTTGACCTGTGCATTGCACGGAATGATAATAAAAAATAGTTTATTAACCATTACGAAAAATAAATAATAATTTATTTAAATATATCTTATAGAAAATTAAATATATAAATTTATTTTGAAAATAAGTTAATAATTAAATAAATAGAAAAAATTATAAATGTGCCATTTCATCTTATATCTTATTTCAAATATCATGTTTATAAGGCTGAAAAAATCTCAATAGATGACCTATAACTAATAATAAAGATCTTATTTTATGAATATTTTACACATTTTGAAAGTTGAAATTGTTAAAAAATAAAAGAGAATAAGTACATAATTTAATTATATCATGAGTCATTTATATGAATGACAATAGGTATCTATGAGAAAAGAAAATGTCTCACGGCCCTGTCTCAATTTGGAATTTTGCTCCGATCTTCATTTTCGTCACGGGTCTCATTCCCATCCCCGTAGGAATTTGAATCCCTATAGGTGTTTATAGTTTATTAAAAAAATTTAAAAAGAGAAAAAATTAAAAATATTTTGGAATTTAAAACATAAATATCCATTTTAACAAATACTAATAATGCAATACAATCCAAATTAAAATTAAAAATACATACATAATGCAAATCTAATAAAGATAACTGAAAAAATAGGATGTGTTATCCCATCCCTACTCTGTTTAACAAATGGGAACTTATCCCCTATGAGTCATCCCCAATAAGACAAAATCTGTTTTCATTCTCATCCCATTATTATGTGTAATCTCTGTGTCTATCCACTTTCACTGAATTTTTTTTTCCATCCCTAGTCATTTATAACCTTTTAGTAAATTAAATTATTTAATTTATGTGATTTTAATTACACATCCTTTCCTTATACATCTTTTTAGTAAATTAAAATATCAATTTTAAAATATATATTATAATTAATATGTTATAATTAGTAAAACATCATATATAATCCTAATTTATGTCATCTCAATTATTGAAGTAGTAAAATTATGGAATTGATTTTTTAAAAATATTTTAATTTTGAAAAATTCAAGTTTTTTTTTAAAAAAAATGAAAAAATTATGGAATTAATAAATTGAAATATTTAAGTTTCAAAAAATTAAATATAACATAGTGATATATATATATATATATATATATATATATATATATATATATATAAAATTTTCAAAAACTTTATATTTGAAGTTAGAAACTTTTTTCTCAACCCCGTCCTCATTTAGAATTTTCCTTTCCTCCTATCCTCATCCCCACCATAGGTGCCCATTCCTCATTTCTTACAGAAATGAGAATCCCTATGTGTATTCATGGATTTATTAAAAAGAATTTAAAAAAAAAACAAAAATTTTAAAAATAGTAATGGAAAGGATAATAATACTATTAGTATGTATATGCTATTGATTGATAAGGATATGAGTATCAATTCAAGGTTATAATATTAGGCTTATAAAAAAAGATAATAATATTATTTATTATTAATTTTTGCTATGTTTCTATTTTTTTTGTGTAATATTAGTTTTTATGGATCAGAAAATAAAATTTGTCACTTAAATAGTTAGGTGGGGATTTGAAAAATAAAATCAGCAATTTATCAATAATCATATTTTTCTAAATAAAATAATATATTAATATTTTTTTTTGTTACTCAAGGGTATCCCTCGGCCGATAGCCGAGGACCCATCCCTCATCGAAGTGGGTTTTGCCTCTCCCAATAAATGTAACTCCCTAGTACTCATTTCTATATGCTCGAGTTTGCATAAAAATGAATACCAAGGAATCACGTCCTATTTTGTGAGCTTTTCAACATTTGACATAAAATATTGCTAAGCATTCTAATGAAAATTCGGCATGATAACGGCGTAAATACCATGCTTCTACAAGACAGAAAATCATAAACAGGGTAACCAGTCATTCATAGCTCAACATACTTTTCAAAATACAATACTTCAACATATCATATATCATCATTATAAGGCACACAGTGCCATTTAATCCATAACATAACATAGTAATGTAATATCAAAGATAAACAGCCACATGGGTCAAACCAGCTAAGAATATACTAAGTCATAACCTCAAGTCACAAGATACAAAACATATAAGGAGAAAGATCTCATGATCCAAATACAAAGTTAAGATTCAGTAATATAGCACAGTCTCCAAGTAACGAAAAAGCAACTATACTTCAAAGAAAAACAACAATACTTGACAACTAACTCTTTGCATCAGATCTACCCGCTCATCTAGAGATGATATGGAAAAAAAGAAAAGGGGTGAGAAATCAATTGAAATCTCGGTAGGAACATATGCAATTAACATGACATCATTATCATCTCTAGTCTACCTTGGTTTCTTTTGAAATCATTTACATACAATTATGAGGTTCGATTTTAGAATTTATAAACAATCTTTATCAAGGTAGAGGTGTCTTTTAGCATGGTCTTGGCATGATAAGTATATGCATGTATGAAGGAACTTTATTAATATAATTAAAGAGACATGCTTACATGGAAATATACTAGGTTCATTCATTAAATGTCACAACATACATAAATGGCTATCCTGATATAAGATATCAAATACATCATAATTAAGATCTTTTTATTTAGTCTTATCTACCTCATAACTTTCGTATTTCTATCTGTTCCTATTCATCTCACTGTTATTTCCTCTCAATTAATTCTGGTTAGATACTTTAAAAGCTATAAGCTTATACTTAACTGGTAGACACCAATTCCTTAATACGAACCGACACTGAAACCCTTATGTGCACTATAAAGAAAGTAAGTACCCAGTCGTCACTGGTCCTTAAAACGATTCAGTGTCGGAACCCTCTTTGTCGACATGAATCGACCTTTAATCTTTATGTCATAATGCTAATTTCCTTTTGCTTAGTTCTTCCTCTTTTTCCTTTTTCCTCAAAGTTATTCTTTTTCTCATAAGCCATGCAAGCATAAGTTTCAATAATGAATTCTAAAGTCCTTTCCTTTAAGATGATAAAAGAAAATAACCATAACAACTCAACGGGTAAGAGTAAGCATTAATAACCAATCATTCATTATGCTAAGACTAAAATGTCACTATATGATAAACCAAAACTCATCTAAACTCCACTTTTTTTGTTTCCAACAAACATGTAGAAACTCAGTCCCAAACAACCTTTACTCTCATTTAGAAATTTTATCAAACACATGGCATATACATTTACTCAATTTTCATGCATTTTTCACACCTTGTAACACAAATTTATTAGCATATCAAGTAATGAATTCAGAGGCTATAAAAATTATCTAAGACACTTCAATGTGTCCACAAGGTCCTGTAAAAATTTCAAAGCAAGAATTATTCTCTAACTATGCTAAAATAATTAGACAAATTCAGAGGTCAGAAATCCCCTATTTACAGCCAACAACCATAGTTCCCAATTTTATTGCCCTGTCAAATGATCATATTAACTCATACAAAAATTACTTGTTTAACTTCAAGATGTCCACAACATCCTGTAAAAATTTCAAGACGAAATTAGATCATTTGGTATAGTAAACAAATTATACAAATTCAGTGCTTCAGAAATTACTGTTCATACCGAAACTGAAATCTTCACGGTTTCTGAATTTTTAAAAATAGAAAACGTCACCTAAATACCTCAATAAAAATACTGAAGATACCTCCATATGTTAGCTTCATCATATAAAAATTTTAGCTCAAAATATTATCTCTATCTATGTGAATTAAATCATACAAAACTGAGCTATCTGCATAAATACGAAAAATTTCAACAACAACATACAATTTCTTTTGATTTTTCATGCATAATCATTCATCAAAACTCAAGATTTCTTAACAAAATCATAAATAAACAAGTTTAAACATAAACCCCTACCCAAAAGATGATCTTTATTGAAGATCTAGACAACCACAAGCTCCTTGAAGTTTGATCTCCCAAGTAAGGAAACAAAAGCTCCTTCTTTCCTTTCTACCCGAATTTTGTCTGCTCTAGAACAGGTAGAAGGAAGCTTTTTCTTGAAAAACTGATGCTGGATTTGTGTTTGTTAGGTGGAAGAGCTATGGAAAAGTGTATTTATTTGTTGGATTTGGTGAAGAATTGAAGGATTTATGAGGTTGAGATGGTGGATGAAGATGGAGAGAAAGAAAGGAAGAAGATGAAGAAATGGAAGAAGGAAAAGAAAGAAGTGTGTGTGTGTGTGTGTACCGTGAAGGGGAGGGGAAAAAATGGGATTTGAGATTTTTTTTTTCTTTTTTTTTTTTTAAAGTGTGGGTGTATGTGAGAATAGTAGTTTGACAGTTAGATATATATATAAATAAGGATAACCTAGGAATTTCACAAACAAAATCACTAGAATAAATATAAAACACCCATAAAAAAAATATATTATTTTCACACACCTCTAATTCCAAGTAAAGATTATTTAATTAATCCGTTTTGAAGTTTAAATGTCAAAAGGAAACACAAGAAAGAAAACAAATTTTACTGAGATGCTAAATTAATTATGAATGATTAACTATCCATTAATTAACCAAAGTAATTGGGGTATTACAATAAATCCCCTTTCTATACACACGGCAGAAGTCAAACCCCTGACACATGCTTAAGGGACCCAGCCACCTTACCAACTGTGCCAGGCTTTGTTGGTTAATATATTAATAATGATTATATCTTAAAAAAGCAATCATAAATAAATATGGTTTGTATATACATACGGAAATCATATTTTAAATTTTATCTATTAATTAAAAGTTTTAGCATGAGAACAGAAAAGGGAACAATAAACGCATATATTGGAAGAAAAATAATCAATAGCTATACATATATCAGTATATTCGATTCACATCAAAATAAAAAAGAATAATAGTTAACAATTAATTTGTGCAACGTTGATGCACAATGGAAATTTTAAATAAAAAGTATAATTTTTTTCTAAAATATTATTCATTCTCCATAATTAATGTTTGTAAATGGAATTGAAATTATAATTCAATGGCTATGTATATATTGAACTCAGCAATCTTTAAGCTTTACAAAATACTAAAGAAAAAATAAATTGAAGAAGGTGGCATAACATAAACAAATTCCAACAAAGATTAGTTGATGCATTTGTCTAATATTGCTATTAGAATCATCATCTAGTTTGGTTGTGCACTAAATTGACTCAAGAAAGTGTCATTCTCGACATAACAATAATTCCCTCTCATATAAATGTTCTGCAAACAAATGAGCAAAATAAAATCAAAGGTAAAAATAAAAATAAAACCAAATACAATCTTCAATCATTCTTAGTCCTTAATATTTACTATCTTAAGTTTAATTAAATGACCGGTTGAGATAGTCCATCAATACCATCTCCTTTACTTAATTATGGCTTCAAATTCTGAAAAGAAAAATTATAAAATCATTAATACTCATTTATACAACAATAAAATTAATCTCAAATTTAATAAAATATTTATTAAATTATTTTGAAAAATACAATTAATTTTGCCACAAAGGATTGAATAATATGTGGTTGACCCTACATCTAGTGATTGTCTCTTGCACAAAACATAGAAAAAGACCATTAAGATATTATACACAAAGTAAAAGATTAAATAAACATTGAAAAATCTCTATACAAAAAAAAATCACAAAGAAGAAAGGTAGAAATAAATTGGATATAAACAACGAAAATAAAAAGGATAAATAAATTTATTTATTAAGAGAACTTAAAAAAAATAAGAAAAAATCAAATCTGTATTTCATTGAGGAAACATTTAAAAATATAAGATATATATAAAAATTAAAAATACTAAACAAACATAAAAATCGTTGTACAAAAAAAAAATGAAATCTCACAAAGAAGAAAAGAGGTTCAAAGAAGAATTATGGGACATTTAAACTTTCTAACCTACAAATTCTTAGTCCTTAATATAAACCACAAATAAGAAAATTAAAAGATGAAGTAAATTAATGTATTTTTAGGGAACTAATAGATAATGAATAAAGAGAAATGAAAAATATGAACATGTAAGAGGAAGAATGGAAGAGAAAAGAAAGTTGTGGAATCCAGATGAGAAATGAAATGTGATGCTAGCATTTCACACTAAAACTTTAAGCAGTAGAGATCATAGTAACAAACTGATATTGTGGATTATACGAAAAGTTAAGGGTTTTTATTTGTGGCAATCTTTTATGGCAATGAATATGTTACTGATTCTAGGAGTAATTTAAGAGGTTTATACTTCGATTATAGCGAACCTTTCTTGATAACAATAGTTTTTGTTTCCATTTTAGTTTTGCACTAATCTAATTGGATTTTAGTTTATTGTGGAATAGAAATTAAATAGTCTGTTAAAGCTAAAATTCCAAACATCAAGATGAATTCAAAATTTTAAATTTTGTAATTAATATGGAAAAACACGTTTTTAATTGAAAAAATAAAAAAAAATATTATAAAGAAAATAAAAAAAAGATATGTATCACATGAATATCCAATTTTAATGTTAAATAATTTAGATTGACATGTTCTGATCAGTTATTTCATTTAAATTAAGAATTATAATAGTTTGAAATCTAATATTTAATGTGAAATATTTATGTTGTATTAATGAAATATATATGAACATAATTTTTATAACAAAATAATTAATAATCAAGTTATAAAAATGTTGGGTCATAAGTTGTTCTATGAGCGACACTTGTAAAACTTTCCTTAAAATGAGTCTGGAATATTAGTATTATATATATATATAGTGATAATATTATGTCATAGTAAAAGGATTGGTTAAAATACTAGAATAAATTGGCATGATATTAATTATGTTAATATTATGTCATAGTGAAATGATTTAATAAAATATTATGATAAATTGGTGTGATATTCAATTTTCAAGGGGAAAAAAAACAATTATTAGATTCTTATTGAAGGAAAATTCTCATTGAAATAGAATTTGCAAAGTGTCAAAACTTTCTCGAGAATGAAATCTTAATTGTAATATTTTAGGATTTTGTGTTTTATATATATATATATATATATATTGTATTCAATTATATATTTGGATAAGTTTTAATAATTTTTTTAAAAAATATATATCTATTAGGTAGCAAAAGCAAAAGAAATACAAAAATAAACTCTCTCACTAGAGGCAATAACACAAGAAGAAAAACAATATAAATAAGACAAAATTAAACGTGATTCGGCGTGAACTGCGTATATCCATGACCCCAATAACTTGTTCCAAAATCTTTCATTATTCACAACTCTTGAACAACTAAAGTTGTAAATTATCTTTACAAATATTTTATCATATAAATAGCTACTAAAAACTACCCATATAGATTACTTTCACTCTTTGAGGATGTCTAAACCAAGCAATCAAAGTCTCTTTAGAGTATTCAATGGTGTAAATAAGAGTCATACATGCTCTATTCATTTATACTATCGTTGCACATGAAACACGCCACTTAACCTCCATATTGCTAAGAAAACTTTCTATACAAACTCTCTTCACTTGAATCGTCGTTGCTCATGGGGACATGCCTCCTAACCACCAATTGTCAGGAAGACTTTTGACACTATGGACCATACACCTAAATATAAAAATGACCATTTTCTCTTATACTCTACCAGGTCCAACTAATCCAGACCATTAGTTCTTATACCACTTATTGGGTAGTGAAAGAAAAAAATACCTAAAAATTAACTCTTTTTCACTAGCGAAAACAATACAAGAAGAAAACTAATATAAAGGAGATAAAATTTAACATAGTTTGGCCCAACTGTCTACATCTATGATTCCAATAAGAAATTTTAAAATCTTTCACTATTTGCAAATTTTAAACAGTAGAAATTGCAAACTATCTTTATAAATATTTCATCACATAAATAGTTCATAAAAACTATCCATATGAATTACTCTCACTCTTGAAAGATGTCAAATAAAGTCTCTATTTATAAGTCAAAATACTAACAAGACTCCTAATTCTAATCGATATGAAACTTTGGATTAAATCTCAACAATATCGAATTTATGAGTTTAAATAAATACAATCCACTATTTAAATGAGCAGATTTGGTTGAAAAAGCACCCACTCTCCCCGATCCTAATTAACCTGCGGCACCTCTGCTTGTGAAAAAAACTTGACATGAGCTAATGGTTTCGAAATCAGGTTTTGATTATTGTTAACTGTTGAGTGATGTAATATAAATATTAGCAAATATTATTTTTTATGGATAAAAATTTAGGCTTAGAAAACAACAAACCGGTCCTATTCTAAGATTACTTACATGGGTTTAACGTCATTGAATGAACATTTATAATGTTATTTACATACAACTTACTAATACCAAAAACTTAATAATTAAATTTACATTATAACGACGCATAAATAAAAATCAAGTATATTAGTCAACTCTATTTTACTGTAGAAACATTATATGGAGTCAAGTTTGTTCTCTTAGAACAATCTTGTAGGAATATTTAACCAAAAAAGGTGTAGCTTAAGTAAAAGATTATTAATATTTGTATACTTTTTTACTAGCGATTATTATTAGATATAAAATAATTCATGTGTTTTTATTTATCAACTTAAACTTTTGAGAGAGATAATCTCATAATAAACACCAATTTTACAATTTTTTATATAAATTATTGAATAACACTCGCTTTCAATTCACTCTAACCTTTTCAAATATCCCACATTTTACAATTTTTTCAAATTATTATTATTGAAAATTTACCATGCTTTAGTCGACAAAAAAGGAAAATTACTATGCTTAAACTAATTTAGCCAGAGTTTTTTTTTTCTTTGATAGGTGGAGTTAAAAATTTATAGTAGAAACTAAACTCTCTTAATATTTAATTTTTGAATCTGAGGTTTTATATTAAAAAAATGCCAAATCACATCAACCAACAAAAAGTTTTATCAAATTGTATTCCTTTTAACTATTTTTCATTTTTCAAATTTCTCTTATATGGCAATACATGAATGTTTACCCACCATTTTTTTTTAGGCTTGTCACCATTTCTCTATTTCAGATTTGTGCCCTCAGTGTAATGGGGTGGTGGAATTAGTCACCCATTGGTTGTGTGATTGCATTTTTGTCAAGGGGGTTTAACATGCCTTTGGTTTTCATTTGGAGATGGATTTCTTTGGTCTAGACATCCCCTCTTGGCTGCAAACCTTTGGTATAAGACATAGTTCTCATCTTTTCCTAGCTTCTCCTTGGGATATTTGGTGTGCTCGGAACTCATTTGTGTTTGATGGTGTTCATTTTGGCCTTTCGACTTAAATGGTATTTTTTTTTTTTTTGTCTACTACTAATTGTCAATACCCTATTTTGGTTGAGTGGTGCCCCCCCCCCCTTCTTCTTTTTTTAAACTCAATGTTGATGGTTTATCTTTTGGTAATCCTAGGATGGTTGAGTTTGGAGGCTTTCTGCGTGATAGTCAAGCTTGGATTACGGGCTTTTCTGGCTTTGTTGGGCATTTTGACAATCTATACGCTAAACTCTCATCCACCTTGTCTGGGTAGTTCAGGTGGAGTTTTCCTTCCATATCTATGGTAATTTGATCTTGAACATTAAGCATATGTTTAATCGTGACAAAAGTTGCACTCTTTGCCATGTGCTGCGCAACGACAATCAAGTTATAGGCTTTTTTGTTAGAATAATGTTTTATATACAATTAAATTGTACAATAAATACACACCACACATTTTATTACTATTAAATGTGATGTGTGGTTTTCACTCATTCATCAAATCCAATAATACTAAAATATATAATGTACATTTATTATATAATTTAATTATATATCAAATATCACCCTTCTTACTAAGTTACGTGCCTTCTCGGATGTTTGTGATATAGGCTGGCACCAATGGCCACTTGACATGCATCTTATTCCCCTTGTTTAAAATAGGTTTTGATTTGCGATTTTCTTTCCTTTGTCTTCTTTATTTATGTGTGTATATATATATTCATAAAAAAAAAAAAAAAAGGCAGAACAAGTTCTTGTACAGGGGCCCACCCCCACTTCCACTTGCATTGGCCGCCCTGTGTTTGGAAAAAAGGAAGCGCGTGGGACAACTGTTTATCTTCGTTTCTTCGGTACACATTTTACCGGCTACCGCCTAAGCCAGTCGTAGGTTCCGTATGCACCGTACAGATAAGACCGCAGTACAATTCACATTCTGACTTTAATCCGCTGCACTGCGTAACACGTTTATCCTACACGTGTCTATGATTCATTGGTCTCCACAAAGCCGTTCGAGCATTTTCGCAATGTTTTTTCTTCCTTTTCCTTTAAAAGAAAGAAAATATCCATTCCACTCTTTTAAAGATATCTAACTTACGTCACTTTAGCATTTTAGTTATAATTAAATATGTTATAAGATGGAGACTGTTACATCAACGGTTTTTAATAATATTGTACTATCGTAGATTTTATTTTATTAACAAAATAAATTATACTTTTCTTTTAATAACATTTTTACCCCCATGGTTAAAAAATTCATTTTAGGAATAGCATAGTACTTAAAAATTTTTCTAGTAACTTTTTATTTAAATAACTATGTACATGAGAACCAATGAAGTGTTAGTCTGAATAAAAGAAATTTGAATCTCTTAACATGAGATACTATAATTGATTTCAAAATTCATGTATGCATATATATATAAAGTTAAGAGGAGTCCCTCATCTAAGTGTCTAATCATACCTCAAAATATTAGTAAAACAAAAATATCATTCATAAAATTTAAATCTAAAATTTTCTTGAGAAAAGCAAGTCTTTAATTACACTAATTGTCAAAACTTTGATATTATGTGTCATGATATTAAAATTTCAACAATAATAACAATAATTTTAATTTTGATATACTATTAGCATATAGGTATTATATATATATGTTCAACAATATATTATCATTGTAAAAATGTGTTCGACTCTCATATTCACTAACTCAAGTCTAAAAAATGACAATGTAAAACTCTTTTATATCAATAATATATAAAAATCAATTTTAATAATATTATCTTTATTACGTACATATATATGGTAGGATTTGATTTTAATACATTAATAATAAAAAAAATTATACTATTATCCATCATATTACTTAAAAGGTCTAAAATATGATTCAATAAAATTTTATATTATTATTAATCAGTATATCAAAGTTAAATTTATATATTATGTGACATATATTTTATAAATTTAATTTTGATATACTAATACTATAAAGAATATTTACAATATAATTTAGAAATTTTTTTTTGTATAAATTTTTATATATGGATGTGATAATTAGTTGTATTTGATAACGTGTCAGTGTCGTATTAGATGATAATAGGTGCGTAAAAATTATCTTCATATTTGTAATAATATTTTTATATACTTATAATTATAACAGTACACATCTTGTCATACTGTTGATTTAATTATAGCAAAACTTATTGCGTCTCCTCTTGAATGTTTTTGTTCGAATTTATGATTTAAGTATAATAATAATAATAATAAAAATAGTTTTTTTTTTATTGTTTCACCTTTATATGCTGAGAATAGTGAAAGAAAATGCATTTTTGCTACTGATATTGTGATGAGTGTACCAAAAGACGTAGACGTGACCGTAGAGTG
This sequence comes from Dalbergia cultrata, assembly GCA_031216105.1. Taxonomy (NCBI): domain Eukaryota; kingdom Viridiplantae; phylum Streptophyta; class Magnoliopsida; order Fabales; family Fabaceae; genus Dalbergia; species Dalbergia cultrata. The sequence goes on along the minus strand of CM062353.1, from coordinate 72,940,403 downwards.
AAGTTTTTGGGTTTCCCCAAGCATAAGACACGGTGGGTACAAAGTAGGACCCTCACAATGGTACAAGTTGCGGTAAAACTAAAGCATATCCACACATGTCACCCGCACCACCTTTGATTCATGGTTGGAATCACACGTGTATATAAATATTTTCATAAGTACAAGTGGAAAAGATTTATAATATTTGAAATCAAAATATATGAAATATTTTGTTGATTTATATTTTATCAATTATTAAATTGGGTATAGTTTAAGTAGAGTCTATATCTCATTTAATAATAAATGAAATATGAATCAACGTAGTGTTTCATATATATAGTGAGTACAAATAATATTTTTCTATTAAAAAGTGTTTTTTAAGATTTTAAGGTGTGTAGTTCCTTATAAAATTTAGATAAATAAAAATTGATATATGAGAAATGATATTTGCACACTATCACAAAGTCACCATATACTTACATCTTATAATTGGATAAAATAAAAGTATAAAACACGAATGGGTAAATGGAAAGAGAAAAAAGAAAAAGTTTCTCTCCATCCAAAAACTTTCATTCTCTCCCTCTCTCATTGCTTTCTCTCATCCAACCTTTCTCAAAATATTTTTATTCTCTCTCTTTTAGTCATGTTTTTCTCTCTCTCATTCGTTGTCATTCACAAGAAGAAGAAAAAGGAGAATCAATTTATGTTGGCAACACACAAAATCAATCCTCACGCATGAAGACTTAGCATATTTCATTTAATTTTTTATGTGTTTGTGGTGTATGTCTCAAGATATGGATTTTTTTTTTCAAAATATTTTCAATAAAATAAATTGAAAATGAGTTTGCTAGACATTAACATTTCTATTATTATTGAAAATTAGAGCTAGAAAGTTATAAATGCATGTTACGAAAAGTTATAAATCAGTATGTAAAAAGTTGTAAATCATGTTCATAAAACATTTAAATCAATTCTGAAAAATTGTAAACCAATTGAGGATAAATATTAAAAAGTTTTGGGATAAAATATAAAACCATGGGTAGAAAAGTTTGTCCTCAATTAGTTTATAATTTTTCAGACTTATTTACATATTTTATGAACATGGTTTACAACTTTTTGAGTACTGATTTATAATTTTTCTGTATATGATTTAACATTTTATCCTAAATCAATTGGTATTTGTCCTTAATTTATTTATAATTTATTAAAATTGGTTTACATATTTTATGAATATAATTTACAATTTTTTACGTACTAATTTACAACTTTTCTACATATTGGTTTACATTTTATCTTGAACCTATTTAATATTTATCCTCAATTAGTTTACAATTTTTCAGAAGTGGTTTACATGTTCTATTATGAAAATGGTTTACAACTTTTTGTGTATAGATTTATAACTTTTCGTAACATGCATTTACAACTTTCTAACTCTAATTTCTAATAATAACAACAAATCTCAACTTCTACCAGAGTCATTCTCAATTTGTTTTGTCACTAAAAAAATCATAAAAAAAATATTTGTTTATGTCTTAGGACATAAACCATAAACACATGAAAAATCAAATAGAATATGCTAAGCTTTTATGCATAAGAATTAATTTTATGCGCTGCTAACAGAGCTTGATTCTTGTTCTTCTTTTTCCTGTGAATGATGAATGAGAGAAACGTGACTAAGAGAGAGAGAAAATGGACGCTTTTGGAGGGAGAGTAGGTGAGGGAGAAAAACAGGACAGAGAGAGAGGATGAAAGCTTTCGAAGGAAATGAAGCTTTTTATTTTTTCTCTCTCAATTTTTACCCTTCCATATTTCATACTCCTATTTTGTCCTGTAATAAAGTGTAAGTGTATGATGACTTTATGGTGATGTGCAAATATCATTCCTCTTTATAGATATAAAGTCGATTAGATAGAAAGAAAAAGATAATGGTCTCATTATTTTTTGGTCTATTTCTCTCCCAACATTCTTCTAAAATTTACAAATGTACTTTTTCGAAATTTTTAACCAGTTTCATAAGATTACTAGTTAGAAAAATTCTTTTTGAATAACCCTTAAAAGTGATTTCCATAATGTTTTGAGCAGTAAAAATTAATCTTTCAGAAAAAATTGATATTGTAATCCTAATCTTTTAGGGTATCAGACAATTATATTCAGCCCTTCTATCCAATCTCTTTGTTAAATAATACTATATGATTCTTTAAATAGTTGATTTGACAATGTTATCCTCTATTTGGACATCTTAATCACTCTTGCTAATAAAATGACACTGCCTTTTTTTTTTAATCATTTTTTGCAATGTGGAAACAGCTAAAAGCCCAAACACACAAAATAACACATTGTAATAATATACTGTAAAATTTTTGCAAAAAACTTGAGTACTAAAGAACAACAAAAAGAAAAAAAAAGAAGTATAAAATAGATGGTTTGGACCCGAGAGAGAGAGTTTAAAGATTTTGGATTCTTTGTTGATAGAAGACAAAATTTGAGGTTTATGGCTTATGGGATTAAGGTTTTGAATTCTGCTTCAATATGTTACACTGATGGTGTAATGGAAGAAATTAATTTGATGAAAGAAGAGGACAATTATAAAACAATTTGGTTTTATGAGGGAAACAATTTACGCTTAACAAAAAATGACATTGTTTATTAATGAGATTGATTAGGATGAAAGTGTGGATAATAACGATGTCCGATCAACTACTTTATGGACTATGTTCTAATGTTTAATAAAGATACTTGACAAATGAACTAAATTGTTTAACATTTTAAAAGGTTAAGGACTCGTGTATTTTTCCCCCCTAACAATTAGTTTGTTCAAAAGTGAAAATTGCCCGAAACCACTTTAGAGTTTATTCATATTCTTTTTAGATAATACATAAATTAATTCTTTAGAAATGTATTGAGGGACAAATTAATCCTTTTGAATTCAAAAGTCCCAAATTGGCCCATCACATTTCAAAAAATGAAACAAATTGATCTCCCCATATAACTATATACACAATGTTTTTTAAATTATATAGATCTATATGAAAGGATCAATTTATCACTTTTTTAAAATATGATGGACCAATGGTACTTTTAAATTCTAATGAGCTAATTTGTCTCCATATATATTTCTGAAGAACTAATTTAGGTATTTAATTTTCTTTTTATCTTTGAGTTTTTTCTTTTTTTTTTCATTTTGATAAGTGTATTTGAGTTTTTATCTATGAGATAAATAGGTTTTGAATTTATTTATTTATTTATTATGAACACTATCAAATCATGTTAAAAGACATAAATAAACACTTCAAATAAAAAGACCCCTCTTATAATTTGTTGAACCTAGCTTGAACTTTTGTGTCTATCTCCTTTTTAATATGATGTGTTCATATTCAAAATAAATATGAGAAGCTTGATTTTACAAGTTGAATAAATGGTGTCACGAATAATGTAATCTTATGTTATTAATTAATTTTTTTTGCATGATGAATTATGAGTTTAGAAATTATTATGTGTTTTCAGATTTAGTGTAATAGTCAGTGTATCCAAGGGCGAAGCCATTAGGACGATGTCACGACCCGACTTGGGCATGTGACCAGCATGTGAGAAATCTGGTTATCACATAAGTCTCATGACCTGGATTTCTCTATATGCAAAGTTAAATTTAAGTTTATTTAAAACAAAACATCTTTTTCTACATACAAATCACATATTCCTCAAATTCAAAATAATTAAATGATCAAAATAGGCCAGTCTGAAGTTTCATAATTTATTTCTAAGGTTTGAAATCATAATACAATATATAAATTTAAATTGCTCTATTTCAAAAATGTTCATGAAACTAATACAATTAAGTCATTAAACATGAATCTGAATATAATATCACAGTATGCAGAATGCAAAACATGATCTAAGGTCCGAGATCCTGCCTGTAATGTATTGGAGCACTCTAACAAAAAACATCATATGCTTAGCTTACAGACTCACCAACTATATATATATATACTCAAATTATTACTTCACATACTTGTAAAGAACCTTCTTAATATATCATACCTGAAACCATATAAGCTCATAGATTATGCATAATCACATGTACCTACATATGTATGTTCAATCATCATTTTATAAAATCACAAAGAAAACATGTTCGTCAAATTACTTTTATGCTAGAATTTATGTAGACTTATCGTAATGTCTATTAATCATGGTATAGTCATGTCTCTGCTTTGATCTGTGATGCTCCACCAGTGCCAGACACGAGCCTCACTGGGAACTAAGGTTTTGTTCCAAAGGATGTCAGACATAGGCCTCACCACACTGAACAATCGTATCTCTGCTCTGATCTGTGGTTATATCTATTAGTCATGATATAATCATATCTCTACTCTGATATGTGGTTCTTAAAAAATCAAATTTTTACACCTAAATAGGTTACAATCTCTACTCTGATCTGTGAGGTTGCCCATCGCAGGCTTCCCTGTTACATACATGACATGCCTCTCGTGGGCTTATAACTTGTAAAACCTTTAAAACATTTTAGTTCTTTGTGAGCTTTGAATCCCTCTGATTCTGACAGCTTGACCTTAGCATATTGGTGGCTATGAAATCATGCCCAAATAGTCACTCTTTGTGGACATTGTGATTTCAAGCCTACACAGAGTATGTAGCCGCCAGCTGTCATGAACATCATAAAGATTCATGCTCTAAAGTCTTTTAAATGGTTATCTAAAACACAATTCAAACTATCAAAGTTTGAAACCGTAATTCCACTATTTTCTCTAAGTCTTGTATCTAGGTATAAAACTACATCATATACATAAAGCGACTCTAGAATTCTTTCTAACATGTGTAAAACTCTCCAATATGTACAATTTTAATCTTTTATACATAAAATCCGTTTAACAATCATGGTCCTATGAGTTTTCATCAAAACTAGGTTTCATTCTCTTAAACCAACAGTTTAAAACACAATAACCAATAGCAATCTCAAATCCTTATACAGTAATCTTTTAAAATCAAGTAATAAGTACTATCTCTATGAAAATAGTTCTCGTGCACAATATAGAGATCACAGATGAAAACCCACTCACCTGGAAGGGTGAACAGTAAAGAACTAACACTAACAGCATAACAGAAAACAGAATTGACAGCAGTATCTGATATAGAAGCAATAGAGCTCTAAATCCTCTAAAACCTCTGAATAATCAAAACCCATATCTAACAAAATAGAAAACTTCTCTCCCTTGAGAAGCATAGATAATCACCCTAATAACAAGAAGAAAAGGGAGAAACGAGAGCAAAACTAAGATAACAAAATACCTTAAAGCCTTAGGAATAAAAAATTTGAGGTAGAATTGAGAAAAATGGAAAGAAATGGAGTTTTATAAGTGAAACCAAGTTGGGAGAGATGTTTTTCGTGATTGAGATGAGTTTGAGGGTGACAGAATAGTGAGAGTGTTTTGGAAAACCCGAAATGGGGGGTTTTTAATGTGCTATTAACCACTTGGGCGGTGAATGACTGCTGAGGCGGTCTCTTACCCTGCTGTAGCACGCCTTACTCTCTGTTGACCACCTAGGCAGTCATATGACTGCTAGGGCAGTCTCACTTTATTGTCCTAATTTATTTTACTCTCTATTAACTTTAAAACATAAATATAAATAAAGGAATACCCCCCATTTGAACTCAAATAAAATATCAGAAAAATTAAAATCCCAATAAATCAAAATCCAAATTTTGGACTTTAATTCAAATTCAAAAATTCTTACGATTTTATAAACTTGTGGATAAAAAATGGATTGTTTAAAGGTTTCATAAAATTCATTAAAAATCACTCTTTAACTTATTCTTCTCTAAGAAAAAATTACCAAGACTTTTGGTCCCAAGAATATGATTATATCACATGGCCTTCTAAGGAGGTGTAGGGTCCAAACTTGGCAGAATTCAGTACTCGAAATGACAGATAAGGGTAACCGACACCTTTTCTGATTTTAAAAAATTTCATAGCCCTTTTATTTAAAATTGAGGGTATTATATGATGAATGAGGGTTTTCATGGACCATGAACCATATATTGGGGTTTAAACAAGTTGGTTCAGATTGCATTTGGAAAAAAAAAAAACAAATTTGAACTAGTCATTTTTTAAATGGTTTGGATTCTTTTGATCTTTTTTCTTTTTGCAAAATCTGAACAAAAATGATTTGATCAAATTTGAGTTGGTTCTAATTGGGTTATTGGATTTATCTTTTTTAAAATCAATTTTTGCTAAAAAAAAATGAAAATACTATAAATTGTATACCATCAAAATTTTATATAAGTAAATTTTTATACACTAATATGTTATTTTAATATCCAGAGCCTAGAACCCTAGAACATAGTACCTAAAGAGCACAATTCTAATATCACAACATTCAAACTTAAGGTTCATTGATATCATATTATCACAACATAATACACAAACAACACAATTCTAATATCAAAATAATTTAAAATTCAAAATATTACGTAACACAATTCATATTAGATGTCCATAAAGCCTCAAATATAAATTATAAATTGAAAACATTCGAAAGAGACATAAAATAAGATTGTAATCTTCATATCCAATTCATAATTTTAAGCACCCCATCTACTTTCTAATATATATATATATATATATATAATTTTGGTGATTGGGTCGGATCCAGTCTCAAATATGGAAATGTAATCTAATAACCAAATTAACATGTGATTGGTTCTAATTGAATCCAAACCAATTGGTGGATTGCCCAATTCGAATCATGCCGAATCGTATTTAGGGGTCGGATCCGCTTCCAATCCTACCCTGCATGACTGTATGACACGTGCAGCACCTCTTATTGATGTTTGGTATCACACGTGCACACCTTAACACACGTGGGGCCCTCTTTGAAATTGGCCCAAGTACTCGTCATTCATGACTCACGAGAGATAGACTCCAGCCCATTACTCCATTAGGCCTTTCGGTTTCCGCTTAGGAAAAAGGTAGATGAACATGTGCTTCGACCAAAATAAAACATGTGCTATACTTTTTCATTTTTTTTCCCTTTTCCTGTTAGTGATATAAATTGACTTTATCATTATAAATTTCTTAAGTGTTAATATAATTAAACTTAGGTCAAATTACATTGACCTCCTAAGATCAAGTGAAATTCAGCTTGATTATTTTCTATTTGATCGGATGACATTGATTCTCTCTAAATGTATTGTTTATTGTGCGATAGAGGGAAATAATGCAATGGTTTTACATATTCAATGAATGTCGGTGTAATGATTTCACAAACCTATGAACTTACTCAAAAAATTTTATAAATAGAATAGAGACAAAATGAATTTCATTTAACCCCATAAAAGCTCAGTGTGGCATGCACTTAAATTTAATTTAAGAACGTATTTTATTAGGAGTTTTTCGGTACTCTATAAAATTCAACTGAACTAGTTAGTTTTAGTTATTTATCGTTGAAAATGAGTTATATATCTTATTAACTCAAATTTGTGAAATATATCAAATCAAAGATTAAATCATAATTATTGATTATACAAGACTATCGATATCAATCAATGAATATCAAAAGAAAAACCTTTGGATTAATTGAAGACATAAAAACTAGTAGATCAAATGAAGAGTACTGTTAGACTTGTTCGAGCCAAGTCAAGTTCCAACAAGAGGCGGCTCTCTTTATCGTTTTGTTCGTAACTAGTAAGTAGGGACTACTCTAACTACCCACAATTGTATTTGCAAAAATGCCCTTAACCCTACTAGCGTCTCAACAATCATAATCGGCTAGCTTTGCGGGTGCTCTTCTAACGCGATATCCACGGCCCCCCATCTCTTGTGCTGTATCAAGTACAGAGATAAAACTTAAGTTAACTTCGCCTGTGAGTAAAGTTTACTTATAATGTCAAAACTATGGTACCCCAGATAGAGTGCACTGTATCACACACTAGGCATTTGATCACATATGGTATACTATAGGCAAAACCTACTTGCAATATTATAAGATCTGCTTTTAAAGTTGTTACTTGGAAGAACATATTATCTAATCACTGTTCTAACTCGAAATTACCTGAGTTATTTCATAGACATTTAAAGACGCACTATGAATCTATATAACTGATATTAACGAAATTGACTAGAATATTCAACTTGATAACCTGTTCCAAGATTATTGGATAAGGCATGGGTTTTGAAATTAAATTACCAAGTTCAGATCATTCTTCCTTTGGAGTGACCCAACCCAATTTCAAGCAATTCTTCTGAAGTTATATTATTTTTTAAATAATTTGTGATAATATATAGGATTTAATATTTAAATTAATACAAATATAATTTGATATTATTTTTATATCAACATGATTTGTCCTAAAATATTTATTACAAAATATCTTTTAAATTTTATTTAATTTCTTACTTTTAAAGGTTTGTTGGAGTTGGAGGCCAAAAGAAAAAAAGTTATGATTAGGGGACTGTGGGTGTTATTTGACCATAATCTCATTGCTAATGCAGTAATACTTAGCCCTGGAACTTTGAGAAATTTTTAGGTGACCATAGTGCAAAATAAAAATATTTGCTTAGCTCTATTTATTAATTAACAAATTTGCTATTACATTAAAAATATAGAGAAAGTGGTAGATAATAATAGACCATAAAATTTATGTGTCAATTAATAAATAAATCAGAGCAGCTACTATCACTTACTCTTGGTGCTCCTAAGTATTTCTCCTAGAACTTCACAGTGAAGATCGCAAGAGTAAAGTGGACACAAGGATGTGGATTCAATTTGTTCAAATTTGGGATTTGATTGAAAGTGAGGAAGTAAAGAGATAATCATCTTTAAATCACTTAGTGAGATTCACACACAATAAAAGTTACAAATTTAACTTGATGTACCATAATCTTGGCTAAGATTCAAAGATGATTAACCCTTCACTTTATATTATAAAAATAAATATTATAAGAGTTAAAAATATTTAATTATGTATAGATTTTCTTGGATTTTCATTTTACTTTGAGATTTGTATATTTAATAAAATACATAAATTATAAACTATAAATATATTTGTTCAAGGAACTCATACACATAAACATTTGAGCATTTAATAACACAATTTAAAAACTAACGATACGTCATAATTAATTAAATTCCTCTAAAACAAGTCACTAATAACACAAACCTGACTTGCATACGTCATTCTTTCTACGTCAGTAAGATGATAAATCCTGAACAAATGGTTTACGGTCACTTCCTACACTCTATTCTCCAATAGTTTAATGAAAGGTTCTAATCGAGTTTGGTGTATAGTGTTGGTACATGGAGCTGATTTAGAAATGAATCAAGTGGCAGTAGTGTGAGCATTTCAACTTTCAAGTTCATAACTGAAATTATTGTATAGATTTTTATCATATAATTTAGTGCATTAAATAAAATAATAAATTTATGACCCCAAAATCTTATTAATTACTATAATTAATATTATACTTTGATTTAATTCAAGTTCAAAAATTGGTTTAAGATCAGAGAGCTATGAAAGTTATTATAAGAGATACTAATTCCATGATATATTATATTATTACGATGTCTTTATCATATTAAAAGTGAGAGAGATATCGGGATTCAGCATATATAATTATATATAACTTCAAAAAAATTAGTTCAACAATAACAGTTGCCCTACGTCTAATCGATAAACTTAGAATATTTATTTGATAATAATTAATGAGAGTATGATAATTTATTTTATAATATGCTTAAAACTAAGATACTAAAGTTTACACAAAAGTCTCTCACTTTTTCTGCTTTTCCTTCTCTTTTCCATTTCTTTATGCTCTAGGAGGTGCTTTTTACGGGTATTCTTTGTGAGTGTATGAGAATGGTTAGAATCCAACAAAAATCAAATACCTTATTATATTCATCATTTTTGGAAAAAGACCGTCAAAACAATCTAATATAAATAGTTTAATCTTCCACTAACAATACTATATTTTATTTTAAAATTATGTTAGTTGACAACTGCCTCTACTTTTTCTCACTTTGATCCCAACGAACTAGTGGGAACCATTAAATTATGTTCCTAGAGATGGATGGAGATAGCACACAACTAGTCTTGTTACTTTCTTAATAAACATAATTACTTTCAATGGGATGATGATAGTTATACGTGTCTCATTATTATTGTGGATCTGCATACTAGGGCTCACACCACACCATGTAGCTATCATTAATTATCCAAAAAAAGGAAGTTTTTCTTTGAGTATAAATAGCAAATACTTCTCTCTTGTTACTTCAGCGTGGTGGAGTAGTGCTTTTTTTTCTTTTTTTTTGGGTTAGTAAAGTAGTAGTGTTTGGTTTAATTCTATGTACTTCGCTTACAGGTTATTCAGATTACTTCTTTTTTTTTTAAAATGAAAAAATGTGAGAATGTTTCTAGCAAATTACGTAACTTTATTGTTTGATATACGATTATTTGTCTGCCGCCAAATTAACCTTTACAAATATCTTCTCTTGATCAGAACAAATGATATATTATTATTATTATTATTATTTTGCGCGAATTGGAACAAAGGATTGAAAGAGCATGAATTATGTATTCAATGATACAAAATAAAAAATTAAGTTAATGTCAAATGGACGGCTTTTAATGGAAAAAATGCTTATAACTAATAAGTTTTCTTGTCAGTTTAGAAATAATAATAATAATAATAATAATAATAACAATAATAATAGTAGTAGCCGTGAGGATACCCAAAATACTATTGTTCTCAAATATTATGCCTTTAATTTTTTTTTGGTTATATATCTTTAATTTATTCGAAAGCAATTTGCATGATTATGTTGTTACCGGACCTAGAGTGCATTTGATGTGATTATGGGAGTCCAGACTCAACTTTTTCACCCAAAAGATTAGTTTTTACATATTTACATAGTTTGTTAAAATTAATTAGAATATAAAAAATCACTTTTCAGGTTTTTTTTTTATAGTAACAAAAATCTATTTTTAACTTTTTTTTCAATTATATATAAAATTTAAGATCTATAATAATTTTTTTTCAAAATCTGAAACAAAAACACTTTTACCATCACAGGCTATACTTGTTTTGTAACAGTAATGAAAGAGTTAGTTGTTAATTAGTTGACTCTGTTATGTACAGTTAGTGTTGAAATCTGAGTTATAGATAGAATTGAGAGGAAATGGAAATGAGAAATATTTCTTTTTTGAGCAAGTATAGGAAAATATACTTAGTAACATTGATCAAAAAGCCTTGGAAGCTGAACTACTCTTTACTTTGTTTTTGGTCAGAGGAAGCCGACTGACTTACTCAAAGAGCTATCTCAGATGTTGGCACATGGCCACTCAGCCAAGTTTGACCCAAATGGCCTAAAAGCAAGTGAACCGGCATTTTAACATGTTGACCAAAAACACGTTGGCCACTCAGTTGTTTTGGGTTTACTACTGATAAATATGATTACACAAAATACCATTCTTCACATACATATATATATATATATATGTACTATATACAACGAATGGGGATAATCACGTGGTTCTCTAAACCTATATACAACAGCATGGCTATAACATATGACTCCATATCTTCGTGTAAGAAACAAAAAATGATATAACGGGGAAGAAGAAAAATGGAAAATTGAAATGAAGAGTTGCTTCCCTAGACATGTTATAAACAGGTAGATATGAAGTATATAATCAAGATGAGCACAGAAAAAAAAAATGATAAGTTTGTTCAGGAACTTTGAAGCCAGTCTTGGATTGCGGACCGAAGCGCGCGGTTCGGAACAAGATTGCGATGTGCAAGATTAGAATTCGTCATGGGCGAAGCATCATTGCCACTGTCGAGCCACCCTCTTATGGCCTCAGCTTCATAGGTGAAGCCATCTGCAGCTACATGTGGATCTCGCATGACTTCCTGCAAAGCAGGAACATAATTTCTGAGATAACTGCTGCTAATTCAAGACTGTATCATTTCATAGATTTGATAAATACTATGCTGGTGGAGATAATAATACAACAACTAAGTTTTATTTCACAAAATGAGCTTAGCTACATGAATCAGACTACACCATGAATCAATGGTGATAAGACAATAAAGCTATAAAATTAAATAAATAATTGGGGTGAATTTCATTTGCTTAGATAGAAGTGTCCAATGGTCTGGAGAAAGATCCTCAAGATCATGAGAACATAACATTTTGAAAAGAGCTATAGTTAAGAGCCAATTACCTGGAAGATTGGACAAATGAAATATGAAGGGATTTGTTGGTAAAGCCCTTCAGAACTTAGTCCAAAGGAGCTTGTGCCTCCAGAGGAAGCCCTCATTGGGTCCAATATCCTCCATACGTCTGAATAAAGGTCTGGCCGGCTCTTTCTACTCATCTCGCAACACCTCATGGCCAAGCGAGCCAGCTGTTCAGCCTGCACGAATGGCCAGTCTCCGGCCAAAGGATCCAATAGGGATTTCAGCTTTCCAGTCTCTAATGCATATGACACTTCCTTTGTTATTCCCAAGGCTGGTCTCCCTGCCAACAATCTCAACAATATGATTCCAAAGGAATAAACATCTGATTTAGGAGTAATTTCCCCCGAAGCAAGGAACTCCGGATCCATGTAGACAAAAGTCCCCTTTGGGTCAGTTCTCCACAACTGTGTAGTGCTATTACTTGAACCCTCCTGATGAGATAATATGCGACAGATTCCAAAGTCACTGAGCTTGCTAACAAGGTTTGCATCGAGGAGAATATTGGAGGGCTTCAAGTCACCATGCACTACACTGTGCGGCTTGCTAGAATGGAGAAAGATGAGAGCTGAGCATAGTTCTGCGGCAATGCGAATCCGAGTTTGCCATGATAATGGAGGCGTGTTATCCTTGCAGGCGAGACGGTCTTCAAGGCTTCCATTTGGTAAATACTCGTAGACAAGTGTAAAGGATTCTGGGCAGGCTCCTACAAGTGTGATAAGATTTGGATGCCTTAACTTGCTCAATACATCAACCTGGTACAAAATCAAAAGTGGGTCAAAATAAATATCCGTTTCACCACACAAATCTGGATCATCTTTCTCTTCTTTCAGAGTTTTTTAAAGACAAAGTTGATAATAAATCATGCCAAGGAGTAACAAACAAACAATTCTAGAAATATAAAAGGCAGAGGAGTATGGATTTTAGAAGGAAAAATTATGGCAAATGAGTTACTGCCACCCTTGCTGTCACAGTTTTTTCTTTCATTGATATTTATTGTTTATCTTCATTCTTCATACATGACAGACTGTGAGGTGCAAGTTAGAAGCAAGATTAGGTAAGGCCAGACTCATTTCATTTTTGGACATGTCACAACTTGCCTATCATGTGGGATCTTCCAATTTATAAATGCTACAGGTCAAATATATCATTGTTTATTAAAAAAAATGATGATGACTCACCTCCTGTTGAAACTCCAAGGGTCCTTGCATGCTGTTGGAGTTCAACATTTTTATAGCCACCTCAGTGTGACGCAAGATACCTTTAAATATACTTCCATATCCACCTTCTCCAATCTTTAGGGATGGATCAAACTTATTTGTTGCTTGTTCAATGTCTAGAAAAGAGAATTCTGAGAACAACTGAGGCGCATGTGTGCTTGAGCCCTCTCCTTGTTTCTTCCTCAACTCCTCAGCCTCTCTCAATGCAATATCACGCTGCGTCTGCAACTCATCTTGTTCATTCTTATAGCTTTGCAACAGACCCACAGCAGATATAATCTTCTGCTCCAACTCCTTTATTGTAAGTTCAGATGATGCAATTTGACTCTCCAGTGATAACTTCTGATGTAGGGCAAGTTGGAGTTCTTCCATGACCTTGTCTCTCTGGCTCTTCATATTTTCAACTTCTTCCTTTTCTTTTTGTAGTTCTTCCTCAGCCATTTTCCTCAGGTTCAACTCCTCTACATATAAGTTTTCAGTGGCTTTGGCCTGTCAATGGGTAGTCCAAACATTGAAAAGGATTAGAGGGTGTATCAATGACCAAGTTGCAAACTCAGCACATTACTTGACAATACACCTAAAAGTATGTGATAGGATACTGGCCCTTAGTAATGGGCTAGTAGTTAGGAGTTAGTAGTATTAGTATAAATAAAAAGGAAAGAGTTAAAGAAAAATGTCTAGGAATTGAGTGATTTGAGTTTTAGGGAAGTTGAGAGGTCTCTTGAATATCGTCTCAATCTTGTCATATCTTTTTAGAAATAATACTTATGAAGAAACTAAAGAAATTGTATAGAGAGGATATTCAAGAGACCTCTCAATTCTCTTAACACTATCAGTCAATTCCTAGACACCTTTCCTCTTTGTTTATACAAATCCTACTAACTTCTACGGGCCAGTATCCTATCACTATTGACATTTAGCATTGGTAAAGGTTGGTTCATACATCCTCCACTTTCAGGTATTACTGTGATAAATGCTTTACCACTTAGAAGAATATAGAAACTAGAAAACAGGATACAAACAATGAACAAAAAGAAGCAAATAATAACAAGTGTTGGGATTTAAGTCATTGAAACATGATGATGTGTGTGTGCGTGCGTGTGTGTGTGTGTTTTTTTGTTTTTGGGGGGGGGGGGGATACATACATACATACAGAGAGAGAGAGAGAGAGAGAGAGGTAACAAGCTCAGAAAACACATTATCTGTTCTATAGTTCCTCTCATATCCTTCTCCTATGTTCACAAGAAGCAATAAAAAACAGAACAGTTACCCTGCGCACAGCTTCAAAGGCCTCCTTTTCAGCTTTCCCACGCCTAATTGTTTCTTGATATGCATTTCGTGTAGCATTCTCAGCCTCGGTCATAGCCTGTTCAACTTGATCAATCAATGTATCGTTCATTCCTCCATCCTGCTAGTGTTCAATGACATTATTCAAAACATCAGCATAAAGCTTGAGTATTCATATTCTATTCAGTGTAAATTTAGAAAGTAAAAACGCCATTCATCCATTGGAAAAAGTAAAACTATGCACAAGCTCCATAGCAGACACAAACATTACTGAATAGGAAAAGAATATTGTTGTACCAGTACACTAGGAGGAGAAGAATGGTGAAGATCCACTTTGATCCCATGACTCAAAGTCAACTCTACTACATTCTCACTGCTCTCACTTATCAAATTTGGGGTACCACCATCGGAACATACTGACAAAGCTGAAAGACTCATCCTTGACATCCTATCTGACTCATCAGAACTCAGATCTGTACCTATCCTGTTTAGTGGAGTTGAAAAGCCTTCAGTGTTATCTGGAGAAGAAACAACCAACATGCCCCCTACATGTCCATCACTGGCAGACCTCACTCTGCGAAATAACTCTAGACTTTGATTGGTTTGATTTGCTCGATGGTTTTGCCCCAGAGCAATCGATTGAGATCTCAAGGGTAGTAAACTTTCAGCTTCAGCATTTCGCACTTGCTGCACCAAAGGAGATGCAACTACATTATCTTCATCTGAACTGCGATCCCTGTGTTGATTATAGTACTTAAATCAGAACCCAGGGATAAAAAAAAGTGATAAAGAAACTACTATCAGAAATAATTTTTGCAGCACAATATCATACGAGTCATTTGTCAAAGCAAGAAAAAAACTTTTTGAGAGTATTAAATATTGAGATCAGTATTCATAGGGAAAATACAACTGTACAAACTCTCCTTCTTAATTGCATTTCTCTTGACACTATCTTCCATTTACATCAGAACACATCAATATTTTAGACCGCCTCATACCTTGTGTGTATAAGGTGCCCTTTGCAGATAAACTGCACATGACAAAAAGCAGGAGCATGTTCACGTACATATATGGCTTTCTTAGATCTAAGGTCCATCATTCTCCTGCAATATTATGAAAGTGAGCTTATTCACCAAACCGATAGAGATTGTAAAATTCCAAGCAACAAGTAGTTGAGTTAAATGTGGATATGGATTAGGCATGGACTGTGATTCCATTTAGCAAGTCAAATACCCTTACAGGGCAATAAACTCAAATAGAGAGAGATTTGTGGTCTTTTCTTTTGAAGGAGGGCGTGTTATCTGTCTTCTTACCTAGAATGGTACCGATCAGATGCGGCTCCCATAACAAGCCGCCGGATGCCACATTGGGAGACAAGTTCTACGATTCCTTTTTCAATGTTGTCCATTTCAATATACACTTTCTCTGCTTGCACCTGTATCAGAAAGTAATTACTGGGAAATCGAATGAAATTTGAAATTAATATAACCATAGAATTGCAACATAAATTACCCCCATCCGTTGACAGATAAGAAGATAGTCATCCAGAGTCTTATTCATGCTTTGCCTTTCATTTTCCCGGTATGCTTGAACTTCCTGCTCTTTGAGTGAACTTGCAGGGAATTTAGCACCCACTATAACAAGAAAATTGGAGTTATAGACCATTCTCAGAAATGAAAAAAATTGTATTAATGACAAATAACATTAGAGTTATAGACCATCGATCAATTCGACAAACGCAGCCCAACAGCATCATAAAGTAATCAAGTAAATCTCCAAACCTTATACTTCAAACGAAACCCAACATAAGAGATTCATAACTAAATTTCTAAAATTGGCCTGATTATCTTACAGGCCATATGTTGTTCTAATTTAAATCAACTGGTAATTTCTAAAATAGTGACCAATTGATCATCAACGTAACATGTAGCCAGCATTGACTTCAAGTTGAGTCAGTTTAGCTGGTGCAAAATTTCAAGCAATTAAGGTATCAAAAAACAAATCCATGTAGAGAGAATACATATGATGCAAACTTACACAGGGGGATCATGGTTGCAGGGACATGAACATGAAGGATGTAAATCCTCCTTCCACCAGAGTTCTGAATTGCCCATACCAGATTCATTTTGCTTTCTTTCACATCCTTTGACACAGCAACATAGATTGGTTCATCAACCACACCCTGACTAGGATCGTCCACAACTTCTCCTCTACTTGCCATTACCCTATTGTTAAACCTCACAGAACCGATTCGCTGTGTAGTTGCAGGCACAGGACTCACCACAGCCATGCGATGAGATGCAGGAGAATTGAATTATCCAAAAGCAAAAAACAAAAACTCTCTCTCCTTAACCCCCAAAAAAAAAAAAAAATTCTGAAACAACTATTGGTAATTCTCTCTATCTAACACACCCCATTACTAGCAACCCAGAAACTTAATCATCAAAATATCTCAAACCCACAATTTAATCATCAAAATCACTCAAACCCACAATTTAACCATCAAAATCTCAAACCCACAAATCAATCATCAAAATCTCTCATACCCACAAATCAATCAACAAAATCTCTCAAACCCACAAATCAATCATCAAAATCACTCAAACCCATCAAGGATTCTTTCCCTAGAACTCAAAGGAAAAAAAAATACCTCGTCTCCAGAAACTCAACCTTGCTTGAAGAAGCCACTGCTAGAAAGGAATTCCCGAAAATAAGCAAACATCAAAATATCAAAACTTTCTCCACAATTGACACCAACCAGACCAGACAGGACCCTTTTAAGAAAAAGAGAACTTTCCCTAAATAGCAAAAGAGAAAAAACACGAGCTTGACCTTAACCCACTCACTGTCTCTATATCTAACTCACTTCAGAGTTCCACACACAAAGTGCACACCTCTACTTGCATCAAAACGTTCACATAAACATGGGAAACACATGAGAATGGTTAATTAAACGAAAAAGAGAGAGAAAGAGAGAGAGAAGAGTTTGAATTGGAGGTTGGGAATGTTTGTGATGATAAAGTGAAGAACTCTCTTGGGAGATTTATATGTGAATGAGGATTAAGGGCTATGAAAAGAGCAACATTTTTTTTTATTAGAGCAACATTTCTTTGCGTACAAACAGAAGGCAATCCAAAAATATAAATAAAAGAATTTGGACAAACTGTACCAATATATGATTTGCCCGAAATGTCGTTTGCCATACTGGAGATTAAGGATGTTGATATTTAAGGGTTTTTTTTAAATATTCATTTAAAACAAAAAAAATGATATAATTTTCCTTAGAAAAATAGAAATTTTGTTTTAAGAATAATATTTTTAATTTTAAATTTTAGAAAACAATTATTTACGCAGTTATATTTTTTATTTTTTATGTATGTTACAATTAGAGCTCGTTTTAATGTCATTATTTTGATAAAAAAAAATTAAGTAAAAGCAGCTGTAGAAAAATTAAAAAATATCTTTTGCATAATATAAAATAAATGTTTGAAAATAATTAAAAATATTTTAATATTATATTCAAACATTAACTCACATTACATGCAAATGTAGAATAATTTTTACTTTTTAACAAAACCTTATTTAAATTTATTAGTTAAATATTTTTCTAAAAGATCATTGGAACCAGCCCTTAAAGTAATACACTTTCATACCAAGAAAATATTGGTTCCAATAGAAGGATTGTAGATGATTTAAACATGTGATTTTGAGTTCAATCATGATGTTTATGTATATGAAAAATTATATAAAAGAAATAGTTAAATGCATTTTACCTTTCTAAATTTTAGGTCATGTGCAATTTAAATCCTGACTTTTCAAAACATCTATTACAACACTCTATACTTTTCAAACTGTGTAAAAAAAAAATAACTCTACTTTTCAAACAGTGCATTACGATATCCTAAACTTTTCAAACTGTCCAAAAAATCTCTAAAAATTTAAGCCATAGCAGGGTATTGGGTTGTACACAATAAAAAAATCAAGAGGATTAATTACATATAGTATTTATGGATAAGGTGTCAAGTTACATAAATTAGAAATCTCAGTGGGTTAAGTGCATATAAATCTTATCTTTATTAGTTACCAAAATTACACTAAGGGATATTTTGCACGGTTTGAAAAGTTCAGGGTGTTGCGAAGCACATTTAAAAAAGTCATGATGTAAATTACACATAACCTAAAATTCATGAGGTAAAATGCATTTATCCCTAAAAGAAATTGTGCATTTCTTGAAAACATCGTCAAACAAATAATTTTTAGTGCAAGTATTAAGTACTATATCTTACTTGTTTAAAATTACTATCGCGTCAAAAAAAAAATACTAAAACTTTTTAATTGGAAATCCATGAGATATATAACTAAAATTAGAATATCTATACCCTCCTTGCAAGTTTTAAAACGCACCAAATCAGGTATTTAGAATAATTAAAATTTATTTTAAATTATTTTATTTAATTTAGCTTAAATTGATTTGATTTTTAAAATAAAATCTCATATTTAAAACTTATGATAAAAAAAAAGATAAGCATTGATACTTATCTAATGGCACACATAAATACCTTAAAACTAAAATAAATAAAATCAAATTCTTAATTTTTTTTTGTTAACGATGAAAAATTTAGGTTGAGATAAAGGCACACATCAATCCAGGATTAGGCTATACCACTAGGCTTATTAAGTGTTTATAGAAATATTTGCAAATAGCTTATCATTATAAAAATTTTAAAACTTGAAACCAAATATTGATAATACATAAGTGAAAGATTGATTAGGTGAGCCAATATCGGTTGACACAATATTATCTTAATTGAAATATGTAAAATAGACAAATGCTTAAAATAGTTATTCAGATATGTATATTTTTGTCTCTAAAATGTTTTTACAAATATTATCGCAAGATTAATTTTTTTTTCTAATGTACTATTGCTATTAAAAGGTTGTGACCTGACACAACTTAAATTAAAATAGTTTAAAATTCTATCGATACCTATTCAAAGTTATAGGGAAAAAATAATTTATTTATGCATCAAATAAATTCCACAAGATATAGAAAGATAATAATTAACTAAAGAAAATTTCATCTTGGACCAAATTTTCAGGAACTCTTAAATGAACCAATTTAGCATTTTAATTTTGTAAACTATGTTAAAATTAAATTAGAGTTTATTTCTTTTCATTTTTTTCGGTCGACAAATGCAAACATTTCTGTGAAGGTTCATTCGATTCCTTCTCGAAATTTGGACCCATTTCTTCCTTTTCCTTTACATGTGGCTTTCTTCTCTCTCTGACACAGTCAGTCAATATTTTAACCTTAAAAACGAAGTTTCAAGGAAAGAGAATGGCGGGTATGACTTCCATGAGGGACGGCACATGATTAGTCTCTCGTGGTCTCAACTACAGCACTACTATCGCCTACTATTTAATATAATGCTGAAAAAATAAGGGACATATAACATAACTTGCGGGCTCTACGGAGATAACAATGTCGACATTTTTCCAAAGAAGAAAATGCAATAGCCATTATTTCTTTTAGAACAAAAATAAGGTTTTTTTTTTCTTTTTTTTAACGAGTAAATTAAAAGAAGCTCGTTAAGGAATATATAAAAGTAATAAAATTTATATTGAACAATGAATATTATTGTATAGAAATAGGATTTGATTTAAATATATATTGACAAAGTAAAATACTTTTTATATCATTGTCAAATTAAATCTTTTTATGCATGTGATTTTTAAAATATTGAAATGAGAATCAATAGTATCTTACTAATGTGTCAAAATATAATTAGATGACTATATGAAAAAGATTTATGTCAAATACATTAAAATTAAACTAATAGAAATAACTTTAACTATATTTATTATACACAATCTCTTAGAATAAAAGTAATTACTTACTCCATACCAAAAAAAAAAAAAATTACTTACGTTTATGTTTGATGTGAAAATAATGTATTTGCTATTTACTATTTTTTATATCATTGAATAGTGATTTTTTTAAATATTTTTATGCAGTGAACAGATAATTTAAAATGCTTACTATTGTTTATTTTTAAAAACACCTTAAAAATAATAATGATCTATTATTTTGATTTACAATTGCATACGAGGCTCTTGGAAGGATGTGTCGAGGAGAATAGTAGTCTAAAAAACACATAAAAATACTTATTAAATATTTAAAAAATAAACTTAAAATATACCTTGAGAAATAATTTAATAAAAAAATTATAAGCAAAACAAATGAGCTGAGGTCAAACTTTATATTTTCAAATGAGTCAAGATCAAGCTTCGAATTGATCAGTTCATTAAAGAAATAAACCAATCCAAGCTTCTTCTTTTTTTCGGTCGAGTAAATCAATCCACCAAGCTTGAACAGCATCTTTATATCCCCAGCCGAAGCCCAAGTTTCAAATGTTTGCTTAGCTTTAACTCGACCCTTCTATACTTTTCTACTTACATATATAAACACGGAGAGAATGACTGATTTTTTCTATGTATCTTAGTATTATTTTTTTTACACCTGGTTGCTTGAAAGAAATGAGGAAATAGGTAATAAAGTATGATTATTTTTGTTACTTTCTATTTTTAAATGACACAAAATATTAATATGAAATTGATTGAGGTGGTGCGGGCTTGAGTCCCTTAACTAGAAGTCTCTGATTCAAAA
Source organism: Dalbergia cultrata (assembly GCA_031216105.1). Lineage (NCBI taxonomy): Eukaryota > Viridiplantae > Streptophyta > Magnoliopsida > Fabales > Fabaceae > Dalbergia > Dalbergia cultrata. The sequence goes on along the minus strand of CM062353.1, from coordinate 72,918,999 downwards.
CCTAGAAATGATAAAAATTCTCATTATATAACTTGTTGTTCTCTTAAAGAGGAGGCCTTTAGTTGGATCAATGGATTAGTCGAATTTTTAGTAATGGGGTCAAAATTCTAGCGGTTCCACGAGAAAAAGAAAAACACAAAATATATAGAAAATAGTATTATTATTATTATTACTAATACTACTATGGTGCGTGTGTGGGTAATCATGGAGTATATTATAGAATAGTACCAAATATTTGATGGGATGATAAGTATGTCATGTTTTTAAATATAGGACTAAAATTTAAAAATGGGTTAAATGCATTTTATCTTCTTGAATTTTAGGTCATGTGCAATTTAAACCCAGACTTTTCAAAACGTGCATTATAACACCCTGAACTTTTTAAATTGTACAAAAAAACCCCTTATTTTTCAAACAATGCATTACGACACCTTGAACTTTTTAAATTGTGCAAATCCCCCCCCCCAAATTTAAGCCATAGCAGGATGTCAGGTTACACACAATAAAAAAGTCAGGGGGTTAATTGCACATATTAGTCATAGATAGGGTGTCGAATTGCACAAATTAGAAATTTCAGGAGGGTTAAATGCACATAAATTTTACCATTATTAGTTACCAAAATTATACTAAGGGATGTTTTGCACAGTTTCAAAAGTTCAGGGTATCACGATGTACATTTTGAAAAGTCAATGGTAAATTACACATGACCTAAAATTCAGGGGGTAAAATATATTTATCCCTTTAAAAATTGACTAAACTAATTATTAAAAGTTCCCTTAACTGTCATAATATTAAAAAAATTGATTTTACAATAATGTTGATAAAGTCATCAGGGTAAACAATGAAAGAAGAAGATACTTACTAAAAGGTAATTTTAGTCAATAATCAATCACAATCACGATTATACACCTTTAAAAATAATTGTATAACATAATATTTGTAAAAAATGTATTAAGAGTTTAATTTTGATATAGTAACAATATAAAATAGTTATATTATCATATAATTAAATCTCTCATTTTATATAACTTTTCGAGTAGTAGCTAATGGTAGAAAGCAATTATATTTATAGATGTGACATTATATGATTACATAATTAGATGAGTATATAATTTTTTTTTATATTTTTAATATATTTCAATTAAATTCATTTATTATAAAGGCATGAAAAAAGTATTCCTTGGGTTAATATAAAAAACAATGTCATGTAATATTTTATTGTGCCAACTAACTTTCCTCCATAATAAGTAGGTTTCAAGGATAAATTGAACAAACATAAAAAAAAAAAAATTACACAGCTGGTTAAAATGACTTCTTGATTAGTCAATACGAATCAGTAGACAATATTAGTCATACTTGCAAAATAATTTCATAACATAATATTTGTAAGTACGTGGAACGGTGTAGTTTTCGTTTGTGGCAATTAACAATAACGCCAATCAATAAATTTCATAAAAAAAATCGATCAATAAATAAATAGATGAAGTAGTCCATTAATTAGTCAGGGCTAACATCAGAGAGTAGAGGTTCTAGCTAATACAGGGAAATAAAAAAGAAAAAGAAAAAAGAGAGGATTATTTCATCAAACTATTAAATATCTAGTAAGTCACTCGAACATATAAAGATGAGAACATAAATTTAAATATAAAAAGATATTTTTATTGAAAGGAAAGTAATCTTAAACGTCCTATCTCTAAAATTATGATAGCAATATTTTTCACAATTTTCATATAAAAAAGAGTTTCTTTGATTAAAAAATAAATATTTAATCATAGTCATTCAAAATAAGACAGAGAACCGATACATACAAGGTATTGAAGAAAAAAGTTAAAAAAAAGAAAAAGAAAAAGAGGAATATGCGAGGGCAGAGTGCAGATCCCATTTGTAGAAACCTTCGCGTCAGCTGCTCCACATCAGTATCGTCAACACTGGGAAGCGCTTACACGCCATTCCCACGTGGCACGAATTAAACTCTGTCTGCAATAATCGGAAACGTTACTGTCACATCCCCCTCGCCCTAAATTTCGGGAAAAATAAAAAAAATAATAAAAATTTTAATTTTTATTACATGGTAAGTGTACGCACACATTCACTCATGTATATTCATAAAAATTAAGAGTGATTGATTTATATATATTGATGACGTAAAATAATTTTTTACCATCATCTAATAAAATTCAATCAAGTTCCAAATCATAATAAATAATGATTTGAATTTTTTATGTATTGATAAAATAATTTTTTTATATAATTATTCAATTAAGTATTTTCACAACATACACATATCATCTTAATTTTGCTGGGATGTATAGTATACATTTACCTTGTATAGAGTGGGAATATTTTCTCCTTGAATAGTTATTTTAAACTGAAGGGTTAGCTATATTTGAATTAATAACTCTTATAATATTTAATTTTTATCAAACGTCATTAATTATTCTTTTTAAAAATTTAAGCTAATAAATAGAGACACATAAATAATTTTTTTACATCCTAATATGGTCCTTCACTCAAATATTTTTTTGGGCTTGAAGCACGAATAATTTTATCAAAATAGAGGATTCGAAGTCTAGACTGTTTGATCATGAAGGATTTGATACTATGTTATAAGATAATTTTCCTAATAGCTTGGGATTATTGAGCTACATGAATGATCTTTATATTGTAACATCAAATAATGTAAAGGTGATTAACCTTTTAATATCTCATTTTACGGCTACACTTTTTTTTCCCTCAGAGATCCAAATCCTTAATCTATTATCATAGCAAGTCTGTAATAAAATTGTTACGGTTCCTTAGACCTTTTTCATGTATATGTTTTCAAAAATTTCTAAGTACGTATCTGTACCTTGCCGGAAGAAAAAGAAAAGGGTAAATCCTGATAAAATCACAGTAAAGAAAAGTGGTCATAAGATGAATCAATCGGAAATTTAAAAGATATATAATATCAAGTCTGATATTTGTGGATTGAGCTAAGCCATTACATAAATTGATCTTTAATATCAAATCGTGGTAACCCATTTCGAATTAGATATATCCAAAATACTCCATCAGTTCCTTAATAATAATAGTTATCACAAAATATCATACCATTTTAATATATTAAAAAATTAATTTATCTTATTATATTTGTGGTTAAATATATTAATTTTTTAATATATAATATGATATAATATCTCACCATAATTATTATTAACCAACGGAGGTAATAGTAATCAGGCATCATTTTCAGCCAAAACTAAATTAAATAACCACGGCTTTATTTCCTCCCCCAACCCAACACACAAATAAATAAATATAATTTATTCTCACAAACGCTCAAAAGCACAATGACCGAGATAAAATGGTAAGGGCACTTTTCTTCTTTAACCAAATATAAAAGGTTTGATTCTCATTTTGAAGATGGAGCAACTTTAAAATTTATGACGAACATCTATTTCTTAAATAAATCTACTATATGTAAAGGGATTAATTATTGAGTCTGACATCAAATCTCTGGAAACCAAAAAACAAATTAAAAAACACTCGAGCACAAACAAACAGAAACATTCAAAACCTTTGGGTCTTCCAATTTCCATGACTCTTTATTTGTGCAAGTTCGGGTGCCGTCATGTAAAGATAATTTATATAAGTGATCGATGGTGCTCTTGATTGATTGCCGAAAATAATTAAGAAAGTTTAAGTTGTGATGCGATGCCTTTTTATAATAAATCCATTAGGTCATCAAAGGTTAACGCAATTGCTTCTCTAATTGGCAACGTAACATCCAAAACGAGAGAACGCTTAACTAGAAAATTGACGTAGATTAGTTAAGGAATAACACTGTTTCTACTTAACTAGTGATCTCAAATTCCAATCCTATAAATAAAGTAATCGATATGTTGGGAGACTTATGCACTCTATAACATCCCAAATTCTTGAACAAGTATACCCAATAGAATGATACCTTTTAAAAAAAAAGTTAATAATAATAATACTATGTCCGACGAGTACATATCTCAACAATTCATGGGTTGAGTGGGTTAAATGCACATGCTTGGTTTCTTGAGCCGCAAGCACACTTTTTGCTATAGCAATTTTTTTAATTGAATGATTTCACACAAAAAAAATTTATTTGTACAGAGTTATTGCTTTTTGGTCAATCAGTTTAAACATCATCAATCAGAATTGACATAATTATTTTAAAATTATATACTTATATTATAATTTTGCTTAGGGTAATTATATTACACCAGCTTTTTAGATTTATGATTCCGACATCGTTCTTATTTAAAAAAACTAGAATATGACCCCGTGTTATGCTTGGAAAACAAAGTAATTATATTTTTTATATTTGTATTATCAATATTTTCTATTATAAATTATTTATTTTTATAAATAATTATTTTTTATGAAATTTAAGAAAATCATAAATCATGATGGAAAGTCATCAACCGATAATATTCATTTTGTATTATCAATATATATAAATTAAACTCATATTTTAATCCATAATTATTTTTATTTTAATAATATACAAAAATCTATTATGAAAGATTGAGTTGTTATATAAGATGCATAAGCTTACAAGTTTTAAGAATATGTTGTATGTACCAAGCAATACATAAGAGTATAATCTATTCTTATAGTTGGTCTAATACAACATCCCAAATACACCATTGGAAAAATGGGTGTAGTGTTATAGTGTATGTTTTGTAAACTAATAAGATGGAATGTCATTTATTGATAACTCAAAAGGATTAAATGTGTTTACTAAAAAAAAATATCAGCTGCAATTTACATAATAAATAAAAAATAGTTGAAAGATAATATAACAATAACACATCCATATTTTTTAAAGAAAACTCAAGAAAAAAAATAGTATGGAAAGATAGTTTCTAGCTATTTGTACTTGACATCATGGTATGTGAAATAAAAACATATATAAAAATAATTTTTTTTATAACTATTTACATATAAATTTTTAAAATATATAGAATTAAAATATAATTTTATAATAATTATGCTTAATATTCTCTATTTTATTATATACTAGTATATTATATAAATTTTTTTCATTACTTAATGTTATTTATCATAAATTACTTATTATTTTAAATCATTAAACTTTATTTATATTTTAATTATCATTCGATCTAATAACACATTCTAAACATGCCATTGTAAAATGGGATGTACTGTACGTTTTGTAAATGGACTTTATTAGCTGAAGAAGTACCTCGTGGTAAGGGATGCACTAATAGTCCAAAACTCCCAATGGCTCATACGGTATGTGATTGCACACTACACATTCTAAGACGCGGTTTCTACCATTCACGGTCATCACTTGGCTTGTAATACCCTTACCGGGAATCAGAAGGTACAAATATTTGATTTTGGGGGTAAAAGATAACGAAGTTCGTAGGTTGTCACGCGCTATGTTTTGGCATATCTCCAACGAAAATGATATCGAAATAAACCTCATTTTCGAAACTGTCTGTCATACTTCTACATGGAAAGAGATGCATTCAAAATCAACCAAGAAAATCCAAACAAAAAGGACAAACAAAGATGAAAATTTTGTCTTCAATGCCAATTGGAAGTTATCAATCTTCAGATTTTTTTGCAGTGATACAGAACAAATGTCGGCACACACAAACCTATTCATAAGAGTTGGGTATATAGTCCGCTATCTACGGGTAGCTATTTAATCCACAAACCTATTTAATCTCTTAACCAATTACTTTGCAGCCTTTGTGGTATACTTCTGTTAACTCGCAGATTAGTACACCAACTCGTTAACCTATTTATTTTTATTTTTAAATTAAAAGTTTATGTCTTTTAGAAAACAAAACATATATATATATATATATATATAACTTCATGTCAACTTGTATTTTAGTGGTAACTTGTCTCTGTTTTAACTTTGAGGTTAACGGTTCAACTAATCAACTTTTATCCAGCCAAGTTATTTGTGAGTTTATTAGATGGGAAAAAATAAAAGAAAAGAAAGCGACTATGAAATAAAAGAAAGAAAAGAAAACGATTATGTCACGGACCAACCGAGCCTGTAATACGACAACCCGGTTTGGTCGATTTACATATGGTTCGTCTCTAAAAATATCTCAAAATTACCACAAATTTTTTATTTATTAAAATAAAATAAATTAACTTATACTCATCATAAGTCAAAACAACCACACCTATCCAACGAGTAATATATTACCAAACTCATCTAAGTCCTTTAGTATCGCTTGCAAAAAGCCTGTGTATGTGTGCGTATAGAGTTTTCCATTGCAATTAGAAAATATTGACCCCAAACGAGTTTGATAGTAATTTCTATTGAGTATTTGATTGAAATTAGGTTGGAAAAGAAGTCCCACATTGCTTAGAATTGGGATGAGAGGAGGTTGTTAAGGCTATATATATGAGCCTATGTTTTCATTTCAATTTGCACCAGTCGGAAACACTCAAAGCATATGTCTGACTTTCTTTTCTCTATACTCTTGTTTTAGAGTGTTGTGAGATGTAGTTTAAATATTTGCTTTGGAGAGTGTGGGTGTACTGGGGGTCAATGGGGTGTTTGAGAGTGAAGTCTATGTGTTGTAATAATTTTCACATAGTGTTATTCTCTGGTTGTCTTTTTGACAGCGGCCGTGATTTTTCTCCGGTTTTAGAGTTTTCCACGTTAAATTATTGTGTTGTAATTGTATTCCTATTTTATTTCTCTATTTAGGGTGATTCTCAAGGAGGGAAAATGGTGTATTTTCCCAACAATTGGTATCAGAGCTTTGGTTCGGTGGGATTTATTCTTAGTATGCTTTGTGGTTGCAGCTTAGTCTGATCTTCCACATCAGAAAAGAATTTGTCCCTGGTGCTTGGAGATCATCCTTGGTTGCTGTTGGTGGAAGGTAGTGTGATGCTGTAAGTGCAGTTTGGAAAGGTTTTGGCTAAGGAAAGACTTAGTATTTAAGCAGTATTTAAGCGTGTCCGTTGTGACCCATCTCTCTTTCCTGGGAACCCTCCTATGCATGGTTTTACAGTTGACGTCCACTATTCCAATATATGGTTGGATAGAGAAATTGATGGAAGGATTGATTTTGGCTTGTGGCAAATACAAGTTAAGGATGTTATGATACAATCAAGATTACAAAAAAAAAAAGTGTTGCTAGCATGTCCATAATTGCACACGGGCATTGATGTTTATGCAAGGTGTGTGGTAAGATTATGAAGGTGTTGCTAGCATGTCCACAATTGCACACGGACATTGGTGTTTATGCAAGGTGTGTGGTGGGATTATGAAGGTGTTGCTAGTAGGTCCATGATTGCACATGAGCATTGGTTTTAATGTAAGATGTGTGATGATATTATGAAAGTATGGCTAGCGGATCCACAGTTGCACACGGGCATTGGTTGGCATTGAAGATGCAGGGTGTGTGGTGGGGGTTATGTCGATGGCTGAGGAACTTCCGGGGAGAGCCAACATGGAAGTTGCACCATAAATTTTTTCAGCAAGGTTTCGACATGCATCAATGTGAAATTCTTGGAATTGTTCCATTCTGAGTGAGTATACTTTCTTATGGTGGAGTATGATAGTTCTTTGAACTATGATTGTCGGTATAGACGATGACAGCAAGGAATTGTCGGTGTTGACAATGGAAGCTGAAGCTGTGTTTATTTCAATCAAGGTGGAGATTGTTGAGTATTTGATTGAAATTGGGTTGGGAAAGAAGTCCCACATTGCTTAGAATTGGGATGAGAGGAGGTTGTTAAGGCTATATATATGAACCTATGTTTTCATTTCAATTTGCACCAGTCGGAAACACTCAAAGCATGTGTCTGACTTTCTTTTCTCTATACTCTTGTTTTAGAGTGTTGTGAGATGTAGTTTAAATATTTGCTTTGGAGAGTGTGGGTGTACTGGGGTCAATGGGGTGTTTGAGAGTGAAGTCTATGTGTTGTAATAATTTTCACATAGTGTTATTCTCTGGTTGTCTGTTTGACAGCGGCCGTGGTTTTTCTCCGGTTTTGGAGTTTTCCACGTTAAATTATTGTGTTGTGGTTGTATTCCTATTTTATTTCTCTATTTAGGGTGATTCTCAAGGAGGGAAAATAGTGTATTTTCCTAACAATTTCAAATGATTTTTACTCGTAATGTTAATATTTTAATATTTGAAGTAACTATTTAATGAAAAAAAACTTTACTTTGTTAGGAAAAAAAAATAGAAGATGATGAACAACTTGAATTTGAATATTGTTGTGGTTTTAAAGAATGAATCACTTCACTTTCTTTAGAGAGATATTTGCCTCCACACATGGTTGATATGGTTTGGGGATGATACTTTCCCAGGATACAATGATACATTTAAATTCCTTGTCTAGCAATAACAATAATTTTTCTCACTTGAACTTGAGATTTAAGAACATTTAACTCACACATTACACAAAATAAAAGTGAGTTTTGTGTTTGAGGTGTATTTATAATGAACCAACAAATGCAACACAACGAACCAATAAGAAGCACAAATTAAACTAAGTTACTGCACATTGTTGTTAGGAAACAATGCACAACAAACCAATCCTAGTACATTGCAACGTTTACTGCAAATTGGTGCTAGAAAGAGCATGACTCTTCATTGAAAGACATGTCTCTTGAGGGTCACCACATATGTTGTCCACGATGGATTTCATTACAGCTCCAAGAGTTGGATTTGCATCTTAAACAACAACGGTTAGAACCATTTTTTTAATAAAACTAAATAATTAGTAATAATTTATTTAAACTTGAAAAATATATTTTAATCCTCCACTATTTGACAAGTTTAAAAACCTTATAAATGTATGCATAAAGAATGTAATACTAGGATTAAACATTCCTTTAGTCTAAATTTTAAGGTTCTAACAAAATAATTGGCACCTAGTTGATTAAACATATACTTCTTGTGTTAGTTTTGAAAAATCACACATAAAATGTACTTCTTAACAAGTTCAAGAATTTATTACTTTTAGCACTCTTATGGCCTTATTCTCATCATAGTTTCATTAATATTTACGAGAATAAAACCTCTAAAATTTTCTATCAGAGCGGTACCATTCCTATATTCATAAAGGTAGAATCCTTTGATAAATAATATTACCAATCCATTCAAAGTTTTAACTCACCCTCCCAATTATACTTATATATATAGCACTAAATCCTATTTCTTAGTACTCCAATTGTTAAATAATCTATTATTACCCACTAAACCTTGAAATTAGTGTTTTATTAGAATAAGGTTGGTTCTCATTATTTAACAACTATAAATTTTATTCCTATTTTAACAGTAGTCTCTTTGACCATATCCCTTACAAACTTTAGTTAGTGGGTTTGTTAAATTTCCTTGAGATTTCACATGTATGATGGTAATTACACTATCTCCTTTTAATTGCTTCACGAACTCATGTCTTAAGCTTATATGTCTATACTTTTCATTATAAACCTTGTTATGTGTCGAGACATGTTTAATAATTCACGATCACAGAAGATTAAAATAACAGTCATTGGTTGTACCATAGCTCTATGTCATATAACAAATTCCTGAATATTCACTTCTTTACTAGTGACTAATTAAGCTATAAACTCAGGCTTTATACCAGAATGTGAAATACATGTTTACTTTTTTTTAGTTTAATTAATCCGTCAGTCCCTATAGTTTCACCGAATTTCCAATTGGGTCTTTACATTCTAAAAGTTTCCAATTGGGTCCCTATAATGAAAAAAAAAATCAATTGAGTCCCTAACCCAATTATCTGTTACAAAAACGTCAAAGTTAACATAATATTCTTGGTTTTATATATGGAACAACACGTGACAAGCATGTGCTTGCCAAGACTTCATCTCCTTCAATGAGCCATTTCCCCTCTCCCCTCAGATGCCTCAATCCAAATCTGGAAACCCATCTAGGATTGCAGCCACCAAGCAGAGGTCGTGAACGTTGTCTTCGCTGTCTCCTCCGGTGTTGAGTTCTCTCGTGCCATCAAGCAGAAACAGGCGGTGCAGTAGGAGGCCGAGCGGCCCAAGTTCGTTGTGATGAAGTTTGAGCAATAGTACCACAGTCATCCGCGTCGATGGTGAGAGCGAGGCCACCAAGCTGATCTCTGACGCCACTACGGCTGTCGAGATGGGGTTGATTGAGCTCAGGAAGATTGAGGCAGATTTTCTATTATTTGTCCCAATTTGTAGTTTTTTTTTCAGACAATGAAAAAGAAAAAAAAAATGAGAAACTAACATTATTTGGAGTGGTGGTGATGATGGATGATGAATTTGTGTGTTTTGGGATTGAAGGAGGAGACTCAGATTTGCCTTTTGTTAAACAAGAGGAAAGAAAGTGAGTGTGGCTTCTTCTTAACCTTCCCTTCAAATGTCTGCTTCAATTGCTGAAACATTATCATTGCCTCATTATTCGAATATTCCATAAGAAGAAAAAGAAGATTGATGGAAAGCACAAGCAAAAGTTGAAGTAGACACAGAAGCATACATATATTGAAGGAGAGAAAGAGTAAGAGAAAGAGGTTCATCATTGTTCGTTGTTGTTGTTGTTGTTGTTGTGGATGTGTGGAGAGCTACTTGACAATTTGAGAGAGAGGAAACAATCACGGGAGCAAGCAACTCACAAAGCCAGAGAAGAGCAACTAGGAAAGTGGAAACCTTGTTCATTGCCTAGGAAATGTGAAATGAAAACCCAGAAAAGTGGTAGTATTGTTTAGTGCTACGTCAGCCGTTAACTTTCACATTTTTTGTAACGGGTGATGGGGCCAGGGACCCAATTGATTTTTTTTTATTATAGGAACCCAATTGGAAACTTTTAAAATGTAGGGACCCAATTAGAAATTCAGTAAAACTATAGAGACTGGCGAATTAATTAAACCTTTTTTTTTTTAGGCCCAACTTATTGCTTCATCACCTATGATGAAAATCCATCCTAAAGTGAATTTATTATCACTTAGATTTGTAAACCAACTAGTGTCGAAATATCCTTTTAATATAGTAGGGTAATTACTATAATGCAATCCGAAGTTTATGATTTTCTTGAGATAACCAAGAATTCTTGTTATAGCTTTTCAATATTGGTTACTTGGTTTTCCTGTAAATCTTGATTGCTTGTATAAAGCAAATGCTATATCAGGTCTAGTGCAATGCATTGCATACATTAAAATTCCTACAGCATTTACATATTCTAATTGTGCTACAAGTTTCGATGTTTTCTTCTAATTTGAAATTATGATCATAGGGTGTATTAGACTCTTTAATTGTAAGATGCTTAAACTTTTCTAATATTTTTTTTATGTAATGATATTGACTTAAAATAAAGCCATGTTTAAGCACCTTTATGGCTAGTATTATATCTATTTTCAAATCCTTCATCTTGAATTTAGAAGTTAGCTACTCCTTTGTTTGATGAATCCCTTCTAAATTCATCCCAAAAATTAGCATATCATCTACATAAAGATAGATTATTACTTCATAATCCTTGGTAAATTTGGAGTACATCACTTATCTGCACTGTTATGTGAGAAGTCATTTGATAATAGTATAAAATCAAACTTCTAATGTCATTGTTTAGGTGCTTATTTAAGGTCATATAAGGACTTAACAAGTTTACAAAATTTCTTTTTATTTCTAGGTAATACATAGCCTTCCGATTGTTCTGTATATATTTTTTCATTAAGATCTCCATTAATTTAGAAAAGTCATTTTAACATCCATTTAATGCACACAAAGCTTATAAATGGATGCTAATGCTATAGGAGTCCTAATAGAAGTCATTCTTATCATAGGTGTATAAGTATCAAAATAGTCTACACTTTCCTTTTGTCTAAACCATTTTTGCTACCAACCTTGCTTTGAAGGTTATAGTGAACTATTTGTATTATACTTATTTTTTAAATATCCATTTGCATCTTCTAAGACCTAATAAGCATTATTAGATAATATTGAGTTCATTTTATCATCTATTGCTTCTTTCCAAAAGGCAAAATCTATAGATGCCATCAGCTCTTTCAATGCTTGAGGATCACTCTCTCCACTTAATATAACAGGGATCTTGTTTATTATAAAATCCCTAGTTTCTTCAACCAAAAAGGTTATAGCCTGAGAGGAGATAAAGTCTGGACCCAAGTCTTTCTCTTTTCTCACTATTTGACTCCTTCTTAGTTCAACTATATCACTATCACTTAGGCTTTTATTGCCTTGATTTATAGTAGTTTCTTGGGAAACTTCTGCATCTTTTTAGGGATATTCCAAATTGGTAGTTAAATTACTAATGAATTTATTTTCAATAAATTCCACCTCTTTTGATTCAACAAGTTATTGAACACTGAATCTAAAATTATGTATGTCTTAGAATTTTGAGCATATCCTATAAAGATGCCTTTTACGACTCTTGGCCTTAGAGAACACGATAAAAAACTAAAAGCTCCATACTTTTAAATAATTTAAGTTTTATTTTCTTCCTTTTTATATTTCTTGATGATATCCTATTATGAATATGATATACCATCAACAATGTCTCGTCTCAAAGATTGTGAGGTACCATAGTATTTAGTAATGTTAAATTAACCATATCCACTAAGGTACGATTCTTTCTCTCCGCTAAACTATTTTGTTGTGGACTATATATATAGTAGATGATTCATGCACAATATATACCATGCAATTCACAAAATTATCAAAGGCACTGGAAAAGAATATTCCATCTCTATCACTGTGAAGATCTTTTATTTCTTATCATGCATATTTTCTGCTTTTATTTTATACATTTTAAACATTTCAAATGCTTCGTCTTTATTTCTTATCAAATTAAATACACATAAATAAATCTAGAACAAACATCAATAAAGGTTGCAAAGTACCTTTTCCTTCTCTAGTAATATTTCCATTTAATTCACAAATATCACTATATATTAATTATAATAAATAGTTATTTTTTTAACTTTAGGAAATGATTCCTTAGTAATTTTAGATTGTATGCAATTTCATATTTCTTATTAAAATTCTTATTATGAAGATCAATATATATAATTATGTTTTTGTATATATTCAAATAACATGTAATTTAAAGCTATACCATAAATCACAAGAATTAATAGCATACACTTTATCATTAATATGAGGTTTAAACATGCATTCAGTATAATACCTATTTACCTTTTTACTTTCTCTTCACCATCCTAATTCACTTTAGAATTTTAAGAAAGATACATGACATCACATTTTTTAGTTTCCTCTTCTATATGTAAATGCATTGGTAATCTTTCAACAGTGAAATCTTCTCCAACATGTAGGAGTTTCTTCCTTGCCACTCATTATTAATTGTATTTTTCTATTGAAGACTTCCAAGTCTTCAACAGTAATTGAATTGACATGTGGAAATCATAAAATCTATCGGATAGAGTGTTGAGAATGTGTCCTTGGCACACAAAGGCGTCCTCATCATGTTTTTCTTCACATAGGCCATCATTTCCTTTTCTATATTGTTTGCATTTTTAATGGTATTGGGAATTGGTGTGGCAGGGCGTTTGGATCAAGCACATGAGCAAGGATCGAAAGAAGAAACATCATCTTATCCTTCCATCAGTTGAAGTTTGTCCCATCAAATTGATCGAGTTTTACAAATTCAACCTTGATTCAGAAATTTTGATCTTGAGTCATCTTCAAGAAAATATCGCTCTAAAATTGTTTGGAAAAAATAGTAGAAGATTATCAAGAACTTGAATATTGTTATGATTTCAAGGCACGAATTGCTTGCCCTTTCTTTAGAAAGACATTCGCCCCTACACGTAGTTGTTATAGGTTGATGACAATATTCCCAAAGATACAATGAAACCTTTAAATTCCTTGTCTAGCAATAACAAAAAAATTTCTCACTTAAATTTGAGATTTAAGAATACTTTGTAACATGTATGGGATGAGCTTAGCAGCCCAATTAATATATTTGGATTATGTTGAGAATTTGTCAACTATTATGTGAAATGTGAAATTGAGTCTTCTCCTTGAATATTCTATCTATCCTCTCCCTTAAAAAACCACATTGGAACACATAAGAATTTGATATAGAAGAATTATTAAATCAAGAAAACGAAAGAGAGAATATTCAGGAAGAAGACTCAATTTCACATTTCACATAATGGTTAACAATTACAATTCCTAATATACCTATTTGTACTATTCTTATCTAATTAAATCCAAATATACTAATTGGGCTACTGGGCCAATTTCATACATGTTACACCCTCAAAGTCACACATTACACAAAGTAAAAGTAAGTTATGTGTTTACATGGGGGGTATTTATAATGAACTAAAAACGCAACACACGAACCAAAAAGATGCACAAAGTAACGTAAGTTACCAGACATTGTTGTTAGGAAACGATGAACAACTAACCAATCATAGTGCATTGCAACGTTTATTGCACAATATGTTCTAAAAAGAACATGGCTCTTCATTGAAAGACATGTCCCTTGAGGGTCACCACATATGGAAAGAAATAATTTGTCTCAATTAGTTGTCTTATTTCTTGTCCACCAATAAAAAAATAACATGGGTAGATTATGAGTAGTTATTAAAAGTTGATTTTTAAAAAACTAAAAAATTATTTTAGATAATAGGACACTTATCAACACATGAGTGAATGGACAAAAAAAGGGACATGAAATTTGGGACAGGGGATATAAATTCTACCATATATGTTGTCTACGATAGAATTCGTTACGTTACAGCCCTAGGAGTTGGATTTGGATCTTAAACAATAGTGTTTAGAGCAGTTTTTGTTTAATAAAACTAAATAAATAGCAATTATTTATTTAAACTTGAAAAATATACTTCAACTTATATTAAGTTTTATCTTTAATTCGAAGTTATGCAATCAATTATTAAGATTGAAAAGAAAAATCTTATAATAAAGTAGGGTAACTAAGAAAGAAATTTTCACTAATTAGGAAGAAACGTATGTCATTTGGGTAATAAAGGATCATTAGTCCCCACCTTAATTGGTGTCATTCATCAGAATAATAACAACAAAAAAAAAGTCTAAGAAGTTAACATCACATGTATAATCCAGATAACAAAATGGGTTTTTCTAAATTTTCATAGTGTAGGGTCCAAAAATAAATTTATAATAAACTCGCTTTTATTAAAATCTCTAAAGGCATCACTATGAAAGCTTCTTGTTTAGAACAGCATTAATGTCAGATGCTTTCACGCGTCTTCATTATTGACTCTAAACAAGAAGTAAAAGCTAGACAAATTATTTGAGAAAATTAAGGTATATATATGTACAAAAGCATTAACTGAAGACGGGAAAAAAGAGCTCTGAAAATGGAATCCAACGGGAAAAAGGAGTTGAGAGAGTCACGGAGGAATCTTTACATTTAAAACGATTAGACTTGACACTAGATTTTGCTAAGCATTTCGGTTTCAAATTTCCTCCAGGCGATCAATCTGAACCACGAAACACAAAATATCATCTTTCCAATATCAAAGTTTCATTTTTCGCTTTCTTAAACAGTGCCTGGTTACATAAATCCTATAATAAAAATAAATAACTAAATGATTGAGTGTTTGAGAAAGAGAAAATTGATATGTGAACGTAATCCATCATACTTTATATCAACATATCAATTTTGTATCTTCTGATCGAATTTAACAACACACTGTATCAATTTGTTATGTTTCAATTTCTATTTCTCAGAAGAAAAATTATTCCTCCAAAGTTGGGTAGAAGTTCTCTTCAAAATCATTAGAAGTCCCCTCCTTGGCTTAGTAAATAATCTATTATTTATGCGAATCCTCAAGTGCTTCCCCTCTCCCTCTACATGGATATGTGAAATATATAAACCTTAGAACCTTATTTGAAATAGTTGATTTAATAAATCTAAAAAACAACTGTAAATGTCAGTTCTCGCTAAGATTACCTATTTGTGATTATCTTAGAATGATTAGAGTCTCCAATGGCTCTAGACTTTATATAAGAAATTAAAACACAAATAAAATAGTTAAAAAAGTCATAAACATTTGAAAACCCCAGCAAACATCTTTTTTTTTTTTTTAATGTCAACAGGAAATGCGTATGCTGGCGACATATCAAACCAAATTGAAGGATTAGTTACTATACTAAACTTGGGATTAAACTTGAAAGGGCAGTTGATAAACTGAATCATTAATTTAATTATTAGATTGTCAGTCCATTCGGGACCCAAAAAAAAAAAAAAAACCAAAAACATAGCATAACGTTGTTCACTTTTTGTTTCCCTTCTAGTTTTCTGTTTACTTTTTTCAGTTCGAAAACTAGTTGCTTTTTATAATTTGTACTTAATTAGTTCAACTTGTTCAGTTAAGTTTAGCTTTTCTAACCAGCTTTTACCATACTAGCACTGTCCCGAAATAATTGATACGTTAAAAATATGGGCAAATTGATGTATTAAAAAATTAATATATTTGATTATAATTATCAATTATTATTTCTGGACGAAGCTAGCATAATTAGCTTGGGGTTCAATAAGTTTTGCCGACAATGTTCAGCTTATTCCATTCCAGTACGCTAAGTCAATGAACTTCCAGTCACCAGTCTAACCAATTAATTCTAGTCCTGATTGTTTTTTCGTCGTGTTCTAGTCCTGATTGTACAACTATGATGATGGAAAGTCATTGAATATATATAGGAAGTTTGCTGAGCTTCTTCGTACATGCATGTAGCCCCCGATTCACTGGGTTACGGTTTGCAAATGGAAAATTTCACCTTGTAGAGAAAAAGAAGTAAGAATCAGTACAATAAAAACGTGCTCCATATAATGATCGGTGGCTGGAAATTGCAAGTAGCTTTCGTAATACAATAATGTGTCGATCTTTTGAACATTAAAAAAATATGTGTTCTATTTGATACATATTTTATCATCGTTAGATTGGTTTGTGATGTCCATTCTTAAATTAAATGGATGTCCAAATACAAATGGAGATTTTAGGGTTATTAATTATAATAATAAAAAAATATTTTACATGTAAATACCACAATTCTATTAACCCCCGTAATTCCATATCTTGGTAAATTTTTAACTGAAAAACCATATACAAAATAAAGAACCTAATTTTGTAGATTGATGTCACTATAGTCGTTAGTTTCCTTGTATCAAATAATACCGCCACGATTGCATATTAGCATCAGTAGCTGGAAGCGTCACACTAAAGTCTATTATTATTGACTCAGCCCATCGAATTAGAGTCAGACTTAAGATAATTTGCATTTGAGATAGATTTTTTTTTTTATTGAATATTAAGATAGATTAAACTATATGAGCTACCGTCATATTATATTCATTATGGAAAATGGTAGAGAATCAGAGAGTTTACTGGAATTTTATTTTTAGAATAATTTGACATGACTTATTAGTAGTCTTTGAATGAATAAATAGGCTATAGTATGTTATTTCATTTCATAACATTAATCATTAATTTTTTTTATTATTTTCGATCAACTGTTATATATTTATTATCAATAAACAGGATAACGATGTAGATGATGATTTAAGATATAATTTTATGGATTTAGTTGTCATGCATTGATAATGTAAATTTTTTTTTTTACATACCATTATCCAATCATATATTGATACATAAGTCATGATAATTGATTTTTATCTCACTATTTAAAATGTTATCCAGATAAAATATTTTAATTAAATGATGATATAAAATAACTTTACACTATTGATAAATTAAAATTAAACTGTAATTTTATTCTCTATGCATTTAGTAATTGTGATATGCATGGCATGAAAATTGCTGACAGACATCAGCCGAAGAATATGCTAAGGAATATGAAGACTGTATCTCTGGTCAAAGCGGAGACAAGGAAAAAGAAGCGTTAGATTAAAACCTTAGTTTGTTAAGTTATGGAATTTTAAATAAAAATAACAATTGAGATTGATAGTGATAGTGATATGGGAAGAAAAAATATTTTAATTTTAGGCATAACAACATAATATAATATGAACGATGAGGATGTTATGTTTTTTAAAACAGGCATAACATATCAGCAGACAAGAACAATATTTATCGTGTGTGTATATATATATATATATAATAAATAGGTAAAAGGAAATGATGTTACAATTTCACATGACTTTTATTATATGTTATCTCCTTCTGATGTTAAATAAGAGTGAGTTGAAAATGATCTGGGGCAATTGGATTGAATTTCCAATTTTCCATAGCCCTAATTTGCTAGTTCAAATTAGTCAAATGTATCAAAAAATAAAAGCACTGATTTAAAATAAATAGAAATTAAATAAATTTAGTGCACCTGTGAACACCCGATTTTGTCCGGACCAGTAAAAATAAAAATTAAAAAAATTTTTTGACAAATTTTCAGAATTTTGTCCGTAAAGTAACCTAAATCTAGTTTAGACAACGATTTTAGGATCATTTTAATCAATATAAAAATACATGTTCACTGCATCCTAAATAATGTGGTAATTGCATCAAACAAAAAAAAAAGAAAAGAAAAGAGAGGAAATTAGGCCATGTGCATCATTTTCATTTTAATGTTTAGTCCAAATCATTCATTTCAACCCGTAGTTCTAATTAAATTTGAAAAAATAGTTTCAGCTCAATTCTTTTCCCATAAAAAAAAAAAAAGAGGAGGAGGAAAGAATCCAGTTCATTCCTTTCACAAAAAAAAAAAAAAAAAACAATAAAAGTAATAAAAAATAAAAAATAAAGAGGGACAGAAGTGGCTGTCACGGGCTCTTATAGGGATGATGGAAAGTATAAAAATTAAAAAAGGGAATTTGGCAAACAGAATGATGAGTATTCCTCCTTACTCATTGCAATAAACAAAGTGTCCAAGATTGACCTCTGTAATGATGGCAAACGACGAATTTTCTTTCGGTGATGAATTGGGAGGTATCACATGCAGCTATGAAATAAGATGAGAATGGGGAATGATGGAAAAAAAAGGACGGGCAGCATTCGGAATCGCTGTTGTTGCCAAAGATCCTTATGCTTTAGTTGTTAAATTATTACCCCTTTGCTGCTGCCTTCCTCGCCAAGAACCAGAACCGCCCAGCAACACTGCATCATCGCGACTCCGTTCCAGGCCCATTATCGCGAAGAAGCTTGCTGCCAGAAGCCAGCAACAGACAAGCATCATGCCTGAAGACTCCGCCACCACACAACTTCCCCTTCCATCGCTGTGACCAGTTTCTTACAAGCTTGCAGCGTTTGCGCCTGAGAACTTACAAGACCAGCACCTCCACAGTACCAGGATCCGCACAGCTCTGCCTGTTTCTAGCTTCCAGCCTTGATCGTGAACTTACCTCGTAACTGAAGCTTTATGCGAAATCGACCACGTTCGCTGTGCCCATTCGCATTTTCGCAGTGTTCATAGCCATCAGAATACTCTTTCTTCTGCTGCCAGCTGCATCGCCAGGAGCCTCCTTCGCCCAACCTTCAACCCGCGAGTGTTGCTGCCAAACCAGAACCACCTCAATCTCGCCTTTGCCAACAGCACCGCGTGACCAGACCAGGACCAGTTTTGGTGTCACCAGCAGGTTTCAGCTCCCTCTCTCTCTCTCACTCGGACCTCAATCTCTCTCTTTCTCAATCTCTCTCTCTAGATTTTTCTTTCTTTCTTTTGTTCTCTGTGTGTTAGTGCGTGTGTGTGTGTGGGGGGGGAAAAAAAAGGAAACTTTACTCTGTGTGTGTGTCATCCGTGTGTGTATTTGTGTGAGGTTTGCAAATAATAATAATAAAAAAACCAAATCCCTGTGTTCCCACATACCCACTTCAAGGAAATATTCATAAACTAAATTTTGTGGTTCGAGAAGCATCTCCAATTGTCTACTGTTTGATGAAAGCTTTTACGTGGGTTTTGCTCTCTCTTTTTGTGAGTGCTTGGGGCTTTAAATAAAAATGAAACAAGTCCTCAAATGTCTCCGATCTTCCTTACTTTCCTTATCATCTTTACTTATATTCTTATTATTTTATGTGATGAATTTGTAGAGAATGAGTTATTTATTCTTATTATTTTATGTGTTATTATTTTATGTGATGAATTTGTAGAGGGTGAGTTGTTTATTCTTATTATTTTATGTGTTATTATTTTATGTGATGAATGTTATTATTTTATGTGATGAATTTGTAGAGGGTATTCTTATTATTTTATGTGTTATTATTTTATGTGATGAATGTTATTATTTTATGTGATGAATTTGTAGAGGGTATTCTTATTATTTTATGTGTTATTATTTTATGTGATGAATGTTATTATTTTATGTGATGAATTTGTAGAGGGTGAGTTGTTTATTGTTATTATTTTATGTGTTATTATTTTATGTGATGAATTTGTAGAGGGTGAGTTGTTTATTCTTATTATTTTATGTGTTATTATTTTATGTGATGAATGTTATTATTTTATGTGATGAATTTGTAGAGGGTATTCTTATTATTTTATGTGTTATTATTTTATGTGATGAATGTTATTATTTTATGTGATGAATTTGTAGAGGGTATTCTTATTATTTTATGTGTTATTATTTTATGTGATGAATGTTATTATTTTATGTGATGAATTTGTAGAGGGTGAGTTGTTTATTCTTATTATTTTATGTGTTATTATTTTATGTGATAAATTTGTAGAGGGTTTATTTTTATTATTTTATGTGTTATTATTTTATGTGATGAATTTGTAGAGGATGAGTTATTTGATCTTGGCTTTTGTTCCATTGCTTAGTGGACCACGCTTGGGTTATTGGACTATATCATGTCTGAAAACAAAAGAGGCAAATGATGGGATATTTGGGTCTACATTTTAAAAATAAAATATATAATAATAGGAATATTCGAACTATTGCTGTTCTTTTATTTCTATTTGGCCTTTGGAGATTAACTTAGTTATGACGGTTTGCTAATTATGTGTTTCAAATATTTTAGCTGTGACTGCTTGATATTTAAAAATTCTTTTTAGAAATAAAATCAATCAATACTCAACTAAAGAACTACGTGACTTTGAATTCCTCATCGTATTAGAGGATACGTAGGAGCAGGTGATTCCTGTCAAGTCAAAATTAGATTTTTAGGTTATTTTATGTTATTTCATTCTTGATTTGTAAATATTTATTATTATTTTTATTTATTTATAAATATTTGTTGCTTTTTATTGTTATGTATTATTTTAACTTCAGCTAATAATCAAATCATTTTAAATGAGGATGTTGATTTAGCCGTGACGGCTTATTAACTCAGTTAAACATTTGAGCTGTGACAGCTTGATGTTTTAAATTTTCAAACAAAAATTAGATTTTTATAATTTGTATTATTTGTAAATATTTTCTTTAATATCTTTTTTATTTCTTTAAATTGTAAATTAATTAATTATTTGTTAAATATTTTATTCTAAATAAAATATTAATTTAGCCGAGACGGCTTGTTAATTGAATATTTTGGATATTTAAGCTGTGACAGCTCGATGTTTCAAAATTTTCAAATTAAAAATAGATTTTTATGATGTCATTTTATTCTGTTTTACATGTAAATATTCTTATTCATTATTATTATTATTATTGTAAATATTTGTTTATTTATTCATTTATTTATTATTATTATTATTATTATTATTTCTTTATTATTTTAATTTAAATTAATCATTGAAATGTATATATATTTATTTCATTATTATTTTGATGTCATTTTATTTTGTTTAGCATGTAAATATTTTTGTTCATTATTATTATTATTGTTGTAAATATTTATTTAGTACTTATTTGTGATATTATTTTATTACGTTTTACATGTAAATAATTTTGTTCATTATCATTATTATTGTAAATATTTGTTTATTTATTCATTTATTTATTTTTTATTATTATTATTATTATTATTATTATTATTATTATCTTCCTCTTTCTTTATTATCTTAATTTAAATTAATCATTGAAATGTATATATTTTATTCCAAATAAAGAGGTTAATTTAGCCGTGACGGCTTGTTAACTCAATATTACGGATACTTGAGCTGTGACAGTTTGGTACTCCGAAATCTTCTTACTCTAAAAAATATTTTCTTTAAAATTTTTCTTGAAATAAAAAATGTGAATAAATATTTTGAAAAGTTATTAATAATTTGCACAATTAATTAAGGTACCGTCTAAAGACGGGTGTATTAGGGTGTCTTTGTAGGATTAAATTCCTACCCTTCCCTAAGCATAACCGACTCCCGAGCTTAGATCTGGTTTCAAAGATCAATTTCTTTAAATTAAATGGGTTTTTCCATAATTTTTCCCAATTAAATAAAAATTTGGTGGCGACTCCATTTTAATCAAAAATCAATTTTTTTCGCCGTCCACGTCGCGATCCCTAAGCATGATGTATGGCGACTCCACTGGGGACTGTGAGAGTCAAGCCTATAATAATTGATTGTGCTTATTATTATAACCTCATTTGTTTTCTTTCTTTGTCTTTTCATTTTATTTTATTGCTAGTTGACTATTATTCTCCTTCTTTTAAATTTTGTTGCAATCGTATTTGTATATATTTTCATGTCTAATTCTTTGTGACTATCCTAGAATAAAAGATTTTGTTCTGCTTTGTATATATTTATTCATATTTGATTCTTTGTAACCACCCTAGGATAGAAGACTTTGCTCTATTTTTATTTATATTTAATTCTTTGTGACTATCTTAGGATAGAAGACTTTACTCTGTCTGTATATATTTATTTCGGTTTCCTTGCACTCTAGGATAGAAGACTTTGATCTGTCTGTATATATGTATTTTTGTTTCTTTGCACTCTAGGATAGAAGACGTTTGTTCTGTATTGTCTATTTTGCAGATGTTGTCATGGGTAGTTTTAGGATTCCAGGTTTGTATGCTCTCTTCACACACAACACTTACACATTAATCACACACGAGTGGGGCCCTATACCCGGGTCTGAGTGCAACTTGAGATAGGTAAGAGATTGTGTAGTGGTAGCCATTTTGGATGTTAATCCTGTTTGGTTATCACGAAAATCTCGTCTGGAGTGTGACTCTTTTGTGAATATTCCACACTTAGCGGTTTACTCATTGTTGTGGATAGTATTCCGAAACGAGTCTTAACTCTGGAGGCCGTAGAATCCTGAGAATATAGACCCACCTGTTGCAAGTGTTCACGAAGTAGAATAACCATAGAACTATAGATTGACCTCCAGATCTCACCTCAAATAGGACACAAAGAGAGCATACTCTTTCTTTAATTCATTTCCTTGTACATAAATTCTTTAACATGTTCAAAGTATTTATTATTTCCTTTTACATTTAAATGAAAATCATCACATTTTTTTTTTTTTTGCTTTCCAGGTCTGTTAGAGAATCATATCAGAGTCTTGTTGTGAGTATCTTTGGAAAATGGAAATAAACATGAAATCAAACAATCATGAAGGGGAAAAGTTAAAGAAGACTTTACATCTTAAAGCTAAGAAGCCTGACACAGAAAGTCTGAGATCCTTAAGTCGGCTGTTGAGTATGCCACATCGCCTTTCTCTTGCAAAGAAGTATGGAAAAGTTTTGAATCATTAGAGGTGGAAGAACAGGTAGAGGCAATCACAGCATTGGCACAGTACTATGATCCTCCTCTCCGATGCTTTACCTTTCAAGACTTTCAGTTGGCACCAACTCTTGAAGAATTTGAGCGAATCCTAGGGTTACCACTAGAAGAAAAACCTTATCAATACCAAGGTCATTATCCTTCCTTACATACCATAGCAACTGTTTTAAAGGTCAATGTAAGGGATTTGCATAAAGCACAGAAGTGTAGAAATGGAACCAATGGATTCCCAAGGGATTATTTGGAGAAGCATATGCATGGCTTAGCTGGAGCTAAAGATTGGGACACTTTCTTGGATGTATTAGCTCTCACTTTGTTTATGGCATTGTTCTGTTTCCAAATATTGAAGGCTTGGTAGACTTCAGGCTATTGATGTATTCCTCGCTTTCATGGTCACAATCCTGTTCCAGCCGTGTTGGCAGATGTTTATTGTACCCTAAATTTTTGCTATGAAAGGAATGGCAAAAGAATTCTATGTCTTTGTCACCGATGCTTTACGTGTGGGTTATCGCACACGTATTCCAAAGGAACTACAAAGCACCATGCCCGATTGAAGACCTAAAAATGCATCACATCAAGAAGAAGAATGGACAAGAATGGGCCCAAGACCTAGCCAAATCGAGTGAAAAGATGATCCGATGGTACCCTTGGTGGGAAGACGGGCAGACTTTGATCTATCAGTGTGGAAACTTCTCAAATGTTCCCCTCATGGGTACCCGAGGATGCATAAATTACAATCCAGTATTGGTATTGCGTCAACTTGGTTACCCCATGATGGGACCACCTCCCGAAGCTGCAATCACTCCATTTGTCTTGTATTACCAGGACTTTGAGGATCTCGGCATGTTACAGAAAGTCCGATTTGCTTGGAACAAGGTTGTCAGGAAAGGAAAAGAACTGGGAGTTAGAAGTCATGTTGAAAGAAAGCTACCGTCAATGGGTGAAGAATAGGGCTCAAGAGATTAAATTGCCATTCTGAACCTGGACAGCAACTCCACCTAACAAGGCATCATCCTCACATCTTGACGATGATGAGGAGATCAAAGAAATAAAAGAGAAGTTGGACAAAATTAAGCAAGAAAAGATGCAAGTTGAGGCTGCGTTGGAAAGTGCTCACCATAATTACGCAGATTTGAAGCGAACACACTGAGAGAAATCAAATTCTAGAGGGCACCACTAAGAAGTTAAAAATGGGGTATGAGCACATGATGAAGACCAAGGAATGCCTCCAAGCTGCTAATAAAGAGCTAGGGCTTCGAAGGCAAGAGCGTGATCGAGCAATAACCGAAAATCAACGATTAAGGAAGCTACTTCAAGATACCAAAATTGCCGAGGAAAGCGCTAGCAAGAGAGGAACAAAGGAAGCAAGAAATAAGAGAAATAAGCAAGGAATACCAGAGGAAGGCTGGGGAACTAAAACAACACATGAAATATGAGACCATGAAGTTTCAAGCTGCCTTAGAAGAAGAGAAGAAAAGGGTCACAGATTTGGAGTTTGAGGTGCAACACCAAAGTCACATCATTCATGAGTTGAAGACTCGTTTTCAAATCTGCGGGGCTAGCTAATACAAAGAATAGAAGACGTTCCCGGATACCTGGAAATAGCCGAGCAAGAAGTTATTCCTTTCAAGACCCCAGCTTGGACTTCGCAACTTTGTCGCCATCGCAAGGATTTGGTTGGAAGGATGAAACATATAATTGCTGAAAGAAGTTGAAGAGGCATTACCTTTTGGTGATGATGTTTTTAAAGATCGATATCTAGCTTTATGATGTACTTTTTCGTCATTTCTGGGAATGGATGTAAAAAAATATGATGATTGTAATCTACTCCTCTGATGAATGAATGGTTGTTTCATTATTTTGGTCTTATGACAATATCCATTAAAGATAACTTATTACCTTTGAACGAGACGTTCTGGGGAAAAGTTGTGACCGAAGATACTCACATCAAGACTCAGCACGATTAACAATCTCTAACAAATTGCAATATTTTTATCTTTTTAATTAAACTTATTTTCTTTAATAGCAGGTGAAACATCGCAACCATTGGGCGCCCAAGGAAAGAAGATACCGATCTAACTCGTGTTCATAACACTAGAGCTCGAACCAAGATGGCCGGTGGAAACACTGAACCAGGAAGGACTACCCCATCTGCAATTACTTCTGAATCGGGAAGAGCTATTCCAACTGTAACCACCTCGGCTATAATTACTTGAACCCTAAGAAACTTAAGCATGGAAGTTGATGTAGTGAGAGGAAGACTGAACGAGTTGTCAAACAACCAGGGAAGAATGGAGGAGATGATGCGGGCTATGATGGAGTCACTCGACTTATTGAGAGCCCACCAAAACTCAGGAGGTGTACAACCAAGTGCTACAACGATGACTATACCTGTGGTATCAGATGCAGCTCTAAATGTCACTCAAGGGATGAATGACGGGGATGGGATTCCGAATAACTCTCTTGGACAACCACCACCTACAATGCCATTAGTAATCCCTATTGGAGAAGGCTATCGTCCCTTAGAGAATGTTCATACTGATGGGCACGGGCATGTTACCCCTATTTGGGAGCCACCTCGTGTTGTCATCCAAAAGCAACCATTTTCCTCGGAAAATAGCCGTGCAGAGGCAGAAAAGGACAAGTTCAAAGAAGAATGGATGAAGAAGATTCAGGATCAAATTAAAGCCATCCAAGGGCCTAACACTTATGGCTATATGGAAATTGAACAGCTCTGCCCTCCTATCGATGCAGTAGTTCCAAAAGACTTCAAGATTCCTGACTTCTCAAAGTATGATGGAACGGGTAACCCTTTGTTCCATTTGAAGAGTTATTGTACCAAGATGTCAATTTGGTCTAAAGATGAAAAGTTTCTCATTAGCTTTTTCCATGAAAGTTTAACCGGACCTGCTCTAGAATGGTATATTCAATTAGACCATTCAAAGATTTCTAGCTGGAGAGAACTGGTCGACCAATTCATGAATCAATACAAGTTTAACATGGAAATAGCACCAACTAGAGAACAGTTGAGCACGATGCACTAAAAGAGGGATGAATCTTTTAAGCAATATGCTCAAAGATGGAGAGCTCTGGCTGCTCAAGTGCAACCGCCACTTATCCTATCCGAAATGTGTTCGTACTTTTTGGGAACCTTGGGATCTCCTTATATCGGAGCCATGGCAGGAGCAGCATACAAAGATTTCTCTGAGTTGATCACTGCTGGAGAAAGAATTGAGAATCTAGCCAAAACAGGTAAACTTCCCATGGGCAATGAAGACACAAGAAAAAGTTTCCCACCTAGGAAGAAGGAGACTGATATAAACTATGTGCAGAGTCAGCAACCCTTTAACCCAAGACACGCACCAATGCACCCAAGACCCCAAACACCACCATACCAAACCTCAACCACTCCTTACCCATTTTACCAAACCACACAAACCACAAATACCATCCCATATTCCCCACCGCAAGTCAATAACATTCACATACGACCATACCAACCAGCTCGACCAACATACGCCTATAACTCAACCGTGCATCCTCAGAACTTTTCAAACACCACACCACCACGACCAAATGCTCAAAATCAAAGCCGTTCCCGATTCCAGAATTTGCCACCTTTCCCTAAACTATCCATTTCAAACGCTGATCTCTTTCAACGATTAGTTGATGCCCACTTGATCTCGGCTTATCCTGTACGCCCATTAGAACCACCATATCCAGCTTGGTACAACCCGAACCTTACTTGTAAATACCACATGGACATAGCAGGACATTCAATTGAAGATTGCGAAGGCTTCAAGACGGCAGTAAAAAGACTGATCGCTTGTGGTAGACTAGACTTTCAAGAGGAGTCAAAACCAGATATTGTCCATAATCCAATGCCAAATCATGAAAGAGGAGGCCGGGTAAATGTCAGAGAGAAAGAAGAACTCCTGATAAAGAAGGTTTTGAATCTCAGAACATCCATGGAGAGAATTTTTGTTGGCCTGAATGGGTCTGGTTACAACATCACGGCATCTGCTCTGACAATAAAGGAGAATGAGAAATATGACATGAATTCAAGCTGCCTGTATCACTGTGGGGCTCTTGGCCATGACATAGAAAATTGCTGGGATTTCAAGGCTCGGGTACAGGGATTACTCAACTTAGGAGTAATACAAGCAAAAAAGAGGCTGAATATACCTGATGAGGTGAATGTAATCGAGCCTTTCATACTTCGAGTACCACCACTTAATGTAGCTCCTAAGCCAGAAAAAGTGGTCATTACTGTCAAGAAACCCACATCATTTGAGTATAAGACTACACATGCTGTGCCTTGGAATTATGAGACCCGGGTCAAGATAAGCAGAGACATCGGGGAAACCTCGAAGGCTCGAGAAAATGAAGAGGTGACTGGTGTCATGGAGGTGAAAGGAATAACAAGAAGCGGAAGAGTTTATGGACCTGGAGAGCTGGAAAAAGGGAAGTTTGTCAATGAAGGATATGCGGAAAAAAGTTCAGATTTAGAAAGAAAAGAAAAAGAAAATGAAGAAGAAGAGTTCCTAAAGATAATGAAGCAAAGTGAGTATGATATTCTAGAGCAATTAAAGAAGACTCCCGCTAGAATATCTCTTTTATCATTAATCATGTCGTCTGAACCTCATCGAAAGGCAGTAATAAAAGTTTTGAAGGAAGCTTATGTCAAGCCTGACGTCTCATCGGAAAACGTTGTGAATATGGTGGATCCAGTGAAACGTGTTAACGTGATTACGTTTTCAGATGAAGAAGTTGTTTCACAGGTCAACCCACGAGCACTATACATAACCCTCAAATGTAAAGGATACATAGTGCCCAGAGTTCTCATTGATGGAGGGTCAGGATTGAATGTCTTACCTGTGTCGACTTTAAGCTATTTGTCGATGAGTAAGGAAGATATACTACCACAAATGATGGTAGTGAAAGCTTTTGATGGAGCAAAGAAAAGCATCCTAGGGGAGATGGTGTTGTTATTGGAGATCGGCCCGAGCAAATTCGATGTATTGTTCCAAGTGATGGAGATCGAGTCAGACTACAATATGTCGCTTCTAAGACCATGGATAAATGGTGTTGGTGTTGTCCCTTCAACCTTGCATCAGAAGGTTAAATACATTGAGAATGGTTCAGTCATCACAATCCATGGAGAAAAGGAGATCCTGGTATCCAAACCAGTGACATTGCCATATGTTGAAAATGTGGAGCTAGTGGAGAACAGTTCATGGCACAACCTGGAGGCAGTAGGGCTGAGACAAGAGCAAGATAAGGCCCTAATACAAAATCAGGTAGTGGCTCACATCATGGCTAAGAATGGATATCTGGAAGGAAAAGGACTAGGACCACAATTGCAAGGCTCCCAAACTCCCATATCGGTGCTAGAGAAGTCTAACCGATTTGGTCTAGGATATGAGACCTCTCTGGATGACAAGATGAGTACCTTGGCTCTGGAACAGAATAAACAAAAAAGGAAAATGAAGCTGATTCCTCACTTGAAAGAGACATTCCCTGGTCCAGCTGAAGTGATTATGGCTGGTGAAGTTTGCTCCCCTTGTTATTTCTCCACCATCAACACCTTGGATGCTGAGAAAATTGAGGAAATCAACAAAGTCCATGTTGCTAGCAATAATGAGATGCTGATGAACTGGACAGCTGAACCAATGCTTGATGTTATTGCTGAAAAGTAATTTGTTGGGTTGTATTATTCAAGAATTATTTATGCTTTTGTTTATGCTACTCAGAGACATCATTTGAATGAATTTGCATGATTTTCAATAATCTTTCTCTATGTTTTCCATTTGCCTCGTTCTGCCTCTATTCCTTTTGTTTTCTCTTTTCTGTTATGTTTTTTTTCTTACCACTCTCAGCTCGTTAATTTGCATTTTCCATGCCGTTTTATAATCCGCCATTTGGTTTAGCATTCCAATCCACCGCAATTACTTTACAGGAATTTGAATGTCATAGAAATTTTGCCACATGAAAAGGAATTTGAGAGCTTATCAATTGATTCCCTTGCTGCACTTGATTATGATAATCATGAGTTCGAGGAAGATGAAGAAGCTATTGAACAGTTTTCAAATCTCCTGGATTATTCAGAGAAAGGATTTGACTTAGATAATGAGATGGTCGAAGTGATTAACATGGGCACCGAAGAAGACAAAAAGGAGCTGAAAGTAGTGGAAAATCCTGAACGCATAGAAATGGTTGCATTGTTCAAAGAATTCCTGGATGTGTTTGCATGGTCCTATCATGATATGCCAGGATTAGACCCAGAGATTGCTTCACACAAGATCCCTTTGTATCCCGGTCGAGCCAAGAAGCAAAAGTTGAGAAGAATGCGACCTGACATGTCATTAAAGATTAAAGAGGAAGTGACTAAACAGCTGGAGGCTGGATTTTTAGAGGTATCAAGACACACTGATTGGGTGGCCAACATTGTGCCTGCATTTCAAGAAGGATGGAAAAGTTAGAATGTGTGTAGACTATCGGGATTTGAATAAGGCTAGCCCGAAAGATGATTTTCCTCTACCCCATATTGATGTCCTTGTTGATAATACTGCTGGTAATCACCGATTTTCCTTTATGGATGGATACTCTGGGTATAACCAAATTCCCATGGATATTCATGACAAAGGAAAAACTACTTTTATAACACCGTGGGGAACATTTTGCTATACAGTCATGCCGTTTGGATTGAAGAATGCCGGTGCCACCTACCAACGTGCCATGGTCGCATTGTTCCATGACATGATGCATAAGGAGATTGAAGTGTATGTAGATGATATGGTTGCTAAGTCTAAGGAGGGAGAAAGTCATGTGACAGTTCTGCGAAAGTTGTTTGAAAGGCTCAGAAAATACAAGTTGCGGTTGAATCCGAATAAATGCATTTTTGGAGCTTCTACAGGGAAGTTACTCGGGTTCATTGTCAGCAGAGAAGGGATAAAAGTGGATCCTGACAAGGTGAAGGCAATACAAGAGATGTCTGCTCCCCGAACTGAACGAGAAGTGAGAAGTTTTCTTGGAAGGCTCAATTATATTGCTAGATTTATTGCTAATTTGACTAGCACTTGTGAGCCTATATTCAAGCTGCTGCGGAAACATCAACCTGGGGAGTGGAATGAAGAATGCCAAGAAGCTTTTGATAAAATAAAAGCTTATTTGATGAAGCCTCCAATTCTAGCCCCACCTGTACCAGATCGTCCTTTAATATTATACCTCACAGTATTGCCCACGTCACTTGGGGCAATGTTAGGTCAATATGATGAGTCTGGTAAGAAAGAACAGGCAATTTATTATCTGAGCAAGAAGTTTAATGACTGTGAATCCCGTTATCTGGCCATTGAAAAGACTTGTTGTGCGTTAGTATGGGCATCCAAGAGGTTGAGGCAGTACATGTTATATTATACTACCTGGTTAATCTCTCGAATGGATCCATTGAAATACATATTTGATAGTCCTCAGGTTTCATTGAGAATGTCAAAATGGCAAGTGATCTTTGTCTGAATTTGATATCAAATATGTGACTCAGAAATCCATCAAGGGAAGTGCAATTGCTGATCATCTAGCTGAAAATCCTCTTGAGGATATACAGCCTATCATGCCTGAATTCCCCGATGGTGAGGTGTTAACAGTGGAAAAAGATGAGAAAGAAGAGGAGAATGTATGGAAAATGTACTTCGATGGGGCCGCCAATATGAACGGGTGTGGAATAGGAGCTGTAGTAGTGTCACCAGCTGGAAAACAGTACCCAGTTTCCATCAAGTTAGATTTTGAATGCACCAACAACATCGCAGAATATGAAGCCTGTGCGAATGGTTTGCAAGCTGCAATTGACCTAGGGATCAAAGAATTAAAGGTGTTTGGAGATTCTGCGCTCATAATCTATCAAGTTAATGGAGAATGGCGTACGAAGGATCCGAAATTGGTGCCTTATCAGAAATACTTGTCTCAATTAATTGAAGAATTTGATGATGTGTCATTCTCTCACTTAACTCGAGACCATAACCAATTTGCGGATGCATTGGCAACCCTGGCTGCAATGACAAAATTGGAAGTCCATACCAATGTCCAACCCATCCACGTAGAGGTGCAAAGTGAACCGATATACTGTGACAATGTGGAGGTTGAGCCAGATGGACAACCATGGTATTATGACATCAAGCAGTATATTCAAAAAGGAGAATACCCGACTGGAGCAAATGAAGTGCAAAGAAAAACAATTCGACGATTGGCCATGGCCTTTTTCCTAAATGGTGAAGTCCTTTATAAGAGAAATCATGACACCACTCTCCTCAGATGTGTGGATGCTCATGAAGCTCAAATGATCATGACGGAGATCCATGAAGGAATTTGTGGAACCCATGCTAATGGGCACATGATGGCACGCAAAATCCTAAGAAGCGGGTATTACTGGTCCACCATGGAGAATGATTGTATCAATTATGTTCGAAAATGCCAAAAATGCCAAATATATGCAAACCGAGTCAATGCTCCTCCAGTTCCGTTGCACAACATGGTATCTCCTTGGCCTTTCTCAATGTGGGGCATGGATGTCATTGGCCCAATCAATCCCAAAGCCTCAAATGGTCATCGTTTCATCTTGGTGGCGATAGACTATTTCACAAAGTGGGTGGAAGCTACTTCATATGCTAACATCACACAGAAAGTGTTTCTCAGATTCATCAAAAGAGATATCATCTGCAGATATGGGATTCCAGAAAGAATTATCACAGATAATGCTCCTAACCTCAATGGTGCCGAAGTTCAAAAGTTCTTTGAGACTTTCAAGATCAAACATCACAACTCAGCTCCTTATAGACCTCAAATGAACGGTGCGGTTGAAGCTGCAAATAAGAATATCAAGAAAATCATCGCCAAGATGGTGGTGAATTACAAAGACTGGCATGAAATGTTGCCTTATGCTTTGCACGCATATCGTACCAACATACGATCAAGTACAGGGACAACTCCCTTCTCATTGGTGTATGGAATGGAGGCTGTATCTCCTATTGAAGTGGAAATCCCGTCATTAAGGGTTCTGATGGAGGCCGAGTTGGGAGATTCTGAATGGGTGAAGGGTCGATATGAACAGCTGAACATGATAGAAGAGAAAAGGTTGGCAGCTATTTGTCACGGCCAGTTGTACCAAGGTAGAATGGCTAAGGCTTTTAACAAGAAAGTTCGTCCTAGAGATTTTTATCCAGGAGATTTGGTTTTGAAGAAAATTCTCCCTAATCAAGAGGATGCACGGGGCAAGTGGGCTCCAAGTTATGAAGGTCCCTACATTGTCAAGCAAGCATTCTCAGGTGGAGCGTTGATTTTGCAAAATATGGATGGACAGGAATTGCTCAAACCAATCAATACTGATGCAGTCAGAAGGTTTTATGCTTGAAAAGATGTTGAAAAAGCCCGTTAGGTTGAAAACTCGAGAGAGCGACCTAAGCAAAATTTAGGGTAATACGAAAAGAAAAAGAAAAAAAAAAAGCTCGTTAGGTTGAAAACTCGAAAGAGAAACCTAAGCAAAAATTAGAGCAAAAAGATAAGCATCATCTCAAGCAACCTACACTGGGACAATTTTTGAATGTTGAATTTGTCCAACGAATCAAATAGACGAAGACTTAAACTGGGGCAATTTTCTAGAAAAAAAGGGTTTGAAGATATCATCAGAAGTCATGGCTATGGTGTTCAACTTGCTGCAAGAAGTTGATTGATTAAGCCACAAAGAACTCATACTGGGGCAAAATTTCATGTTTTTTACAATCTTGTCTTTCAGCTTCGTGTTGTTACCTTGTTTTTCAAACATCTTGTCATCCAATACACCAAGCAATAAAGATGTCTATTCAGCCAATCTTTTCATTTCCTCTTTAAATGCATATTTATTTACGATGTCTCGAGTAAGCATAAATTTAAGTTTAAAGTTATGCAGCCTAATAATTCTTACAGCAATACATCCATGACTAGCATCACACTAAGAGAATGCAGAAGTTTCGGTCAAACTCGGCAGAAAAGCAATCATCGTCCTAAAAAAGGGAAAAAGGAAAATGAGAAAGAAGTGAGCAAAGGTCCAGAAGTAAAGAAAGTTTATGTCAGAAAGTCCAGCGCATGAATTACGAGTTGGATCGGTTATAGTCTTCCTTAAGGCGTGCTTGATTTGGTTACGGTTAGTTTTTCTGAAATAAATTGAAAATTGATAACTTGTGTATATAACCTAATAAAAAATAAAAAAAAAAGATATTGTGAAAATCTTTGTTTTCCATTATTGCCAATTTACATTTCAAGTCGGCCTCAGATTGCCAATTTACTTTCATGTCGGCCTCAGATTGCCAATTTACTTCTTGTCGGCCTCAGATTGCCAATGTATATTTTATGTCGGCCTCAGATTGCCAATCTATTGCCAATTTACTTTCTTGTCGGCCTCAGATTGCCAATTTACTTTTTAGTCGGCCTCAGATTGCCAATTTACATTTCATGTCGGCCTCAGATTGCCAATCTACTTTCTAGTCGGCCTCAGATCGCCAATTTACTTTCCAGTTAGCCTCAGATTGCCAAATTTACTTTCATGTCGGCCTCAGATTGCCAATTTACTTTCCAGTCGGCATCAGATTGCCAATTTACTTTCCTGTCGGCCTCAGATTGCCAATTTAATTTTCCTGTCGGCCTCAGATTGCCAATTTACTTTTTAGTCGGCCTCATATTGCCAATTTACATTTCATGTCGGCCTCAGATTGCCAATTTACTTTCCAGTCGGCCTCAGATTGCCAATTTACTTTCATGTCGGCCTCAGATTGCCAATTTACTTTCCAGTCGGCCTCAGATTGCCAATTTACTTTCCTGTCGGCCTCAGATTGCCAATTTAATTTTCATGTCGGCCTCAGATTGCCAATTTACTTTTTAGTCGGCCTCAGATTGCCAATTTACATTTCATGTCGGCCTCAGATTGCCAATCTACTTTCTAGTCGGCCTCAGATCGCCAATTTTACTTTCCAGTCGGCCTCAGATTGCCAATTTACTTTCATGTCGGCCTCAGATTGCCAATTTACTTTCCAGTCGGCCTCAGATTGCCAATTCACTTTCATGTCGGCCTCACATTGCCAATTCACTTTCCTGTCAATCTCAGATTGCTATTTTCTTTCGTGTCACCCTCAGATTGCCATTTTACTTTTCCATCATCCTCAGATTTATTCTTACATGTACAGTTTGTCTCAAAGTGTCATTTTCTGATTAGTCTTTTAACATTTCTTGTAAGTTGTGAATTTGGGTCAACTTAGTTAGCCATTGTTCTTTGAGTGATTCATGCATATTTGATTTCTGAACCGTATCATCTTATGTGACTTTATTTGAAAGTTTATGTCATTTTTGCTTCAGATTTAAATTTCATTGCATTGCATGCATCGCTGAACAAAATCGATGTTCATGTCTTTACTCATTCCTTATGAAGATAATATATATATATATATATTTTTTTTCTCATAAGAAATGAGTAAAGAGGGGCAACTGTGAACACCCGATTTTGTCCGGACCAGTAAAAATAAAAATTAAAAAAAATTTGACAAATTTTCAGAATTTTGTCCGTAAAGTAACCTAAATCTAGTTTAGACAACGATTTTAGGATCATTTTAATCAATATAAAAATACATGTTCACTGCATCCTAAATAATGTGGTAATTGCATCAAACAAAAAAAAAAGAAAAGAAAAGAGAGGAAATTAGGCCATGTGCATCATTTTCATTTTAATGTTTAGTCCAAATCATTCATTTCAACCCGTAGTTCTAATTAAATTTGAAAAAATAGTTTCAGCTCAATTCTTTTCCCATAAAAAAAAAAAAAGAGGAGGAGGAAAGAATCCAGTTCATTCCTTTCACAAAAAAAAAAAAAAACAATAAAAGTAATAAAAAATAAAAAATAAAGAGGGACAGAAGTGGCTGTCACGGGCTCTTATAGGGATGATGGAAAGTATAAAAATTAAAAAAGGGAATTTGGCAAACAGAATGATGAGTATTCCTCCTTACTCATTGCAATAAACAAAGTGTCCAAGATTGACCTCTGTAATGATGGCAAACGACGAATTTTCTTTCGGTGATGAATTGGGAGGTATCACATGCAGCTATGAAATAAGATGAGAATGGGGAATGATGGAAAAAAAAGGACGGGCAGCATTCGGAATCGCTGTTGTTGCCAAAGATCCTTATGCTTTAGTTGTTAAATTATTACCCCTTTCTTCTTTGCCTTCCTCGCCAAGAACTAACCGCCAAAGAACATCGCATCATCGCGACTCCGTTCCAGGCCCATTATCGCGAAGAAGCTTGCCGCGAAGCCAAAGAATGCACAAGCATCATGCCTGAAGACTCCGCCACCACACAACTTCCCCTTCCATCGCTGTGACCAGTTTCTTGCAAGCTTGCCGCGTTTGCGCCTGAGAACTTACAAGACCAGCACCTCCACAGTACCAGGATCCGCACAGCTCTGCCTGTTTCTAGCTTCCAGCCTTGATCGTGAACTTACCTCGTAACTGAAGCTTTATGCGAAATCGACCACGTTCGCTGTGCCCATTCGCATTTTCGCAGTGTTCATAGCCATCAGAATACTCTTTCTTCTGCTGCCAGCTGCATCGCCAGGAGCCTCCTTCGCCCAACCTTCAACCCGCGAGTGTTGCTGCCAAACCAGAACCACCTCAATCTCGCCTTTGCCAACAGCACCGCGTGACCAGACCAGGACCAGTTTTGGTGTCACCAGCAGGTTTCAGCTCCCTCTCTCTCTCTCACTCGGACCTCAATCTCTCTCTTTCTCAATCTCTCTCTCTAGATTTTTCTTTCTTTCTTTTGTTCTCTGTGTGTTAGTGCGTGTGTGTGTGGGGGGGGGGAAAAGGAAACTTTACTCTGTGTGTGTGTCATCCGTGTGTGTATTTGTGTGAGGTTTGCAAATAATAATAATAAAAAAACCAAATCCCTGTGTTCCCACATACCCACTTCAAGGAAATATTCATAAACTAAATTTTGTGGTTCGAGAAGCATCTCCAATTGTCTACTGTTTGATGAAAGCTTTTACGTGGGTTTTGCTCTCTCTCTTTTTGTGAGTGCTTGGGGCTTTAAATAAAAATGAAACAAGTCCTCAAATGTCTCCGATCTTCCTTACTTTCCTTATCATCTTTACTTATATTCTTATTATTTTATGTGATGAATTTGTAGAGAATGAGTTATTTATTCTTATTATTTTATGTGTTATTATTTTATGTGATGAATTTGTAGAGGGTGAGTTGTTTATTCTTATTATTTTATGTGTTATTATTTTATGTGATGAATGTTATTATTTTATGTGATGAATTTGTAGAGGGTATTCTTATTATTTTATGTGTTATTATTTTATGTGATGAATGTTATTATTTTATGTGATGAATTTGTAGAGGGTATTCTTATTATTTTATGTGTTATTATTTTATGTGATGAATGTTATTATTTTATGTGATGAATTTGTAGAGGGTGAGTTGTTTATTGTTATTATTTTATGTGTTATTATTTTATGTGATGAATTTGTAGAGGGTGAGTTGTTTATTCTTTGTAGAGGGTGAGTTGTTTATTCTTATTATTTTATGTGTTATTATTTTATGTGATGAATTTGTAGAGGGTTTATTTTTATTATTTTATGTGTTATTATTTTATGTGATGAATTTGTAGAGGATGAGTTATTTGATCTTGGCTTTTGTTCCATTGCTTAGTGGACCACGCTTGGGTTATTGGACTATATCATGTCTGAAAACAAAAGAGGCAAATGATGGGATATTTGGGTCTACATTTTAAAAATAAAATATATAATAATAGGAATATTCGAACTATTGCTGTTCTTTTATTTCTATTTGGCCTTTGGAGATTAACTTAGTTATGACGGTTTGCTAATTATGTGTTTCAAATATTTTAGCTGTGACTGCTTGATATTTAAAAATTCTTTTTAGAAATAAAATCAATCAATACTCAACTAAAGAACTACGTGACTTTGAATTCCTCATCGCATTAGAGGATACGTAGGAGCAGGTGATTCCTGTCAAGTCAAAATTAGATTTTAGGTTATTTTATGTTATTTCATTCTTGATTTGTAAATATTTATTATTATTTTTATTTATTTATAAATATTTGTTGCTTTTTATTGTTATGTATTATTTTAACTTCAGCTAATAATCAAATCATTTTAAATGAGGATGTTGATTTAGCCGTGACGGCTTATTAACTCAGTTAAACATTTGAGCTGTGACAGCTTGATGTTTTAAATTTTCAAACAAAAATTAGATTTTTATAATTTGTATTATTTGTAAATATTTTCTTTAATATCTTTTTTATTTCTTTAAATTGTAAATTAATTAATTATTTGTTAAATATTTTATTCTAAATAAAATATTAATTTAGCCGAGACGGCTTGTTAATTGAATATTTTGGATATTTAAGCTGTGATGACTGATGTTTCAAAATTTTCAAATTAAAAATAGATTTTTATGATGTCATTTTATTCTGTTTTACATGTAAATATTCTTATTCATTATTATTATTATTATTGTAAATATTTGTTTATTTATTCATTTATTTATTATTATTATTATTATTATTTCTTTATTATTTTAATTTAAATTAATCATTGAAATGTATATATATTTATTTCATTATTATTTTGATGTCATTTTATTTTGTTTAGCATGTAAATATTTTTGTTCATTATTATTATTATTGTTGTAAATATTTATTTAGTACTTATTTGTGATATTATTTTATTACGTTTTACATGTAAATAATTTTGTTCATTATCATTATTATTGTAAATATTTGTTTATTTATTCATTTATTTATTTTTTATTATTATTATTATTATTATTATTATTATTATTATCTTCCTCTTTCTTTATTATCTTAATTTAAATTAATCATTGAAATGTATATATTTTATTCCAAATAAAGAGGTTAATTTAGCCGTGACGGCTTGTTAACTCAATATTACGGATACTTGAGTCATGATGTTTGGTACTCCGAAATCTTCTTACTCTAA
Source organism: Dalbergia cultrata (assembly GCA_031216105.1). Lineage (NCBI taxonomy): Eukaryota > Viridiplantae > Streptophyta > Magnoliopsida > Fabales > Fabaceae > Dalbergia > Dalbergia cultrata. Next base: position 72,880,367 of record CM062353.1, on the reverse strand, counting down.
AAAATATTTTCTTTAAAATTTTTCTTGAAATAAAAAATGTGAATAAATATTTTGAAAGGTTATTAATAATTTGCACAATTAATTAAGGTACCGTCTAAAGACGGGTGTATTAGGGGTGCTGTAGGATTAAATTCCTACCCTTCCCTAAGCATAACTTGAGCTCAGAGCTTAGATCTGGTTTCAAAGATCAATTTCTTTAAATTAAATGGGTTTTTCCATAATTTTTCCCAATTAAATAAAAATTTGGTGGCGACTCCATTTTAATCAAAAATCAATTTTTTTCGCCGTCCACGTCGCGATCCCGGTTGCGACAGCACCATTTTATTATGAATTTATGATAGTACAATCTTTATGAGCATGACCCTTGGAAGCTTATACTTAAGGAAAAATTTTGTATATGCACAAGTTTAAGAATAGATTCTTAGATGCACTCATAAAAAGTTAGTGGAACCCATGGATGAGTGGATATGTGTTGAATAAAATTCATAGGATTATTTTTATTATGAATATACTTAAATATGATGTGTTAGACCTAGACCTATACAAGAATATCTCATATTTAAGAATGTGTTGTTATAATTTTCTTAATAATCAACCTAAAAAAATTAATTTAAAATTTCACCCACAATAATACAAGTTATAATTTATACAACATTTAAATACTATTTAATTTTCAAATGAGGAGAATTTTTAAACACACTACTCAGAAGAATTCGGAATCCACACTTGCACAACTAATGTCAGCTAACCAATGGGTTTTTTTTTTTTTTTTTTAATCTTTTTTTCTTGTGGCAACCCTAGCTGAAAGTCTTTCCTCTTCACGTGGGATCGCAATGAATGTGATTAGGTGAAAAGGGTCGCACTTAGACCTCATTGAATAAGAGAAAGATATTGACATTACAATCGCTTTCTGCTTACCAAACCTGTCAATCAATAGTGTAAATTACGAATATTGTGAAATATAAAGTTAATGCAAGGAATGAAGAGTTTAATTGTTTGAGTGAATATATGAGTAAAAAGAAAAGGAGAAAACTGGCAAAACAAGCATAAAGCGAAAGCAAATACAGATGAACCATAGTAGTAATATCTGTAGTTCCTACTACGATGGGAAACTCAGCACAATTAGATTAATCTCCATGTGTGGATCACATGAATAGAATTAAAAAAATATGTTATTACGTACACATATCAGATTACATAGTGTTACATATATATATCCTAAATTTTTTTTATTAGAAGTTGATTTAAATTGACTTTATTTTGATAAATAAATTTCTCATTAAAATACAAAGAAGTAAATTTAAATCGACTTTGTAAAGAATCAATTGCAACAGTTTTTTTAGTTGTCAACGACAGCTTTTCAAACTTTTAACATACACTTATACTACTCGACTTCAATCGAATTTTGATAAACACTACTCTAATAATGTGTCAAAAATCGATTTAGACCGACTTCTGAGTGGTGTAAGAGTGTGTCAAAAGTGCATTTAAATCGATTTCTGACACTGCTGTGACATTGTGTTAGACCTCGATTTAAATCAACTTCTGAGTAATGTAGGTGTGTGTCAAAAGTCTTAAAAAGCTAGTGTTAACTATTGAAAAAACTTTTGAAAATTCATAATTTAAATGGAAATTGATTTGAATTGACTTCTATTAAATTAAAAGTGGGACATTTCTATAACAAATTAAAAACCCGTGCATCTATGTTATCAGGTATTTCTTTATTTTATTTAAGTAAAAAATCCCAAGTTGAAATCACATAAATCAACTTCTAGCAAATATAAGAGCAAACTTTAAGGGCATGCTAAGAAACGTTATAGTTATTACACTATCAACTTTTATATTTTCTTCCATTCTATTTTTCTAATGATAGAAGTTTAAATTGAATGAAGAATACTTTTTTTGTAAGATTTTTTTATTAGGTTTTGAATAAGGCTCAAAACATTACGTGCATGTGCGGAGCAAGAGAAAACAAACAAAAAAGACAACAAAATGTAGAACAAAACACAAATCAACGCAGCTATCAAACGTCAAAATCTCCCTGAAGAGAGCTACACCAAAAGCAAACCAGCTCAAAATGATCTAGTCCAAATACACTTCAAGTTGGGAAAAAAAAAGAAAATATTGTAGCAAAAACACCCATTTTATATTATTAGAAATATATCAGGACAAATTAATCTCCTAGATTTAAAAGTACCAACTCGTAATTAGAAAAAAAGAGAATAAATTGGTCCTGTGTAGGTTCGTACAATTAAAAATTATTATACAAAATTATATAAATGAATCAATTTATCCCTTTTTCAATTATAAGAGACTAATATAGGCCTTTCAAATGCTTATGAACTAATTCATCTCCATTGCTTCTGATGTATCAAAATAAATATTTATTTTTAGTAATAGACAAGTCCTCCCAAAGGAGGATTGACAATTGGCGAAAAATGTGAGCCCCGTTATTTCTTTACTGTATGGATATGCTGAAAATGCTTTTTGAGTTGTCTTTAACTTTTATTTATATATACAAAAAAAAAGGGTAGCAATGCACATTTTTGGAGGTATTCCTTGACCCGAGATCCAGCCCATTTCTTCAGGCCCAAAAGCCCATCATTCAAGGTATTTGTATTCCCATTCCCGCGATTTTTAAAGTCTGCAAGTTTAACCATTACAAGTTCTCTCTCTCTCTCTCTCAAATCTCTATCCCCTAGCACGCTCACTTCTCTGCACAATCTTCAACTCCTTCAAAAACCTTCGCGAACCGAAAGAGCAACGAAATTCATCTCCGAATCCAAGGAAAAAAAAAGGGAAGATAAAAATAGTTTGTATCTGAACGAAGAAGATGAAGATCAACAAGGCCTGCGATCTTAGCTCCATCTCTGTCCTTCCTCCGCACGTCAGGTTTCTCTCTCTCTCTCGTTTCGATCCATGGTTCTGTGTTCGAATCCTTAGAAAACGCAGGAAAAATTTGGAAAGAAATTAACGCGCAATCTAATAACACCTCACTCGCACGAAGGAAAAACTGTAGTTCGTCGTAATCCCTAGTTTTGCGCTTTCTGAATTGTGATTTATTTGTGCCGCTTGGTTTGAAGCGGATCAAGAGGTTTTTCTTTTGAATCGGCTGAGAGAATGCTTATTATAAGCTTTGAGATATATGAAATTTCGGATGTAGAAATTTAACTAGTTTCATGAAATGTTTATGTTCGTTAAATTTCAAGTATGTGTTCATTCGAGGAGTTTTCTGCTTCAGTTATAGCTCCTGTTGTCAATAATAAATTAATCATCGTGCTTTTTGCGTATCATGAATTTTGCTGAAATTCAGCTTGGATCCTGTCGATTTGTAGGATCTAGAGACGAATTAAAATCACTTGTCACACAAGCTACTATGAACTTTACTTCTAGAATTCAGATAGTTACTCTCAGCGTCGTGTGCAATACTTGCTCGTCAATTCCGTACCTTGATTCAGTGTTTTTAGTGCTGAAAGGAAACAAGATTTCGTATCCTCTGAGTCTGAATGAATAATTATAACCTGTAAGGTTCCATGAAGAAATAGTACTGTGCTGATTTTTTTTTTTAAACTTTTTTTTTTTTTTTGTTTTTGGGAAAACAATCTTTAGGAGGCCTAATACTGTACCGAGTGGGTTGCAATCATCACAGCCTCCGTCACAACCATCCCAGCAATCATTTTCTCATGGGCTTTCATCTCACCATGCAATGTTTTCTCAGATCTCTCAAAACTCTCTTGATGAGGCTGTGACTAATGACCAGGTTTAATCTTCTCTACCACATCATGCAGATATTTCTTTTTTCCATGTAAGATACATCGGTTTTCGAATCATAAAACTTTAATTGTGTTGAAAATATCTCAATAAGCTTGAGTAAGCATAAAACTGATTGTATTGCACATTTGTACTCGTGAATTGTCTGTGACTTTGGAAAAAAACCTTCTGCCGAACTTGAGGAAAGTAGCATAAATTGTGAGGAAGAAAGTATTCGTGTTGTTGTCTCCCTGTGTACTTCTTAAGCAGCATTATGTTTTATGCACGTTCATTTTGTAACTCTTGGACAAATATACTGAAGATTCCAACTTCTTAAGCAGCATTATGCTGCAGATTTGCAAATTTGCCAAAAGCTGTATTTGTCTGCACTGCTTAAGTTTCATAATACAATGAATATATTATATATCTTAGGCTACTTTTTTCTATGAACACTCACTTATTTCTAGTTTACAAACATTTCACTATAGATCCTCATTCCCTGCATAGCTATTTGTTGTGCTTACTTATCTTCCTTGCACAACCTGCGGGAAATATATAATCTTTTTGAAATCTTCTATTACAAATGGGTAAGAAATTCATGGTGCAGTACCTTGTAGGACTTAAACCTACAAAGTTGAGAAGGGAAAAATTCTTCTACCCTGCTTTTGTTTTCTGGCTTTTTGAACTGCACTATAGGTTTACAACCGGTTAAATTTTTCCTTGTTATTAGAGACCTTACTGCAAGATCCTCCACAAGTTATGAAACATTTTAAGTTAAACAAGAATATCATCATTTGTTTGAGTAATTTATTCCCTTTAATTAGTTTATTAAACAAAAAATCATGCAATGATTGTATTATTTTAATCCTTCCAGAGAGTGTGCTCTCAAGAACATGAGAACACTGTCAGAAAGAGTTCTTGCTTGCCTCGACTTACATACTCACATGAAGAGAGTCTACCACCTAATTGGAGATCTTCATCGAAGCTCATGCGCAGATGGAATTCTACAGATCATAAAAGTAAGGGTACTTTCATGGAAGTATGAATTATGCTTCTACAGCTTAATTCTTTAGCATCTGCACTAGAAATGTAACAGTGATATGGCTCTCATGAAGCTATACAAAAGTAGGAAATCGTTAGTGTCTTTTTACAAGCATATGTGACTTACAAAGAAGATGAATCTATTATTTGCTCTTGCAGGTCAGTTAAGTGAAGGACTTGATCACCGAATTGGGATAATGGAAACTTCATTGAACAGGTTTTCCATGATCTTGGATTCTATTCAAAGTGATGTAATGCAAGTAAACAAAGGAACAAAGGATACTAATTTAGAGAGTACGTGACTTATATGTTGAAAATTTTGCAAAAACGATTTATGGAAGTTGTATTTACTTTAAATCATATATGTGGAAAACAGTGTTTTTTTTCTTTTCTTGAAAATGAAATGCTACTTGTGCTATTAATCGTTAGTTGGCTTCTAATGTCGTAGTTATAATCACTGTTTTCAAAACAGTCTGCTAAAATGCTGTATGGCTGTCATCTCTGTTGAACTTAGAAGTCCAATACGTAATTCGATTTACATTTCATTAAATATTGGATTGTAGTTTGCTCAATCTCGACTTTGTTTGGTTCACCCACCGTGTTAAATCCAATTTCTAATTCTTTTAATCTAAGTATTCTGTGGCCTCATTCGTCTGTTACATTTTCAAATTTGATCACCTAGTATTCAATTTTAACTCCTCACTTTCAACTCAGTGGAATCCATTCGGCAGAAGTTGATAGTTCACGATAACTCGCTGCAGCTAATGGTAAAACCTAATTTCTCGCGACTTGCATGATTTCTTTATGCCTCGGTGGATGTCAAATTTCAGTTAACTATGAGTCAGTGATTTTAAACCAGATAAAAAGACAAGAAGAAATTAAAGCAAGCATTGATGGAAACTTGAAGTCGTTATCTGAACAAATATCCAAGTTTACAAGCCAAGAGAAGTTACGGGAAGTATCTTTGGTAGCTTCAACCTTGCCACAGCTAATAGAAGCCTCTCTGAAAAGTCTACAGCATGAACTCCGTAGCAACTTCACTAAGGAAATGCAGGCACGTAAGATGTGGCAATGAATAATGATTTAAAGAAAACATGCAATAACTGAAACTTTTTGATAAGGGCTAGTCAAAATAGCTCAAAACCCTTCTTCACCTTTTTGTACTCGCAGGAAATCTCTTGCAGATTAAAAGCAATCAATCAAAACTATCTAGCACAGTTTACCCTATCTACAAAGGAGCTTTATATCAATGACACAATGAATCATTAACAGAGTGGATTTGGATTCACTCCTTTTTCCTCAGGAACCTGACGTTGTCAAGTTCTAAGGGAAAAAGTCACAGATATTTTAATCCACCATTACCGGTGCAGAACTACACCACTCCTATAGTGCAGTAGTTTGAGTCATTTTTCTTATAAAATAGACTACGCCATCATGATTCTAAGCAAAAGGAGTGGATCCAAATCCCAACAGATTAACTTGTTCCTCAATTTTAAAGTATGGTGAAACAAACCGTTTCAAATAAAGCTTGCTATATTATATTGTTTGCCCTTTGCAGAGTATAAGCAACCAGGTTACCAAACTGAAATGGCCTCAACCTCCTGTTAAGTAGGTGTCCCTTAACTTTAGTTAATTCTAATGGTCTTTCTCTCTATTTTGGTTGTGTATGGATGTTTAAGTACTAATAGTCTTTCTGCTCAATTAGGAAAATTACATCCATTTTGCTACATTATTTGTTGGTCAATTTCGCCAAGCACCATTCATGAAAATGTTTTGAAGCTTTGCTTGCAGGAATATATCATATGGTTTTCACTTATAAATGCGCAAGTTTGCTTCTTTTTTTTTTTTTTTTTTGGGGGAGGGGAGGGTTTGTGGTGGGGGATTTGAATTTTTTATGACACGTATTCGATCAGAAAGGTTGAATGACTTAGGTGTGAAAATTACATCATCTGATCATCACTCTTAGCCAGAAAAAAAAAAGAAGAGAAGTATTTGCAGATTTTCTTACTATATCGCCTCTACAATAAGCTTTACCATCTTTCCATCATTCAGGTAAAAAGAATTAAATACATTAGCTGAAGAAACAAGAGTTATGTTATTTGTATTTGGGATATCATACCGACTCACACTTCATTCATCATTAGATAAGGTATAAACCTATTCAAATAGGATTCACACATCATCCAATAGTGGAGAGGGTGTGAGTCGGCATAATATTTCACACTCGATTAATACAAATAACATTTTCAAGAAATAAATAACAATGACCTTCATAAGTGATAGTTCATTTGTCAAGAATATATGTACTCCCTCCGTTCCATATTAATAGTCGTTCTTAACAAAGTATGTGATTTAAGTATATTGAAAAGTTCATGTATCTTACTTCATTTGGAGGTTGTTCACCATTTTGTTTTTGGATAATGCTGCTTTTTCTTTTCTTTCCCCACTAACAAGTGACAACAGTTATTCAAATTCTTACGATCTGAACCATTTAATTTTATTGATTATTTTTCTAATTTTACCTATTGGGTGATAAATATCCATGTCTATCGAAGGGGAAAGATGGAGTCTATACTATTTTGCTTCGAGCCGCTCATTATAAATTATATTGATACTACTTTTACTTAAGACGGTTATTTTGGCACTTGTAAGGCTTGTTATTTGTTATGACCAAGGTGACAGGTATTTTTATTGACTACAGTGAAGCGAAGATTAATGTACAAGGTACTGGAGCTTCAAAGGAAGAAATGGGGGGCTGGAAGCAAGTGAAAAAAGCGAGAGTCACTTTTTCAGATAAATTATCTGAGGAGCAGAAGCAAAAACAGCCATACGCTGAAAAGGTGCTTTCAAAATTTTTGTTTCATGCCATTCATGATCAGAGACAGTTGCTTGCTTTCTCTCTTAAATCAATCGTTGTGTTCTGCTTCTTATAGGTGGTCATTTTATATGAAGACAGTTTATGTATAACATGTACTTCATAGTGACATTTGTCACTTTTCATTTTCATTTTCATGCAGAAGATTTCTGCAATTCTGCTTATTAATTTGGTGGAGTAAATTTTAAGTAGTTTTTGTAAACTATAAAAATTGGAAAACTACTTAAAACTGGAATTGGTTTGATTAATAAATCATATCTTTGAAATAAATTAAAAAAATAGATGTTATTTTTTTATGTTTTAAAAATAAGAAATGATTCTTTTATTCTTAAAATTCTATTAAATTTGATCCCATTTAATTAGAATTGATTTGATTTTAAGTTTAAATTCAAATCACCACCTTGAGTACATGCTTTATATCAATTTCCAAATATTGTCTCCGAATGGCAGTATGTAAGGGAAGGAAGAGACTGTACAATTATCATTGATTCTGATGAGGACACTGCTGGAAGTTGTTCGTGCTTTGTTGAACAAAACGCAGGAGGTTGGTAAAACTAGAACTGGACCCCCTCTTGCTCTTTATTACTGGCTTTGTTTAGCTCATTTTTCACAGAAGTAAACATCACATCGTCCCGCATCGTCTTCTTTTGTTTAATCCTAGTTTCAGACTAGTTTTACATTGGAATTCCACAGTCATGTAGTAGTAGTAGTCAGATAGTCACGTAGTAGTAGTAGTCAGCAATTCCTGTATGAAAGAATGAAATTAGGTTCTAGACTCATTTGTGCAAAAAGACAATGCTTAAAGTTTTCCGCTGCTTGAAAGTTATAGCAACAATTCAGTATCATATAAATATGCTTCAAACCTTTTCTGCCTAGTTATGGAAATCTTTGCGTAGAGTTATCATTTGATTTTTTTTTTTTTTTATGGGATCGTTTGATGAATGATCCTTTTTACTTCTATAAATACAGGCTATATATTTTATGGTAACGATTGATTAAAGCACGATATGACTTTGTTTGCTGTCTTAAAATTATTCCTGGTAAATATGTAACGCTAGAACAAAGTTTAATTTTTCATACTTGCCTTTATAAATTTTCACGGGGAAGACCTATACGGAAAGTTTACCAAGGAAGAAGACGAAGAAGCTCAGCGGATTATCCAAAGAGCAAGGAAGCGCAAGAGAAAGCATTGTAAAGCTATAGTTATTCATTAAAGGTACGTCTTCCTGGCTCTTGTTTTCCGTCTCATACCAGTTTGTTTCTTTTTTGATGGACCATGTGCGTAGACTTATGTCCAACATGGTGTGACACTCAGACTAAATAGTAGTGCTTTGTGCATAGTACTGATTAAGGTTTAACGGTTTCAATATTTATTTATACATGAAAAAAGGGGAAGAAAACAGAAACACTGTGCCTATCAATTTTTTTATTATTATCCAATTAAATTATTCTATTTATATGATCTTTTAAATTATAAAAACGAAAGTCAACTATATCCATTGAGGTATTATCTTTGTCTGGGAAACCCTTTATATACGTGAAAGTATGAACCCACTCTTATTATTATGTAAGCTATATATAAATGTATATTTTTACATTTCACAGTTTTATGTTACTTTTAAAATGCTGAAAAATCCCTCAAATTTTACCCTCTAATTCCCAAACTCCAGCTACTCTCTAGTACACAAGCTTTAGGTGACATCTGCCATATTGAATAAGAAGAATCTAGATTACATTTTTTTTGGGTCCCCCGGGGGAACGGGTTCACAGTCCATAGCCAAGCTCTTCTGGCTCGAACCCAGGTGCACAGGTTTACTGGCGGACAGCATTGGTGAAGAATTTTTTTTTTGGTCGGGGCATTGGTGAAGATTTGGATGTGGCAGAAGGACTCACTAATGAGCGGTGACACCCGGTCCTTTTGTAAGCCCAATTTTCTTCGGCAAATGGGCGATTTAAGCCCACAGGCTTCCCAGACACCCGCATTCCATGATTTCAGCTAAAGAGTCAGAGCGAAAAAGAAAAATAAAAAGAGCCAGAGATAAACACAAGAAATTATCCCGCACGACCTTTGAAAAGCCTTTCTCTTAAAAAAAAAAGGGGGGGAATTATGCCGTTATATTTCCTTTTCGTGTTAATTACTCTTATAAAATTTACGGCAGTATACGTACACATCTTAAAAGGTCTTGAGAACAATTCATTGGCAAAATAAGAAAAGTTGAGGGAGTAATTTATAATTTACTCGAGTTATTAGTGTCTAGTGATATTAATAACCACAGTTCCGTATAACCTTGCACTCCACCTTTAGTACATCAATCGAGATTGCCCTAATTGTTTTCTCGTTTCCTTACAGAACTTACATGTGAATGTGAAGCATCAGCATGAGCTTCACCTAAGCCTGCTCTAGTGCTCTTTATTTTTTTTTATGAGTCTCTAGTGCTCTTTATAATGCCGGGTAATTTTCACTCCTTGGCTGGCAAAAATAATGTTGCGGTTGAGCACTCTTATCAAAGTAGGGCACTGGCTACTACCCCGGGGTCTCCATGTGGGGTGGGACTTCAATTGTGGGTGCCACAAGAGAGGGACCAAGAAGTTAAAAGCTGGATACGGGTAATGAAAACACCATCTGTTATGTTTGTACTCTAACCGTATTATCCTGTGGCTTATGATTTATGAAGCACTGTTAAAATCCCTGGGTACATCATTTATTACATTCTTGTATGTGTAAGTATTTTCACAATATGCCAATTTTAAATCGGGAAAAATATGAAGCTAGGTGAATATGCCAAGGGCTCCAGGGATTAAATAAAGTTGTTAACATTAGGTAGGAGGTGTCGGCATTGAAATACGAAAAAGACCACATATGCAAGCTAAACCAATATATTCCGTGTTAAGGTATAATCATTATTATCTTGGACACTATATAATTAATAATTCAGGAAGAGAATCAGATTAAAAAATAATTCAGGAAAGAGAAAATAAATTATTATAGAGAAGTGAGTGAGTTTGCTGCACTAGGCGCCATATATAAGAAAAACTTTAATCCCCTTTTTTAAATTCTTAATAAAAAGTAAGCATCATCCTAATGTTTTTAGCAGAATTTTCAACGGTCTCCTGTGATTTCCAACTCCAATTGGATAATAAACCAATGAAGAATCTCCACGTTTCCTACTTTTCTACATCCTAATGAATGATTAGTTGCTAGAATGTTGTTTAGTGCACAATGCTTTTTGTTAATACACTATCCCCTGCGGCTTATGGCAACTATTTTTGTCTTACAATGAAAGTCGATGACATTGTGCATACCTAATTTTTCAAATGATAAGATGTGAGTATATATTAATCGTTTTCAGCGAGGTAGGATTATACTGTGTATTAAAATGAAAGAAGCGATTTATGATAAAATATAATATTCTAGGGGATTTTTTTAATATTTTATAAAATTTATATGTATCAGTATTTTTTAGATAATTTATGATTGAAAATTTGTCACATGTTTCACTAACTAAATTTATTAATATTTTAAATATTTATGATTAAATAACAACCGTTTGATGTATCAATATCTTTAGGATACTATAACAAAAACTAATACTTTATTTAAAATAAATAAAATAGAATGTTGACAAAAAAAAAATCAATTTCTTATTATCTCTGAGTTTTGCTATATTTGTTTTTCATATATCCCAGATTATATTTTATGTTATATTTGATTAATTCAAAATCTTGTTGCTTTGAATATTGTTTACCAACCACTATTTGTGTTCAGGAAACAATAGCTAATTGATGGTGTGCTTGGTCCTGTGTTAGTAAAATTGATTTTAGGTAGAATGAATTTTATTAGAATTGATTTAGTTAGAACTTTCAATTATTTTTTATATAAGGATAAAAAAATTTATACATAAATCGTGTAAAATTTCATATAAAATTTATTCATAAAAAATTTGAATCCACTTTTATCTTACATTAAACATATTCCAAAAATGAAGGAGTCTAGAATGATTTGTTAAAAGTGAGGTTCAAGAGTAATTTGTTTTCCTTGCGACCATATATAATTGTGTAAATGACCCCATTTGAACACACTTTTTTTCTTAATTAAGATATTAACTGCATGTAAACTTAGGGATTCAGAAAGTAGGTCATTCAGTAATTAATGAGAGTATGATTCCAATCCATTTTCGCCTTTCACTAAGATGTCACTGCTCTCTCGCTGTATAAAGTGTAATGAATTCGCTCCCTCGCAGTGTATGTAACTTTGTGTTTACTCTTTTTTTTTTTTTTTTTATTTGCCCCCTAAATAGCATGTGGATTGAGAAACCTTTTTATGGGATATCTCAGGTACAAAAGCGCACGCATCCAATGCTTAAAGGGCAGTGTAACCCCTATTACTAATTAAAAAACTAAGTAGGGTCGCATTGGTTGGATTAGGAGGAACATAATAGAAGGTTTTCGGGTAAACTAAGGACAATTTCTTGTATACATCCAAGACTTGATATGCTTAGATATATGATGCTCAACATCTCTAAACCCTTCTATAAATATGACATTAAGTAGGAGTACTTTATAAGACTTAATATTCTTTATAAAGGTTATGGATGTAGGGGTGATATGCTTAGATATTTATATGTTAAGATGGCCTATCTTCAAATTAGATTACCTGAAGCTTTAAAACCACTTTTATAAAGGCAGAACTAAGATGTAGCTTGAACTAAAATTTTAATAAATAAAATAAAATAGAATGTATATTACACAAAATAATTTATGATGACATATAACTTCTAATTCATAAATAAATAGTTAAAGCAACATTATATTTTTCATGAAATAAAATAAAGCAATGATTTCGATAAAAAAAAAAAAGGTGAATGAGTTGCACACAAATTGTAGTCCTATATGACAAATTAAAGGATAATAACTACCAAAAAATACTAACAACTACCAGAAGAACAGGATAATAAGAATTTCAAACTTGCAAAATGTTAGGATGAACTCAACTTCAAAATATTATAGCCTGTTTGGTTTGAGTTCCCAAATTTCAATTTTCATTTTCAGTTTTTCAGAATTTTTAATTCTTTCTTCATAAATTCTGGAAAACTAAAAACTCCAACTAAAGAGGCTTGTCCTATTATTTTCACATCTATCTCTCACACACACGTACTCACAACACAAGATTGACCTCCAAGCTCGATTAATACTACAAATATGGGTATCAGATTTTTTTTTTACCTTTTTTCCTCAAAGTACAATTGTATACCATTGCATACCATTGCATACCATTGCTGACAAGTCACATAAGAGCATGTTAACTACCAGCTTATATAATATCCTTCGTACCAACACAACACGAACCAAACATATACATAGATTGATTATTTTGCAAGATATGACCTCGTTATCTTACTAATAGATAATTTCAATTTGACTGAATCAACCGTTTCCCAGTCTGCACCCTCACCCACCGCCACCAACAAGTAAATGACTAGATTAAGTGGCACCAGAAACGTATATGCAAACACTAAGTAATGATTATTGAGTTTGCTAATCCCACGAATTACCATGCATACAGGGTCATTTTCTGAGGCAGTCACAACTTTCTACCAGAATTCTTGCTTCATATTCAAGAGTTTAGGCGTTAAATGTAAAATATTGGCTCCTTGTCTATTTTTGGTTTTGCATGTAAGGTTGAAAAGCTGGTGTGAATGATTGAATTAGGAGTGAGTGCCTGTTTTCAGTTCTTTGTGGTCCTCAATATGTCGTATATGCATCCACCCCCACCGGCCCCACTTGCCTTTAATTAAATTGTTTGCCTTTGTGGGCAAGCCACCAGAGAAGTGAAAACACTGTTGCTCAAATCTGCTCAAACCTCTCTCTACCTCACACAGTAATTAACTGTGTTAGGGAGGAAAAAATAAAAAAGAAAAAGGACTAAAGTCTAAATATTGATTATACATAGGGTATCACATCCCTTTCTCTCAGTCATTGTTTCATAATATATAAGTTGCACCCAATGCATGTGTACTCAATGAAAATTAGATATAGAATTAGATTCCATTTCTGTGGCCCCAAAGTGGTGACCCCGGAGACCTTTTGTGATCACTGAAAACAAAAACAGTATCGATGACTCCAATAGATTCCAGAACTCTGATACAACTGCTACATGTAAGAACAAAATCTATATGACACGTAATTGATTGCTTCGTATTATAATTGTTCAATCCAATTTTTATTTATGACTAACGTCCGCGACGGTATCGCATTAAAGTACAACTACGAAGGGACCATAATCGCACCCCTAGCTTCTTTTGTTAAAATCTATTGTTATCATTGTCAATATGTAAACCATGCCTAACAGAGACATTAATTGAAGTGCCAATACGTGCAATTGTGACATGGTGAGGAAGACATACCTTTGGTCACATAAGCATTGGATTAGACAAAAAACCAACGCCGGAGTTTCGGTAGGAAAAGGGGGTGTGGACCCAACTTAGCTATTTCTAGGCCCAACTGCTCCTCACATGCTGCATTGACAAAGCATTGGTATCCAACATTCACCTGCATGCCTCACACCAATGTATAAACCTGTCACACTTTATGTTCAGATATGCTTCACTAACAGAAGCAGTATTGTTTATGTGTAGATCGAATGTAGAAGGCTGATACAAGTTTGACTGTTTGGATTTGGATATACCATGGTAAACCTCAAAGTTTCATCTAAATGTGATTATTACATAAATTTTTTTTTATGTTTGGCCGTTGCTTACAATTGAAGATACTTTTTTACCCGAATCCCTATTTAATAAGTGTTAAAAAAAGCTTTTACGTTGAATTGAAAGTTTAAATTTTTGAATATTTACTTGATCCAGGAATTAAGTCAAATTGGAAGATTTGGTGTCATTTGAATTATGTATGTTACTCTGGAGAAGAAAACATGATTTGCAAGGCAAAAAATTTACTCTATGCGTGTGAATGATATAGGGTGAAAATAAAGAGAAAATTTTTATAAATGAGTTCCATATACAATCTTGCACGTAGATTTTATTTATGAAATTTTTGCCTTAACTTTATCTTCATACCAAACATGCCCTTTGTGATCGTATATCTGTAGTAAGTGTTGGAGTAGACCTAGTGGCGTAAGCCTTAATTATAATAATTAAGGAGGGACGCAATAAATAATAAGAAATTTTTGAAAATATTTTTCTCTCTGTCAAATAGAAAAGTTGATTCAGTAATTTATAGTTTGAGTTAAGGTTAATTCAGTAATTGACGCTAGCTGCTGGTGGGAAAAGTCCAGCGTTTTTGCCTGTATATGCATGCTAGAGACAAGCATGCGCTATGAACATCAGGTATACGGCCAAAAACACGGCAGAGATATTACGCCTGTGGGTGAAAATAAGCTTGGGTTGGATAGATTTTGACTTATATAGGTTTGGTCGGTATTTTTAATATGTAATTTGAGTCTGAGCTTATCACTAGATTTTCTTTTATTGCCTTAGTTTGGCATTTTAAAAAGTGGTTTGGCATTTTAGAAACCTTAACCTGGTTCAAAAATTAGAGACCTATTTTATTATAATTTTAATAAAAAAATCAAAACATTTAATTTTAAACAAATTGAATAACTTCTAAATATGTCAAAATAATATTTTTAAAATTAGCTAATAGGCTTCTTGTTAAAAAATATATTTTTATATACATAAATATTTCAATTATTATTAAATTTTCTTAAATAATAATGGAAATATGAACAGGTTAAGCCTATTAAGTTCAATAAGCTATTTTAGTTGCTTGTAACCTAACTTACTTAGCTAAAAATAATTTTTAAAAATTCTAAATTTAACTTATTTATTAAATAAGTTAGGCCAAATTAGATTGAACATAGGCTAGGCCAAGCTAAATTGAAGATAGGTTAGGTCGAAGGACCTAACAAGGTTTATGATTTACTTTCACCCTAGCTCTTTATGCCTATGATTTTTCTTTTATTTTATTTTTCTTCTTCATTTTTTTCCTCCTCAATTTTGTGTTCGACGATTCAATATTATGAAAGTAGCAATCGAATTCAACTCCAGTAAATAAAGTAACTTCAACAGTTCAACATTAAGTTGAGTGAACTGCTCTTTTGTTCTCATTTATTTTTTGATAGGACTCTTTCATTCTCTTTTTTTTTCGCATTACTTATCATATATATATTTTTTTATCATAAAAGGTACATAAAATTATTGTGGTTGTTATACTATAATTAACTCTGAAGTAATGCCACATCCAAAAAGTTTGTTAATGTCGTGTTCTCAAAGGCTAATTAATTATGTCTTTATTTAGTGCTATATATTTTTAAATTAAAGAAAAGAAAAAGTAATAAGTGTTTACGATGAATTAAAATTTTGGATATCTAAATTCAATATTAATACATTACTTTTCTCTCAATATGAATAAAGATAGATATATCGTTCACCTACAACACATTCATGAATTGAAAATTTAATTAACAAATTAGTTATTAATATTCTCAGAATTATTTAAATTTTTCATGATAGGAAAGGTACTTGTATTATAAGTTCAAACTACATAGATGTACTTTGCTCTATTGAATTTTATTTTTAATGCTTTTGTCATAATGCAATGCAAGATTCGGATGTCAAAATTTCAACATTATTACCCAACGTGGAGACCAAAGTTATGGGTGAAAAACATTATGCTGCAAGGACAAATGTTATTTGTATCCTTATTTATGGACATGATACTGATATAGTCACATTTATTATTGAATGGGAGTATAGATCTTATTTAGTTTGAGACTTACATCTCATTCAATAATAAATTACAACATATAAAATGTGTGTACAAATTACATTACTTTGTTTTAAATTGCTGTCAATTAAATTAAACCTCAATTACATCTTTTTTCAGTTTTTGGTTGGTTTTTATTTTGATATCCTAAGGGTATTGGTACCCTTTTGATTCTAAGGGTTGTGATTTAATCATGGATTTTTAAAATATTAATAAATTTAATTAGTAGAACAAGCAATAAATTTTCAGCCATAAATTATCTAAAAGGTACTAGTATCTATGAATTTTATAAGGTATTGAAGAAATCTTATTTTTGTTTTCTCTTGTTTTCGCCTGTATAAAAGGCATTTTTGTTAAGAAAAAAAATATTATTTATACTTATTGTTTATAAGATATTATTCGGCCCACACTCTATCCATTATTGGATAGGTGTTGACTCTACCCATCCAATAGTAGATAGATTATGAGTCGATATAGTGTCTTATGCACAATATATACAAATAATACAACTCTTTTGTTAATGAATGCCTTGATGACACTCTTTAAAATTTTTCTTCTGTTTCAAAATAAATGTCTTTAATTTAATTTAGTAAATTCTTAACTTAATAGATGTGGAGACAGCCATATGTAAAGATTTTCAATAGAAAAAAAAATTAAGTTTCTAATATATTAAGTAGTTTAATTTTTATACACCAATCGTACAAAGCTTTTTTGTATAGTTATGCAACTATGTATTGTTACATCACATTGGAAAAAAGTATTTACATCTCACACTCACTACTTAAAAAATTATATAAATAAAATGATTTATTTGAATATAAATATAATGTGTAATTACACTGTTGAAAACTAAACTCTACAATAAATTAATTAAATATTTCAAAATGTTTCCATTTTTTGTATTCTTTCTAACCATAACAATTATACATCTATGGGTATGCTTGAATGAAGGGTAAAACTAAGATAAAGTATATCATGGGTAAATATCATGCATAAAATTATATATAAAACTCATCCATTAAGATTTTTATCATATATTTTTACCTCCAACCAAATATTCATAAAAGTAAAATTTACTAATATTATCCAAATAATATTTATTCTCTCATAATTACTTTTAATACCAAAATTTTGAAACATAAATAACATTACTTTTAATTTATTTATTTTTGTCAAAATCAATTTTACAAAATTAAATTAAATCGGTACAAACCTCATTTTGGAAAGTGGAATACACGTCAATCCTATTCACTTTCTCGCTCCTTTTTGTGACTGAGTTTTTTTAGAAAGAGAAAGTCAGCAAAAGAGAAGAGCTGTTCGTAGCGTATGGATGTAAAATTTCTATGCGCATTTCGGTAGACGACTTCAATGACAAAAGCAGCATCAGCATACAAGAGTAGATGGTGGCACCCCAAAGATAGACTTTTTTTTAATAATTTTATAAAAAAGTTATCATTCATAATTTGAAATATTAAATATTGAATTATTAGAGTAAAAAATTTTATATAATTTTTTTTTGTGTACTATATAATTATTTAGTTGCATATTGATGTATAAAAAAATATTAAAATTTATCATTATCTCAAAACTCACAAATAAGAATATATAATTAGATTATAACGTATAATATTTGTATTGATATTATATTAAATTTACTTTTAATTATTATATTAGAAAACTAATTTTAATATCTTATTTATCAATGTATTTCATATTAGGTACTAATTATACATCGATATCACATATATATATTTTGGGCAGTTGTTATAAAAGGTCAAATTTTTTTTAATATGATATTATATAATTAAATGATTATTTAAATATTTTAAACTAAAAATATATCAAAATTAAATTTTATTCAAAATATAATAAAGTGAAAAATAGCAACTCATAAAATTGATATCATACAAAATAAAGCCAATAAAAATGGGCTAATAGTGAAGGGCATAGGCTGTTTACGTGATATCATGAGTTCAAATCTCATTACTATAAATATTAAAACAAAAATATACAAAATATTAATTTTTATCTTATTTTTGCATCTAAAGCACCAATATCTAAGTTTATTGGACTTAATATGATTTAGCTCAATTCAGATTGAGCCTATTATGACAATCAATAAAATTGTCTCAAAGCAGTATTTTTTTTTTAATGGATTTTACTAAATAGTACCCTAAAGGCATTTGTTAAGAAATCTAAAATTGGAAACTCATTATAGAAAAAATAAATTTGTCAACATTTGAAGGCATTGAATACATTGATTGCATCAAAAGATAAGTGTTAAACCATTTAAACTAATCGAATCACATCTCTTATCTTTAATAATGCATTACTTTCTCTTAAAATTTATAAGAATTTCTCTGGAAAAGAAAATGCATATTTTCCACACCACGATAACAAAATACAAAAGCTCCATGATGTGCATCCATCGACCCAACAGTCACGTATTCCTCTTTCCTCCTCAATATCATCATCATCATCATCACCTGCCACCCAACAACATTGTAAAAGCTCTCTCCCCTTTCACTTTCTCACAATCCTAACCTTGTCTCTCTCCAACACCATTTTCCTCTCTCTCTCTCTCTCTCTTCTACTTTTTCTCAGTCTTTAATGGCTGCCCGTATCAAAATTCCGCGATAAAAACAATCGTGGGTCGGTGCAAGATACCATTTTTCTCTTCTCTTTTTTTGGCTGTCAAAAAGATACCTTGCTTACCCAATAACAAAAAGTTTTGATTTTTTATTTTTGTTCTTTCTTTTTTGTAAGACTCTGCTCCAATTTTCACCACCCCAAAACATTGTTCTGTGAGGATTTTAGTGTTTCACAAGTCATTATTTTTTCACTAGTAGTGTTGTGGGTTATGGTGGATGAGAATTTCTTGGGGAACTCTTCCTTGATGATGATACATTGGTGCTACAATTGAAGAAGATAGGTCATGAGCCATTTATAGCATCCATCAGTTCAGTAGTGCAAAAATCATGTTTTGGTTGAATTGGTTATTTTGGATTTGACACTCTTGGGGCCACGCTTTTGTGTGTCGGAAGCTTTTTTTTTTTGGATGTAATTATCAAACTTTTTCATCAAGTTTGATCATCCAACTTTATTTTCTTATTGTAAGAAAGTGTAATCCTGAGCTGGTGAATCTGAGGCTGGTTATGCTAATTGGACTTTGATGGGAAAAAGCAGACAACTGGGATTTTCAGCTTTATTTGTGGGACTTTAGCTAGTTATGGCCTGTCCATGAAGAAAGAAGGCATTGATACTTTCCCCACCAATTCACTCATTTGGGAAACTTAAAATTCCTAGATGCGCCATAAGTGGACTTGTCAAGCTGCATCTTTGCCTCATACGTTTTCAGTTTGTTGGGTTAAAAAAGCAGTGAATAAGAGGTATTTAGTCCAACCAATTTCGTTTTCTTATTAACTTTCAGTTATCCTTACACGTGATAAAATTGGTAAACACTTAATTGAGCTGCATCTTCTTCCATTTTTGTGCCTGGTTTTAAATCCTGTCATCGAGTAGATAGGTTCTATGCATGAGTTGTTTTACAAACTTGTTAGCATAAGGAGACTAGTTTGGTCTGCGTATATATTTAGTGCATCATTTCCCTCCTTTGATTTGGATGTTGCACATGATATATGCTTTTGGGGGATTGTAGGGAGTGATAATGTGTGTGTTTATGGTTTCTAACTGCATCGATTCACTTCATGATTTTATCCATCAATCAGGTTGTGCTAGGTCATACCTGCAAGGAGTTTTGTAGGAACATAGGCAAAAAAAAGCCAAGCTTAGCTTAGCATCCTAAGGAAAGGGAGAAGTAGAAAGAAGAAGGTCAATTGTGCCGATCATTATGGCAACGAAGAGGCCCCAAAGGTTCCCTGTGCAGTATGAGAGAGATCAATCAGGTTGTATGTGGGGTTTTATTAGTATGTTTGATTTTCGCCATGGTCGCTCCACTCGTAAGATGATTGCAGATGTTAAGCGCAGCAGCAACCATGCCGGTGGTAAGAACTATGTGAACATCCAATTTTGTACTTTCCAAAATTGACAACTTTGCTCATGTGATTGATCAATATATCCTCCAAGAGTGCGTGTGTCTGTGTATACACGTGTATATAATGTCTTTGCTAAATAATGTGGACTAACAAAATTTGTATGTACTTTTATTCTATTTCTCATATCTCTTCTGGGGTCACATTCAGTTTTGGAAGCAATTGTGCAGTGAGTGATGTCTGCATATCAGCTGACTATTTTTTATTATATTTTTTAGTTGAAATCTTTCATCATAATATGCCTTCCTTATTTATAATGGTCCAGCATTTATTTTTGGTCAAGCTGTGCTACATTCAGTAAAATGAATCAGAATAATTATTGATTTGTTTTCCCCATCAGGTGCTGTACTTATCAATAACAAGTTTGAGCCGTTAAGCAATCTAGATGAAGAATATCAAGGCAGTTTTGTAAGTCTGCCCATCCATATGCTTAGGCAAACCTGGAGTTTTTTTTAATTTTATTTTTTTCACTTTCTTTTACTCGAAAATTTGATGATTGAAACTTCTCTGAAAGCTGACAAAAGTAACATTAAGTTATATGCTAATAGTATTTATTTGTTGATATTACTATATCATGTCTGTTTCAGGACAGAGGAGAGAGTGAGAGACTAACAGTGATAACTGATGCTGATAAGCCTAGTATGAAGAAACTCATAGAAGAAGAGATGTTCATTGACCAGAATGCAATGAAGGATCTAGGTAATGCTGAAGTAGAATCAAAGAATTCCAGATTAGCAAGTGAAGATCCTCCGAAGACAGAATCAAAAAGAGAAAAGAAATCTCGCAAGAAAAACTGTGATATGGATACCCATGACTTGAATTTGGATGCAACATTGGAATCTGAATTGTCACATAATCAGCATTCAAGGCAACAGTCAATAGATAATCTTGATTTGGACAAGATAATAGAAGACTTTTGTCATATTAAGGATGCTTGTTCCACAATGCATGACAATGATGGTGAAGTTAATGCTCAATCAAACCAAAAGCATGGTGTTTCTGAAAACCTTGCAAGGGATGCAATCCATGAATATGTGAATCAAATGATACTGAACGGGAAGGATCCGAAAGAAGAAGGAAATTTCCTTTGCTCAAATGAACTCATGAATGCACTTAAGGTTATAAGCTCGGATAAGGAATTGTTTCTTAGACTTCTACAAGATTCAGATTCAGTTTTATTGAAATATGTTCAGGAGTTGGGGAATGCTCAGGGAAAAGATGACAAAGAATACAGCTCAGTTATTGGCTCCAAGTTCTCTGAACAGGACGACCTTGGCAATCTGAAACAAGCTAAGGAGATTGTCAACCGCAAGCACCGTAACTTCTTCAGGAAAAAGGCAAAGTCTCAATCAAAATGCCCAACAAATGAAAATGGAAAAACAGAGTTTACAAATAGAATTGTGATTCTGAAGCCTGCTCGCACAGGCTTGCAAAATTCTGAAAGTGAAAACCTTGGCTCATCACTAGATTCTCATGATGTCCATTACAAAGGTCCTTCAGTGAGAGTTAGTTCACATTTTTCTCTTACGGAAATTAAAAGGAAATTAAGACATGCTATGGGGAAGGAGAGACGTGGAAACCCTGAAGGGATCTCAAGAAAGCTTGCTGCTGAACATCAAAATATGGGGCCAGGACCAGGAGGCAAAGCCATTGGTAATGCTGGAATGAGATCTCCAAATAAAGACCATTTCTTCATTGAAAAAATTGCAAGACCTATGTTTGATGTTATGAAAAGAAACAAGACTGGTGCATCAAAAGACTCTGAATTTATAATGGAACATGAAAATGGCTGTTCCCAACGAAGGGTTTCTAATTTATATATTGAGGCTAAGAAACATCTCTGTGAGATGCTAGACAATGGAGATGAGAGCCCAAACATTTCGAGCAGGCAGAATCCCAAAACCCTTGGGCGAATACTGTCTCTTCCTGAGTACAACTT
Source organism: Dalbergia cultrata (assembly GCA_031216105.1). NCBI lineage: Eukaryota > Viridiplantae > Streptophyta > Magnoliopsida > Fabales > Fabaceae > Dalbergia > Dalbergia cultrata. Next base: position 72,857,932 of record CM062353.1, on the reverse strand, counting down.
TTCTCCCCTTGGCAGTCCTGGAAGGGATTTGGAGCATCATTTTATGACTGGACAGGCAAGATTTTCTGCATCAGATAAAACTTGGGAGGTTAATGGGGATAATTTGTCTCCCAAACAAGCAACCCCCATTGATCATCTGGATCAGGCAACAAGCAATTCAGAGAAGCAATCCAGCATTTGTGATGAAACCTCTAATAATAAAGTACAAGAAATTGATTCACAGTCAAATTTGGCACATGATCTTGGTTCTGTTGGCACTGAAGAAACCTGTTCTCCTGTTTGTGATGAGATAGTTGCTGAAGGTATCCTGTTCAAAGCATATGTTTTGAGTGATACATGCTATGATAAACATTGGTGTGTGTGAATTTGTGTGTATTCTTTCATTTATCCTTCCATAATTCCTGTGCAGTTGATGTAGAATCTGAGAAAGAGATTAATCTTTTGGAGTCATCTGTGGTTCCTATAGGCTTCATCACAGAAAAGGACCAGTATCATGGTATCTCAGAAATTTCTGACAGCACAAGGGGCTCTTCATGTTTGAATCAGGTTATGTCTCTTGGCTTGGGGCTTTGTTTTTAGGTAAATGCTTTTAGGTATAAATTGACTGCAGTGCCACAGGTATAATAAAAAATTAGTTATATAAAAGACTCTTAAAAGATTTCTTTGAAAGCCCCTATATCTGTAAGTCTAACCTATTATTTGGTTTTTTTTACAGGATGTAATAGAAGAAATTCAACCGTCGTCCCCACCAATATCGCCTTCTTACTCTTCCAGCACTAAGAAAACTGAAGAGCTCGAAACTGGTGCAGATGTATCTGGGCGACCAAGTCCTGTATCTGTTCTTGATACACCATTCTTAGACGAGGACTTAAGTGCTGGGTACTCCAGATGCCAACCCGGTAAGCATTCCTGCACTATAGCCTTGAGGAGCCTCTCTGGCATTGTTCTTGACAGTTAAAACCATATGTTTTCCGGAAAAATAAATAATCTGGAAACTTCTTGTTTCCAATAGTTCTGCCATGTCTCAACTGCAAACTAGAAGGTTGAGATTGAAATAGCATGCTGGTGGTTGGGGTTCGCTAAATCACACTTCATCCTAGAATCAACCAAGAAATAGTTTTCAGATATTTTTTTGGTTTCATATTGTCTCTTTTCTTCCCTGCAGATTAACAAATGTTAAAACCGTTTTTGAGGGGCCAACTAACTTATTATACTTGGTAGCATATCTTATTTTTCATATTAATTGTAACCTGGCAACACATTCATTCATTCATGGTTTTCAGTTAAATTGCCAGTACAACCGCTACATATGCAATTTGAAGAACACGAATCTTCACCGGTGGATCAATTTGATAGAGGAAAATATTGTCTAGAAGAAAAGGAATTGATCTATGACTATGTCAAAGCTGTCTTGCAAGCCTCTGGCTTGACAATAGATCAGTTGTTGATGAAATGCCTTTCATCAGACAAGATGCTAGATCCTTCTGTGTTTGATCAGGTGGAGTTCTTTTCGAACCCGCTTTGCCATGATCAGAAGCTTCTATTTGACTGTATCGATGAAGTTCTCATGGAGGTTTCTTTGTATTACTTTGGAGCCTCACCTTGGGTATCATTTGTAAATCCTAGCATAAGGCCAACTCCAAATATGAAAATTGTTATTCTCAAAGTCTGGGAAGGAGTGTGCTGGCATATCCTTCCCTTGCCCCAACCACGTACTTTGGAGCAAATCGTTAGAAAAGACATGGCAGGAAGTGAAACATGGATGGACCTTCGACCTGACGCCGAAACTGTCGGCTTTGAAATGGGTGAGGACATTCTTGCAGAACTGATAGAAGATACAATATTGAGCTTTGCAAGTGAGAGCTCAGAAAAATAAAGGTTCTCTGCTTTAATTTGAATTGAAAGACCATGAGAGCAGCATCAACTTGTAAAAGACAACTTATTGGTTTTTGCTCATACAACCTTTTAATAAATTCCTTTGTGTGAGATAGAGAGTAAACAAGATATAAATCATTCAAGGGAATGGAAACTGATCAGGGAGAATACTGGAGTGACTTCTTTAAAGCATCCTTGAGGCTTGAACCTTGGTACTATTTCTTCTGGCCATACCTGACTATTCTAATATAGGATAGTATAATGTGAATGAGGATACTCAAATAAGGGACTGCAAGCCACGAGACGTAAATAGGAAGCCTAGTTGCAATTGCTTCTTGAGAAAGTACAAAAAGTAGGTTTGTTTACCATGACAGACAAAGACAAACAGTTTTATTTGGTGTGTTTGTAGATTTTGCAGAGGGCTTGTAGATTTTGTAGAGTTTTGATTTGCTGACCACATTAGTTGGTTTGTTGTAACTTTGTTTGATACCATTCCTACTTCTTTGTATATTTTGTGTTTGGTTAACCTGTTGTATTGACACAGTTTGGAAATAAATGAAGTGTGAGCCCAGCTTGGTGTAGTGTGGAAGGAAGTAACAAGCAGATGCATGCATGCATACATATATATACGACATTAAGGAAATTAGATTGAGTACTGCCTAATGCTTTTTAGCTGTCAATATTAATTAATTTTAAAATAAGTGTATATTAATTTAAGGAAAATGACAGGAATTTTGTATACAGAATGGTGTGATATAATTATTAGCTTTTAGATAAATTAGTGGATCATATTATTTTATTAAGAAATATTACTTGTACTCGTTATTTATGAAATACCATATCAACACACTCTTATCTACCATTGGATGGGGTGTAAACTCCATTTAATTTGGGACTCATGCTCTATCCAATGGTAGATAGGAGTGTGTTGACATGGTATTCCACAAATGGTGAGTACAAATAATACTATTTTATTTCAATTAACAATCATTACGATTTATATCAAATATTTTGTATATATTTTTGTGGATGTATAACATTACACTTAATTTAAAACTTGAAGTATTTGATAAAGATTGAATGAGTATGTAATTAAAGAGATAACTAATATTTTAACTTCAAAAGATTATGTTGTTTACGAAATAACCCTTAGAATAACCTATGTTTGCTCGTAGCACTCTAAATATTCAACTCGTTATACAAATTTATCAAAATGTCAATTGGCCTTCATTTTCATTAATAGAAAACCAATGTTAGGAGAGCCATGTTTTCTATAGGATTTTAAATATTCGAATAGAATTACCTCCAATAAAAGAATACTCATAAGAAACCAAAAACAAAAGAAATTACTTATTATGGCAATATTATTACTCAGTTACGGGAGAACCACCAATTTAACTCCTAAAAGATCATATAATCGACAAAGTAGTCTCTAAAAGAAATTTTTTGCCTATGACCTTCTAAAGATTGATTCTATTTGACAAACTCCTCTGAAGGTCAATTGACTTCTATTTTTGTTAATAAAAGTTATTCTTTAGAGTTATTTTGTCAAAAATATGACTCATGATTTGTTTTCTTCTCTCTTGCACAACGACTGATATGTGATAAACCTTTCTCCTTTGATTAGAGTCTTAAAAGAAAATGCTTATTGATTAGAAAACGTGTCTCTGGAAAAAGATCCTAATGTTTAGTCTAGTTGTTTGTTTATTAGAGAGCAAAGTTTCCTTTTGCTAGGCATATATGTACATGTTAAGTGTTTTATATCTCCAGTTGCTCTAGCTAATCTAACTTTGAGGGAGTGAGCTCTTGATTGAATTAGTTTTCCTTTATAAAGTTGTGTTTAGCGTGTTTCCTCAACAATAAAATTATAATTCATGACCAAAGAGCAGAACTGGAATCTCCCATGATAAGAGAAGGCAAAAAAAAAGACACAAACCTAAACAAAATAAGTTAGAGAGTAATCACTGTAATCCCAAAAGATCAAATAGTGAATAAAATAGTTCTCACAAGAAACTATATCCTCCAAAGATCTATCTTGTTTGACATATACACCCAAAATCAACTGACTTAACAAAAATAATTTTTTTTTATTTTTTTTCAAAGATATGATATTTTAAGGGCTATAATGGTTATTTTATTATCATAGAATGGACTATTTTATTAAAATTATGATCTTTTGTGACAGTAGTAGTAGTTCTATTGTATCAGCTTGGCATAAAACATGACATAATTACTTTAGTTACGAGCAAATATAATTTTTTCTAACAGCTATTTTGCAAGCAAAGGGCCATCAAAATAGCCCTTAGAGTATGTTTGGATTGCTGGAGTTAGGTGGGGCAGAATAGATTGGACCAAAATACTATTTAACTCAATTGTTTGGATAATTTAAAGTTGAATAGAATATAGTGGAGATGGAAAGTTGAATAGAATAGAGTGGATATGGATGGAGTCTATTCCACTCAATTCCATTATCCTTCTCTATTTCTCTTCCTCTCAAATTAAGCAGAATGAGATGGAAAGAAATGAAATGAATTGATAGATTTAATAAAATTATTACTTTATCCCTGTTACTAATATTATTCTATTCTAGTTGAAGGATATTATAGGAATAAAAAATTTATAACTTACAATTCTATCCCATTTTGTTGCCATATTCAAACAATGGAGTGAAATTTTTTTTCTCTGTTTCATCATAAAGATATCCAAACAATAGAGCAGAGATGGATGAAGTCTCTATAACATGTATTAACTATTAAGTCATTGGCATTAAGACATCCTCCTATCCGCTGTCAATCCTACGGCTTCAAATGTGGGGTCCTTCATGGTCCCCAGCCTAAGAGGTCCAGCAAATGATCCGCCATGATAGGTGAACCCTAGCTCGTTGTATCATTCTCCCTTTTACAATCCACTGTTCATATTCCTCAACCCCATCGTTGTATTCTTTCTACCACTGTCCACTGTTATCTCCTTTCTTCAACAAGGCAGAAGCACACTCACAGTCTCTCCCATGAGCCTCACTTGGCTGGCATGGCCTTCTTCCGTCTCCTGCACAGCCCCCGTCACCTGTTCGACGAAATTCCCTAACACAGCTCCAAAGGCGCCACTTGCTGTTGCTGTAGTTCTTCGCGTCGAATCCATGAAGCGGCGCTCTTCCAAACCTGGGGGGCACCAGAAAGACCCAAAGAAGGATCTTTCGCGCATTCTGAGAACGGAAGCCGCCGTCAGGGGCGTCGAGAACAAAGGCAATTCCTGGAAGCACAAACAGTTGTGGCCCAAGGCTGTTCTCGAAGCCTTGGATGAGGCCATCAAAGCCCATCGATGGCAGGCTGCCCTTAAGGTAAGCCTGGCCCAGCTCCCAATTTCATTCCCTTTTTCTGTTTTCGTGAAAACAATTTCGAGTAAAATTTTACTTTTGTACTTGAATCATAAGCATGTTTCGCTTTAGTTTCTGAATAAGGGAAGTGTCAGCTTAGTCTTTGAAATTATAAAAAGTTATTCAAATTAATCCCTTTGGTGATTCAAGTTAGTCGCCGTGATCATTAGCATATACAGGCAAAATTGATAATTGCTTGTTTTCAACGATAAAAGTGAAGCACACATACAATTTAAAGAAAGTATCAATTTAATTCCTGAAATTGTAAAAAAGTGATTCAAATTAGTCGATGATTCAGGTTAGACCCATGATCATTAGCATAGGAACTAAATTGGTACTTTCTTAATTTCATGGACGAATGTGAATGATAGATACAATTATTTTAAGGACCAAAATCAACATTTACTTGAAAATTTTCATTTTGGCTGTGACCCTGCTCCTGTTCAATGTTCTGAATTTGCAGATTTTTGCACTTCTTCGTAAGCAACATTGGTATGAACCTAGATGTCAAACATATGCAAAACTATTGATGATGCTTGGCAAGTGCAAGAAGCCTGAAGAGGCTGGTCAGATGTTTGAGATCATGCTGTCAGAAGGGCTTAAGCCTACTGTTGATGTCTACACTGCTCTTGTAAGTGCTTATGGACAAAGTGGCCTCTTTCCTCAGGCATTTTCTACTGTTGAAGATATGAAATCGGTAGTTGACTGCGAACCAGATACATATACATATTCTATTCTTATCAGTTCCTGTGCGAAATCTCAACGTTTTGATTTAATTGCTCGTGTTCTTGCGGAGATGTCATATCTGGGCATTGAATGTAACAATGTGACATATAATACCATAATTGATGGATACGGTAAGGCTGGCATGTTTGAACAAATGGAGAATTCGCTGACAGATATGGTTGAAAGTGGCAGCTGCCAACCAGATGTTTTCACACTGAATTCAATTATTGGAGCATATGGAAATGGCGGGAAAATTGAAAAGATGGAGAAGTGGTACGATGAATTTCAGCTAATGGGCATAAAACCAGACATAAAGACATTCAATATGATGATAAGGTCCTATGGCAAAGCAGGCATGTATGAGAAGATGAAGTCTGTTATGGATTTCATGGAAAGGAGGTTTTTCTCTCCAACAATTGTAACACATAATACAGTCATTGAGGTATTTGGCAAAGCTGGAGAAATTGAAAAGATGGATACACACTTTAAGAAAATGAAGCATCTAGGAGTGAAGCCTAACTCTGTAACTTATTGCTCTCTTGTCAATGCGTATAGCAAAGCTGGGCATATTGACAAAGTTGACTCAATCATGAGGCATGTAGAAAATTCTGATGTAGCATTGGATACTCCCTTCTTTAATTGCATGATTAACACCTATGCCCGGAATGGTGACATAAAAAAACTGGGTGAGTTATTCTTGGCAATGAAAGAAAGACAGTGTGAACCTGATAGCATCACTTTCGCATGCTTGATCCAGGCTTACAACTCCCAAGGCATGACTGAGGCTGCTAAAAAGTTTGAAAACATGATGATTACTGCTGATGATAGATTGGGTATGTTTTGCAACTTGTTTGTTGGTGCAATATTGATGTTTGGCCCTATTGTTTCTAGTAGGAAGTGCCTCATCGCATTCCCTGGCATGTGAGTGCCCCTCTGTGCGGGAGAAGTCTTGTTGTCTCTTATGAATTTTCTTTTGAGCTCCTGTGGCATCTTTTACCATCATTATTGAGTCACTAGGGTGTCATCAACTCAACATGCATCTAAGTGCATCACTTTACCTAACCTGCCCCAACATGTTCTTTCTCCTCCATGATATTGGGGTGACAGTCCAGTGAGATTATAATAAATCATAGATTTATGTATCCTATGATATTTGCAATCTTTTGCACTGCTGCCATATCTATTTTGGTTCTATTATTTTGGCATGGACCTGCCTGTGCAGATCTAGTGTTGATAGTGACAAAGTGTTAACAACAATCACAACAGGGGCAGCAACCGGCTGCCAGTCCTTCCAGAGGACAACGTCCAACATGCCTTCAGGTCCATCAACCTCAGCTGGAAGAGTTTCAATGAACATGTTGTTTGGAAACAACAATGGCAGATTTGGGTAACAGCAGCAAAAGTCTTATCCCACAATATAGGGTCAGCTAAATAAGTTGAGCCATTAGGAAGTTAGGATCTATGAAAGACTACGTCTTTTAGTAAAAACGTTTAAAGCAGCGTTATTTTTAATGGTTTCTCCTTCCAAAATTTTCTTTGATCTTTTTCCTATTTTTCTTATTGGAGCCTCTATTGATCTGCTTCTCACATACCAAACCAAGTTAGGCAAGTTTGTCTTCTTCATCTTTATCATTATGAAGCAATCCTCTTCCTGGAGCTCTGATGCCAGCTTAAAAGAGAATTCTTGATAGATTTCATATATCATATAGAAGTGTATGTATATACATGAGATAGTGTCTACATATTAATTTCTCCTCCTATTTGCAAGACGAGTAAAGAGTGGATTTATTTCCTATATCAGTTTGTCACTTATCTTATATGCATGAACCTTGCTTATTTGCTTGTCCCAATATTCCAACAATTATTATTTTCTGGATTCTTTTAAAGGGTGGGGGGAGGAGGTTGATGCTGATGAAATTTTAGGGTTGAGTAGAATATTGGCCTGTGAAATGAAACTCGTACTTCTATTAATTCTTGTTACCACAAATGAATGGTATGTCTAACATTCCTAAACAAATACGTGATTTCAGGCACTAAGTTGATTGGATGCTAGCATGATCAAATTATGGAGTGTTGCTTGAATAGATGATTTTGGATTTGACACTGTTTGGGCCAAGCTTTTGTGTGTCAGAAGCTGTTTTCTCTGATGCGATTATCAAACTCTTTCATCAAGTTTGATCACTAAACTTTCTAAAATCACTGAGCTGTGAATCTGTCAATTGGACTTTGATGGGAAAGAGCAGATAGCTGGGATTTTCAGCTTTATTTGTGGGACTTGAGTTAGTTATGGCCTGTGCGTGAAGAAAGAAGGCATTGATACTTTCCCCTCCAATTCACTCATTTGGGAAACTTGGGGGAATGAAATTGGAATTCCGAGATGCTATATACTTGAACTTATCAACCTGCATCTTTGCCTTATACACCTTCAGTTCGTTGGGTCAAAAAATGCTGTGAATAATAGGTACTTAGTTAAACTAATCTCATTTGCCTATTAACTTTCAGTTGTCTTTACATGTGATAAAATTGGTAATGACTTAATTGAGCTGCATCTTCTTCCATTTTCAGTAGAATCCCAAATTTTTTGTGCCTGCTTTGAATCCTGATATCTTGTGAATAGGTTCACTGCATGAGTTGTTTAACAAACCTGTTACCATAAGGAGATTAGCTTGGTCTGCATAAATATTTAGTGTAGTGCATCATTCCCCCTTGTTTTTAAGGATCTGTGCCTTTGGGGGATTAGCAGGAGTAGTAATATGTGTGTTTATGGATTGCAACTACATTGATTCACTTCATGATTTTGTCCATCAATCAGGTTGTCCTAGATCATTCCTGCAAGGAGTTTTGTAGGAGCATAGGCAAAATAAAGCCAAGCTTTCTTTAGCATCCTACTAAGAGAAGGGAGAACTGGATAGAAGGACGTCAATTGTGCCAATCATTATGGCAAATAGGCCCCAAAGAATTTATTTGAAAGTTGATAAAAGTAACATTAAGTAGATATTTATTTGTTGATATTGCTATATCATGTATGTTTCAGGAAAGAGGAGAGAGTAAGAGACTCTAACAGTGATAACTGATGCTGATAAACCTAGTTTGAAGAAACTCATAGAAGAAGAGATGTTCATTTGACCAGGATGCACTGAAGGATAATGCTGAAGTAGAATCAAAGAAATCCAGATTAGCGTGTGAAGATCCCCTGAAGACAGATTCGAAAAGAAAAAATAAATCTCACAAGAAGAGCCATGATTTGGATAACCAAGATAATGGAAGAATTTTATCATATTAAGGATGCTTCTTGAGAAAGTGCAAAACTAGGTTTGATTACCATTACATACAAAGACAACAGTTTTATTTGGTGTGTGACACACTTCACCCATTGAGGGCCAAAGGGTGTTTGTAGATTTTGCAGAGTTTTGATTTGCTGATCACATTGGTTTGTTGTAACTTTGTTTGATATCATCCCTCCTTCTTTGTATATTTGCTGTTTGGTTAACCTGTTGTATTGACACAGTTTGGAAATAAATGAAGTGTGATCTCAGCTTGGTATAGTATGAAAAGGAAGTACCAAGCAGATATAAGTATAACACATGGCAACATTAAGGAAATTAGATTCGTTACTGCCTCATGCATTTTAGCTGTCAATATGAATTATTCTTGCTTCTTTTTTATCTAAACTTGTCCACTCCCTTTTCTAAACGGGACATGAATACAATTATAAATTAATAGAATTAGCTTGAATATTTTTGGATTTTGGCCCTTTCACCGGATTCCACTTATTTTATTTACAAGAGTGAACTTTAAATTTACATGTATAATTTTATAAATTAATGTGAAGATTTGATTTAATCAAGACTGCTATGATGTTAACATATTTTTGGAGAGTATATATGTCCCATAATGTTTAAAGATTTTTTTTTCAATTAAAAAATTGTCTTAAGAATTACAGATTGAAACCTGAAACTTACTTATAGTATGGAAGTTGTAATTTATATGCTCCAAACATACACTCCTGATGATGAAGTCAGTTATCTTCTCACCACCTCAAATTTCATAGGCCACCAAGTTAAATATCATACTGATTCCAGTTCCAGAGTACATATGCTAGCAAGCTAAACAGAACAAATACATACCATTTCCCTCTGAACCATTTCCCTCTGAACATTGTTACTTTTCTTGTTACAATGAAGGTCCTTAAGACCAGAAGAGGAAAGTTGGAAACATAGTAAAAATGGGCACACCAAAACCAGGATCAATCCCGCATCAAGAAATTCCTATGGCAAGTTATATGCCACTAGGTTATTTCTAGCCATTGTCCTCAAGTGCTTAACTACATTCCATGAAAATTGAAATGCCTTACTTTTTCAGAAAAAATGGGTTACATTTGGTTGAAGCCATTAAGCCGGCAAGTCAAGTGCAAAACATGTTATAACTGACATCACAGAAACAACTCAAACTAGTAGTTGTCAGCCCTTCTGCTTCTTATTGCCCATTACAGACGAAGTCAAAGGAAGTGCTGCCTTCCTCTTGGTAAATGCACTAGTTCTGCTTTCTAAGTCTTCATCGTCTTCATTGTTATCTAAAACATCTCTTGTAATTGTGCTAGCCTCTGCAGCACTCTTGGCTGTTTTTCTTTTCTCAGCTTCCAATTTGGAATACAATTTCCTATCAACAGGGTCATCTGAGGGCCCAACTTTGGATTGACGTGACACTTTTGCACCTAGTCCAAGCCTACATAGATGTGTGATAGTAGTATAGTACAATGTAAACAATAGTTGTCATGCCAGACAATTGAGTACAGCATATATTTTTGCAACTTTCAAAATGGTGAGCAATTTAATGGTGCTGGTTATACTGACCTAGCAGGTCGACCCTCCATATCAGCATCTGTTCCTTCATCATCATCAGCTTTGCTCATATTATCTACCCATGCCTCAGCCTGCCAATCAGAATGGTAGACAAGTACATAAATCTAAAGGATTACATCCTTCGGTAGATGCAAATCAAATCACTTTCTAGAATGAGCTCCAATCTTTAAACAAATTTTTTGGTACTGCACAAATATCTACATAAACAAACGACATTGTTACTCAGAACTCATGACAAGCTTCGCAGACACATTTAAGATAGGCAATTACCAATTTCAATGCCTTGTCCAACTTAACAATTTGGGGAGTTCTGGCTTTTTTTGGTGCTTCCTTAACACCACTCATTTCAAGCTCTTTGTACCCTGACAAAGTGAAGAGAACAATAAATATCCATTTCAAGATTTTGAAATCCAACCAAGATTCATCAACAATTCTGCACATAACTTTATAGCCTGAATATCTGACAATATAACACACGTGCCAAATCAAGTACTTATCATACCTTTATTTTCCTAGTATAAAATGTGTTCCCTAGTTTAACCTAGTCTTACTTTGTGTAATACCTGGTGCCAAGAGCAATTTAGAGCTGGTTTGGATGAGCTTTTGGAAATTTAAAAAAAAAAATGTGAGCTTTTTGTAAAATATTTTCCAAAAAATTAAAAATTGTTTTGCTTGGATGTGATACTTAAGTACTTTTTTATTATGCTTGAACAGCCTCTTCATATTGTAAAAACTTATTCTTTTTTAACTTCAAAATTTCAGCTAGAATATCAATGTGCCTTTTCTACATGAAAAAAGAAGGGAAAAAAAAGCCTCATCTAAAGCACTAAAATATAACAAAAGTGCAATTAAAAATAAAGCTTTTTCTTTTTCCAATCAACAATAGCAAATCCAAAAGAGCACTTGGTAATTGGTATATGATTCCAATTCAGTGACTTGAAGAAGAGAGATTCATCGCAAATTTTGTAATTCCAGTAACAAGGGTTCAGTATTACTGGAAAAAAAACCATTCATCCATCCATGTTACTCAAGTAAGGGTACAGAAAATTTTGCACAAGTTGGTATGATATAAAAAAAAAAAATCCTGTGATAAAAACCTTAAATCAGCTTAAATTGTTCAGCATTTCATCTCACAATGAGAACCTACCATACTTCAAATCTTTTGTTCATGCGATTCTGCTGCATCAATCAATACTCTCTCTCTCAAGGTCAGCAACCATTTATTATTTCTAAAATTTTGTTAGCAGCACAACGAAAGAGGCCAAAACAATGAACTCGTTCTTTTTCAGTTATACATAATTTTCAGAACCCACTAGCATCAATTTACTAAGAATAAACAACAAGAACAAGGAAGAGGAAAGGAGGAAAAAAAAAACAGAGAGGGTGAGAGAGACCCATACCTTGGCTGGCTGGCTTGCCGTCGACTGTCACCGGAGAAGGGATGCTGGCTGTCGGCGTCGTCTGCCGGAGATGGGTGGTGCGTGGGCGGTGCTTCTTCTCAGCGACTGATAGTAGAGCCACGAAACACGACAAGGTCAGAAAAGAAAAAAAGAGAGGGGGGGGGCGCTCAGGTGGATAGAGTTGATAATTGCCTGCTGTTTGGAACTGTTTTTTTTATTTTTTATTTTTTAAAACTATTTTAAAAATTAAGTTTAGAAATAGTTTTTTAGTAATAAAATATAGAAACAATATTTATTTGGATACTTATTTTTAAGAATAAGTCCATCCCATTTTTTCAAAACCATTGCAACACAGCAAAAGCTAGGAACAGGAGGCTGCTCACGGCGGTGGGAGGGGCTACTCACGGCGGTGGGAGGGGCTACTCACGATCGGGGAGGGGCTGATCCATTGCAAATCCATGGCGGCTCCATGACAATGTCATCTGTTGCAGATCTGCAGCGACAACTGATGGTAAACGCTGACAGGGTCATGCTGAGGCAGAGGCGGAGGCACGATTGAGGTAGAAACGTGAAGGTGGAGGCAGAGGTCACCAAGGCTTGGTCGCGGAGGTCCCTAGGGCTAGATTGCAGAGGTTCACTGGCGAACGGGGGAGCATGAAGGTGGATGGAGGAGTTGCACCGGAGAAGGAGGAGGTGGAAGGAGTTGTGTGGGTGAAAAAGTGAAAATTAATAAAACTGTTTTTGAAAATATCCGATAACCGTTTTTGTTTTTGTTTTTTTTTAAATTTCTATGGTTTTAGTTTTTAAAACCAACATAGTGAAAACAAATTTCCCAAATCAATTTCTCTGATGTTTTATTTTTTAAAACCAAAAACTATCTTATAAAATTATTTATAAACAGATCCTTGGATTTTTATCGAGTTAATACTCATTTTAATCCTTGATTTTTCACTTATGAGTCAGTTTAATCCATGACTTTTAAAATGAATCAAATTAGTTACTAACATTACAAAATATGAGTCAAATCGATCCCTTATTCCATTTTTATTTAACATTTTATCAATTATATAGTGATGTGTAATGTTAAGTATAATAACACTTAAGCATAGAAAAACAATTGAATTAGTTTAATACATGTAACAAATATTAATCCTAATATTATTAAAAGTTTTATAAACACTTAAACTTATAAGCAAACTTAATTTTTGTATGTAAATAAAAAAATAAAACTAGAGAAAGGAAACACATTGTCAAAACGTTCAAATACCCAAAGCTTAGGTTTTCAAATGACAGAGATTTGGCAATGGCCAAGACTCAATATCAATATATGTGACCAAGGAGGAGCAAGACTGAGCACGACGATGGCCACTATCTCAAACACAGTGGCCACAGTGAGGCGACGGGCAATGGTGCGATTGAGGTTATGAGGATATGCATCGACGGGAAGAAAGGGGCCTTTAACCACGACGCGAATGATAGAGGAAGCAAAGGTGCTAGTGAGGTGCTGCTGCTCTATGCATAAGCTTTCCCGGTGACAACTTGAAGGCCAACACAGTGGTGGTTGTGCATGGTAGAGATGCATTCGTGGAGGTAGAGGAATGTTGGTTCACAGCTAGTAGCAATGGCAACGAAAAGATGGTGCGACAATGCACAACGAAGACGGCGAGGCTGCTGGTATGTCATGTGGCAGCGAAGTCGCTAGAGCAACACCATGCCAATCACGCTGTGTTCACTGCATTTCAACAGGAAAGAATTGTAGACAAGAGAATTAGGCTAGATAGAAAGAGAGTTAGGTTACACAAGAAAGTTTTGTGTTTTCAAATTTTCACACACATTCTTTTCCCATGGAAATCCAACATTCCATGGTGTCGGGTGGGAATAAAAAGGGGCTATTTTTATTCTTGGGAACAAAACATTCCAGGAAATATTTTTTCTGTCCACAAACCAAACATAATAATTTTTTATTCCAAACCTTAAACTCCAGGGAATGTTTAAAATATTTTGTGAAACCACGTGCCCTGTAGCTTCTTATTTTAGATGCTCCTTTGTATAGTGATTCTATTGAAACAATTCTTCATTCCTGCGGGACTATAGTAGTGCTTCGGAGGTTTGGGCATTTCTCAAGTTTACATCTCGACCATTATTTTTATTACAGGTGCAATTCAATTCAATACAATCCAATCAAAATCATAAAGGAAAGCAATCCAAATCGAAAATCAATCAAAAGGCAAAAGTTTAGATTTGATTGGATTTTTTTTTCACAAACTGCTTGGATCAGGTTGGAATTTGGGTCTAATTTTTAAAACTGATTCAATTCAAATAATATAACATAATATAATAGATTAATATATACTTTAACTATAATAAGTTTAATTTATCACATTTTTTTATTTTTTGTGTATCATTCTCTTTTAAATAATAAATTATAAATATCAAATGGGTTATTTTTACTTTTTCTTTTTATTTATCCATTATGTTGACTTAATTTACTTATATTGTATTATACTTTAACGTTAAAATTTTACATCATAGAAAATTGATCAAACCGATTCAATCCAAACTGATTAAAATTGAATTGGATTGAATGGGATTCAAAATATAAATTAAACCAATCCAATAAAAAAATTAACAAAATTATCTTTTTTGGATCAAATGGATTTTTCATCTAAAATCAATCCAAACCGTAATGCAAACATCCCTAATTTTTGTAGCTTGTCTTGGAAGAATAGATCACCGAGTTTACTAAGGGAGAAGATGGGGGTTCAATTCTTAGCAACTATGTGGTGGCTTTGGTGGTCTTGTTCCTATATTGTAGGAGGAGGATTGGTCCATTCATTAGGTCATCATGCACGTCATGATTTTGTGCCGTGACATTTGATTTTCCTCCATTTGGATCAATGTGAATAGGAAGGAAAGAAAATAGACAAAAAAAGAGATTTTATCTTACTCAGAACAAGAGAATAATGAGCAGAGAAAATGAAAAAGATGGTGTGACTCAAATAGAAATTCCCATGTATGTCTCATTCTCTGTTTCCCCAATTATTTATTACCACATGCAAAGATAAAAATTAAAACAAATATAAAAATCTATAAATTAACAAATATGCCATACTTATCTATGATGTGCTAGTAAATGATTTTCTCTTGGTCCCTAACAAATATTCGAGGACAAATTAGTCTCGAGATTTAAAAGTCTCCTCGTGACCTCTCACATTTTATAAAAGGAGACATATTAATCCCTTTGTTAACACATCATTCCTATATTTGACGAAAAAATATGTGTAACTTGTTAAATAGTTGATTTAACTATCTATTAAGAAAAAAAAATGACATCTTACTAATCTTTTTCATTGAAATGTCTACGTTTTGATATTCTTTCTCAGTATGTTTGTGCATCCTCACGACATCATTTAGTGCTATTATGGAGTTTAATGAAGCTAGAACAACTATTTAATTGGGCATACATGGTTTTTTTGTTGTTGCCAAGTATTAACATTAGGGGTGTAATCGGGTTGGTTTAGCTTAGATTTGGGGGAAAAATGAATCCAAACTAATTGTTTTAGGTTTTGGTTCATTACTTTTTCATGTCTTGACCCGAATCCATCAAGTTTAGTTTGGTTCGATTCGATTTTATGAGTACCTAATTAAGATTTTTCAATAGAAAAGTCTTATAAAGTTGAAAATCCGAAAAAATAAAGAAAAATATGAGAAAATTGGAAAAAATTCACAGAATCACAAATTATAATCTAATAAATTTGCACCTGCTTAAACTCAATGAGAATTACAAAAAGATGACATTATAAAAAGAAATTAGAATATCTATCAATGAATTTATTCCTTTTCCACGAAAAAAACTAAGAATTTTTATCAATGAAATAATCTCAAACAACACTTCCTCGTACACTCTTGATGTTCAATACAGGTAAGCGAAACAAACTATGCACAAGCCACGAAAATCAACTATGCAACTCATTATCATCTATACTCAACAAATAACAGTCATTTACACATAAACTTTACAATTTACACAACCAAAACTAAGTAGAAAAAAGCAGATCTGTGCTAAAAACAAAAAAAGATGTGCGAAACTGAAACAGAATCTCCAAAAACACTCAAATAAAATGTTATAAAAAAAAATAAAGAACTTGTCATAAATCAGGGGAAAAAATGTCAATATACATAAAAAGAAAGACAATGTCACATATTAAGGGAAGTTATACAAGTGCACTCGTGATTGAACAATGTAGATGAGGACTGAGCAATGCGTGATTGAATGACTCGATGGTGGTGGAGCTCGCGACTAGAGTGGCATTACCATGGTGGAGGTTCTTCAAATGATAAAGATGTGAGAGATCGAGAAGATGAGATTCATATACAGTGAATCTAGGGCTTGCTTGGTTTCAATTTCTAGTTTTCAATTTTTATTTTTAGTTTTTCAATTTTAAGATTTTGTGAAGGAAATATTGAAGACTGTAAATGAAAATTGAAAAACTGAAATTTATAATTTTTAAAATTTTTAATATTTCCTTCATGAAATATAAAAAACTGTAAAAATTAAAAATTCAAATCAAACATGCTTTTAGAAACCAATGACTAATGACTTCCTATGAAAAGTGAGAGAGCTAGAGGAGATTTTCAAATCTCAAGACACCAATTTGTCTTCTAGGATATTTGTCATGGACTAACTTGAAAATTTAGTCATTTTTTTGTTTGTAGGGATTAAAATAAAACGAATATATGATTATAAAAATAAAATAATCATAGAGTTTAATTTTGATGTATTGATGGTGTGAATTTTATATTGTTATTCAATCAAAATATTTTATTTGCATGACTTTTACTGCTAATATATAAAAATTAAATATAATAAATATTCAATTTTTTATTGTGTAATATGGCTTTAATAATAAATGGTATATATTGCTAGATCATTTTTCTTTTTATCCAATATTTTTTGGACTAGTAATGCTACACAAAAAAAAAAAAAAATACTAGATTGTTATACAAGACTTATGTTTGTAAGTTTTATATCTTGAGAGAATTAGTCACAACTTTTAATGGTAAAATAATATTGCATATCTATAAAAATACATGTGATATCCTTTTTATACTCTTTGATAGAAATTATGCAGCTTGATGAAATAAAATAATATAGCCTACCAATTAATCTAAAAGCTAGCAACTATAGTGTCCCATTATATGTGATTCTATCTCCCAAAATCATCTTTTTACTATTAGAATTTTAAAAATTAGTTTTTAACTCTTTTATAAAAGCTAAAATAATTAATTTTCAACTTTATTAATTATATATAAAATTTAAATTTTATAATTACTTTTTAAAGACCTTAAATAAATGTGCCCATAATCATTCACCATTCTGATATAAAAATTTGGTAAAATTTTTAGTTGCTTAGCATTTTCCAATATTAATATCGATCACAAGCAGCACCAAACAACATAGGCAGGGAGCATCATGTTCATCACCACCCGCCAGAAAACAAAGAAAAATTCAGTCAAAGCCCTCACAGCACCACTAAGAGAGACCCTTTCTTTATTTTTCTTTGTTCACTTCCTCTCTTTTCTCTCTTTTACTTTATAAATTCTCTCTCTCTCTCCAACACTTTCCAATTCCATCAAAATTTGCAAAATTTCTCGCCAGGTATGCCACTCCTTAACTTTCCATTTTTCGTTAATCTTAATCTTAAATATATCTCATTATTATTCTCCCATTATTATTTTATTTATTTTACGAAACACCCTCTTCTTTTTTTTTTTTTTTGGTTCCCCCGTTTTTCGAAATTACCAATAAAAAACCCTAGCTTCGTTAATACCCCCAAATTTTCAGCTCCGCACTTAGCTCACGCTTTACATTTCCCTAGTCTGGGAAAGAACAAAAAAATTAAATAAAAATGAGAATCGGAATTTCTCCACTCTCCAAACCCTAACTTCGGATCGTGCTTAGGAGTTCGAATTGTGAAGCTTTTTCTGTCGTTGGATTTGATTTTACGTAGGTTTATTTTTTTTTTAATTTTATTTATTCATTTAAACTTTTTTGCAATTGCCTGTTCAGCTTTGTGTAGAGTATTGGCTCAACACATAGCTTGTATTCGATATTAAAGTTGAGGTTTTATTTATTTATTTTAAGATGATTCAGCTGGTGGGTTTGTCTTCAAATTTTCCGTCTCTTACATCTGAAGAAGTTTCATTTTGGTGCATTGGTTAGTTTGTGGTTAATTAGGAGGCAAAATAAGTTACAAAAAAGAGTGTAATTTATGTAGTTTTTTATAATGGGTTTTGGACTTATGCTTGTGGATCGGAAGTGATTTGGTTGCAATATTTTTGTTGTCTAGTTCTTAGGATTAGCTCTCTTCATAGGGGTGCCATTTCCATTTTGTTGTTGTTGTACTTAATATGTAGAATCATTTTAGTCGAAAGTTTTCTGTTTTAATGGGATACAATGTCTGAAAGTCCCTTTTTTATTCGCTTGTATAATTGGTGTGATAATGTTTGTATTGGATTGACAGAGGAGATGCCTATTATGTTATTTTTGAAGTTTCTAACTTCATGGGTGTGTTTGCACCATTTTTATGTTTAGGAAAAATGACTCTTATATGGTTACACATGGGGGATTTGGCTTCAACTTCAATTTCAGGATATAAGCTTAATTTTTTTTTAACATTTTCCTGAATATTTTATATTCCCTGCATTTTAAATGCGATATGCAGAGTAGGGTATAATTTCAATGCTTTTTTGGAGCATACGTATGGCCTTTGAGTTTGAGTTTGATCTATTCAGATGCTTGGTTCTCTGCATTTGTTATTGGTTCTTAAGGTGCATATTATGTACATTTTTTTTCATTCATTGCCCATTTGTGTGCTTGCAGGTCAGGATAGTAACATCTTGCCTTACAATTTTGGGTTCCACATGTTGGATCTCAAGTTTGGGATATTTAGTGTTTGATGCATTGCGATTTCGGTGCATATCCTTTTGTTGTTGATGGAAGTTCAATAACAGATAGATTTGATGCCTGAGGTGGTCTGCTTTAATTGTTTGTTCTATTGTGTTGTTTGTATTTTTTTTATTTGCTGCTGTTTTTCCCTTAGGACTTGCTTTTTAGCTTGCTTAACTGGTTTTAGTTATCACAGCTACTTGTGGTGGTTTGATGCTGAGGGCAGTATGCTGGTTGTAGTTGGGGGAAATGCAAAGGTATCATACTGGCAGCTGCACCAGTGCAGTTAATAACAGAGCAATTGGTGGACCATCAACTAGGGAGATTGGAAGAACTGATTCATCTTCCTTACCAGCTAACTTTCCTGTAAGTTCAAGGTAAGATATTTGCTACTGGCATTGCCTCTTTTTTCTTCTCAATGATTGTGATTGTGGCATATATGACAAAGGTACTGCATATTCCAAATAATTGTGATTGTGGTGCAGCTTCACATGATTCAGTGCCTGTTGTTTTTGCAGTGGCAATTGATTTTATTTGTTTAATGCAATTTGTAACCTGGCAAAATTTCTTCAGTGTGTTCATTTATTTCTTGATCAATTAGAATATTCTAGTCATTGGTACTTGCTTCATTTCATTTTTGCTTCTAATCCATTTATCTACGTGAGAAATACAAATAATTTTCTTACAATAACCAACTAAACATATTTTTTCTGTTCATTTCATTTCCTATTAGTGTCATCTACCTCTTATGCTCTGCTTGGATGGTCAGATCAACTAGAATTGTTAGGGTTCATATGCACAGTAGCAACTAACCAGCGCTCATAGTATTAGGTTTAAGAAAGTTGATATATGCAGGGTTGAAAACTTTTTATTTCATTAATTATGTTGGTTGTGTATAATGGTTTAAGTTTGCAACCTATTTTGGTCTTCCATCCTAATATACTTGCAGTTCTCTTTTTCATTATTGTTATGCTTCAATTGCATGAACAGTTTTAATGTGTGTCCTCCTGGACTTGCTGACTAAATAAGCAAAGAAAATGCTTATGCAGGATTTCCCTCTCTGAAGTTTAGTTTTGTTATTTGTGCTGAAAATTCAGCAATTATATATTGGTTAATTATCTTATATTTTGGGGACCTCTCTGAATCTATGAACTAAGCTTTTGAAAATGTTGATGTTGAGAAATGAAGTTAGCAGTTACTGTTATCACGAACTTAAATAGCTGGTCACTGTCATTTATTTATATTTTTACAAAAAATTAATAAGCCCATTGGATGAGCTTATAAATTCTTCTCTGAGAATTGAATTGTATCACCAAATTCCAAAATTTTAATTCCGATATAGTAAAAAGATTTCAGTTTTTTAAAGAGTTTTCTTTTTATTTTTACTTTAAGATAAAGTTTCCAATGCAGAAGCAAAATAAAAAGAGGTATCCCTGTTAGTAATGGGATTTTGCTTGTTATTATTGTTATTGTTATTGTTGTTGTTATTATTATTATTAGGGAAAATTACAGCAACCTCCCCTGAGTTTTTTCAATATTACATTTACCCCCTTCTAGTTTTCAAAATATACATTCACCTCCCTTCTTCCTAAATAATTTTTCAAAAGTACCAAGTTACCCTTTATTTTTTTTTTTAAAAAAAAAACACTATCTTCCCATCACTGTTTTGAACAGACCAATCACCTGTGAATTCTTTCCATTTTATTCAACACCTCCTATAAGTCTAATAAACTTCATCATCATCAGAAAAATCCATCTTAATTATTTTAAGGCCGTGGTTAGAAGGAAGACTTAAATTCATTGAAAAAAAAATAAAATGAAACTGTCCTAAATAGCATAAACCAACAAGAAACATAGCCTTCTGTCCACATCATAAGAACCCCCACAAAATCAAACCATGTCATTATGATGAAAAAAAAAAGAATTGATCATCAGGAAAAAAAAAAAGACTTCGGTGAGGTGGTTGGATGGTGGCACTGCCTCGCAGATCTGGTCGCGCTCCGCCGCGAGTCTGGTGGCACTGCCTCGTGGATCTCCTCTTGTTGCACCGCTGGTCTGGTCTTGCTTCGCCGCCGATCTGGTCGCTCGGCCGTGGGTCTGGTCACGCAGTGCTGCCGGTTTGGTGCACAGCTGCCTGGCGGAGGTCGTGTCTGGTCTTGTCGCTGCTGCAAGTGGAGGTCGTGTCCGGTCTGGCCGCTGCAAGTGGTCTCCTCGGGACTTCTCAGCATTGCAATTTGGGGTGGATAAGTTTGGGTGGTGAGATGAGAATGTGTTTGCTTCTAGATCTGTGTATGATGGTTAATGTTGTTCCGTCCCGGTCGAATCTTGGTTGATTGTTGTAAGAGGGTGGTGGTGGATGGAGGGCTGATGGTGGGGGAGAATGGAAGGAAGAAGATAATGTTTTTTTTTTCTATTTTTTTTTTAAAAAGGGTAACTTGGTACTTTTGAAAAATTATTTAGGAAGAAAGGAGGTGAATGTATATTTTGAAAACTAGAAGGGGGTAAGTGTAATATTGAAGGAACTGAGGGGAGGTTGCTGTAATTTGTCCTTATTATTATTATTCACACTCGGAAATTACAACTGCATAAGATAGTGTTTGAACTTCCCAGTCAGGGAATGGTAGCAGTGGATCTGCAGAAATAACTGGTACAATATTGCTGTGTTTCTGTCTCTCTATATTTTGTATTAAGAATAAGATTTCCCCATTTCCTCATCATTCAAATAATCAAAACCTTCTATTGTTTATTATTATTCTGTGAGTGGAGCTTCTATGCCATGCATTATATTTTCAGAATAGTCCTAAACAATAAACATTATAGGTGAAGCCTGTTAAGTTGGTGGAGTTTTGTTTCAAACAAATTTTTTTAGGATGAATTCAGCGGAGGATTTAAAACTTTTTCAGTAGTCCAAATCCAAGTACTGTAATGTGGGTTTGTAAAGTTTTTATAGAGCCATATTGCATGGACGCCATAGTTGTCAATGGCGGATGGCGGATTATGGTGGTGAGCCAAAAATCCGCCATGGAAATATGGCGGATGGCGTTGCGGATATGGCGGATGCCATGGCGAACTGAAAACACACAAAAAAATATTCCAAATATGACAAATAGTAAAACTAACAACAAATATATTCTTTGAAATAAATTCATCAAATGCATCACAATATCAAGAAAAAGAAGTAAAACAATCATGACCAAATTCAAATCAAAGCCTCAAACACACAATGTCATGTCATAACAAGTCATAATAGTAGGGCTCTAGAAGCTAGAAACAAAAAGTAGAATCCAAATCTCAAGTTCAGAACCAAATACAAGCCAACTGAACTCAATACTCTTAACACAAATTAAGACAAAGGCTAACTAAAGAAACTGAAACCAGAAAAAAGAAAAACAAAGCTCCGCAAAGGGCTGAAAACAAAATAGAAGGTGGCAAGAAGCACGAGAAAGAAGAAGAAGAAAAAGATGAAAAAAAGAAGCAGAAGGCAGAAAGAAGAAGAAGACATAATTGAAGAAGGAAAGAAATGAAGCAGAAAGAATGCAGAAGGAAGAAGAAGACCGAACTGAAGAAGGAAAGAAGAGGAAATGGCCCCAACTTGGTTACTGCAAGATGGAGGCCCCCGTCACCGGTCAGTTCGATATGCTGAAGGTCACTGAGGGTCGCCCGAGGTCACTGAAGGTTGCTGGAGGTCGCTTTGAAGAATCATCCTTGGAGATGGAGGCAGATGTGTGAAACAGAGAAGGGAGTGGAAATGGGCCTCGATGGGTTAGGGTTCCCTTTTAATAAACCCCCAAAATCCCTAAAATAACCCCATTGTTTTTTTTATTTCCTAGGAAAAAATGGCTGCTTTCCGCCATTTCCGCCGTGGTGCCATGAAAATTGCGGCCACCACGCCATTCAACCACACCATGCAGGTTTCCATGGCGGATTGTTGAAATTCCGCCACGCCATGGCGCCATGGTGCTGCCATGGCTGCAATTTAACAACACTAATTGGACGCACCATTTTGGTGCTTGGTTCATGTGTTGTTTGTAAGTATTCAATTTAATGTCTTTTGGCCATGGTCATGTCAGACACAGGATAGACATTGTCTTCTAAAATATGAAATATAAAATAACACAGATATTGGATTTTAATCTTTTAATATTTTTTTAATAATGTACCAAGAAAATGCAGTGGTGAAGCTTATATATATGATACTATGAACAATAAAATAATCTTGATTTTAATTAACACATTTTGGCATGTCCTTCTCTTGTTATTTTTAAGATTTAGTGAGTTCCTCTTGTCCGTTACTTGTTATACCTGTGTTTGTGTCAGTGCTTGTGCTACAAATAGTGAAGGGATTACGTGTGGGTTGTTTGTATTTGATTTAACCATAGGTTAATAAGAATGGAATTTTATGTTCTGTCTATGTTGCTTTTGAAACGTTCCTTTAATCTAATATTGCAATATTTACTTCAATTTTGAAGTGTGTATTTTGTTTGGTACTCAGTATTCAGTAATAACATGGTACATTATTTGTTATGCGATGCTAAATCAGTAATCTGATGTCGCTAACTTGCTAATCATCTTCAACACAATGGTCTTGTGTTTGCAGGCGACCTCCTCCTTTAAACCCATACAAGTTGAAGTGTGATAAAGAACCTCTGAACTCCAGGTAGTTAATGCTCATTATAAAACCTTTTTTCAAATTGTTGGTTACTTTCAGTTCATAATTAATAGTCATTCTAGGCTTTTTAGGGGTTAAATTTGCATGTATATTGTTAATGTTCTAAGTATTAGGCTAACAAGGTTTTAAACTTTGTTGTAATTAGTTTTGTTTGTAAGTTTACTTATTATCTAGTTGTATATTGAGTTTATAAATGCTACTATTTTAATCTCAGGCTTGGGCCACCAGACTATCACCCCCAAACACCAAACTGCCCTGAGGAGACTTTGACCAAAGAATATTTGCAATCTGGATATAAGGATACAGTTGAGGGGCTTGAGGTATATCCTTAATTTCTATTTTTGTGTTTATTCTTGTGGATTGACTCTCCTTGATGGGTTATTGAAAATCAACTTGTGCTTTCTTAGAAACAGATTGTTTGTAACAGTTCAAAACCTTCCCTTATGTCTGGTGTCTGCTGTCTTCTAACATTGCAATACTTTTTATGTGCTCAGGAAGCTAGAGAAATTTTGCTGACTGAGGTTCAACATTTTAACAAGACAGTTGTCCTTAACTGCAAAGAGGTGACCTGCTTGTCTGTGAGAGATTTATAGCCTTTAACTATGCTATGAGTTTATTGCACATTCTTCCATGTTTAAATTTTGGATTCATTTGAAGTCTTGTTAGATATAGTTTAGTTCTTTAATATTTTGTCTTTTTCCCAGGCCGTTAGAAAACGTCTAAGGGCCATCAATGAATCACGTGTTCAGAAGCGGAAGGTGATGATTGATGATCTTTATTCTGTGTTATTTTTGTCCTTGGTGAACATTATGCCTGCCTCTCAAGAGACATCTATATTTATGCCCTCTTTTTCTCTTATTTTGGATATAGTGGGCCCTACCTATGACAGTTCGTTATGAAGTTATTAATTATACATGATAGTGCTTACTTTAACAGGCTGGTCAAGTCTATGGAGTCCCTCTTTCAGGACCGCAGCTTGCCAAGCCTGGTGTTTTCCCCGATCAAAGGCCATGTGGTGAAGACTTCCGGAAGAAATGGATTGAGGTATACTTGGTGAAAGTTTTGCTCGTTTTGCTTTCTTGTTCGGCCAACATTCCTTGATAACAATTTCTTCCCCTTGTTATCGATTCTGTTGGAATATGAGGCTTATAAGTCTTATTTTTAGTAGTGGGCTTGGGCTTGTAGTTGTAGATACTTGACCTAATTATTAGTATGAATAGGAGCATTATGTCAGGGTATTATATAACAGATTTATCAACATTCAGCATACTACTGTTAGCCATCTTTCTATCTTTTCTCCTTCCCAGCTGAATCATAAAATTCCAAAATGTTGAAATGACAGGGTTCAGGTGGGAAAAAAAGAAGGTAGGAATAAGACCAAGACACTTAACAATTCGATGTGAGATTGATATTAGAGTTGATACAATACACTAAATTAATACTCCTATTTATATTAATAATAATTAAGGTACTGGTATTACTAGTATAGGCCTAAGCCCACCAACAATACTGGTAACAATATTCTAGCAGTTTCTATTTAGTATTTGTTGAATTCATATTAAGAAAGCATGAGGCCGTGAATTATTTGTGGTTTTTGAGTGATTGTTGTTGTGTAATCTGACAGGAAGCAGTTTGCAAATATAGATGGATCAGGAATATTTTTTGTAGTCTTGTACAGGCTATAGTTATTCATGAATTTAGAAGACTAATTGTTATATATATGTTCTTAAATTGTTTATGTGTCTTGTTGTCTAGGTTGATATCCTGTTTAATCCTTGTAAACTGTATTAAACTTTATTGTAGGGCTTATCTCAACCGCACAAGCGATTATGTACTTTGGCTGATCTTGTTCCTCATTATGGAAGGACATCACTGTTAGAGGTTCTTATCAGGAATAATGTTCCATTGCTGAGGGCTACCTGGTTTATAAAGGTTTCATACCTCAATTTGGTATGGATAGCTTCAATCTTATGTAATTTATTTACTTATTACATGTTGAAGTTTGTTTCTTCTTCTGTTTTTTTTCTTTTATGGCTCAATATTTGAAGGTAGATTATGGTTGATGTTTGCAGGTTCGGCCTGGTTCTGCAAGTTTTTCTTCTGGGACTGCTGATAAAACTCAGCCATCCTGTTCTGATCTTTGGACCAAAGATGTTATTGATTACTTACAAACTCTTATGGATGAATTTTTCTCAAAAAATACTTCTCACTCTACCCATCATAATCATGATCGGTCACTTCTACACAAAAGTGACCAATTATCATCTGTTTCTGATGGTGAAGAATCATCCTTACATTTTAGATGGTGGTATATTGTGCGTCTTCTGCATTGGCATCATGCTGAAGGGCTGCTTCTTCCTTCTCTTGTCATCGATTGGGTTTTGCTTCAACTACAGGTACTTTACTTTGTTATTTGCATATAACAAGCCTTATGTGCTCATGAAAATAAAATGGTGTATTTAATGTTTTTTTTTTTTGGTTGGGTGATTCCAATCCTTCAGGCTCCGGCTTTTGATTTTTCATGTTTCTGCTTCTTTTAGGCAAAGGAATTGCTTGAGATTTGGCAGCTGCTATTGCCTATTGTATATGGCTTTCTAGAAATTGTTGTTCTATCTCAAGCATATGTTCGCACTCTTGCTGGAGTTGCTCTTCGTATTATTCGCGTTCCTGCTCCAGGCGGATCAGATCTAGTAGATAATTCACGGAGGGCATACACAACTTCTGCTCTGATTGAGATGCTCCGGTATTTAATACTTGCGGCTCCAGAGACTTTTGTTGCTTTTGATTGCTTTCCTTTACCATCCTCTGTAGTTTCACACACAACAAATGATGGGAATTTTGTACTAAAATCAACTGAAGCTGCAGGAAGGATAAAAAATAGTTCAGAAGATGTCGTTTGTATGCTCAGAAGCAAAGGCCTTGACACACAATACCAATCATTGGCATTTGATCATGTTATTTCATGCATCCAGAAACATGCAGAAGATCTTACAAAGGCTGCAAGCCCAGGCTACCCAGGTCACTCTCTGGCTAAAGCTGCACAAGCCTTGGATAAATCCCTTGTGTTGGGTGATGTACACAGAGCATACAAGTTTCTTTTTGAAGATCCTTGTGATGGAAATATGTCTGAGGGTTGGGTTGCAAAAGTCAGCCCTTGCTTAAGATTGTCACTGAAGTGGATTGGGACTGTAAATACAGCACTTATTTGCTCGGTGTTTTTCCTGTGTGAATGGGCAACATGTGATTTCAGGGATTTTCGGACTGGTCCGCTTTGTGGCATAAAGTTTACAGGTAGAAAAGATCTTTCCCAAGTGCGTATAGCAGTAAGACTTTTAAAGAAGAAACTGAGGGATATGCAGACTTTACCAAGACAAAAGAATGGAAGCAATCATAGAGTTGGTTATTTAGCAAAATGTTCAAGTCAGCAGACTAATCGGTATTTTTTGAACAATGTACCCAAAATAAAGTCTAGTTCAAAAACCGTGGATTGGAGTCGCCGATCATCGGTTATATTCGAAAGCCCAGGTCCTCTCCATGATGTCATTGTTTGTTGGATTGATCAGCATGTGGTTCATAAAGGGGAAGGCCTCAAGCGCCTACATTTGTTTATAATAGAACTTGTGCATGCAGGCATCTTTTACCCCTTGGCATATGTACGCCAGCTGATAGTGAGCGGGATCATGGATATGAATGCTAATGTGGCTGACTTGGAAAGGCAGAGAAGACATCGTGAAATCTTGAAACAGCTTCCTGGGAACTTCATGCGTCAAGCTTTGGAAGAATCAGGGATTGTTGAAGGGCCCAATCTCATTGAAGCCTTGCAAATTTACTTGAATGAACGTCGCCTCATACTTCGTGGTTCTTTGAGTGAGAGCAATGGCAATGCCAGTTGTGCCAATATGTCTGCTTTTAAGCAAAAATGTTGTCCATCTTCAACAAAAGATGGAGAGTCTACAGTATCAGTTGAAAAGCAGAGAACTGTTTTTTCTAAAAAAATATCTTTTAAAAATGCAAAGGATGGCACTTGTGTTGAAGAACTGAAGGCAGCCATCTCAGTACTGTTACAGATACCAAATACTTTATCTAATGTGAGCACTACTGGACTGGATGAATCTCAAGGCAGTGTCAGAAGATCTATTGGGTCTCAGAGCAAGATTGATCAAGTTGAAGCTACACCTGGGTGTGAAGAATGTAGAAGAACAAAAAGACAAAAATTGACTGAGGAAAGAAGTTCATTTGTTCAAGCTCATTCTCCAGTTCTATCTGATGATGAAGATACATGGTGGGTTAAGAAGGGGTTGAAATCCTTGGAGTCTCTCAAAGTTGATCAACCACTTAAGTCAACCAAGCAGGTTACTAAGACTCGACAAAAGACCGTGCGTAAAACTCAGAGTCTTGCTCAACTGGCAGCTTCTAGGATTGAGGGGAGCCAAGGAGCTTCAACAAGTCATATGTGTAATAATAAGGTAAGCTGCCCTCACCATAGAACTTCTATGGATGGAGACACACCGAGGTCTGTTGATGGAACTCGATCAAGTCATTGTGAAGATATTGTTTCAACTGGCAAGGCATTAAAACGGCTTCGCTTTGTTGAGAAAAGGGAAATAGTAGCTTGGTTGATAACTGTAGTTAAGCAGCTTATCGAAGAGACTGAAAGAAATGTGGGTAAGGTTGGTCAGTTTGGCAGGCCTTCTGCTAGTGTGGATGATAGAAGGTCAATCCGGTGGAAACTTGGTGAGGATGAACTTTCGGCCTTGCTTTATCTGTTGGATACCTCAGATGATTTAGTATCAGCTGCCAAGTTCCTCCTTTGGTTGTTGCCAAAGGTTTACAGTAGCCCCAATTCTACAATTCATAGTGGAAGGAATGTTCCGATGCTGCTAAGAAATGCGGAAAACCAAGTTTGTGATGTGGGAGAGGCTTTCCTGTTATCATCACTGAGAAGGTTTCCCCTCCACTTATTTTTTGTAGTCGTATTGGTTGTTTCTGTTGAAATTTGTTATTTTGTTCCTTTTGTAAGTTATTATGCTCTTCCCTCTCTGACCTTCCCTTCTAGTTCATGTGCTGTTAGCTGCCTTTTAAATAGCTGAATGCCTTTCAGTATGTGATTCTATGTTTTTGTCTTCTAAGATAGTGTGGCACTCCATGCTTATTACGATACTTTTGTTGGTCATATTAACTAAATTAGGCCAGTGTCGTGAGACTTCAAGTTTTCTGCTGCGCCGACTTAGATGTTTCCAATTGGAAATCTTTTGTCTGGTTGATTAAACAAATAATTGTTTGTCTTGATATAAGGGCCAAATGCAAATGTTAAAACAAGTTTGCTGAACCTTCGGTGAAGTCTCCATTACTTCGTATGAGATCCCTAGCGATCCCCTCACTATCATTAAATTAGTGTTGTATGAGCATTCTTTACTATTTCATTGTTATGCTCATGTTGGACGAAATTTTTATGGACTTCTGGGATATGAGACCAATTTTGTTTAGCTTGTCTTCCTTGTTTAACATATATATTTTTTTTGATGCAGGTATGAGAACATTCTTGCTGCAGCAGATCTCATTCCTGAAGCTTTGTCAACTGTAATAAATCGTGCTACAGCTATTATGGCATCTAATGGAAGGGTTTCGGGTTCAGGAGCCCTAGCTTTTGCTCGTTATTTATTGAAAAAATATAACAATGTGGCTAGTGTGATTGAGTGGGAAAAAAATTTTAAGGCTACATGCAATAAGAGACTTGCTTCTGAACTTGAATCTGGACGGTTGGTGGATGGAGAGTTAGGGCTTCCCCTTGGAGTTGAGGACCCTGATGGCTTTTTCCGTCAAAAAATAAGTGGTGGCCGGTTACCATCCAGAGTAGGTGCAGGCATGAGAGATGTAGTGCAGCGTAATGTAGAAGACGCGTTTCACCATCTTCTTGGAAAAGACAGAAAGCACTTCGCTACTGGTACACTAAAAGGTCCTGCTTTAGAACAATGGGATAATGGATATCAAATAGCTCAACAAATTGTTATGGGTCTTATAGACTGCATAAGGCAGACTGGTGGTGCAGCTCAAGAGGGGGATCCTTCTTTGGTTACTTCTGCAGTTTCTGCCATTGTTGGTAGTGTTGGTCCAACTCTGGCAAAATTGCCCGATTTTTCAGCTGGCACTAATCATTCAAACATACCGTTGGCGACAAGTTCATTGAACTATGCTAAATGTATTCTGCGAATGCATATAACTTGTTTGTGCCTGCTTAAGGAAGCCTTAGGTGAGCGCCAGAGCCGCGTATTTGAGATTGCTCTTGCTACAGAAGCTTCTACTGCTCTTGCTGGAGTTTTTGCTCCTAGTAAGGCATCCCGAACTCAGTTTCAAATGTCACCTGAAACCCATGATACTAGTAATTCAATTTCAAATGATAACAACTCTAGTAAAGTTATGGTTGCTCGAACAACAAAAATTGTTGCTGCTGTTTCTGCACTAGTTGTTGGTGCAATTATATCTGGTGTTACAAGTCTTGAAAGAATGGTAACCATTCTCAGATTAAAGGAGGGGCTGGATGTAGTACAATTTGTAAGAAGCACAAGATCTAATTCAAATGGAAATGCACGTTCAGCTGGGGCTTTTAAGGTGGATAGTTCAGTTGAAGTTCATGTCCATTGGTTTAGATTGCTTGTTGGAAACTGTAGAACCATCTGTGAGGGCTTAGTGGTGGATCTCTTGGGTGAACCATCTGTTGTAGCTCTTTCAAGGATGCAGCATGTGCTTCCTCTTAGTTTGGTCTTTCCACCTGCCTATGCAATATTTGCCTTTGTCATGTGGCGGCCCTTCATTTTGAATGCTAATGGAGCAGTTCGTGAAGACATGAATCAACTTTATCAGTCTTTAACAATTGGCATAAATGATGCAATAAAGCATTTGCCTTTTCGAGATGTATGTTTAAGAGACTGTCAGGGCCTTTATGATCTTATGGCTGCAGATATGTGTGATGCTGACTTTGCTACATTGCTAGAGTTGAGTGGCTCTGATATGCATTCAAAATCCATGGCATTTGTTCCCCTTCGTGCTAGGCTGTTTCTAAATGCCATGATTGATTGTAAGATGCCCAAATCTGTTTATACAAAGGATGACGGAAGCCGGATATCTGGACATGGTGAATCTAAAATTCAGCTTACAGATAGTGGATCTAAGCTTCAGGATAAGATTGTACGTATTTTAGATGCTCTGCAGCCTGCCAGATTTCACTGGCAGTGGGTTGAACTCAGGTTGCTTTTAAATGAACAAGCCCTCATTGAAAAACTGGAGACACATTCTATAGCTGATGCTATAAAATTGTCCTCACCTAGTTCAGAGAAGGTTGTTGCTTCTGAGAATGAGAACAATTTTATTCAAATAATTTTGACAAGGTTATTGGTTAGACCTGATGCTGTACCCCTTTTCTCGGAGCTGGTTCATCTTTTTGGCAGATTACTGGAGGATTCAATGTTGTTGCAGGCTAAATGGTTTCTTGGTGGTCAAGATGTCCTTTTTGGTCGGAAGACTATTCGGCAACGGCTAATTAACATCGCTGAGAGTAAAGGACTTTCTGTTAAGGCCCAGTTTTCAGAGCCCTGGGGTTGGTGCAGCCCACGTACTGATCCCATAACTGTCAAGAGGAATAAAAGGAAAGTTGATTCCATGTCTCTCGAAGAAGGAGAAGTTGTTGAAGAGGGAATTGATACAAAAAGGTGCATTAAAAGGTTCTCTCAAGTAGTTGATTCAGAAACCTCTAGCAGTAATAAGCAACATTGGACTGAGAGGTCTCTTACCGAGTTAGTTCTTCCTTGCATAGATCAAAGCACTGATGAATCTCGCAATTCCTTTGCAAACGATTTGATCAAACAGTTAAATAATATTGAGCAACAAATAACTGCTGTTACTCGTGGGGCAAGCAAGCCAGTGGGTACTCCTGTAATTGAAGGTCAGACAAGTAAAATAAATAGCCGCAAAACTATAAAAGGTGGTGCCAGCCCAGGGTTAGCCAGACGGCCGACAGGTGCAGCAGATTCTTCTCCACCTTCTCCTGCTGCATTACGAGCTTCCATGTCATTACGTCTGCAGTTACTCATGAGATTTCTTCCTTCTCTTTGCACGGACAGGTAATTTAAGACTATGTTTTTAATCTTCATATTTTTGCCAGGCTTCGTTAAAAATGTTTTTTCCTTCTTGCATTGTTGATGTGCTGAAGTTAATTTTTTCTCGACTGGATAAATAATAAGAGATTCATTGGAAAATGTTCATTTGTTCTCAATTGTTTAGGGAAGTATGTTACAGTTTTCTTGAAATGTAGAAAAGATAGTGACAAATGCAATATGAACATCTTCAATGATATAATTGTATACTACATGCTGTATAATTGTTGTTCCAGCTGTTTGCACTAATGATCATGGTTCATTATTAGTTTGTTTCTTGTATTAGATTTGTTTTAAGCATGAAGTTTGGTGCTGGAAAATCCCTCTTTAGGGTATGTTTTGTTGGGGAGTAAAAATGAGAGTAAATTTTCCATGGATGATATTCATGTATAATATTTACACATTGAACTCATTCATGGCATTTTTCCCTTATTTTGAACCCCCCAACCGAACAACTCTTAGAAGGGAAATATGGACAATTGTGCTCTGATGACATATTCTTTTATTGATCTATACTTCATTATTATATAAAATACGAGTCGTAGGGCTATTACATGCTAGAATTAGAGGCA
The DNA here is from genome assembly GCA_031216105.1 of Dalbergia cultrata. Lineage (NCBI taxonomy): Eukaryota > Viridiplantae > Streptophyta > Magnoliopsida > Fabales > Fabaceae > Dalbergia > Dalbergia cultrata. The sequence continues at coordinate 72,825,356 of CM062353.1, read as the reverse complement.
GTTTATCTAGATTTTCAATTTTGCAGGGAGCCTTCTGTTCGAAACATGAGACATACACTTGCATCAGTAATTCTTCGTCTCATGGGTAGCCGGATTGTGCTTGATGATGCAGACATTTTGGCATATAGTACATATCCTTCTCCATTGCGGAAGGAAATGGAGTCACCTTCTGAAGCTGCTCTTGCTACTTTAATAGATTCTTCTGTTGAGGGCTTGTTTGATCGTTTGTTGTTGATTTTGCATGGATTGTTGAGTAGCTGTCCCCCAAGTTGGCTTAGGTTGAAAATGTCGAAGACTGCTACTGAACCTACAAAGGAATTTTGTGGATTTGATCGAGAGTTGTTGGAGACTTTGCAGGTTTGATCCTTCAACCTATGATACACAGCTTTTAGTTTGTCACTTATAGGAAGGCATGTAGCCGTATTTGGCATTTAATTTAACAACAATCTTATTTAAAGTAAGAAACTGGTCGAAGCAGAGATCGTAAAAGTGTTCTTTCAATTATTGGGGTATTCTTTGACTGCTACACCGGAGTCATAATTCAATTTACCTATCAGCTTGATTTATAGTTCTTCAATAGAAACTCTAACTTCGTTTGATTAATGGATAAGATGGAAATAAAGTTTCTCCAAGACTGAAAAGAGTTGAACATGATCACTGGATTTTGAGTCTCTGTGTCTCACTCCTAAAACTTTGAATCTTCTGAAGGTCTTTTGGTTTCCTCCCTCCCATCCCCAAATTTGTTATCTTGTAATAACCTTTTATTTTTTTCATATTTGACAATCTGAAGCATATAGGCTTCTTGATTGTCTAATGGTCTATTGTCTAATGCAGAATGACTTAGATCGCATGCAACTGCCAGACACTGTCAGGTGGCGTATCCAAGCTGCAATGCCTGTACTCATTCCCCCGATGCGGTGCTCTTTCTCCTGCCAGCCATCATCTGTTCCTCCTTCAGCTCTTGTTTCACTTCAATCCAGCAATACAAATTCTGGGTTTAACTCGAGCAGTTTGAGTGTTCCTCAGAGGAACTTGGTTCTATCATCAAGGACTGCAGCATCAGGGAAGTCAAAACAGCAGGACAATGAGATGGATGTTGACCCCTGGACACTTTTGGAAGATGGCGCTGGATCTTGCCCTTCTGCTAGCAATACTGCCATCATAGCAAGTGGGGACCGTGTTAATATTCATGCTGCCAGCTGGCTTAAAGGGGCTGTAAGGGTGAGGCGGACAGACCTTACATATGTTGGTGCCGTGGATGATGATAGTTGATTAACAAAATTTTGATTGGTTTGGACTTCGGATTATGCAAACCCCTCGGCAGGTTTATTTGTTATTTCACGTTATTGATGCACGAGTGAAGTGAAGATGCCATTTGGTGCAGGCCCTTCTTGTGCTGAACGGAACTTGAGGGGATACCATTTTGAGAAACAGGTGAAGAGATGGGTTCTTTGTTGGGTGAGAAGTGAAATGTCTCCTCACGCTGCCCATCATCCTGTTGGTTCTGGCCTCGTTGACTTACTAACCTGTTCACACCCTCCCCCCATCAGATCTGGACTTTGCACTTCCTAGCACAGTCCAGAGGCTTTTGTTGTATATATAGGTTGATTGTCTTCACTTTCCCAATTGATCTGGGTAATATATCCTCAGGTGATCTGTAGCTGTTACATGCTTATTCATTCATTGTCTAAATTATCACTTGTGTGAGCTTCGTCTGTATCTTTTGGGGCTCAAGCACACACAAGGGCATGTAACAATTTTTTCTTGATATTTGTAGATTATCAAAATTATCTATGCTTTTGATCTTCAGCATCAGCATGATAGACAACATAAAATTATTTACTTGGTAGTTCATATAGGAGTTATAGGAGTCATGTTAGATTACATACACACTAGGTGCGGAATATGCTTTAGTATATAAGCCAATCTTTACCATCATTTTTATGGTGACTATATATAGTTGATTGACTTGAATAGAACATATCAAGAACTGATCCAACCATGTGCCTCGGTTTTATATTAATTGGAATATGCTTCATTGCTGCACATGGTAGTGTTTCTTTTGATCAACCCTCAATGTTCTGATTTTGTTATCTAGGGTGTTCTCATGTGTTGCCTAAAGAGCAACCGATGCTTGTAATAAATTTCAATAGAAGGTGGTTTTGAATTGTAAGTTCCTTTTTCTCGTTTTCCATTTGGTTGCTTATTATGCAAAGGGAAATAAAATCCTATCTGTATACTAGCAAGTGAATTTAGAAAGTATTTTGTTCATGGGGAGTTGATTTTTGGCTGAATAGATATTCATTTCCATTGGGAAAATGTGTAAAAAAGAAACAAGAACAATGTTCTTGAAAAATTAATTTTATGTGACAAATTTCAACTAGTCATAAATATTCAACGATTTTAGTTGAATTTCTAATGAATCTGAGTATGAAGAAAATATGGACTATAATTTGTTAATAAATGTGAATTTTAGTTACGGATAGTGAAAATATTTCTCGTCTATTATCTACCTCATTATATTTGCCACGTTTGTTAGAAACACAATTAAAATCCATAGTTAGTTATACATTAATATCCAAATGTCTAAATGGTGCGTAAAACAGTAAGTACAAAAATCATTTTTCGAAAATGAAGCCACTATTAATTATGCTTAATGCTTCAACTCAAGAAAAATGTTTTTGTGTACAATACAATTTACAACATATTTGTATCATGTACAAGAAGACAACAAACATGGTGGTGCGATCATTTTTCTTTCTCCTTAGACCCCACAATTTTACTTGTCTTCTTGTGCAAATGTTTTAAGTTTATATTGTACACTTAATACTTCTCAACTGAATTTGAAAACTCTCTATTGTGGACTCAACTAGCAAGCTTCATTCATACACATGCAAGTGAAACAAGTGAATATCTTTCCACACAATCACTTACTACCTGTCTACATTCTTCTAATGCTATAAGGCGTGCAAAATATTTTTGGATGGAACAGCAACACTGTGATTCCAATGTAAAACCCATTTGTACAATGTCTAGACATCTCGGTTCCTCATTGAATTATCTACATAAAGAACATCTTCAATCCAGGCAACAATATTGAATGCTAGGCCTTCCAGCACTCTTGAATAACTCTCTAGTACTGCTTTTCCAACATCCTGCAAAAAAGAGAACTTTGTCATGTTTGACTTTGCACTTCATTCTCCACTCAAACTTGATTCTCTAACAAAAGTCAAAACCACGATTTTGTCAAAAGCAAGAATTTCTTACTTTCACTTGGGGTATTCTAATAACAATATAAAAAAAGGTGGCCAGTGTACGAGACTCCCACCTAGTGAGAGTCTGAAAAAGGTAGAGATGTACGTAGCCTTACCCTGTGAGCAGAGGACTATTTTAATAATATTTTGTCAAAATCATTTTTCAAAAGAAGGAGTTATATCTAAATCATTTTACTTCAAAATCACATTTAGTTAAAATCAACTCCGACAAAATCAAAAACATCATGAATTAAGTTTACAAAGCCAGAACCAACACACTATGCCTAGGCCTTACACTATTTCTTAATGCTGCACATATGATATGAATATGATCCAATGTACTGCTAAACTTACCCTGTTGTATTGGATCTTGCATGTGTCCAAAGAAGTTTGTGAAAGCTCAGGATATCTTTGCTTCAGACAGAACAATAAACTCTCAGCTCTCTCAGCTAATGTGTAGTTTTTGTCCTTTCGGTCGGTGTCAGCCATGAGATCCTTTACTTTGCTCCACGATGTTTGTGAATGGCTCAGGCAAGCTTTTCGCCTCCATGAGTACATTGATGACTCAACCCTGTCTGCTAGCTCAAGTGCTTCATGTTCAGAGCTTATTTTGAGGTAGTCAAGAAGTTGATCAGGAGAGAACTTTTCTGCAGCATTCATATAGTGGTAAATTGTGTCCCCCATACTTGTTCTTCCACTCTGAAGAAATCAATGTTTGGAAAGAGCCAAAAAAGTAAGATTAGATTTTAGTCATTTTCATAGAAGTGTATGAATGCATACTAGTAGCATAAAAACAATAAGGCACGTACTATAGTGCAGTTGGTATCTCAAACTGCACTGAGCATTTTCATTTTACTTTAATAGTTTTTTAACATGTCAATAGTACATGTGATGGCAGAACATTTGGCTAGTGTGTTGGTTCTATGATCTCAAGGGATCGAACATGTGACCCAGAGATCACTTGTCCAGCATGCTAGCCAAATGTATTGTCATCATACCAGTGAAGAATTGACATATTAAAATACTATTACAAGTATAACAAAAATGCATGAAACAGTTTTGGATGCCAACTGCTCCATAGTATGCACCAAACAAAATTTCTCCTGCATTAACTGCATACCTTACTTTTTTAACAATTAATGTCAAGGAAATAGGCATAATATTAACAAATCTCATTCGATTTACATGCTAGTTGTACCTTATATGAAATTATATCATCCCGTTTTCTACAAGTCTCAGCTGCTATTATTGGCTTCCATAAAAGGCTTATGAAATTTGATGAAAAATTCCAAGACATTTGCCTTAAGGGGTCACATTTAACGGGATCCTCAATCACTTGGCTATAGAATTTCAGCTGGAAAAAAAAAAATGTAGACTCATTCTGAGACTTCAACAGAAAGTTTCCTCACCAAGCCTTTCAGAAACACAAATCATTTTATAATAATAGGGGATAACCAATAAGGACTCACCTTGGGAAGATTATCAATATAGCTTTCTGGGATATCAATCTCAGCAAGGACATTGTTATTTATTGCCATGGCTGCTTTATGAATTTGATTAGCACAATCCCGTTTCTCTATCAAATGCTTCCTTGACTTATCAGAGAGGCCGCCAGGGAGAACACAAGGCACTGGCAGCCACCATTTCTCGTCCTTTCGCTGAACAATCCTTCGAAATGAGGCTGCACGCATGCGAGCTGAATTCGCCGGTATGTTATCTGCATACCAAAATTCAGTATCCTGGAAGGTATCCAATATTTCCTGAAAAAACAAAAAAACTATGTTAATGAGCCACATGAGGCATCTTGATGAAAAATCAGGTGTTACATGCAAGAAGCAATTGAGTTTTGTCTTACAATGAGCATTGTGTCAAGCTTCTGCAAAGCAGGGAGGTTGATATAAATGTCTGACCTTGGTCTGCTTTTCATCATCTGAGAGACATTATCAGATCAAGTTAGACACATTTAGAGATGCCAAAACAGCTCCGTTAATGTTATAGTTATCAATCATTTAGCCAAAAAAAGGTTCACCTCCACAATAGTGCCATCTTCTAAATATTGTGCAGTTGGTGCAAATTCTACTATGTAATCACACACTGATAGAAGAACCTTCATTTCCCTTTTCCACATAGCCTTCTTCTCAGGTTTCAGTGGCTCCAACTTCAAACTTTGTCCAAATACAGTTGCTGCAGAATTCACAATCCAAACATGTTCAATGACATCATATTTGGCTAAAAAAGACAACCCTTTTGACAGATTGTGCTATAGCTATTATTCAAACTTAACACCAAAAAAAATAAATACCATAGAGATTGGTAATGGCATTTGAGATTGTAACTGCAGTGCAAACACCTTTCCCACCACCAGACATGTCTTCTCCCAGCAGAAGCTTTGAGAATCTTTCCTTCATCATTTCAATCTCACCTAATAGTACACAACCAATTCAATTGCCAATGAAAATTGTACTTATTCAGAGAGTAAAAAGTTCATAAAAATAAGCACACAAGCAATGCAAACCAACCTGAATCCAAAAGATCACACTCATCCAACTTAGCATCCAGTACCGAATTCTTGCGCAGCTTTATTCCTAGCCTGGAAATAACGGCTTGTTTACTACCTGGTTTCGCCGCCGCCGTCCACCGAGATGGTGAAGACTCGCTAACATAACTACTGTCATCCATTGACTCTGACATGTTTGATGCCTCTGAGTTTGTCCAGGCATCAGTGGCTGAATGATCCACATAAGGAGAAGAAGGGTGATAACAACCCACATCAGAATTTTCATCGAAGTTTGATATTTTGTCCATCTTAGCACAAGAATCTGTGATCAACTTCCTCAACACCTGCACATAAAACATGAAGGTTTGAGATTTGAGTCACAAAAATTGAGCTTGTGGGGTCTTAATTTTCAGTATACTTCATGATCACTTTGATACATACTAGGCTATTAAAGCATGACATAGATAGAACACAGCTGAAAATGTACAAAAATTTCATTGAAATCAAACTATAGATATAGAAAACAAAAAAGAGACAAAAGGGGAGATCAAAAGAAAAAGTATAAAAAATTGAATGTTCTTGTCTTATAGGTGAAAAAAAAAATGAATTTAAAAATATGAAAAGCAAAAGTTTAGTTCCCAGAGAATGCTGCTGCTATTGAGACTCAAAACAGTCCACTGTAAAATGCAGCAAAGGGTTATGAGAAAAAAGCATCCTTTGACAACTTTCTGAGGTTGAAGCTAACTGAAATTTGAAACTTCAAAACAAACGGTTGGGAGAAAAAAGCAAAGGGTCCCAGCATTGTTCTTTACTGATGTAACCTTTTTTTTTATGTGCCATATTTGAATTTGAAGTTTTGAACTATATAGCTATTACTATAGCTTAACATTACAGCTTTTGAAACAGTTCCCTCCTAAGCGTTTGTGCCTTTACCTTCTTCCCTGAGACTTTTCCATGCAAAAGGAAGAAAACCTTATTTGTCAAATAAATGCCAAAAAAAATATTGCCAAATTATTACAAGCTGCAACTGTAATAATTAGTTAATAACAGTTATCAAAGTACTAGCAAATAATTACATGTACTAGTTGGAAATGAAGCTAAGATGAGAATCTTCACGGGGATTATTACCATGCAAAATATATATAACACTATACTCCCTTTGTTTCGGTATAATCATCACTTTTTGACATTTTTATCTTTCAAAATATTTATACATTTATAATATTTATATAGTATTAATTATTTTCTTCCATTTATATCCTTAATATAAATATATTAGTTAAATAATTAATATATTTATCAAGATAAATAATAATTACCATAAAAGAATAATTTTGTTAATTTATATAATTTTCTACATTTAATTTATTAAGATATTTTTTTATTTTTTTTAATATATGTATTGTTTGATTTTTTATAATTGTTCTAAAGTGGATGGGGTACGTTAAAATGAAAAGGTTACAAGCATTAACAGTTGTTGTTTAAATAACTAGGATGATTAACACTTACAATGAAATAATATAAAATTATGAATAATGCCAAAACATAAAGCAAAAACAGGCATGCATAGTTTCGACTTTTCACTTGTTTTGAATTCGAAGATAGTGGAATCTGGAAAGTAGTGGGTATGGATTGATCACTGAGGAAGCACAAAACCCCTACTTTGGTCTGGAATTATTAAATATTTAAGATTATATATATATATATATATATATTTGCGGAAGAGAATTATGTGACATTTAACAATCAACATCCAACGATTCTTTTCAAGTTCTTGTTTCCCCATTAAATAATTGTCAGTTTTTATGCTTACATAAATTTTTAAAAAAGTCAAATAATTAAATTTCAATTTTAAAGAAATTAAAATATATTTTACAAAACTATCCCATCACTTGATTTTCCCTCTTTTTTAATATTATTTTCGTCTATTCATATTCCTCATTTAAAGAATAAGAAAAAGAAAATCAATATTTTTTATCTCTTTTTAAAGTGGCAGATAATCATATAAAATTAATTTTAAAAAGGAAATGCCCACTTAAAAACAGAGAGCATTTATAAAAGATTATTATAATACTTTTTTCTTTATTGAAGATTATAATAATACTGATGATTGAACAAGTATTTATAATTCCCAAAATAATTTGATCCTTATTTTTTTTGTATAAAATAATTTGATCATTATTGTCAAGACTGACGTGGCTGCAGGTGAACCACACGAACACGAAAACAAGTAAGTGCCTGTGCAACTATTCATTGATTCCTAGTGGTAGTTTTCCAGGGAGTGACGTTAGTAGGACTTATAATATTATATCATATATTTTTATTTATTATTAAATGAGATATAATATTTAACCATGTTGTCATAATGTCCCTCGTAGTACAAATAATATCATGGGGGATGAAGACAAACATATGTTTCAGTACCTCTCTGAAATATACATACATATATATATATATATACATATTGTATATTCGTTAACACATAAAATCCGTTTTAGCTGTCCATGTGCCATATCTACTTAAGAAAACAAAACCAAATCAACCTTAAAACTAAGATTTGGGAGTAGGATCCTATTTGCCATTTCCCTTTTCTTGGTGCAAATTCAATACAACTGGGGTAGCTAGCCTGTTCGGGCCAGGTTTGTTTAGAAGGCACATGTGAACACTATTAAAGGTAATGAAGAAAAAAAAAAATACTGTTCTTGTAGACAATTCATCTTCAATAGTTTTTCTCTTTCTTTTTTTTTTTTATGTGGAGAGCTGATTAATTGTTTGGTAGATGCAACTTATCATGTGGTATTGTTTATACATGAATTGAAAATTTTCTTGAAGGTGGTTAAACTATGTTGTACCGATGCTTCATCTTCCTAGTATATATAATATCTATGATGTATTGCGTTCGATATCGATGTTGATGTTTTTATACTTTAAAATGTGTTAAAATTATTTTTTTGTGATGATTTTACAAATTGGTTTGTCTATAAAATGTCATTGATGTATATGTATATATGTATGTATTTTTTATTTTTTTAAGATAATTATGATAAGAGTTAAATAAATTTAATATATATCAGTATATAAATATGTATCACCATGTCTTAAATTTTAGAATTTCACTATATTTTTATATTGCTATTGGATCTAATTAATATTGTATTTTATTTTTATGCTTCATAGGTGCTAACCATTTTTAAAACAATAAATTTTGTCAGACTATCATTTGGTTCATGGGTGCTAGATGAATCACCAGGAATATATAGCTGCTGTTGCCTTGCTCACGATTAAGAGTTCAAAACAATTTAAAATAGTATGCATTTGAAGGGCGCATTAATTAATTTCAAGTATTTGTTGATTTTATTAGTTCTTTACTATTGATTAAAGAGACTAGAAAAATAAAAAAATTGGTTCCAATGATGAAACAGTAATAACAGAAGAGGTAAATATAAATTGTCATTAATTATTATGCATGTATCACATTTTTTTGTGTCACTTAAACTAACTCATCAGTAGCTACAGAGGAGGCTAATAAAATTTTAATAAATCTTAAAAGTCTTTAATGATAGTTTTGTAAAATAAAAGAGTATAGAATATAACTGCATTAAATCTTAGAAGGTGAATGTAATTTTCTTTTATATATTTACTTAGTGTTTCGAAGGAAGTTAGGAGTTCACAGTGATTTCAGTTAAACTCAAATGTCGTTATATCTGTAATATGAGGGTAACACAGCTTGTGTATGTGCACTTGCATGTGTTTTCTATAGAGCACTGTTGTTTGGCATAACGCAAATATATCACGAGAGAAAAAGGTACAAAGCTAGTGAGTACCACCTTTTCTTTTCGTTTATTATTCCTAATTTTTTTTTTACTGATAAATAACATTTCTTTTTCTTTACTTATTCATTATCAGTCGAGGTCTCTCAAAACAGCTGTTATTATTATAGTGTGAAAATACAAGATACGAAGTAGTGGAATCCACTATAGTTTCTCTCACAATATTTAAGGATAAATATTCATTTTGACTCCTGAAATTGTATGTTTGCTTTACTTTAGTTTTTAAAATTAAAAAAAGTGTCAATTTTTTTCCTGAAATTATAAGAAATTATTCAATTTAGTCCTTATAATAATATTCACATGGACTATATTAAATCACTAAAAGGACTTATTTAAATAATTTTTTTTGATACTTTCTTATAATATTTGCTATTTTATTTCTCTCACTAACTATGTTAGTATACTATGTTACTATAAAATTTTATTTCTTTCTCTAACCAACTATGTTAGTATACTATATCTAACTTGTTATACAGTGATACACAATTTTTCTTGTCAATTTTTTAACAAAGGGGAAAGCTCACCCCAAAATTGTAGGTTCAGCGAAAAGGTCAAGGCTCAGGATGTATTTCTGGATTCATCGAGTACATATAAAGGTACTTACAGAACATCCATCAACACAAGAAATTGGGGAATCAAACCCCTGAGGATGTATAAGTGAAAGGTCAACCAATCACGTTGAGCCAGTGCATGTTGTTTCTCGATCCACCTCTATATGCACGCGAGAAGGGTTTATTCTTGATACATCTTAAAGCTAAGAAGAGCACACGGGTTTGCATATATCCATGAGATTTGTTAGTTGAAAGTACTGCAAAGTAATCTAAAAAATTCCAGGCATTAAATAGGGTTCATGGTTGCAATTTGGTAGCGGTTTTCTATAACAGAGAGGGGCTGTTGCAGCTTGTATATATGCTTTTAAAATTAGTATTATTGTTTCAATAAATGGTATGTAAATCAAACCAACAATAAGAGCAGAACACATTGGGTTTGCATACAGTACAACCAATATCTGACCAACCTTTTTTCTAACTCTTTTCTTATCCTTACACCACTCTCTTCTCTTTCACAATGAAAACAGTGGAAAATCTAGAAACCAACTAACTATGCACACTTGAAGACGAGTTCATATAGAGGAATCATATACTTTAGTCTCTCCTATTTACATGGATAAAGATCCTCGTGTGTTTATTTTTAATACGATCACGTTATGTTAAGAGAGAGATACACACATACTTAAATTGGATTGTAAAAATTTTCAAAAAACTTTACTTATTTAAAGTTCTTGTGTCTATTTCTCTCTTAACATGACATAGTTATATTCAAAACAAACAAGAGAGGATCCTAATTCGATGCACACAGACCAAGAATGAGCTGATTTCTTTTTCTATAACTATTTACAGCTGTGCCTTGATTCCAGCAAAATCTCTGACTGTGTAACCAACCTTTTCAAATCTTCCTCTTTCATTATTAATCTCTCTAAACTTCACGTAGTCCAAGCACACAAATGGCTTGTAAATCCTCTTGTTCCCTTCTCCAACCACTTCATCTGGTGCCAAGATCACCTTGTCATCCTCAAAGCACCAAAAGAATGCTAAGGAAAGCCTTTGCACTGGCTGTCTCAAAACAACCCTATGTTCTGAGGACCTCAATTTATCATTGCTCCAAGCTTGCAACATGTCCCCTATGTTCACCACTAAGGTCCCTTCAGTGGGGCTTATATCTATCCACTGCCCCTCATTTGATCTTACTTGAAGCCCTCCAATTTCATCCTGGTATAAGATAGTAATACAGCTCATATCAGTATGCATTCCAAGCCCCTCAACTTGATCATCCATGCTATCTGGTGCAGAATAATTGTTTATTCTGAAGTAGCCATGACACTTGCTGAATTCAGAATCATAGAACTTCTTCTCAATGCCATCCCCTAAGCTCATCAAAGCAGCCCTTATAATTCTCTTGGACAAATCTTCCATCTTGCTACCATATTCTTGCAGCATCTCACTATACAAAAACACAACTAAATAAACTTAGGCTTGAATGAGTAAAATCACACATAGAATTTCAATAGGGCACGTTGAAGTTTGCTTATACATTACCTGAATTTGGAGTCTCGAATGTCAAAGAGGACATCTGAAGAACTCTTAGCAGAAGCATAGAAGTTGGGTCCACTAAATCTGAGGCTCTCAAAGAAGGGAGAGGCAATGAAATGAGGGGTGTAAGATTTTAGAGATGAGAGAGGGCCAAGCTTGAGTTTAGTATCAGAAGGGAGGCTGAAGAGCTGTTTGGATAGTGATTGGAGCTGGCTGCACAGATCTTTGGAGATTCCATGGTTGGTTACGAGGAAGAATCCCCAATCTTTGTTGGCTTTGGAGAGAGAGGACAAAGAAGAGTGATGCAATGGCTGAGACATGTCTAAAATGGGGATGTTAGCACAAGGTTTGCACATAGTCATTGTGCCTAAGATTTGGAGATGAGGTATAGTATGTTGCCACCTAAATGTTGGGTTCTTAACTATGTAGAAGTTAAAGTTAGCCAAAAGCTTAGAGGTTAGAGCTGAAGAAGGAAACAAAGGAAGACAGGCATTAGACAAGAATGAAGAGAAGATAGGTATGTTATTTTTTGTCAATTAATTGGAGAAACGTCATCAAAGATATGCATTGCAAGTTGCAACCCAAAAAGTTAAGAAAAACCAAACTAAATTGTAGGTGCCTATGTGCATTGTGTGTGTGACTAGGATATATATAACTGGATCATTTGTTGAGATTAGTCACTGGTCTAAACTGAATGATCATGCGCAATCATGAGTCTATGACCTTGACTACAATCAGGTGCTACCAATTTGAAAAGGAGCATCAATCAGGTGCTACCATTTTGAAAAGGCTATTGACATAATGATATTGACAAAAGGGGGCAACAGTGGAAATTCTGTCAATAAAAAGAGCACACACTTTGTGGTCCTCTATTGTGGCCGAAAGAGATTACTTCAGTACAGTTACTTGTAATACAACTACAAAACAAGTGAGAGAGTTATTCAATCCAATTATGGGAGGGAGAAAATGATATAGAAGATGGATAGTGAGAATTAGGTAGCAGAGTGATGGGGTCAGAGATTAATTTATAATATAATTAAATGATGCCATGACATCACAATGAGTAAAACTAATTCTAATAAGATTAAATCTATCAATTCACACAACGTATTAAAAAAAAATATGTGTAGAGCCAATAGAAAAGGAACACCAAATTTTAACATTGAAAAACACCCGAATATTAAGGAAAAAAATTATTGGACAAACTCTGAAAAATATTCCACTATATTTAAGAGGTAAATATAGTGTTTTCCAGTGAGAACCCTCTTATTTAAATACTAAAATTTTACAGTATCAATGAGTAATATAAATAATGATAACTAAAATTTACTCGGTGTATATATCCAATCCCTATACTATTCTCTCATTTTAAGAGAATAACACGTCTCTATGTATCTCTTACTCCGCAACTCTTATTTGCTTCTGCTTCCGCTGCTTGGCCTACACTCAATGGCAAACTCACCTCTATTTATAGATGTTATCTGCAGTGTGAAAACATTGCAATGTTTCGGCTCTGCAGGCACAATTTTCTTTGCTTCTAGTCCTCTACCACTAGCCCACTATATCTATTTGGCCATGGAAAAATTGCTTAAGGCTTGCAACGTTGAATTTCAACAAATTTTCACGGTTGGTAATAAATTTCTTGTCTTGTGGCTTTTGACCACAAGGGCTGGACCCCACACAAAGACTTCTTTTGTTTACCAGATGCTTGATTTTAACATGCATTCACAATCAGCAAGGACAGGCTGGTTAGCAAGCATCCCAACTTGGTATCAATGGAAATCAGATTCTCCTATGAATTATTTGACTTGTGTTGTTGTGTTCATGGAGGTACGGTGTAGTAGTGTATAGGCTAGGAATCAAGTTACCTTGCTCCCTCACCTTAGGGGTATATAAGTTTGGGGCATTAATGATGAGAGCTATGACTAATTTTGGTCCGAATTAAGAGATGATATTCAGCATGTGGGTGTTAAGTCATTACTTGATTAATAAACTTCTAGAGCTAGAGACCTGCTTCAAGTGAAACAAACACCATTAACTTGACATATATAATATGAACTATATACATTCGTAAGATTCAAATAATGACCAAAGTACTATTCTTTTTACATAATTATGGAAGACACCCTTTTCAATATATGTGGAATCTCACAAAAATAAGTGAAGTTTTCAATTATGTAAGTATTGAGTTTGTTTCTAATAAAATACCGGGAATTATGTACTAACAGTTGTGAATTTCAATTTTGTAAATGATAAATTTTATAAAAAGATTTCTCATGCATTTCCAATTATCTTACTGCATTCATTATAAGGGTGTGTATGGTTGGGGAGTAAATTTTACATGGATGATGCTCATGTATAATTTTACATATAGAACTTATTCATGAAAATTTACACCCCATTTTTACTTGTAGTCAAACACACCCTAAATATAAGTACGAAAAGATAGCTGAAACCAATATACTAATAACATTTTCCTAGATTGTAGCTGCATACATAGTTCATATAGTTGTATTTTCACAGAAGCAGCATGCACTAGTTAGGGCCAGAGAAATGGTTATTTTATGCTAAAACCAGACACTAATGGGACAAAAAATGATGCGTGGGGCATGATAGATTGACCTGAGGAAGAGAGAGATTGGTTGGAAGATAGACTTATGATTGCACAGCAACAATTATGTCCCAAAAAGGTGCTTACAAATTTGCTCATACTACCAACGTGTTTAGTTTTGATTATTAGCTATGTCTGGCCACTGTCACATTACTATTTCATTTTATGGTTACCAAATGCTTGTTGCCAAACCCATTCATGATCATCTCAAATTATGAATGGAAAGTGGTACTAGTCTCTTTGGTGTGGAATAAAGTACCACAAAACTATTTTCTCGTTGGGCGCAATGAGGAAAGATAATGATTACATCCCCTTGCAGCGCCCAACAAAGGTTTAATTGGAAGATTGTAGTGAACAAAATAATAATTAAAAGAAAATATATTTTGTTATTTCAAATCTCAGGAAATAGAATCCATATTTCCATAAAGTTAACAGTCATTTCGTGTGTTATAATAATCATCATCATCATGTGATCCAAGTGAGGTTCTTAGCCCAGCTTACCACATAGGGTCTTTGTGGATCTAGTTGATTTATTGATTAAAAAGAATTGATCAATATTTTATTATATAACTATAGAAATATAGTTGCAATGAACTTGTATTTTGTCAATTGAGATTATTGTGATAAGATTAGTCCATGAGATCAAGATTTATGCTTTTAACCGTTATTCTATTTTATTGTTATTTTAGTGACGGACATTGTTTTTGGTCTGACCTGGGACTATGGATTATGGCTCGGGACAATGGGTTACACGAATTCTATCGAACTCATGAGTTGGCCCAATAGCTTAGGGGTCAGCCCAATAAGGGTAAAGGTGAACATTGCCCAGCAACAAACCAGCCTTGGCTAGAATCTACGTCCTCACTTGAAGAGATCGACCTATTGATATATAAAAAAAAGAGATCGACCTTCGACCAAAAAAAAAAAAAAACCCCTTGAAGAGATCGACAAAGAACAGTTAGGTAGTGTTTGGTTTGGTCATTTTCTATTTTCATTTTCACTAAAAATAGAAAATGAAAGAAGAAATTTGTTTGACTCACTTTTTTGAAAACATTTCCAGAAAATATTTTGAGAAATGTGTGAAATTGTGGAAATGAGAAATCTTCATTTCCAATCTTCTCTTTGAAAACATTGAAAACGGGAAGGAGTGAAAACGCGGTGGTATTTTTGCAATTAACCCATCCCAATTGTTTCCCTTAAAAGGGCATCTCTTTCTTTCTTCAAAACACGATACAAGTTTGGAAGGCTGAACCCTCCCATTGCACAACGCTCACACACACCGTCCTCTTTACTCTGCCGCATTGCCTATTCCTCCCTGCTCCATCACAAAGTCTCTGATTTAGGGAGTGGAGGCATTGGCTTTGACGTGGTTGTTGGTCATCATATGCTTGAACTCCTTGAAATTGACGTTGCTGTCGCTGTCGGAATCGACGAACTTGATCATGTTGTTGCTTTCCTCGACGGAGCACTTCAGCCCGAGGTGGAGCTCAGCGGCAGAGATGAGGCCATTCTTGTCCTGATCGTAGAGGTCGAAGGCATCGCAGAGCTCGAAGGTGCTGCCGTCGACGATGTCGGAGCTGAAGAAGGCGGCGAACTCTGAGAGGTTGATGAAGCCATTGTGGCCGGTTTTGAGGTCGTCCATGACGCACTGGAGCTCTTCAGGAGAAACCCCACATCCGAGGTTGCGGGGGACGTTGTCCAATTCGTTGATGCTGAAAACTGCTTGAGTTCTTCCATGTCTTGGGGTTCATGCCTCCACCTGTTCTTTCTTTATGATTTATCAAATTTTTTTTTTTTGGTGAACTTATGATTTATCATTTAAAGCAAAAATGATAGCAATTTTTTAAATAAACAATAAAATAATACTATAGTGTTTAAATATTTATTAAAGTACAAATCATAATAAAATCATTGATAACTATAATAAAAATAATTTACAAGTGAGCAATTTATTTAGTTTTTAGCCTTAATATTTTATAAAGGTATTTTTATAAATTTATTTAATAGATGGACCAATACAAATCACACACACACACACATATATATATATATATGTCTTTTATTATTTAATAATAAATATAATATTATTATCTTAAATTTAATTTTAAAAATATATCTTAAAATCAGACAAACCAAACATATAGGATCTACTTTTATAAACCAAACACGTTTCCTGATTTTGAAAATTTGAAAATGAAAATACTTTTCAGAAAATGAAAATAGAAAATATTTTCACAAAACAAACGCGCCCTTAGTGTTTTTAACAATTTAAATATTAAAAGTATTAATAAAAGCATTGTAATTAAAAATATTTTTAACATAAAGTGATAGTTGAAAATAATTATAAACTTTTTATGATAATTATTAAATGTCAAAAAAGTGTTTACAAGTGAATGACTATTTTATGTTAAAATTATTTTTTATGACTATTTTTATTGATATTTTTACTGCTAAAAATATTCATTTGTCTTATAGTATACTATTTTATCCAATACTTTCTCTCTATCAAATAATTATAACTCATACTTACTATTCTCTCTCCAATTTCACATTCCTCTCTCTCATAGGAGTAATAGGGCATAAAATAATTAATGATTAATTGAAATGTAAAAGTAATTTATATTTAAAAAATAAAAAGTGACTTATATTTTAAAATGGCGGGAGTATGATTCTTCCCTAAAATGTATTTGTTTCTAAAATGAGAAAAAAGAAGTGCATTTACTTTTATTTCAATACAATGAATTTTTTTTCGATTTTATCTTAATAAACACATTATTATGCATTTATTTTCTTAATTTAAAGACATAATGTTGACTTTGAAAAATCTTGTAACCTTTCTTTAAAATTAATATATATTTTATATATATGTTAATTAACTTTCAAACCTTTCTCTCTCTCTTTCTTTTTTAAACTTTTATTTTAATAAACACATTATTATGCATTTATCTTCTTACTTTAAAGACATGTTGACTTTGAAAAAGCTTGTAACCTTTCTTTAAAATTAATACTTTTATTTGACTAATTTGAAGCCTATATATAACAATGATTCATGACAAAAAGCAATGAACCAATCGAAAGTATTAGCAATAAAATGTCTCTTTTACCCAAAAGTATTCTCTTACTATGGCTGTTCATGCTGCCATTAGGCAGCAATGCAAGAACACATGTGTCGATCACAAATTCTTTGGATGGGAATCTGGACCTGACCTTTCATTGCCAATGGAAAGATCATGATCTTGGAGTGCAAACACTCAAATTAGGCCAAACCTTTGAATTTAGTTTCAGACTTCCATTTTTCCAGGCCCCAACTTACCATTGCTCCTTTCAATGGCAAGGTGCAACTCAAAGGTTTGATATATACGATGATGGTAGGGATAGTTCCCGGTGCGAAGTATGCAACTGGAAAGTGAAGCAATCTGGACCATGTAGGGTTGTATCTGATGAGGAAGCTGATTGCTATCCCTGGGATTCGTAACTAAGGATTAGAAAATAGTATGTGTTTTGTTCTTCACATATAAAGAATTATCTTTTACTTGATGGGATTGAGAACCCAATGTTCTTGCAATTTACCATCTTAATATATAATTATTAATGGAATGATTGGTATTTTGGAAACTTTTTTAATTAGTTTGTTTCTAGTCTTTTGTCTTCTTTATATTATCGGCTTTATCGCCTTTGGAATATATATATATATAATTTCAAAATTGTTGGAATCCATAATGTGAAGATGTTTTATTTAGCTAGGTATCAAACTTTAAATGAAAACAAGAAAGGATACATGAAGCAGGGAACGATATTTTCAATCCACTTCAAGCTTGTTAACTTTGAAAAATAAATATCCCCTCGATTCCATTGAACTATTTGTTTAAGTTAATCATGCTTGGATTAGGATAATAACCCTCTATTGTATGATAGTAGTCATTTTAAAAGAAAGAAAAATGTTTCATATATATATATTGGGAAGTTCACCAAAGAATTAATTGGGATGTGATTGGAATCCGAAATCTAACTCAATTATAACCGATAAATAAATCAAATCCAAACTGAAAAATTGAAAATGAAAAAAATTCGATGAGATTGATTTTTTTTGTTTTTTCGTGAACCTCCTGAATTGGATCGGCTTGAATTATAAATTAAGTTGTTTTTAAAATTGATAAAGTTCAATTCAAAACCAAATAATATTATAATATACACTATTAAATTTATATTTTTATTATAATAAAATTTATCACTTTTCTATCTTCATGTATTCTGTTTTAAATAATATTTTTTTAATATTAAATGTTTTTTACTTTTATTATTTATTTATTCACTCATTATGTTTTATAATATTCTAAAGTTAAAATTGTGTTTTGTTAAAAATCAATTAAACTGATCTAATCAAAATCGATAAAAATTAGATTGGATTTAAAATTTATATTAAAATAATCTAATCAAAACCACAATACATTATATTATTGAGATCGGATTGATTTTTCATTCAAAATTGATACAAACCTTACATTGACATTATCTAGAATCAATTTACTTTATACCAACTTTATGTTCTTTTTCTTTAAGTGTAACCCGCTCTCTCCTGATTATCTTATGCGTTGGTCTATCATAATTCTTTATTAATTAATGTAATTTAATTAATATGATTTTTCAATAAGTCAAAAGATTATTTGGTCTTTTATGATTTTTTAAATTAATAGTGTTAACTTATTATCCCAGTGTCATTATCTTGAATAATATTTACTCCCTCTCCGTTTCATTTCATAGCTTTTTTTTTTTTTTAAAAAAAAGAAACACTATATACTAAGAAAACAATAAATAAGTTGTAACATCCATAAAGATGTATCATGACTTGAAGGAGATATTTTGGTGGCCTGGTTTGAAGAAAGACGTGGCGGATTGGGTTAGTAGGTTGAAAACAATATTATATAAGCGTTGAATATTTTAAATAGGTTCTTTTCGGTAGCCCAAACTGAAAGAACTCCACAGTTAAGCGTGCTTGACCTGGGGTAATTTTGGGATGGGTGACCTCTTGGGAAGTTTTCCTAGGAAGTGTGTGAGTGAGGACAAAGCATGCTGAAAGGACCCGTGTTGGTTTGTGGGGACAGTTGTCAATCCATAAAGCAGCAGGGGATGTTACAAGTGGTATCAGAGCCTGTACCTCTCCCAATATGGTGTGGTTCGGGGACGAACCAGGCAGAAGCTGGTGGGCATGTAATGCCCGGGGACGAGGACGAGGAGTGATCGCCGGTGCAAAGAGGGCACGGACAAGGAGCGGCTTCTCGCAAGGTCCTCTAAGCGGAGGGGTACATGAATGAACTGATTACACACCCAAATGAGAGGGATCCTGAGACTGTATAGGTATGGGACTATACAGTTAAGGAGGACTTATATGAATTGATTTGCACTACCTATACCAACAAGATGCATCTTCTTTTCGGTAGCCTAAACTGAAAGAACTCCACAGTTAAGCGTGCTTGACCTGGGGTAATTTTGGGATGGGTGACCTCCTGAGAAGTTTTCCTAGGAAGTGTGTGAGCGAAGACAAAGCATGCTGAAAGGACCCGTGTTGGTTTGTGGGGACAGTCGTCAATCCATAAAGCAGCAGGGGATGTTACATAAGTATTGGTAATAATATATAGTTATGTGAGTGGACAATATTGCCATTCTTGAAAAACAATTAAGTAAGTAAATACAAGTAATTAAAAAAGTAATACAATTAATTATACTAAGAGTAGTATTGATAAAAAAAAATAAATCAAATGCTTCCTTTATATAAATGGACAAATATTTTTTAACTAAGAAAAAAAGGTACTACTAATAGACCTAGCGAATGAGGTGATAATGAAAAAAAAAACGTAATTAATGGAGATAGAGATACACGTGATATAAAATAATTAATTATTTGTCAAAAATTTAAAATGATATATAAAATGGAATATTTTTAAAATGAATGTATAGTGTAAAGATTGAAGGATAGTAATTATTTCTTTAATCCTATTCATATAACTTTGAATTGAGGAAAGAAAGTCGCACTAGTTCTCAAAAAAGGATTAAAAAAAAGTGTGAAGTGAAACCAATCTACAACTTACCATTTTTTTTTAACGTGGAAATGGGTTTCGAGATATTATTTATGGAGGCTTAAAATGTCCATAAGAACTAGATTGCAAATATCACTAGGCTGCTAAAGATGTATGCAAAACACCATCTTCAGAGAATTTCCAGTAATATGTGTCTTGTTGCTCGAGGATTTGTTGAGCTTCAAAGGGATCTTGCATGGGCTCCATGTTTTAAAGCCGTTCTAATTCGGGAGCCAGAAATCTCCCCAGATTAAATCTTCACTGATCTGCCAATGTGTCCCTCCTTTTAGTCCATGATTTTACATTCATTCGTGAGTCATTTTAGTCATTCATTTTTAAAATAAGTTAAATTAGTCATGATATCATAAAGTAGGAGTCAAGTTAGTCTTTTTTCTCGCATTAATATTTTATCAATTAAATGATAGTGTGTAATGTTAAATTATTCATTTTGTACAAGTTTAGACACTAAAATGCACTATTTTAAACTTGACCGAATGTTAAATAAAAGTGAACTAAGCAATAAATTTGACTTATATTTTATAATGTCAAGAACTAATTTGATTTATTTTAAAAGTAATTAACTAAAATAAATATCAACTTTGGTTTAATTGAATGAGCAATGCTATACATGCATCCAGACAAATATTTACAGAATTTTTAACAGAAATCATAATAGTTATTAGATGAAATAAAATTATGTGACCTATTAATTAATTCATCTAATGATTAACAATTATGACATATTATTTTAAATGTAAAATTTTGGATAAATTTTTAATTGTTTAGTATTTTTCTGTTGGATAACCACGTATGCGAAGTTTTGAAAGGATTTCAATGTTCTTTAAGAGTTTGAAAAATTATATTTTATACTTTTTAACATTCACCACTTCCATCATGATCATAATGTAAATAAAATATAATGAAGAGAACTGATGGGTCAACGAACTGCACGTTATCCAATTTGTTTTAGTCAGAGTAAATTAAATGTGTGTTTGATGTATTCTCTTTTAAGATTTGGAATTTATAAATAACTTACATATTAAATAATAAAACAATTATAAAAAGAATAATGAGTTTATTTTTTGCACTAATTTCATATTGCTTTATGTCTATAACATATTAAATAAACTTATCTATCATAATTACTTTTATACATCAAAATGATAGACAACTTTATATTCAGAATTAAATATTTATTTTAATTAAAATTTAATAATAAATATTTCAAATAAATAATAAATGAAAATTAAATAAATATATAAAATAATATTAAAATATATGAATTAATAAAAATTAACAAATAAAGTTATAATTAATGATAAATAATATAAAATTTAATTACATATAATAAAAATTAAAATTAAAATAATTATTACAAATTAATATTTTAATGATCATTTGTTTCAAATTTATTTATAGATGGTTCATAAATAATATTACTTTAATATATTTTCTTTGTTCATTACATGTATTATGATAAAATATAGAAGTTTGAAATATTCAAATTTATAAGAAAAAGAAAATGATATATATTTATTTTTTATGTTTTATTACATGTAAACAAAATATTATAAAAAATTATAATAAAAGATGACAATATAAAAGTTTTTTTATATTATTATCCATTTAACTATTATATTTAAATGACTTTTCAAGTAGGAGAAAATCATTGTCACTACATAACAATATATTCTTAAGTATATTATAGAACTCTTTTATGTTATTAGTATGTCAAAATTAAATTTATAAAATAAAAATTATAAAATAAGTTAACCAATAGAAATTTAAAATAGTGTCAAACCAAGCCATATAACTAACTATTAGCTATGATAATTAAATTATTGATTTATAATGATTATTTTTAATGGTTTTAGTCTCATTCATATAATTATATTTTATATTAATATTATTGATTACTAATATTATTTATCATGCATTATTTATTTTTAAAAATAGTTAGTATATATTTATATATTTTAACATCATTCTAAATATTTATTTATAAATCTCTTTTATTTAAAATACTTATTATTAATTTTTAATATTATTTATGAATTTAGTTTCTATAAATTGATAATATAAAACAATTTTAACTCTCAATTGATAAAATTCAAGTGTCAAATTAAGTATAACATTATCTATTAATATCTATAATTTATCTTCTGCCATCAATATATAGAAATTAAATTAATTTATTAATTATTTATTTATATTATCTAATATAAATAAATCAAAGTAAGAAAGATAATACACCAAACACACTCTTAGTGAAATAGCATGGAGTGTAGGTTTTTCAAATAATTTGGATATAGTGTCATTTCTTAATACCTCAAGGAGAGTAAGAGTAGTTTACTATAATTTTTATTGTTTTTTTTTTTACATTAGTTGAAATAAGATTTAAATTTAGGATCTTATGTGTTTTTTTTGTGTTTTAAAATTATATTGATCGCAGTGAAATTTGAACTTAGAAATTCATGGATATAAATATGTATTACAGTGTTAACATTTTATTTTTGTTTCAATAAATTAATGCCAAATATGTATTGTTGACTTCATATTTTAACATTAGCTATTATAAATTATGGCCTAATAATATTGAAAAGAATTAAAAATACTACTTTTTTTTTTAAATAATCGCCATAGATTATTATTATTGTCAATAATTTATTCTATTAATACAGTAGTTTTATAGGAAATAAAATAATTTATTATCGTATTGAGTACATTAGATTATAATTTAATATAATACTTCGATAAATTAATATTTATTTAAAAGAAAATATTTCATGTATGATAGTTTGCTTTGTTGAAATTATGAATTTTTATTTCATTAAATAATACGTTATTATATTATATTTTACTTTTTATTTTCTAAACATAAATATATACACTCAAAATGTATTTTTGAATTAATTATAAAGATATCTATTATCTCTTCACCTATTCATCAAAACTCTATCGTACTGTTATCTATTTTGTTTTGTTTAATTGAATCAATTTAAAATGTTTGATTGAATAAAATTTAATGATCAAAGATTGGTAGTAAGAAATTAAGTTTTAGTATCGTCATCTAATTCATTACATTCGAGACACATTTGCATTAAAAAATATATATATACGGAGTAGTTCTCTTCCAACACATATTTATTTGTTAGATGAGAAAACAAAAAGAGAATTTTCTTTTTATTGTAATAAATTGAACTAATTTTCCTTTTATTGTTATGACATATATACGCATATAATTTTTTTTTCACTTTCAAGAAAATATTATTTTAAAGGATTTAATTATTATGCACTGACATTGTCAAAAAATTTTACACAATCATCCAATCATATATTATCACATAAATTATGATAGTTAACTTTTATGCTCGTTAGAAGAATCACCTATTATACTTTAAAAGAATAGGTGACCTCCCATAATAATTAGAAAATAATTTTGACTGACAGTCTATGGTTAAGATTCTTTGAATTCATCCATTTAGGATTAACTTTTGAAGTTGTTATTTGAAAAATATAAAAATGGATAGATTTTTTTTTTCGCTGCGTCATTTTAACTTTTTATTATAACAAATTTGTGATTAAAGTGCCTCTTTTAAAATTTGACACATCTTAATTTTTTTCATGTGTATCAACATGATTTTTTTTTTTTTTTTACTTTTAATACTTTATATTTGAACTTTTGAAAATTATTAATAAAAAGATATCCGTTGAAGGTGATTATTATGCATTTAGGAATTACTGGAGCAATTTTAGGAATTATCTATTTGGAATTATTCTATCCATTATGGTGACACAATTTTAGGAATTATTCTATCAATTATAGTGTTATAATTTGATTAATGGGGAAGTCTAAATAGTTAGCAAGACTTTCGTGTATTAATTATTGATAAAATAAATTTTTAAAAATTAAAAATTATCAGAAAATAACAATTATAAATTTCTTATCATTTAGTCCTCTGAATTATTATAGTATAGATAGATTTGTGGCCTCCCATAATAATTCGAAAATAATTTTGATTGACAGTCTAAGATTAAGATTCCTTGAATTCATCCAATTAAGATTAACTTTTGAATTTGTCATTTTAAAAATAGTAAAATGGATAGAATTAATGACTAATCTTCATAATTGTCGTAGTCTAAGGATTTACTAATTGGAAGATTCAAAGGTGAAGGGAGGGTATTTGCGACTGGCTAAAAGCTTAAGGAGGATAGATGATTTGTTTTGCCTGAAAGGAAAAATTGTATTTATAGAATTTTTATACAGATCAAGCAGTCTTATTTTTATTGAAATTCGGTTTTGCAAAATTAACTACACATTTAAAAGCCTCTCATAAAAATATGACTCTTCCCTAAAATGTATTTGGTTTTAATACGAGAAAACAAAATTGCATTCACTTTTGTCTTAATACAGTGATTTGTTTACTTTTTTACTTTTATTTTGATAATAAATACCTTATTATGCATTTATTTTCTTACCATAAAGACATGTCGGCTTTTATTTGACTGTCAAGACTATATATAACATGGATTCGGCACAAAAAATAATGTACCAACACAAAATCGAAGTATTAGCGATGATGTCTCTTTTTTCAAGAAGTGTTGTCTCACTACTATGTCTGTTGATGCTGGCATTAGGCAGCAATGCTTATAATGGCAGGAGAAAGAATCAAGTGAGGATCACAAATACTTTGGAAGGGAATCAGGACCTGACCGTTCATTGCAAATCCAAAGATGATGATCTTGGAGAGCAGCATCTCACAATTGGGCAAACCTATGAATTTAGCTTTCGTACTAACTTCATGGAGACCACACAATTCTTTTGTGCCTTTCAGTGGCAAGGTACCCCAGTTCTCTGGTTTGATATATACATAGAGAACAGGGATTATGATCAGTGCCAAACATGCAGTTGGAATATAAAGCAATCTGGACCATGTAGGGTTAGACCTGAAGGTGAACCTTTCTGCTATCCCTGGAATTAAGGATTAGAAAATAGTATGTGTTTTGATCTTCCACATATATTACATTATATTATATTGTACACGTGATGGGATTGGGGACTCGAGCGATGTTCTTGCAATTTACCATCTTAATAAATATTAATGGAGAGTGACTGCTATATTTTGGATTTTCCTTTTTTTTTTATCTGAATATATTTTTGAAATTTTATTCGTGCCTTTTTTTTTTTTGGGTCTATATTCGTCCCTTTGAAACGCTTCAACTTCAAGCGGATACAATTAGTTTGTTCCGAGCCCAATGTTCAAGGTTTACATACTAATCTTAATATCATAATTAATCACTCTTCTCATTTTGATCGTCTGATGGTTGTTGATATCTAAATATTATTTTTTAAAAATGTTTTTTGCCACAATATAGTTATGTAAATAATAGAGTAGTGAGAATTTTTTTAAAAAAATAACAAATGAAAATGCATATCAAGTGAAAAATATAAAAATGAATAACAACAAAGGTGTATTGGTAATCACAAGACCTAATATTGTTGGTAGTTAGTTGGATTCATTAAACATGGTTTGATTCCTAGTATGTATGGAAAATTTATATGTGATAATTTTTTAAGTATAAATGATTTAAAATTCAAAAAACCACTTCACTCATAATTAGTTCACCGAACCACTTCAGTATCAAACTCAGCCGGTTCACAATGATTTAGATCGCGATTGATCAGCATTAATCGATTCAAATGCAATTCTAGTCTGAACCACGAAGTGAACTGGGCTAGTGTCCGATTTGGTTTTTATTATTATGGATGGAAGTATCATCTTACACACCACAACCAAGAATGCTCTCTAATAGGGATGTTAAGAGCATGAACAACAGAACCAAAATATAAAAATTTTTGTGGGAAGGGACCCAAAATATGAAAATAATAATATATACAAAAAAAATTGTGTATATTATTTAACTATAGTTAATTTGCTTTAGCACTTATTTAAAATATAATTTAAATGGAGGAAAATTAGTGGTGAGGGCAAAACTTCTTTTGCTTTGAGAACATATAAGAACATCTCTTTTTTCATCTGTATTAGAGTGAGTTTTTTTTTTTTCATTTTTAATATTTTAGATTTGAATCTTAGGAAACCATTAGTAAAAAAATGCGTTGAAGCTGATTATTATGCATTTAGGAGTTATTGGAGCAATTTTAGGAATTATCTGTTTGGAATTATTCTATCAACTTTGGTGACACAATTTTAGGAATTATTCTATCAATGATGATGTTGTAATTTGATTAATGGGGAAGTCTAATTAGTTAGCAAGACTTTCGTGTATTAATTATTGATAAAATACGAGAAAAGAAAAGTGCATTTACTTTTGTCTTAATACAATGATTTGTTTACTTTTTTACTTTTATTTTAATAATAAATACATTATTATGCATTTATTTTCTTACTATATATAACATGGACTCAGAACAAAAAATAAATTATGGTATCATACATACTAAGAATTTCCTTTTTTTAAAAAAATTCATTATTTCCGGATTCAATTTCAATTTCAAATGTTGTGATTAATACCAGATGTTCAGCACAAATTTCTTCATCACATTCAAATTCCATCATAATATAGTACCCCATTTTATAATATAAGTTATTTTTGGCTATGCATAAGAATTAAAGTGATAATTCTATCTTATTTATTTTCTAGAAAAGTAAATTACAATAAGAAAAAATCATTTTATCACTCCATATATGTTCTCTCTCCATCGCATAATCATAACTCACATCTACTTATTTTCTCTCCAATTTAACATTATCTCATGGGAATAAAATGGCCATAAAATAGTAAATCATTCATTGAAATGTGAAAGTGACTTTTATTTTAAAACCAACCAAAAAACCAGGATAACTTATACTATGAAATGGAGGGAGTATGATTCTTCCCTAAGTGTATTTGTTTTTAAAATAAGAAAATAAAAGTGCAATTACATTTTTTTTACTTCGAAAATTACATTGTGTCACAATGAGGTTTTGAACTTAGGGCCTTATACTTACTACTCAAATCCCTCACCACTATACCAATGCTAGTGGCTTTACTTTTATTTTAATACAATGAATTGTTTTCTTTTTTACTTTTATTGTAATAAATACATTATTATGCATTATGTTCTTACTTTAAAATATATGTTGACTTTGAGAAAGCTTGTAACCTTTGTTAAAAATTAACACATTTATTTGGTTTTCAAGCCTATATGTAAGAAACTATTTGATCCAAAATAAACCAACCAATAATCAAATTCTAATTCGATGAATGAATCAATATGATTAATAAATTTAGACGATTTGCACTAGGAAGAGTACCCTCCTTCCTAGCCAATGGAGCCCTCATCAACCGACTCTAGAAACGTTTGATTAAGTCAAGAGAAGGACAAAAGATCAAACTAGGACGACTAAACCAAACTAAATGAGAAAATAAAGTTAGGAAAAATGACACTATGAAATAATATAATTTTTTTTTATTTGGGTTTGACACTATGAAATAAGTCAAGTTGCTGAGATTGCCTGGTCTATTTTTGCATCCCATCAACCCGCCATATATATAGCCTTTGAGCCTGCCAAGTTTCATGCATGTAGAGGTCACCATTGCTCCTATTTTTTAGCCAACAATTGCCCACGTCCTCGTTTGCATGCAGGTGATAAATTCATCGCCCTTGTACTTTTTTTTTTAATTTTTGGGTCAAATCCTTGGGCCAAGTTCCATCCGTTTTGGGCCTCTTTCCTTTAATAATGACCCAATAGTTTTCAGCCCCAACACAGAAACCCTAAACCCGATACATTAATAAATAAAATTATACTCCGCCTATATATAACAATGATTCACGGTTAAAGAAATGAAACTGATACAAATTAAGCACCAATGTCTCTTTTTGCTACAAGCTTTCTCTTGGTATGGCTGTTTATGCTGGCACTAGGCATCAATGGAAAAACACATGTGAGGGTCACAAATGTTTTGGATGGGAACTTGACCTCACCATCCACTGCAAGTCTAAGGATGATGATATTGGAGGGCACCTTGTCCATTACAATGAAACATATGACTTTAGTTTCAATCCAAACCTTCACGGAGAACACACTGTTTTTTTGCACCTTTCGATGGCAAGGCGCGTGTCACTGGTTTGATATATACGTACAAGAAAGTTAACCACCATTGATCATCTATTTGAACTCTTTTAACTAAAAAGTTATTTCCCCTACACCTAATAACGCTCTAAAGAAAACAGCTAGACCACAAGTTCAAAATATATGGGTAAGATTGGGTGAGCCTCAATTTTTGATAAATTTGGAACATTGGGTGCATTTAAAGCTTGATGATTGTCAGATTTTTCTCGTCGGCTTTGGGATGTGGACTGGTCAGTAGTAGATTGATCTGTATCCTCATGCAGACCGGGCCCCGGACACACCTTCACCTAACCTAATGGGCGCCAACCTAACACGTGAGGGTGAGAGACATGATCACAAACACTTGTTCACTCTCTACCTCAAGGCAGACAGCAACATTTTGGCGCCGTCTATGGGGAATAGGTAAAACTACGCCCATACCACGAAGCCCATAAGCTGCACGCACCTCGCCATTTCTTGGGCCATAACGAGCAGCACACGGAAAACTCAAAACTCCAAGTCCGAGATATTTTCCTTCAGCACCCGAAACACTACCAACAAAAGCTTGGAACTCAACCAAAGATGACCCTGCATCCAGGTAAGATTCCCGAACAACTAGCATATCATGATATTCCGACCACGCAAACGGGTTCAACGTTGTTTTTCACCATAATGAGGAAATGATTTTTTCTTATTATTGTTCAATAATATTTTGATGTGTTTATACAGTCTTTGTGAATGATTTTGCTTCCTTTCATATATTTTATGATTTCATAGAGTAGTTCCCTTTTGATTTGATTACTCATTTGCATTGAAATCACCCACCCTAATCAACAAGTGGGAGAATCTATACAATATTAATAAAAACATGAAAATAATGGAAGCAAAAGGATGGATGGTAGTATTGTAGTTACGTACAGCAATAGTTTTGGCATGGTACCTTTTCTGTGACAAACGATGAATATGGTAGTACTGCACTTGCGCATGTCAATTGTTTTGGCATGGCACCTTTAATTTGTGGTATACGATGAATATGATATGAATTTCCGCTCTTTCAATACTTGGTGCTCTATTTTGAGCGGAAGAGACAATATGCTATTATAATGAATTAAATTCGAAATGG
The DNA here is from genome assembly GCA_031216105.1 of Dalbergia cultrata. Lineage (NCBI taxonomy): Eukaryota > Viridiplantae > Streptophyta > Magnoliopsida > Fabales > Fabaceae > Dalbergia > Dalbergia cultrata. Next base: position 72,795,763 of record CM062353.1, on the reverse strand, counting down.
CTGTTCTTAAATTGAGTAAATCACATTCAAGTCATACTATGGTGATTTATGGTTATTATTACATTTGTTTAAAGCAGTCTTGAAAAATAAAATGCTTTCATGCATTTTAGTTTTTTATATCATTATGATGGTTACCAGATTTGAACAAAATTATTATCATCATAAATACCTGCAAATATTTCACATAAATTCGTCATTATATATTGATCATTATTTACAATATCTTTCCTTCTTAAGGCATTTCCCTTTTAGTAAAAATAATTTTTTCATCCGATTTACAAATTAATTAATCTAAAGAATAATTTGCTCCACATGCCAAGGTGGTTTGTGCCATCTATTATTATAATATTTGAGAGTCATTTTATGGAAACTTTTACACATGTCTTTCTTACAAAGCTTTATGATACACATGTCATTCATATAGTGATTTAGGACCCACTTTTCACAACATTTATGTCTACAGATTTTTTAACTTAATTTACAATTTAATTATTAATTATTAATAAAATCAAATATTACAATCATTAAATATTACATGAATCAATAAAATTAGAATCAATAAGATATATTCATGGGATTAAGAATCATTAAAATTACGATCTACAATTAAAATTAAGAATCATTAAGAATGAAAAAAATATAGAATCTATAATATATAATACTAATATTTCAAACTCTTATGAGGGAAAGTTTTCCACGCGTCGCAACTAGAATGATTTAGGACTCACAGTTTTTAAGAAATTAATCATTAATTATTTTTTTGAAAAATTAATACTATAATTATTATATATTATTATAATATTATTGACAATCATCAGTATTTAATGATAGGATTGTTCATTATTCACGTTTCAAAAATCACTTTTAAAGCTGTCTCAAGTATTTAACGTAATATATATACGTACTATCTCTCATGAGAGGTTTTTGATATATCTATTTGCTCTATCAGTATGTTTCATTTTGCTGAATTCTTCGTTCTAACTTCTTCTCTTTGTTTGCAACCTCAGTGATTGTTTGACTTTTTTTTTATATTGTTTTATGTCCTATTGCATTTTTATTTCCTTTGTTATTTATCTCATGTTCTCCACTTCTTCTATGATATTAATATATTGATATACAAATATGTAAATTCTAACTATAAAATGTGAAATCTTTTATGAGTGATAAATTTATATTATTCACTGATTTTTAGTTTTTGGAGTTTTTAACATGTTCTCAACTTTATCATGTTCTTTTTTATTGTTTTCATTCTATTTTTCTTGGTCATTCTTTTTATCTTAAATTCTGATTGTTTTCATTTTAATTTCCTTTCTAATTGCTTCAATTTTATTTTTTCTTTATCAATTTTTCCCTTGTTATGCATTTTTTAATTTTTTATATAGAGCCTTTTTATCATTGATTTTTTGTTTTTCCAAATTGCCATCTAGGTTTAAAGTAAATTAAAGCATTATTTGCTCAAAGGTGTTGTGTTGTTGATTTATCATTCTTGTTTATCTCTTTTGGCTTCCTAATTTTATTTGTTTAATTAATCTTTTCATTTTATCTCTATATTTGTTTTGTTTAGGACTTTTCACTGTGGTAGCTCATTAATTGCTCCTATTTATATAGCCTTTTGGTTGAAAAATTGATACTTTACTGTATTTTTTATTCAGTCTATAATTTATTTGTATACATAAATGATTTATTTTATATATTGAGTCATTATTATTAATTTTTAAGCTTAAGAAAGCATAGGTGAATTAAAGTATTTTTTTAACTCATCTTGGTGTTATTGTTATATAATGCAATTTTTAATCTCTACAAGATCCTAAAATTTCCTAAGTGTGTATTTGGATGGAACAATTACAAGGCGAATGTAATTTTTTTGAAGGATTTAAAATTCATCATGATAATATCCTATTAGGATATTTACTTAGAAGAAATTGTAAAATTTAAAAGATTTTAAAGAGGGATTTTATCTACCTAGAATAGAGTATTCTAATTTCCACCTATAGAGAGGAAATTTTGAAAATCCCTATATGTACAAGTATAAGCTTTTCTTATTTTGATAAGTCTCACTTTTATTATATTCTATTACAATTTCTTTATATTTATGATATTTTTGTTTAATGTTATTTTTAATTCATTTTGTTGTATTTTAAATTTTTTAAATATTCATTTTATATTATATGATGTTATATTTATGTATCATTCTATTTTATTTATATAACAATTAAATTTTATAATTCAAATTTAAAATATTTTGTGAATGAAATTTAAGATAATTTATAAAATATGAACTCATTATAATTGATTTTAGATCAGTTAAAATTTGATTATTAATAAAAAACTTATTTTTTAAAAAACATATTTTATGTGTTTCAAATAAAATATGTTAAAATCAAGATAATGTAATTACGTCACCCAAATAAAGCATTTTACAAACAAAGTAATTATCTATCCAAACAAAAAAATTAAAAATTGACGAAAACTTAATCAAAATATTTTAATTTTCTAGCATTTTAAATTCTCTTATATTTTAAAAATACTTCATCCAAACGCACATTAAGTTTATTTCCATGTTAGATATTTCATTTTTCAATAATTAATTTTTTTTGTGTTATATAGGATATGTATATTTATAATATTTTCATATCTACCATATTTTGACAATGATATGTAGGAGATTTTTAGTCTTGGATGGACGTAACAATCAATAGACATCCGAAAGAGAAAATATATGTTGACAGAAATAAGAGGAGTTTTAAAACTATGTTTTGCCAACTGAACAAATGGATGAGGCACCATTTAGTATACATGAATTAACAAGGAAAAAAATATGCAATATTAGTCATTAGGAAGTTAATTGCATAGGGGTTATGATATTCCTATGTTATTATATTGTAGCAAATGAGAAGGAGATGGCGAAGAGTATGGGAGTAGTTACCGTTTCCCTTTCATATGATTACTTGATAAGGAATGAGACATTTATTTTAATTTAATCGCATATAATAATAAAAATAGTCCAAGATGCATGCAATTTTATTAAATTATTTTTATCATTGATTGGTGGTTATCGTTACAACCACGTTAATTCTATGTTAAATGCATTTTTAAAAAATAAAAATTAAAATGGAACATAAAAGAAATTAAATGTATTTATTATATGAATCAATTTCTTAATTTGAAATACATAAGTCAAATCGGATTCAAATGATATTTTGAATATATTTACAAGGATTTGGATGATATTTATGTAGCAAATTGACAAGGCTATGAAGCAAGAAAGATTTGATATAACAATTGTGTGAATGAAAGAAAAATAGGAAACATAACAAGAGATTAGGAGAGTTTAAAATTGATATTATGAGTCATGATCCTTTGTTACAACGGTCAGTTTAACAAATGACTTTGGTATTTGATTTATCTGAAGTAATCAACCATGTAAATTAATAGTATTTTAACAAGTTTATATATTTTTGTTAACCAAAGTAGAAAATTAAAATTTTTGTAATTAATTGTATTATTGGGTCTATTAATAATGAAAAATTGAAGCAACAAAGATTTGAACTTTCATATACTTGGAATCAACTTTATAAATCGAGATTTGAATTGATTAGAAAACTTATTATTATGTTTAAAATAGATCAATTGGTATTTAAAATTAAAAATATAAATTAATTTATTTTCTTCCGATTTAAGTTTTAAATCAGATAATTTTATACTGAATCGAACATAATTTAATAGGAATTGAAAATTCTAATAATTCAATTTATTGTGATTTATTAAATCAAATCAAACATGTCTAAATCAATTAACATATCAATTCATATATGTTGATTATATTTGCAATATTAATTTATATCTATAATATTAATATCAATTTAGTAGTTTGCTATCCTTAATTTATACAATTTCAATATTTATAATAATTATTTTTAATATCTAGGTAATTTTTACTGAAATCTACATAGTAAAAAATATTGTACATTATTTTAATAACCTTATATATTGGAGTTTTATAAAATAATTATTTATAAATAATATAAATAAATAATAAAAAATTAATTTATATTTTATTTTTAAAAAATATGTGTTTTAAAATGTTTTAAATCAAATAAATTATGTTACTTTACTTAGATACTCCTAATTATCAATTAATTAGTTAATATATAATATTGATTAATTACTATATATATATATATATATATATATAGACACACATACACACATACAATGTAATGATATCATATCAATAAATATTGATATCGAAAGTAATTATTTTATGTACTATTTTTTTTATTTTATACATTCTTTCAATATTCAGTATATAATAGATTTTATATGTTATTTCAAGATTCAGTATATAATAAATATAATCCATTATATTTAAATTAATATATACATTAATTTATAATATTTGCTATAAATTAGAAAATCAGTCTTAATTTATTAAAATGAGGTAAATGACAGATGATATAATAAGAGCTTTCACTACGATTGTTTATTAATTTTATCTCAGAACTCTTTTACTATCTTTATTGTTTATTTTATTTTATATTTTTTTATTTTAGTAATTTTTTAGTATTATATTTATGGTCTCATGGTTAGTTATCACTTTTACATAATAACATTTATAAAAATTAAAAGAGATTTTTAACAATATTTATAAAAATAAAAATAAAAACTAAATTTTAAATATTCATGGAAGTCAAATACATATTATAATATAGTTATATAGGGCTTAAATTCAAAATGAAAGGAACCAAGCAGTTTATAAAATTATAATTTTCTTATTTAATATAAAATTAAGCCTCAAGTATCAAGCTAACGTGATTTTAAGTATTTTCAAATTATCCTTAAAAAATTTTAAATCTATGTATTAAGGTATACTTTAAATTGTAATTTAAATTTTTCATCAATGATTTTATTATTATATTTCTAAATTTTAAAGACAAATATTGTATTTTTTAGAATAAGTTAAGAGTTTCATATTGTTATAAAATTTTTTTATTGTATATCTTGTTATCCTAGGTTCATAGATAAAGAATTTATGTTTAATTGAAATTGAAAAATTACTTAATTCAAATAGAATTTATTTGAAAGAGTTTAAGGCCATATTATATTGAAATGATTCTCTACTTAATTAATTTCGAAGTCATCTCTTAGTTGAAGAGCTAGTATATGACAGAGAACAATAATTTAATTATCTTAAATGATACTTATCTTCAATAAACAAGTTTAGAGGATAATTTATGATAATATAATGGACTCAATGTAACAACCATTGAGAAATGAGATTTTTTATTTTGTATATGGTCATGGAAGAGCCCAAAAAATTTATTTAGAGAATATTTATTAAAATTATGTAAAAGGAAATAATGTTTAATTAAAATAATGTAAATTAAATATTTTAATTTACTATAAATGTGTAAATGGCTAAGGATGATTAAAAATGTCAAAGTGGTGCCTGCTAGGATTACCTTAAAAAAAAAAAAGGACGAGAATGGAAACTCATTTAATCTTTATCGGGACAGGGTGGAGTTACCATTTTCTAAATGAGGTAGGGACAAGGAAAGAGATTCCTATCCCACAAAGACTTGCAATTCTCTATTTATATAAATTATTTAAATATTCATTTATATATATATCACATACACACACAAACAAGCGAATCTTAGCACATTCCTTTTTTTAATTATCTTTATTGAATTTGTATTATATATGTATTTTCATTTTTAATTTGGATTATGTTGTATTAGTAATATTATGTATATTTATGTTTCGAATATTGAAATACTTTTCAAGTTTTCTCTTTTTAGAATTATTTTAATAAACTCGTGAATACCCCGTAAGGATTCAAATCCCTGAAATAGGCAATAGGGACCCACAACGGGAATGAGGATGGGGACAGGAAGCAAAATTCTAAACAGGAAGAGGATATAGGAGGCATACCTACTCTCTTATATATACTCATTGTCATCCCTAATAATGGTATATGATATTATAAATATATCTACTTATATTCTAATTCATTATTCATCAATTTCAATTATCGAAACATGCAAAATTTTGATAAAATAAGCTTTGTATTGTTAGTTAAAGGTTGTCTACTGAGATTTCCTCAATCTTATAAATATCATATTTAAAATAAGATGTAAAATAAAATGACTTATTTAAGATCCATAATCACTTATATTTTGTTCATTTGTTTAATTATTTAACTGTTAACTTATTTTCAAATTAAGTTTATGAACTCAATTTTATATAAGATGTATTTAAATAAATTATTATTTATTTTTTATTATCATCTTGTGCTTTGCACGGGTCAAACCACTAGTAATTACATAAATTTAACTATCTCCAATATTTCTTCCAAATTTAATAGCATCTGATCGTTTGCTTTATTAAAAAAAAAAACAGAGAGAGAGAGGGAGAAATATGTCAACTTGCTCAAATAATCTTCCCCTTTTGGTCAAGAGCTTACACACACATGTAGGACTCTCAGGCCAAACGAGAAGAAAAATCATAGGATAAAGTAATTCAAAACAAAAAAAAAAGACTGTTTCTATAATTCAAATTACATTTCACGTACTTTATTACCCTCGATTACGGTATTCCTCTCTATATGCGTTTTATTTCTCTGCCTTTAAATTAATTAATTATCATGAATATGATTAATTTCAACTAATGCCGATACAATTTACATTTTGAAGCAATCAATTATCACGCATGATTGATACAAAAGAGTTATTACAGGTGTTGCTTTTGCAAGTTTTATGATTTATAATTGTATTTTATTATTGTGATGATCATCATCATGATCGTGTGAAATCTTTAGGGTCAATGTGATTAAATATTTCTATGAAACTAACTTATTTACATTGCTCACTTTTGTTGAATTTAGTGTATTTGTTTTGAATCGGTATGGTAAACGATAATGACTATAAATCTGGGGAAAATCTTGTTGTCTTGCTAAAATGGGATGTCAACTGATCTAAACTGCACCTTTCGGTTCTAATGCATGATTAGCACCTTGATTTGGTTGTGGGTTGCTATTATTCCAAAGTGCGCACATAATTGTCAATAATTAGGGGCAAATTATCTCTACTTATTCCTTTTTTCTTTTAAATAATTAATGAAGAAATTATATTAATTTGGGTTCGCATCATGTTTTGTGTATTTTATATTACGATTGATCAGAAAGACATTATACGTATATTCTTTTTAAAGACCTTCTCCATTTATTAAATCTTTGCATTACGCATAATTATTGTTAAATATCATTAGAGTTATCATCATTTTTCTATAAACACCAGCATGTTATCTTGTAATTGCACTCTCATTCACGTATCTGACAATATTCTTTTCATTTATTTACGAATTATTATTTCCCTGCCTAGATACATAGGAAAGATGAGAATTATATGGATCCCTCTAGAGGTTGTATTAGCCACTGGTACATTGATGATGTCAACCTACTATACTATTCACAAAATAAAGAAACTTAATGACATTTGAATGATAAAAACATCCACTTGATTACATGATTATATTATTGACTCTTAAGCCATCAGTTATCAATAATGGGGCCACTCAAACAATTTTCTAAGTAATTTTTCTCAAAAATTTTCTCTTTGAACACCAACCACATCACTTCTTTTATTAATAATCCATATAGATCATTCATATTTCTTTCGCAATTATTTACTTCAAATAGCATTGATCTTCGTTAAATCACGTACTTAATAGAAATATCATTTGATGTTTTTGGTTGTGGTTATCATCTCTTTCCTGAAGCAAATATGACTAGCATTAATATAAAAAGTCTGATATTGATAATGGAAACACCACTCATCCAATTTTAGCTTATCTGATATTTGGCGCTAACGATTGAAATGACAATGTTATATTTTCTTAAGATTGTAAAAGCGGGGATAACAAGCCAATGCCTGAGGAAGCTCTCATCAAACCGGGCAAACCAAACCTCGTCTTCATGAGTATATCAAAAATCGGTATTCACCAAGCAGACCAAACCTCATCTTCACGAGTATATTGAAGATCGGTGTTCACCGGGCAAACCTTGTCTTCATGAGTATATCAAAGACCGGTATTCATTGGGCAAACTTCGTTTGCAAGGGTATACCAAAGATCGGTTTTCACCAAGCAACTATTGTATTCACAATTATAACAAAGTAATCGCGCTTGAAGCTCGGATTCAAACACAATAGCTTCATTTAGTCTCGCGACAAATCATTCGAGAAGATTTTGACCTACCACACCACATACCGAGCAACACAAAATAAGTGCTCATGGATCATGCAAACAATTAAACTACTTTCACATGAAGTCTACTCAAGGAAAGGAAATACTCGAGCGAATGTAGACATAAACTTGACTCTTATTGGAAGACCGACTCCGATCGGCAAAAAAATAAAAATAGAAAAGGAAAATGAAACCCAACTCTCGTTGGAGGATCCATAAAACATAGTCCTATGAGCAACTAAGCTCAAAACTCAACACTTAAAAAATCACATGTCAGATGAATCTCATCCTAATCATTTGAGCTCCATGGCATACAGGCTAGTCTCGTATTCAAACATGAACAAACTTACCCTGGCTTATTAGAAAGCTTCACTAGCACTAAGACCTGCTAGCTCTCGTCAACACCTTGTTCTCATGAGCATTCGAGCATGACCAAACTAATAAGCCAAGCCCAGCGACGTCACCAAGAAGATAGGACATTTGGTCCTGAAGCATATCCATTGCCTTTTCCAAAATGGATATTTAGGACTTCCCTATATGTCCTTTCGCTCTTACCAAAGCCTATGGCTAGAGGACTATATCTATGTGGATCAATCGGGATGACCGACCTCAATTTCTACCTCTTTAGCCTCCTCATTCGCACTCAACTTTGAGGCTAGAGGGCTTGTGGATCGACCAGGGCCATCGACCTTGATTTCTGATTGTATACCCTTTTCATTTTCAATTGAACTCAAAACTGGGGGGCTTGTGGACCTGTCAGTACTAGCTTGACCTACACCCTCAAATCTCTGGTCATGCTTGAGTCTCTTCAACCCTACGTGCCTCAAGACTGGGGGGCTTATGGACTGGTCGGTAGTAGACCAATCTGTATCCTCATGTGGACCGCGCCCCGGACACACCTTCACCTAGCCTAACGGGCACCAACCTAACACGTGAGGGTGAGAGACACGATCACATTCTCTCCCATTAATACCTTGCAGGCCCCCTCATTAATGTCTGGCCAATATATATACGCCTTTCTTGTAAAGGGAGAGGCCATTTCATTCTCTGGTAAAACACTTGTTCACTCTCTACCTCAAGCCAGACAGCAACAGGATGGAATGAAATTCATAACTCATGCAATATAGATGAAAATCCAACATGTTAAGTGCATTAGAGTGGCATTGGACTACTCCTGTGTTCAAGTTGGATTGCCTAAAGTCAACCCTTATTTGGATCCATACGCAGCCGAAGGAATTAATGATAGAGTCTCTTTTGTGCCTACTTTTGTGATATATAGTGTGTTCCATTTTTGTTTAGTTCTGGTTTGTATTTCTTTTAATGCTATGATAATATACCTTTTTTGTTTGCTCACATCCTCTCCTGGTTGGTTTGAGCTAGCTTTATATATATATATATATATATTAAAAAAGAAACCCAAAAAGATAAGCATTTGGTTTCAGTCTTTCCTGTTTTCATTTTCACCAGAAAAAGAAATGACAAATATTTTTGGTCTAACATTTTTGAAAAATTTTCAGAAAATATTTTTAGAAATGGATGAAAATTTGGAAACAACAAATCCTTATTTCAAATATTTCCTATAAAAATAGGGGATCTGAGGAGGGTAGATTTATGTAGCCATACTCTCACTTTATAAAGATACTATTTTTAGGATTTGAATCCGTGACCTTCAGATCACAAGGCAAGCAACCTTACCATTGCCCCGAGGTTCACATTCTCAAATATTACATAATTGTAGTAATCTGAATTAACCTTTAAAAGTTTTCTTTTGAAAACAAATATACCGAACCTATTTTCATTGTTTGTTCTTTGCAAATAAGATATATTTTTACAAACGAAACATATTTCTTAAAACTGGAAATCTAACAATGAAAATCATCTTCAAAAAATGAAAATAAAAAATGAAAATAGGAAATATTTTTGTAAACCAAACATGTCCTGAGTTTTCAAACTTAATGGTTGGTTTCTTGCATTTAAAATATAAAAGCCTATAAAATTTTTATAGATAAAATAAATATATGTATATTATAAATGAAAAAAGATGTTGACCTTTGCATTTTTTTTATTATGGGTTGACCAATGAATTAAAAGGAGAGATCAAATGACACCCGCATAAGGGTAAAGCTTTTGTACATCATCATTAATTTTATTTTCATCTATTGGTTAAATTGACAAAATTTTTAATGAAGAGCTAAAATATTTAAAGAGTTTTGTTGAAAGGCGGTTCAGAGGTTTGAACTTTGAAGAGCACCATACACGTATGCATCGTGACACACAAATAGACCCAGTAACACAAAGGTAGCATTTGGTTTGTGTCTCAGGAGGGACAAGGACAGAAATATAGAGACAATGAATACAGAGACAGAAAAAATATTGCCCCTATAACATGTTTGGTGGTGAAGATGGAGACAGAAAAATATTGGCCGTTGACTGGCATTGACTTTTGGTGTTGACCGGCCGTTGACCGATGATCGATGGCATTGATCAGCCGTTGACCGATGGTGGTTGGTGGTAGCCGGTGACCGAAGGTTTCTATCTCCATGTTCTGTCCCCATTTTTTGGAGAGACAAAAATACAAGAAATTTTTATCTCTAGGACAGAAAATTTTTCCGTCATCGTACTCCGTCTCCACCACCAAACATGATACAGGGATAGAAAATCAAAAACTATCTGTGTCCCCCTGTCTTGGGACAGCAACCAAACGCTACCAAATAGAGCTACCAATTTTAAGCAGCTTGGTGTTGCCTATTGTGTGACGACTTTGTTTGGGCCCTATTCTTTAGAGAGGATGTGTTCGGGTTAGCTTTTCCTGGATCAGTTTTGTAGTTTCTTTATAGTTTGGATCAGTGCATACAGATTAAACTTATATAAATTATAAGCAAAGATTAGTTGTTTTTTAGGTGAAATAGGTTTTGGAGTTCATTTTCTTCTTTTCCCCCCTCAATTTGGTCCTTTATATTGGTTCTTTATCTTTCAAATAATCTTCAATTTGGTTCATAGTCCTTTTGTGGTTACGTAACTAATGGAAAATTTGGCATGACACATTTCACCTCAAACAATCCACGTGGAGTAAAGTATCACTTTCGTCTCTGAAATTGCACGTGTGAGTCACTTTCATCCCTGAAATTTGGAAATTAACTTTTTAGTCCCTGAAATTGCATTCCGTAGGTCACATTAGTCCCTAGTTAAACTACCATCAGTCAACTGTCACATTTTGATGACGTGGCATAATGACTACGGGAATGCTAATGTGGTATGCCACGTGGACTGACACATGGCATGCTGATATGGCATGGCACGCTGACTGACATGCAGCATGCTGATGTGGCATGGCACGCTGACTAACACGCGGCATGCCACGTGGCATGATGGGTACGGAATGCTGACGTGTCATGCCACATGGCATGTTGACGTGGCATCAAATCAAAATAGGCTCAGATTAGTCCTTGAAATTTTAAATGTGTTAAAATAGTTCCCGATATTTTCTAAAATGTGTCAAAAAAGTCCCGAATATCAAATTTATCCTCTTTGGGTTCATAAATTCTAAAATCTCGATAATTCTTTGACCCACTTATTTTTCTCTCATTTTCAAACTTTATTTAAATAATTCAAATTTTCAAATACCCTAAATATAATTAAGTGCTTCATTAGTTCAAATTTGATATATTCTATGTGTAGCTAACATAATCAATTTATTAGTTATTACATTATATTTCTTGAAATAAAATGGGTTTATCAAGGGTTTCTTGAAATTGAATGGTAATCTAGATTACTAGTGATATTGGGCCTGTTTGACAACAATTTTTGGAAACAATTTTCTATTTTGTAAAATAAAAAAATTGTTTGAGAAGTTGTTTTTTTTTTTTTTACATTAGTTTTAAAAATTTAGAAACAGATTTCGTATTTCAAAAACCAAAAACACAAACAATTGAAACATGTTTTGCGTTTTCTTGTTTTGAGATGAAATGAAAAACAGAGTGGTCTTGGCAGGGACAACTGTGGTTGCAGTAGCACAAGCTAGTGGTGCGTCTGTAGATCGGTTTCGTGGCTACTTTTGGCGGCATGGCAAAGGGCTTCACGGCGACTGGGCTGTCCGTGCGGTGACAGGGAAGACAACTACGATGTACTTTTTGGGTGAGGCTTTGACGGAGGTCTCTAGTGGAACTCCGACACATTGCGAGTGGAAGTGGTGCCTATGATCACGTCACAGTAGGCTGGGACTGATGCGGCGGTGTAGGCTCTTCGGCAATGACCGGGGCTTTGAGTTTGTTTGGTTGAAGGCTGCGAAGGATGTGGTTTATGGTGATGGCCTTATAAACCAGGTGATGATGGTGGCATTGATGGGAAATTGATGGGAAGGGGAAACTGTTTTGAAAATAAAAATTATCAAACAAATTTTTTTGTTCTTTTACATTTTAAAATTGAACTTAAATTTATTTTTCAAAACTATTTTAAAAAATATAAAATAAAAGAATTCCAGACAGGCCCATTAATAGGCAATATGCGAAATGTCACCCTAAGGTAATGGGTGGTTGAGTCAATCACTTTTGCTGATATAACAATATATAATTGGATGTTTGTATAAATTATTTTAGATTGAAAATGTATTAAAATTAACTTCTATAAATCATGGATTATAATTTTAAATATTATGCTAAGTTCTTAAGTGGTCAATGTGTGCACTAAGTAATATCTTAATATGATACGTTAATAAATTAGTTAAAATATTTACTGAAAATGAAACAATTCATGTAATATTAAATTTCAATTGCAATTGCATTCAAAGTCACACGTCCGCAGTCAAAGAAAACAAATAATTCCCCTTTAACAAATATTTATTTCTAAATGAGAAAATAAAATCAGTATTTGCATTTACTGTGATAAATTGCACATTCATTTTCCTTCTACTTTTATAAATAAGTCAACAATAATTTTTTTTTGGTGGTCTAAGTCAACAATTATTTTATTGTTGTACATTTATATGCATACAATAATGTACCAAAAAAAAAAAATGCATACAATTTTTTAACTTTTTAAGACACCATTACTTGGAAAGAATTTTTCACCTATTATAAATTTACAATAATTGATAATTTTATTTGACCTTCAGACTATATACATAACAATGATTCCCGCTCAAAAACATAAAAAATAAAAGAACGAATATCATATCCAAGTGGCTGTAGCAATGGATCCTTCTGTCAGAAGTATTCTCTTGTTATGGCTGTTTTTGATGCCATTAGGTATCAACGGAAAACATCACGTGAGGATCACAAATACCTTGGATGGCAATCTGGACCTAACACTTCACTGCCAATCTGCACATGATGATCTTGGGGAGCAACATCTCCACTTTGGCGAAACCTTCGAAATTGTTTTTAGACCGAAGATTGTCGGGACCACGCTATACCACTGTTCATTTCAATGGCAAGGCGCATTTCACAGGTTTGATATATACGTAGAAGATAGGGATCTTCAATCCCAATATTGCGAAGGTTGCCGATGGGGGGCTCTCTGCAAAGTTTGCATTTACAATTGGAAAATATATCAATCTGGACCATGTTTGGACCAATCTCCGTGGGTACCTCTTTGCTATGACTGGCCTAAAGATGCATAATGTCGATCTCTCTTATTATGTAGTATATGTTGTAGACAACGGGGTTGGGATCTCAAAGTCCATATTGTAATAAATTCCCCATTGGAATAAAGTTGTACTGGAGATAGATTTATGATGACTCTATTGGAAAATCTTATAATTATTCGTGCCTGTATTTCAAGTTGAAACTAATTAAACTCGTATGTTGTTATTCTCTTTATTCTTCTCTGTAAGTTTGCTATTAGGGATGGCAACGTGCAGGCGTACACGGTAGGGAGTACTGCCCCACTCCTTATCATACACCTCTAGAATTTCCTCCATCCCCAACCCTCTTTCTCGTATTGGGCGAAAAATTTGCGCCATTCCCTATTATCCCCATAGATGGGGATCCACGAATAACCTAAGTAATGAAATTAAAGATTCAATACTAATTATCATTAATAAAACGGCAAATATTTTCATAATCCTTATGATTTTGTGTCGTTCCACTTCCACTTCCCCATAAAAGGGAATAAATAAACTAATTAAAGTAATAAAAATTACAATTACAAAGAATCTACTATTAGGATAAACTCTTATCCCAGCATTATTATTATCAATATCCTCAAATATTAAGAGATATTAATTTTTTTTAAATTACCAATATATTCTTACTGGTTAAGCGCACAATTATCATCCTCATCCCCAAAGTTACTTTGAGGGGACTATACCGTCCCTATTCCCACGCGTAAAAAATACCCACATTTAGATCTCATTGGGGATATCTCCACGGATATCTTCACTTGCAAATCCTCGTTGCCATCTTCTTCATATAAAATTGAAATATCTGATGATGATAACAATTGAGATTTCAAAATGATTGAAATTCATGGCAGTGTGAAATTTAATATAACACTTAAACATGAGTTTATAGTAAGTTTGTCGATAACTTTTATTCTATGTTCATACATATAATGTAAACAATTTTTCGCGGAAAATATCTTATTTTTTGCATAGTTACGTTTCTCCTACAAAATATCATGATTTCCACTTTTTATCTTGTAAAGTATATGTATATTTTTTTTTCTGTTTGATCCTTATCTTTTAGTCCATGTATGTCTTGTCAGCTGCCATGTGATTAGCCAAGATTGCACTCTTTTTTCGTGGGGTACATAAGATTGCACGAATTTAACTAACAATAAGTTAACAAATGAATCAAACGGATCGAGATTTAAGAAAACTAACAATAAGTTAGAGGAAAGGTGTTTTAAAACAGGGACTTAATAGAAAACTATGATAATTTTTTGGTTCACATACATAATTATAATTTGTAAGCCAATTATTTCTTATTTGTCGGTTCAATATATAAGATTGAAATAATATCAATTGAGAATAAATTTATCTCTTTGCGATTATATATTAATGCACGACTACGCTACTGCCAGCTTCATGTGCAAGGTTAAATTAATATTGCTTCTAATATTCTTAAATGACATCCATTGAGTTATTTATTCTAATATATTCTTAGTCATCTATTGTGTTTTCTCTTTCCTATAGTATTAATAATTTTAGAAGCACCAAATGACATCATTATTTATAGTTATAAAAATTCGGCAGAGAAATTATCCACACATTATATGTTTTCGAATGAAAAGAATCAAAATTGAAAAATATAATTGCATTTCAAAATTTATAATATTATATTTTGATAGTATTTTTATGAATTTATTTTTGAAAAACCGTTGGTGTAAATTTTTTTTTACTCATTTCACTTTGCAATTAATATTCACTCTAATGCATAATTATTACATTTGCTATTAAAATTTTTCTCTAATTTATAATTAGGACAAATCACATAGACTTTCTCTAAGGTTTAGTGAAATTTGGGCTCTCCTCTATTTGTCCAAATGACATTAATATTCCTTAAATATATTGTTCAATATGCAATAAAGGGGAGGGTGGTAATTATTATATTCTATAAACTTAGGGAGGTCATAGTAATGATTTCACAAACTCAAAAATGCCTACATAGTAAACTCTACAAACAGAGTGGAGCTAGGATAAATTTCGTCAAACCCCAAGAGACGTCAATATAATTAACCCTTTATAATTATTGAATTTATATTGCTATATATAGTTAAATTAACAACACTTTGCTTTTAATACTTTCAATAATCAACTTACAATTATTACATAGATTATTATATTCTAATAGATATTTATTTTAATTTTTAACTATTATATGATTCTAATAATAATATTGTTATTTGTAGTTTAAACTTGCTCTAACTTATTATAATATAGTAGTTGCATATAAATATCTATATTATATTTTTCTTAAGTTAGTGGGACAAAATTTAAATAACTATATTATCTTTTAGTTGATGATATCATAGTTTTTATAATTTAAATTTTCAGAATGTTTAAAAAAATTATTTTATTTTATGAAAAATATTTTTTACTTTTAATTTGTTTAGTGGTCAAGTTTAAATAAAAAATTACCATTATATCCTAAATAAAATTATTTCATATAACATTTTATCTAGTAGCATATAACAATATCAGTCTTTTATCATCAGATTTTATAGGGTTAAAGTCTTAATTACTACCTTAATTTGATATCTAATAATAACATAACTATTTTATTTTAATTTGAGATTTAATTCTCAAAGTTTTTAAGGAAATGAAAAACAATTTATTCTTAAAATAAAGAAATAAAATATTTTTTTAGGAAGATAACATTTTTTCTCCTTTGAATTATAGGTCATATTCACTTTATCTCTAGAATACAAAATTAAACATATGTATTTATAATGCTTAAAAATTGTATTAAATAGTGTTAAATATAAAATTGTAATAAATAACCTCCACTTCTGTTAAAATATAATGTATTTGAATTTCACCCAGAGGGTTATATTATTAAACATTGTGTTGGAATATGTATAATACAGAAAGTGAAACATTTATCAATGATTATAATTTCATTTCTATATATTGTTAATGGAAATAATACATGTTCAAGAAAAAATTTCTCATTTCAAATACAGACACGTGCTAAAGCAGAATCACACGTTTTTGTTTTAATCCAAACTTGTCTGTAAATGACTTTCCTAGACTCAAATTTAATTTCGTACACAAATCTTTTGTCAATATTAAAATTTTGTTTTAATGAAATGTACTAAAACAGCACATTTCAGGGAAAAAAAATATAGGAATATAATATTATATTAGAGTTTCTGTGAGGAGAGGCAATAGTTTCTTGTGTGATTAATGATGAAATAAAGTTGGGTAACGAGGGTTTCACATATTTACTATGAAGCAAATTGTAAAAACGGTATCAAGAAATACAAAAATGTTACTTTTAACATTTCAAAAGTGGGTGTCTATGTTGATATCCATTTTAGAATTATTGGATGAGATGGTGATATTTATTGTTCACCTCATTTATTCATTACATCCAATGATAATAAATAAATATTTGTAAATTGAATATTATGAGAAGAAGAAAATGATATGTATACAGTATTTTATACATCATAGACAAAAAAAAAAGAAAAAGAAAGAAAGAAAGAAGATGGTGGAAAAATATATGTTATGCATGTGTCATTGCTCTTGTAAGAAATTATATTGGTCAAGTCAAGTGTACAATGTACAAATTAAAGGTCTACTATATATACACACTAACTGAGTGCAAGAGAAGCCATCAAAATTAGATAACTAACTAAGCTATCAGTAACAAACAAACTACGTACTGCAGTTTGAACTAGGCTAACTGCTGCAACTGCCATAAGTTATCCTTTCTCCTTCTTGTCCTCTAGACCCAGTAACACAAATAGAGCTACAGATTTTAAGCAGCTTGGTGTTGCCTATTTGTGTGACGTCTTTGTTTGGACCCTATTCTTTAGAGAGGATGCGTCTGGGTTAGCTTTTCCTGGATCAGTTTGTAGTTTCTTTATAGTTTGGACCGGTGCATAGAAATTAAACTTATATAAATAATAAGCTAAAATTAGTTGTTTTTTAGGTGGAATAGGTTTTTTTAGTTCTTTTTCTTCTTTTCCCCCCTCAATTTGGTCCTTTATATTGGTTCTTTATCTTTCAAACAATCTTCAATTTGGTTCATAGTCATCTAGTGGTTACGTAACTAATGGAATATTTGGCATGACACATTTCACCTCAAACAATCCACGTGTGTGCCGTGTTAATGTTATTTGAGTCAGACTGGCATTTTTTTTTTGTTAGTTTTGTGAAGGGATCATTGGGATCGAATTAAACACGATTTGAAACATAATGGATAAAATTAATGATAAGGAATGAAAAAATTTGTGACCTTTTGTTTTGATAAAAACTTCTTTGAATTTAATAATAAATCTATAATTATTATAAGCAACTTTTTAAATCTTTTAATTATAAGCATAACACAGTATTTTAAAATTACTTGTAAATTAATATATTCAAACATAAATTACAGAGACAGGCTAAATGCAAAGACCAACTATAATTGCATGTTATATGATATAGGAGTAAGGTAACGGGTGCTACCACGGTGTTAGTATGCAAAAGGGGTGGCATTTTGATGGATTAAATTTTATTCTTAAAATTTTTTATTTCAATTAATAAGAAATATCGTCACCAGAACCCCCATCAAAATAATAGAAATACAATAAAAATGAGAAATTGAATAGCAAAATATGAGATTGAGCTGAGACACCTTAGTGTGCGTATGATAGTTGACGTTACATTTTTTAAGATTATTATTATAACAGTAGACAAGATAGCATGTATAGCTTCTATGTCATAAAATTTATTTATAATTTAAATTATTAACATGAAAACAATAAACAAGATAATAAGAATATGATTTAGTATTATTTGAATTAATTGTCTATTAAGTTGAATTATATATGTTTGGGATTAGCCTAAGTAGAGACTAGTGAATCATGGTAGAACAATTGTCACTCTTGGTATATCAAATGGTTTGCTTAGAGTACCCAACTATCATTGTAACAGCCTTTTAAACAATTGAGGGATGCAGGTGTAATTTTAAAATCTAGAAGGAGTAGGTGTTATATCGACTAACCTCGAGAGAAGTTATTGTGTTTTGCCCATATTATTATTAGAACAACAATAGTTATTAATAAGAAACTTAAAAGTTTATTATTATTAACTTATCTAACTTATAATTATTTACTAATATTATTAAATTTATTTTGATAATATATTACTAATTTTTGTATAATAATTATTTATCATTATTAATGTAACAGCATATGTTACTTTATAGATTAATGACTGTCCCCACAAAGCAACATAAGTCTTTTCAACATGTTTTGTCCTCACTTACATGCTTTCTGGAAAAACTTTCTAGGAGATCACCCATCCTAAAATTGCTCTAAGTCAAGCATGTTTAATCATGGAGTTCTTTAGTGATGAGCTACTGAAAAGAAGATGCATCTTGTTGGTATAGATAGTACAAATCAATTCATATAAGCTATCCTTAATTGTATAGTCTTATACTTATGCAATCTTAAGATCCCTCTCATTCTAGTATGTAATCGGTTCATTCATGTACCCCTCCGCTTAGAAGACCTTGTGAAGAGCCACTCATTGTCTGTGTTTTCTTTGCATCAGTGATCACTCTCGGCCCTTGTCCCCAGACGTTACATGTTGGAAAACTTGATTAGAATAATACAAATAAAATTAAAAAAGACAAGAAATAATTTGACACAATATAAATTACGAGTCACAAAAATTATAAAGCTAAATATAACAAATAAATAACACAATTAAAATAGAATAGAGTGACTTATCAATATTATTGGCTGAGGCATGCTAGGCACTGAGCTTAAGAGTATTTCGCTACCACGAGTTAATCACTCGGTGCAGATGGTCTTCACAGCTAACACTCCCCAGGATACAACAGCCACTTCTCACTAACTCTGCACTTGAACTAGTGAGGCTACACAGGAATAACTAGATTGGATTGCTCAAGGAACTAGAGATATATCCCTCTATCGTTAATAACAATTTTTGTGCTTGCCCCTTTTCTATGTCCCAAATGCTTCTTATAAAGTAAAACAACATCATGTTTACGTTGCCAAACGGTCACAGAGGAATGGTTATTAAAACTCATTGAATTAGTCAAGCACTATAGGTTATTCAAAAACCATGTATTATTGACTTTAAATATATGTACGTTGCTCAACGTTTTATTCAATAAAACTTTTGAAGTTTCTTAAATTGTCCAACGGTCATAGAATTGAAGGGACTAAAACTATTACTTGATTTAGTTAAATATTATTGAAAATATTAACTTTGTTATATTATAATAACAACTTTAAAATATAAAATAAATATAAAATACAACAATCCCCAACATATTTTAAAGTTATTTTTATAGTTAAATATAGTTCCATGAGCATGAGAATTCAATGCATAAGTACTAGTGTCTTTTGGACTATGAACTAGCACCTAGAGCAAATGAAATTTGAATCACAGGAATGCTGGTGAGATTATAACCTCTATGAACCTTTATTCCACATGTGACTCAGTGATCTCACTACTCACATTATCTTCTCATCCAAAGTTATTCAACGCGGTGTGGTGCATTTTGGCCTTACACCATTACCTGGATTTCATGAGTGGCTCTAGAGAGTTTGCCCAAGTTCACATAGAGGCGGCCCCACCTCAACCACTCACATAGGTGAATCTATCAAGTGCACACTACAGTCAAGCACACCACTCTTTCATGAGCTATAGATTCATTAAGAGTATAAACTCACCCTTTATTTCGCTGTAGTCATGCATTATCCCTTCAGATATTATTTTACATCATAGGAATGAACTAAAATGGATAGTGTTTCAATGATTGACAAGTGACTTGTTTTTACCCATATGAACCTAACCTTTGAATAATTCTCAAATTTAGGTTGGGTTACCATCACTCTCAATCTATGAATTAGGCTAAAACTTCATTCCGCTAGATGCATCTCCACTAGCTTTGCTTAGTGGTTTTGTCAGATGATTCACCAAATACATCTCTGACCTCAAACAATTTATTAAGAGAGCTCTTAAACACTTCATCTCATATACTGGTCTACTTGGATGATTTTCCAAGTGACAACACCACCATAAAAATTAAATATAGTTAACTTCAGAGTAGTCATCAACTACATCTGGATATCTCTACAACATAGACCGGTCTATAAACTCACAATTATATTCAATGATTTCCTGCATAGCAATTTCCTCTTCATCCCCCACAATTTTTGTAGGAGGCAAAACACTTTCACATATATGTTTGGTAGTCCCATAGTCTACCATTCAAATTTCTTTTTATAGCACAAAATTAATTTTAGTAACTACTATCACAAAGTCAATTTAATTTATGTATCTATTTTGATTCTTTTATAGATACAAAAACATTTTTTTTTACTTCAATCACATAAAAATGAACATGTCCACCCAACATGCTAATAATTTTATAATCCTTCCGAAAAAATAGAGTGAAAAAATATAAGACTCAAATTCATGAAAGCTGTTAATGAAATTAGCCTCTTCAACTTAAACTTAATAAATATAATAGATCTCACAATTGGGACCTCTCCACTAGTGCTACTATGCCACAAGATAAAAAGAGTTTTAACAACATTTTCCTTATATTAATGCAAATAGTCATGATACATACACTTGTTCTTTTTGCTTAAAGGCAATACACACGAGATACAGGTCATCAAATTTCTCAGTCTTCTATATATGCAAACTTAAAAGTATTTGGTAAAAATATTCCAATGCTCTTAAATCATCAAACAAATAATCTCTTACATCATCAAACAAATAATTATATACACCTAATCAATTAATTTCACATACTTATCTCTTTTAATACTAGACAAAAAATTTAAATATCTCTATTTCCTTTTCTTGGCCAAACTCAAAAACATCAATGTTTCATAAACCACTAAAAAGAATTAACAATACATAAAAACCATTTTAAGAAATACTTAATTACTGAAAAGTGGGAAACAAATTTTGTTCCCTTCATGATTGCACATGATGACCGTAAAGGTATCTGCACTACAAGATTGGAATAGAATTCTTCGTGTTTTAATATGTTGAAAAATAATTTGCACTTAATAACTTATGCTATTTTAATATTCCAATCAATTCTCTTAAAAGGCATGATTCTAACGTATTTATATTTGCTAAACCCAACAAGTAATTTTCAATCAACTTTCATTTGTAATTTGCAAATATTGATATTAAAGTAATCAATCTTAACAACTTCGATCATAAATAACATAAATAATACAAATTTCAAAATTTATTTGAAAACATGTTTATCATGATAGGTAAATTGAAATCTCATGGAATTAGTTAAAAACAATACTAGTTTAAATAATTTATTTGGGCTTTTGAAATATATTTTTACTTCTGAAATATAAATAAATAAATATATGCTCATGCATATCAACACATAATTTTTTTCTTTCTTCTTTTAGCTACGTTTAAAGAAAACATGGTTCTAAAAAATTTTCAAACATATAAAACTTAATTGATACATTGTCAATATGTTGAACTGATTCAAAAGTCAGTCCATTGCTTTGCTATGCAATCCTCCATAGCTACAAATCCAGAACAAATTCCTGAAACATATCACACCCAAAACTTGATCACACATTACCCGAAATATCATCAATTAAAAACACCAAGATCCATATTATAAAGCAAGGAACCCATAATGCAATCCCATAGAATTTCCATGACATGATTAAAGAACTCCAAAATCTTTACATGCATTGAAACCAAATAGCCACGTGATACACCATCCTTCTTTTTGCTTGTGTAAGCTAAAAGAGAGTTCTAATAAGAAACCATACAGCCTTGACACATTGAATTGTATACGCATTTTTTTTTTCCAGACCAAACTGTGGCAGCAGGGGAAATGAAGGAAATCACATTTTCTATGAAATAGGAAAAGAATAAAACATAGTATACTTAACGACGAATCAACTATTTATATTCTAAAAGTGTTAATTATTATTTCTCAACTAATAAATCAAAAATGAAAGTTACAAAATATGTCAAAGGATTAAATCCAATGCTCACTAACACACCAATGTTCACGCATATATGTGTATATATAACTTAAACAAATCTTTCTTCTATGAAACATCAATCAAGTTAGGAATAATAAAATCTATGAAATACTCTTAAGATTGTTGGAAAACTTGATTAGAATAATACAAATAAAATTAAAAAGACAAGAAATAATTTGACACAATATAAATTACGAGTCACAAAAATTATAAAGCTAAATATAACAAATAAATAACACAATTAAAATAGAATAGAGTGACTTAGCAGTATTATTAGCTGAGGCGTGCTAGACACTGAACTTAAGAGTATTTCGCTATCACGAGTCAATCACTCGGTGCAGATGGTCTTCACAGCTAATACTCCCCAGGATACAGCAGCCACTTCTCACTAACTCTGCACTTGAACTAATGAGGCTACACAAGAACAACTAGATTGGATTGCTCAAGGAACTAGAGATATATCCCTCTATCGTTAATAACAATTTTTGTGCTTGCCCCTTTTCTATGTCCCAAATGCTTCTTATAAAGTAAAACAACATCATATTTACGTTGCCAAACGGTCACAGAGGAATGGTTATTAAAACTCATTGAATTAGTCAAGCACTATAGGTTATTCAAAAACCATATATTATTGACTTTAAATATATGTACGTTGCTCAACGTTTTATTCAATAAAACTTTTGAAGTTTCTTAAATTGTCCAACGGTCATAGAATTAAAAGGACTAAAACTATTACTTGATTTAGTTAAATATTATTGAAAATATTAACTTTGTTATATTATAATAACAACTTTAAAATATAAAATAAATATAAAATACAACATTACATACCCACCAGCTTTCACTTGGTGCGTCCCTGAACCACACCGTACTTGGAGAGGTGCTACTCATGGGTCTTTTCAGCATACTTAGTCTTCGCTTATATACTTCTTGGGAAAACTTCCCAAGAGGTCACCCATCATATCCCAAAATTGCTTTAAGTCAAGCAAGCTTAACCATGGAGTTCTTTAGTGATGGGCTACCAAAAAGAAAATGCATCTTATTGGTATAGATAGTATAAATCAATTCATATAAGTCATCCTTAACTATATAGTCTCATACCTATACAATTTTAAGATCTCTCTCATTTTGGTGTGTAATAAGTTCATTCATGTACCTTTTTGCTTATAGGGCTTTATGAAGAGCCGCTCCTTGTCCGTGCCTTCTTTGCACCGGCAATCACTCCCCGCCCTCATCCCCGGGTGTTACAATTAATATTGTAATTGATTAGAATTATAGTTGTCAATTAATATCTATAATATATAATAATTAATATTATTATTTTTATCTATTCTTAAAATTTGAAACAATAATTTGTACTAATATTAATGGTAATTAACTAATTATTAGTATTATTGTTGTTATTCTTTTTATTAGTTAAAAACATACATTGCCTAGAAATCATTTTTGTATACTAACAAAGTAATATGAATTGCTAGTTGGATCCCTATACACACCAAACACTCATTGTAACATTACCAATAATTTAAATGGCTACAATATTTTTTTAATAGTAATCTAGATTACTAGTGATATTGGGCCTGATTAATTTGACAACATGTTTGGAAACAATTTTCTATTTTTGTAAAATAAAAAAAAATTGTTTGAGAAGTTGTTTTTATGACATTAGTTTTAAAAATTAAAAAACAGATTTCGTATTTCAAAAATAAAAAACACAAAACAATTGAAACATGTTTTTGCGTTTTTTGTTTTGAGATGAAATGAAAAACACGGTGGTCTTGGCAGGGCTTGGCAGGGACAACTGTGCTTGCAGTAGCAATAGCTATTGGTGCGTCTGTAGATCAGTTTCGCAGCTACTTTTGGCGGCACGGCAAAGAGCTTCACGGCCACCGGGCTGTCCGCGCGGTGATAGGGAAGACAACTACGATGGTTAGTTTTTGGGTGAGGCTCTGACGGAGGTCTGTAGTGGAACTCCGACACATTGCGAGTGGAAGTGGTACCTATGATCACGTCCCAGTTGGCTGGGACTAATGCTGCAGCGTAGGTTCTTCGGCGGTGACGGGGGCTTTGAGTTCGTTTGGCTGAAGGCTGCGAAGGATGTGGTTTGTGGTGATGGCCTTATAAACTAGGTGATAATGGTGGCATTGATGGGAGCGGGAAACTGTTTTGAAAATAAAAATTATCAAACAAATTTGCTTCTTCTTTTACATTTTAAAATTTAACTTTAAACTTGTTTTTCAAAACTATTTTAAAAAATATAAAATTAAAAAATTCCTAACAAGCCCATTAATAGGCAATATGCGAAATGCCACCTTAAGGTACTGGGTGGTTGAGTCAACCACTTTTGCTGATATAACAATACATAATTGGATGTTTGTATAAATTATTTTAGATTGAAAATGTATTAAAATTAACTTTTATAAATCATGGATTATAATTTTAAATATTATGCTAAGTTCTTAAGTGGTCAATGTGTGCACTAAGTAATATCTTAATATGATACGTTAATAAATTAGTTAAAATATTTACTGAAAATGAAACAATTCATGTAATATTAAATTTCAATTGCAATTGCATTCAAAGTCACACGTCCGCATTTAAAGAAAACAAATAATTCTCCTTTAACACATATTTATTTCTAAATGAGAAAATAATATCAGTATTTGCATTTACTGTGATAAATTGCACATTCATTTTCCTTCTACTTTTATAAATAAGTCAACAATAATTTTTTTTGGTGGTCTAAGTCAACAATTATTTTATTGTTGTACATTTATATGCATACAATAATGTACAAAAAAATATGCAAACAATTTTTTTAACTTTTTAAGACACTATTACTTGGAAAGAATTTTTCATCTATTATAAATTTACAATAATTGATAATTTTATTTGACCTTCAGACTATATACATAACAATGATTAATTCCCGCTCAAAAAAATAAAAAATAAAAGAACGAATATCATATCCAAGTAGCTATAGCAATGGATCCTTCTGTCAGAAGTATTCTCTTGTTATGGCTGTTTTTTATGCCATTAGGTATCAACGGAAAACATCATGTGAAGATCACAAATACTTTGGATGACAATCTGGACCTAACACTTCACTGCCAATCTGCAGATGATGATCTTGGGGAGCAACATCTCCACTTTGGCGAAACCTTCGAAATCATTTTTAGACCAAGGATTGTCGGGGGCACGCTATTCCACTGTTCATTTCAATGGCAAGGCGCATTTCACAGGTTTGATATATACAAAGAATATAGGGATCTTAGATATTGCAGAGGTTGCCAATGGGGGGCTCTCTGCAAAGTTTGCATTTACGATTGGAATATATATCAATCTGGACCATGTTTGGAACAATCTCCGAGGGTACCTCTTTGCTATGGGTGGGCTAAAGATGCATAATGTCAATCTCTCTTATTATATAGTATATGTTGTAGACAATGGGGTTGAGATCTCAAAGTCCATATTGTAATAAATTCCCATTGGAATAAAGTTGTAATGGAGATAGATTTATGATGACTCTATTGGAAAATCTTATAATTATTCGTGCCTGAATTTCAAGTTGAAACTAATTAAACTCATATGTTGTTATTCTCTTTAGTCTTCTCTATAAGTTTGCTATTAGGGATGGCAACGGACAGGCGAACAGAGTGAGGAATAGTGCCCCACTTCTTATCATACACCTCTAGAATTTCCTCCATCCCCAACCCCCTTCTCGTATTGGGGGAAAAATTTGCCCCATTCCCCATTATCCCACATCTCTATGGGATCCACGAATATACCCTCATTAATGAAATTAAAGATTCAATACTAATTATCGTTAATAAAACGGCAAATATTTTCATAATCCTTATGATTTTGTGTCGTTCCACTTCCACTTCCCCATAAAAGGGAATAAATAAAATAATTAAAAGTAATAAAAATTACAATTATAAAGAATCTAATATAAGGATAAACTCTTATCCCAGTATTATTATTATCAATATCCTCAAATATTAAAAGATATTAATTCTTTTTTTTTAAATTACCAATATATTCTTACTGGGTAAACACACAATTATCATCCCCATCCCCAAAGTTACTTTGGGGGGACTATACAGCCCCCATCCTTGTGGCAAAAAAAACACCCACATTTAGATCTCACTGGGGATATTTCCACGGATATCTCCACTTGCAAATCCTCATTACCATCTTCTTCATATAAAATTTAAATATCTGTTGATGATAACAATTGAGATTTCAAAATGATTAAAATTCATGGCAGTATGAAATTTAATATAACACTTAAACATGAGTTTATAGTAAGTTTATCGATAACTTTTATTCTATGTTCATACGTATAATGTAAACAATTTTTCACGGAAAATATCTTATTTTTTGCATAGTTACGTTTCTCCTACAAAATATCATGATTTCCACTTTTTATCTTGTAAAGTATAAATTTTTTTTTTCTGTTTGGTCCTTATCTTTTAGTCCATGTATGTCTTGTCAGCTGCCATGTGATTAGCCAAGATTGCACCCTTTTTTTTTTGGGGTACATAAGACTGCACGAATTTAAGAAAACAAACAATAAGTTAACAAATGAATCAAACGGATCGAGATTTAAGAAAACTAACAATAAGCTAAAGGAAGGTGTTTTAAAACAGGGACTTAATAGAAAAACTATGATAATTTTTTGGTCCACATACATAATTATAATTTATAAGCCAATGATTTCTTATTTGTCGGTTCAATATATAAGATTGAAATAATATCAATTGAGAATAAATTTATCTCTTTGCGATTATATATTAATGCACGACTACGTTACTGCCAACTTCATTTGCAAGGTTAAATTAATATTGCTTCTAATATTCTTAAATGACATCCATTTAGTTATTTATTCTAATATATTCTTAGTCACCTATTGTGTTTTCCCTTTCTCATAGCATTAATAATTTTAGACGCACCAAATGACATCATTATTTATAGTTATAAAAATTCGGCAGAGAAATTATGTACACATTATATGTTTTCGAATGAAAAGAATTAAAATTGAAAAATATAATTTCATTTCAAAATATATAATATTATATTTTGATAGTATTTTTATGAATTTATTTTTGAAGAACCGTTGGTGTAAAAAAAAATTTCACTCATTTCACTTTGCAATTAATATTCACTCTAATGCATAATTATTACATTTACTATTAAAATTCTTCTCTAATTTATAATTAGGACAAATCAAGCAGACTTTCTCTAAGGTTTAGTGAAATTTGGGGTCTCTTCTATTTGTCCGAGTTGTAACATCCCCTGCTGCTTTATGGATTGACGACTGTCCCCATAAACCAACACGAGTCTTTTTAGCATGTTTTGTCCTCACTCGCATGCTTCCTATTAAAACTTCCCAGGAGGTCACTCATCCCAAAATTACCCCAGGTCAAGCACGCTTAACTATGGAGTTCTTTCAGTTTGGGCTACCGAAAAGAAGATGCATCTTGTTGGTATAGGTAGTACGAATCAATTCATATAAGCCCTCCTCAACTATATAGTCCCATACCTATACAGTCTTAGGATCCCTCTCATTCGGGTGTGTAATCGGTTCATTCATGTACCCCTCCGCTTAGAGGACCTTGCGAGAAGCCGCTCCTTGTTCGTGCCCTCTTTGCACCGGCGATCACTCCTCGTCCTCATCCTCGTCCCCGGGCGTTACATGCCCACCAGCTTCCGCCTGGTTCGTCCCCGAACCACACCGTACTGGGAGAGGTGCAGGCTCTGATACCATTTGTGACATCCCCTGCTACTTTATGGATTGACGACTGTCCCCACAAACCAACATGGGTCTTTTTAGCATGCTTTGTCCTCACTCGCATGCTTCCTAGGAAAACTTCCCAGGAGGTCACCCATCCCAAAATTACCCAGGTCAAGCACACTTAACTATGGAGTTCTTTCAGTTTGGGCTACCGAAAAGAAGATGCATCTTGTTAGTATAGGTAGTACGAATCAATTCATATAAGCCCTCCTCAACTGTATAGTCCCATACCTATACAGTCTTAGGATCCCTCTCATTCGGGTGTGTAATCGGTTCATTCATGTACCCCTCCGCTTAGAGGACCTTACGAGAAGCCGCTTCTTGTCCGTGCCCTCTTTGCACCGGCGATCACTCCTCGTCCTCGTCCCCGGGCGTTACACGAGTGACATTAATTTTCCTTGAATATATTGTTCAATATGTAATGAAGGGGAGGGTGGTAATTATTATATTCTACAAACTTAGGGAGGTCATAGTAATGATTCCACAAACTCAAGAATGCCTACATAGTAAATTCTACAAATAGAGTGGAGCTAGGATAAATTTCATCAAATCCCAAGAGACATCAATATAATTTACCCTTTATAATTATTGAATTTATATTGCTATATATAGTTAAATTAACAACACGTTGCTTTTAATACTATCAATAATTAACTTACAATTATTACATTGATTATTATATTCTAATAGATATTTATTTTAATTTATAACTATTATATGATTCTAATAATAATATTGTTATTTGTAGTTTAAACTTGCTCTAACTTATTATAATTTAGTAGTTGCATATGAATATCTATATTATATTTTTCTTAAGTTAGTGGGACAAAATTTAAATAACTATATTATCTTTTAGTTGATGATATCATAGTTTTTATAATTTAAATTTTCAGAATGTTTAAAAAAGTTATTTTATTTTATGAAAAATATTTTTTACTTTTAATTTGTTTAGTGGTCAATTTTAAATAAAAAATTACCACTATATCCTAAATAAAATTATTTCATATAACATTTTATCTAGTAGCATATAACAATATCAGTCTTTTATCATAAGATTTTATAGGGTTAAAGTCTTAATTATTACCTTAATTTGATATCTAATAATAATATAACTTTTTTATTTTAATTTGAGAGTTAATTCTTAAAATTTTTAAGGAAACGAAAAACAATTTATTCGTTAAACAAAGAAATAAAACTTTTTTTTAGGAAGATAACATTTTTTCTCTTTTGAATTATAGGTCTTATTCACTTTATCTCTAGAATACCAAATTAACCATATGTATTTATAATGCTTAAAAATTGTAATAAATAACCTCCACTTCTATTAAAATATAATGTATTTGAATTTCACCCAAAGGTTTATATTATTAAACATTGTGTTGGAATATGTATAATATAGAAAGTGAAACATTTATCAATGATTATAATTTCATTTCTATATATTGTTAATGGAAATAATACATGTTCAAGAAAATTTAAAGTATCGTGTGTGTGTGTGTGTAGACCCTAAGGCTGAAAACGGGCCAGGCTAGGCTTGAATTGTAATTCTTTGTTTAGATCCTGACCTATGGCCTTTTATAGGCTTTATTTTAAGCTTAAGTTTGAAGTTTAAGTTTAAGTTTTGACGTGGTCAAAAGTGTGTTCTGTCTTAAAGGCTATTAACAAAGCCTATAATTTATAATTTATAACATTTTAAAAATAAAAAAGAGACAGAAGTGACTGAAAATCTAATCAATAATCCAATAATGGTTTAAAACAATGCAAATGTATAATAAGAAAGTTATGGTGGATTAGTGGCTTCTCTAATGAAAGTCTTGGTGAAGCTATAGGGTTTAAACATCAATTTTTGATATTTTACATGACCTTTTAAGATAAATAGAGACTATTGATAATGTTTAGGCCTAGTTTTATGTAGTACCTCAGGTCTATGTGTCCTTAATCAGGTCTGGAGTAGCCTTAGAATCCCTGGACCTACCCATGTTGCCAAGAAGGCCTCGGATAGATGGTGGACAGCAAAAGTGCATACCAAACTTGTTGTTGTCAAATAGGCTTGCTAGGTGATCCATTCTCCTTGCTAGGTGAGCTCTTCGTACAAGGATGGCTCTTGGAATTTTCTACCTTGCTAGGCTTTTGGAATTTTCTACCTTGCCAGGTGAGCATGTACAAGTTTGTCATGTGAAGGTTGATAAGATTGCCAGGCGAGGCCTGATTTTCTAGAAGGGTTCTGGAACTTGTGAGCTCAGAAGGCGAGGCTCACAAGCTCGGTTGGCGAGGGTCCTCGATGTGTGAAGACACAATTTCAAATTATGAGATCTCCACCCCTATATAAACACCATTCCATGCATTTTGAGCTGCAGAAACCAAAACCCTTGCATCCCAACAAACACTTTCACTCTCATTCCTACTCAAATCTACCTCCTCTAAGCTTCAAGGTAAATGATTGTTGTTGGTTTAACTCATCTTTCTCTCTATTCTTCCATGTTCTTGAGTGTGTGGTGTTTTATATTCTTAGTTATTATCAAGTTTGGGTACTCCCTCAAAGTTCATAGAGCTGTTTTAGAGTTATTTAGAGAATATCCTAGATTAATCTTTGATTTTGTTACTCAATGGTAGACATTGGTGTCATCCTCGCTTCCTAGACCTCTCTGGGTGTTGGCACTTCACATTCTACCTCTCCAGGTGAGTGGATTTGATCCTATGACTTATTTTGGTAATTAGAAATATATTTTCTAGCATATTTGAGCATTTAGCAAACTAGAACTTGAGTTTTGACATGATATGAAATTTTATACATAAACAAGAACTAGAAAATACATTTTGGAGTTGCTCATGAAAATCTATGGTTTTCAAAATGCATGGGACCATATTTGAAATATAATTGCTATTATATGACTTATTTCATGGTTTTAGACTTGAGTTATGATGATAAGATTTTAGCAATATGCACTTGAGATTGTGGAAGTAGATTGATATACGATGATTAAGAATTATTGAACCTAGATTGCTAGAATCCCCTTTATATTTCCAATATGATTTTAGAATAAGGAATTATCGAGAGAGATAAAGTTGTGAGTTGGTGACAGTTAAATCATTAACCTTCATGTAACAAGTGTCCACGAGGGGCAAAATATCCTTAACCAAATTAGTCCACAAGTGACACAATTCGCGAGGGATCATGAAAATCTCAAATATGTGCTCTTGTTCGTGAGGAATTGAGCACCACCTTATAGTTATGAATAGTATGTCCTTTTGTAATTCCTTGGAAAGTGAATATGTTCTCTATGCTACTTATAAACCAGTGTTATTTCAGTTTTTATGCATTATATATGTAAATAGTGTTTTGAGCTTGCATTATTATTATTTATAAAATTTCCCTCTTGTCCCATTTGACTATGGGTGAGGATTCATTTACTGAGTTTTAAGATAAAACTCACACATCCTCTCATTCCCCTTACAAATACAACTGCTGCTTCAGACGAACTAGTGGATAAGAAACATCCTCTCCTATTTTATATATATATATAAAGGAATCCCAAAAAGATAAGCATTTGGTTTCAGCCTTTCATGTTTTCATTTCCACTAAAAAAAGAAATGTCAATGAAAATATTTTTAGTCTAACATTTCTGAAAACTTTTTCAGGAAATATTTTTAGAAATGTGTGAAAATTTGAAAAACAACATATCCTCATTACCAATCTTTCATATGAAAATTTTGAAAATAAGGGATTTGGAGATGGTAGATATACGTAGTTGTACCTCCACTTTGAGAAGAGATGTTCTTAAGACTTGAACCCATGAACTCTAAGTTACAAAATAAGCAACCTTTTCATTGTGCTGAAGCTCACCTTTTCAAATATTAGATAATTGTATTAATCTAAATTTAACTTCAAAAATTTCATTTTGAAAACAAATATACCAAAACTATTTTCATAGTTTTTCCTTTGAAAATAGGATATATTTTTACAAACCAAACATATTTCCTAAAACTTGGAAATCTAACAATGGAATTCATCTTTAGAAAATAAAATTAGGAAATAAAAATAGAAAATATTTTCGTAAACCAAACATACGGTAAGTTTTCAAACTTAATGGTGGACTTCTTGCATTTAAAATATAAAAGCCTGTGAAAATTTTATAAATAAAATAAATATACGTATATTATAAATGAAAAAATGTTGAACTTTGCATTTATTATTATTATTATTATTATTATAGGTTGACCAATGAATCAAAAGGAGAGATTAAATGACACCGGTCGCAATCGAAATCGTGACGAGGACGGTGAGAAATTGTTTTTTTGAAAATGGAGTCGCCACCAAATTTTTATTTAATTGGGAAAAATATGGAAAACCCATTTAATTTAAATAAAATGGTCTTTGAAACCATATTTGAATTCAGGAGTCGGTTATGCTTAAAGAAGGATAGGAACTTAATCCTAGAGCACCCCTAATACACCCGTCCTTTGACGGTACCTTAGAAAATTGTGCAAATTAATTAATAACTGTTAAAAATTTCAATAAAGGAAGATAAAAATTACAATTTAAACACATAACTTAAGAAAAATTAATTTAGACAAATATTTACAATTTACACATAAATTAAGAAAAATTAATTTACACAAATATATTTACAAGTTAAAAATTATTTACACAAATATATTTACAAGTGAAACACATAAATTTAAAAAATTAATTTACACAAATATATTTACAATTTAAACAAATAAATTAAGAAAAATTAGTTTTGGCTTGACAGGGATAGCCTGCTCCTATGTATTCTCTAGTGCAATGAGGAACTCAAAGTCATGTAGTTCTATAAAAAATACTTGTGCGTTGGTTGATTTTAATTAATAAAAACCTTTTTGTGAAAATTTATCGTAGGATTCAAGTTAGCACTTGGCTACTCAATAAACCCTTATGATTCAATAACAGTAAAGATGACATTTGCCACTCAATCACTCTCATTGACCCATTGCATGAATTATTATTTAAAAAAATATTTATTCAAAAAGAAAGACATTATTATTTTTTTATTTTTGACACTAATCTCAACATTACTTTACTAATGAATAACAAACATATGATTAACCTATACAAAACACTGAGACAAGTAAAGTAATAACGAATAATAATAATAACAATAATAATACTAAAAAAAAGGTCCTAAATATTATATATATTTTTGAGACTTTTAGTATAAAATTCACTAAACGAACTAAATAACTAAAAAAAAACTCCATAAACTATTTGTTTCCTTTCAAATGATTAGAACAAATTTGCTTAAGGACATAATACAAATTATTTACAAGAAAGAAAACGTATTTATTTTCAACACCTATTTTTATTTTTTACAAAGATTCATAAGAAAATTACAATATCTAAAAAAGTTCCCTTTCACACACCAGCTCAGTTAAGACTAAATCTAGATTTCTAATGAAAACATTCTAAACCCAAAGGAGATTTTATAAACAAAGAAAAAAAAATAGAGAGGAACCCTGGCCCAAAGTAATTGAGATCACAAATGCTTACTAGGCACTAGACAATACTTGGGCTAAGAATAATGCAAACCAATCTCTAAATAGAAAAGAAACATAAATAAAGAAAAATAAAAAATAAAAAAAAAGGAATACAGGAACATTCCCGTAGCTTTTGAAAGTGGGGCTTTAGATTTTGTCATGAGCTCATGGCTTTCAATTTTGAAAACAGAGGCAACCCCAACCCATATCAATTTCCCAAGTTAATAACAAGCCCAAACACACTAACCCAAATAAACTCCTAAGCCATCCAACTAACCCAAATGCAACTGATCTTAAATAAAAAAGAAATAACGGGAGGAAATAAAGAAACCTAGCAGAAGGGTCTGGAAAGTGGGGGAATAATTTTGTGAAGTGGGATTTCCATTTTTATCAAGGGATTGGGAACACATACACGAAGAGAGAGAGAGAGAGAAAGAGAGAGAGAGAGATTTGCATGTGAGGGGAGGAGAAAGAGGTGCCGGTGAGGATCTTGGCCAGGTACCACTGCGCAGTGGAGGGCTGGAAGGAGCACAGGGGAGGATGACGGTGGCTGACTCACGCAGTTGGGAGGAAGGGTAAGATGACTGGCTTTTGCGCTGCTGTTTCGATGGAGGGAAAGGGGGAAGTACTGCAGGTTTGGTGGGGTGATGGAAGCGAGGTCACGGCTGTGGAGGGAGGAGCCGCACTGTAGAGGTGATTCGGCATTCAGTTCATGACGACAGTGGAGGGCCGGCCTGCCCACAGCAGCGCCGTGAAGGGTGGCGACGGAGAAGGAGCCAATCATGGCTTCTTTCCTTTTTTTTTTTCTTCTATTCCTGCTTCAGATTCTTCCTAAGCTCAAAGGATTAAATTTGTTTTCATTTTTATTGTTAGATCTAGCCTTAGAAATATTAGAAAATTTTCATTGTACTGGCTTGGTTAGTATTTGTTGTCAGTGTGTGAAGGCTTAGGATTTGGTTAATGAATTGCCTTTTGTTTGAGATCTGGCTGAAGAATGTTTAGGATAGAGGTTTGTTTTTTACTTTGGATGGGTTATTGAGGATGGTAATAATGAGGTTGTGCTTGATGTTGTCAAGTAATTTGCTGTGTGCATATGTATGATTTATGATTTGGCCGAAGATGAGAAATAAAACAAAACCAGTAAAGAAAAGAAGTAAAATGTACCAACAAATCTGTTTTCCTTTTGTTTTGAAAGTCCTTCAGCCTTTTGATTTTCGTTGTTATTTTTCTCAACAGTCTCTAAAATTATATCACTTTTTTTAAAAAAAAATCAAAATAGCAACTAAGAATCTAGTCTTGATGATGGTGATCCCCCTTGCGTCTATCAGAGTCTCTAAGAATTAGATCACTCTTGCTGTCTTCCTTTCCATTTTTGATACTTCCTTTTGACTCGGTTGAAATCTTGCATCAAAAGAGCTCTCTCTGTTTTCTTATTTTAATAGTGAAGGTTGTCCAAAGATCCGTTCTGTATCTATCAGAGCTCTAAAATTAGATCACTCTTATAGATGAAAATAATAACAAGAACTAATTATTGATGCTGGTGATCAATGTGTATCTTCTGAAAAATCCCTCTCTCTCAAACAACAAAAACCCTTTTTAGTGGCAATATCGAGTGAAATCTGATGCCCCCTTTTCAAAATTTTTTATTTATATACACTGCATTAAATGCATTGATCCTGACAGCTAGAAAATTAAATGTGTTGATCCCGACAGAGCATTGAATGCGATTCTTTGCAGTGCAATTGTCAACTCTGATCATTAAATGTACCAATAGAAAATTAAATGTAGTCCTGTGCATCTTTTGACATTTTTTTATCAATTTATTTTTATATTTTATTTTTCTTTCTTTAACTTGATCAAACACGGAGAGATTGGAATTTTTTTTTAAATGGCTAACTGTGACATGGGTTGATAACAATTTTTTTTCAAAAAAAAATAAAATATGGCTAACAATGATATGGGCTGATAACAATTTTTTTTTTATAATTCAAAATGAAATGGGTTTACTTTTTTTCATACAAAGTGGGCTTAAAATAATAATACCATAAAGAAAAAATAAAATAAAACATGTTGGAAATTTTTGTTTTGGATCGGACAAAATTGGATGTTCACAGTTGCCCTCCTTTACTTATTTCTTATAAGAGAATATGAAAAGCTTGAATTCTTCATATTGTCGTCATAAGGAATTAGTAAAGATATGAACATCAACTTTGTACGATGATGCATGAAATTGAAAATGTAAGGAAACTTGAAATTAGAAGTAAAAGAAACTAGATGCTCATGAGAGACATATGCCATGCAATGATGCGATTCAAAAACCAAGATGTACGAGTGACAAAAACAAGGATGAAATTCACCAATGATGTAAGCGAAAAGAGTAAAAAATGATGGGAACTAACAGGAAATTTAAAAGCCAATAGGGCTAACTAGAATTTAAAAATCGATGGGGATGATTGGAATTTAAAAGCTGACAGGGGCTGACAAGAATTTAAAAGCCAACAGGGGCTGATAGAAATTGAAAAGTTGATGGGGGCTGACTGGAATTTAAAAGTAGACGAGTCGCGTAAATTTAAAAGTCAAGTGGGCCGATCGAATTTAAAAGCCGACGAGGGCTGACTGGAATTTAAAAGCCAATGGGGGCTAACAGGAATTTAAAAATAGATGGGAGCTGGCAGGAATTTAAAAGCCGACGGGGGCTGACTGGAATTTAAAAGCCGATGGGGGCTGGCAAGAATTTAAAAGCTGATAGGCCGACGGGGGCTGACTTGAATTTAAAAGCTGACGGGGGCTGGCAGGAATTTAAAAGCCGACGGGGGCTGACAGGAAATTTAAAAAGCCTTGCAACTAAAAAGTGAAATGACAATTTGAGGCTGACTGAAATGTAAAAATGGCACAAAAAATAATGATATTCACAGTATCCCCCCATTTTTTTCTTTCTCTTTTTTTTATTGGTACTATGCAAAAGTCATGGATTTATCATCCACCTTCAGTTTATTTTAGACACACTATTGAAAAACTAACCGTAACCAAATCAAGCAAGCCTCGAGGAAAACTTTAACCGATCAAACTCGTATTCTTGCATTGGAATTTCGTTTCTTTTGTAACCCTGCTCACTTCTTTCCCATTCTTTCTTCTTCTCCCTTTTTTTCCCTTTCAGGATGATGATTACCCTTCTGCCAAGCTTAACTGAAGCTTCTGAACTCTCTTAGTGTGATACTAGTCATTGCTGTAAACATTGTTAGGTTGTATAACTTTAAACTTAAATTTATCCTACTTGAGACATCATAAATAAACATGCATTCAAATAGGAAACGAAAGATTAACTGAATAGGTATTTTTATTTCTTGGTGAATTGGATGATGAATGTTTGAAAAGGGACAACAACACAAAATGAAAGATGGAATTGTGAATGACATGAAATTTTGCCCAGTTTAAGTTCTTTGTGGCTTAATCAATCAATTTCTTGCAGTAAGTTGAACACCATAGCCATGATATCCAATGATATATCTTCAAACCATTTTCCAAAAATTGCCCCAGTTTCAGTCTTGGTCTGCTTAATTCAATGGAAAATCAAACATTGCCCCAGTATAGGTTGCTTGAGATGATACTTATTTTTTTGCTCTAACTTTTGTCTAGGTCGCTCTTTCGAGTTTTCGACCTAACGAGCCTTTTTTTTTTCTTTTTCCCCTAACTTTTGCTTAGGTTGCTCTTTCGAGTTTTCAACCTAACAGACCTTTTGTTTTTTAGCATCTTTTCAAGCATAAAACCTTTTGACTGCATTAGTGTTAATTGGTTTGGGCAATTCTTGTCCATCCATGTTTTGCAAAATCAATGCTCCACCAGAAAATGCTTTGTTGACAATGTAAGGACCTTCATAGGTTGGGGCCATTTTCCCCGTGCATCCTCTTGATTAGGGAGAATTTTCTTTATAACCAAATCTCCTGGACAAAAATCTCTAAGGCGGATTTTTTTGTTAAAAACCTTAGCCATTTTGCTTTGGTATAATTGGCCGTGATAGATAGCTGCCAGTCTTTTCTCTTTGATCATGTTCAGCTGTTCATATCGAGCCTTCACCTATTCAGATTCTTCCAACTCAGCCTCCATTAAAACCCTTAATGATGGGATTTCCATTTCTATATGAGATACAGCTTCCATTCCATATACCAACGAGAAATGAGTTGTCCCTGTGCTCGACCGTATGTTGGTACGATATGCATGTAAAGCATATGGCAGCATTTCATGCCAGTCTTTATAATTCACCACAATTTTGGCGATGATTTTCTTGATGTTCTTATTTGCAGCCTCGACCGCACCATTCATTTGAGGCCTATAAGGAGCTGAGTTGTGATGCTTGATTTTGAAAGTCTCGAAGAGCTTCTGAACTTCAACACTATTGAGGTTAGGAGCATTATCTGTGATGATTCTATCTAGAATTCCATACCTACAGATAATGTCTCTTTTGATGAATCTGATGAATACCTTCTGTGTGATATTGGCGTATGAAACTGCTTCCACCCATTTAGTGAAATAGCCTATCGCCACCAAGATGAAACGATGACCATTGGATGGTTTGGGATTAATTAGGCCGATGACATCCATACCCCACATTGAAAAAGGCCAAGGAGATACCATGTTGTGTAACGGAACTGGAGGAGCATTAACTCGGTTTGCATATATTTGGCATTTGTGGCACTTTCGAACATAACTGATGCAGTCATTCTCCATGGTAGACCAATAATATCCACTCCTTAGGATCTTACGCGCCATTATATGCCCATTAGCGTGGGTTCCACAAATTCCTTCATGGATCTTAGTCATGATCATTTGAGCTTCATGAGCATCCACACATCTGAGGAGAGTGGTGTCATGATTCCACTTGTAAAGCACTTCACCATTTAGGAAAAAGGACATGGCCAATCGTCAAATTGTTTTTCTTTGCCCTTCATTCACTCCTGCAGGGTATTCTCCCTTTTGAAGATACTGCTTGATGTCATAATACCATGGTAGGCCATCTGGCTCAATCTCTACATTATCACAGTATATCGGTTCGCTTTGCACCTCTACATGGATGGGTTGGACATTTGTGTGGACTTCCAACTTAGTCATTGCAGCCAAAGTTGCCAAGGCATCTGCAAATTGGTTATGGTCTCGAGTTAAGTGAGAAAACAATATATCGTCAAACTATTCAATTAGTCGAGACAAGTACTTCTGATACGGCACCAATTTTGGATCCTTTGTTCACTATTGTCCATTAACTTGATAAATTATCAATGCAGAGTCTCCAAAAACTTTTAACTCTTTAATTCCTAAGTCAATTGCAACTTGCAAACCATTTGCACATGCTTCATACTCTGCAATGTTGTTGGTGCATTTAAAATCCAACTTAATAGAAACTGGGTATTGTTTCCCAACTAGTGACACTACTACAGCTCCTACTCCGCATCCATTCATGTTAACAGCACCATCAAAATACATCTTCCACACATTCTCCTCTTCCATCTCTTCATTTTCTACAGCTAGCACTTCACCATCAGGGAATTCTGATATAGCTGGTTGACTTTCCTCCAGAGGGTTTTCAGCTAGATGATCAGCAATTGCACTTCCCTTAATGGACTTTTGAGTTATATACTTGATATCAAATTCAGACAATATCACATGCCATTTTGACATTCTTAACAACATGTGAGGACTATCAAATATGTATTTGAACGGATTCATTCGAGAGATTAACTGGGTGGTATAGTATAACATATACTGCCTCAACCTCTTGGAAGTCCACACTAATGCACAACAAGTCTTTTCAATCGCCAGATAGCGGGATTCACAGTCGTTAAACTTCTTGTTCAGATAATAAATTGCCTGTTCCTTCTTTCCAGACTCGTGGGCAACACTGTGAGGTATAGTATTAAAGGACGATTGGGCATGGGTGGTATCAAAATAGGTGGTTTCATTAAATAAGCCTTAATTCTGTCAAAGGCTTCTTGGCATTCTTCGTTCCATTCTCCAGGTTCATGTTTTCACAACAGCTTGAATATAGGCTCACAAGTACTAGTTAGATTGGCAATAAATCTAGCAATATAGTTGAGCCTTCGTAGAAAACTTCTAACCTCCCATTTGGTTCGGGGAGCAGGCATCTCTTATATTGCCTTCACCTTATCAGTATCCACCTTTATCCCTTCTCTGCTAACAATGAACCCAAGTAATTTCCCTGTATAAGCTCCAAAAATGCATTTATTCGGGTTCAATCAGAGTTTATATCTTCTAGGCCTTTCAAACAACTTTCGTAGAACTGCCACATGACTTTCTCCCCCCTTAGACTTTGCGACCATGTCATCCACGTACACTTCAATCTCCTTAGGCATCATGTCATGGAATAATGCGACCATGGCACGTTGGTAGGTGGCACTAGCATTCTTCAATCCGAATTTCATGACTGTATAGCAAAATGTCCCCCACGGAGTTGTGAAAGTAGTTTTTCCTTTGTCAAGAATATCCATGGGAATCTAATTATATCCAGAGTATCCATCCATGAAGGAAAATCTATGATTTCCGGCTGTATTATCAACAAGGACATCAATGTGGGGTAAAGGAAAATAATCTTTCAGGCTAACCTTATTTAAAGCCTGATAATCTACACACATTCTGACCTTCCCATCCTTTTTAGGCACAGGCACAATATTAGCCACCCAATCAGTATGTCTTGATACTTCCTAAAACCCAACCTCCAGCTGTTTAGTCACTTTTTCTTTTATTTTTAATGACATATCATGTCGCATTCTCCTCAACTTTTACTTTTTCGGCTCAGCTTCTGGATACAAAGGGATCTTGTGTGAAGCAATCTCCGGGTCTAATCCTGGCATATCACGATAAGACCATGCAAACACATCAAGGAATTCCTTAAACAATGCAATCATTTCTGAGCATTCAGGATTTTCCACTATTTTCAGCTCCTTCTTTTCTTCTTTAGTGCCCATGTTAATCACCTCGATCACCTCATTGTCTAGGCCAAATCCTCTTTCTGAGTATTTCAGTAAGTTTGAAAACTGTTCAACATCTTCTTCATCACCCTCGAACTCATGGTTATCATAGTCAAGTACAGCAAGAGAATCAATTGATAAGCTTCCAAATTTCCTTTCATGTGGCAAGATTTCTATGACATTCAAATTCCTGGAAAGTAATTGTGGTGGGTTGGAATGCTAAAATAAATGGTGGATCATAAAACATGGAAGAACCACAAATTAACGAGCTGAGAGTGGTAAAGGAAAGAAGTAGAAGAAAGGAGAAAGAAAAGAAACAAAAACGAGGTAAATGAAACATATAAAGAAAGATTATTGAAAAATCATGCAAGTTTATTTAAATAATGTCTTTGAGTAGCATAAACAAAAGCATAAGCAATTCTTGAGTGATACAACCCAACTAATTACTTTTTAGCAATAACATCAAGTACTGGTTCAGTTGTCCAGTTCATCAGTATCTCATCCTTGGTGGCAGCAAAAAAACTTGTTGTTTTCAGTGTCTCAGCATCTAAGGTGTTGATGGTGAGGCAGTAGCAAGGGGAGTAAACTTCCTCGGCTATAATTACTTCAGCTGGACTAGGAAACGTCTCCTTCAGGTGAGGGATCTGCTTCATTCTTCCTTTTTGCTTTTTTTGCTCCAGACTCAAGGCATTCATCCTTTCATCCACTGGGATCTCGTATCCTAGACCAAATCGGTTTAACTTCTCTAGGACCAATATAGGTGTTCGGGTGCCTTGCAA
This sequence comes from Dalbergia cultrata, assembly GCA_031216105.1. Lineage (NCBI taxonomy): Eukaryota > Viridiplantae > Streptophyta > Magnoliopsida > Fabales > Fabaceae > Dalbergia > Dalbergia cultrata. The sequence continues at coordinate 72,753,782 of CM062353.1, read as the reverse complement.
CCATGGTCCCAGTCCTTTACCTTCCAGATATCCACTCTTGGCCATGATATGAGCCACTATTTGATTTTGCATTGGGGTCTTATCCTGTTCCTATCTCAGCCCTACCACCTCCAGGTTGTGCCATAAACTGCTCTCCACTAGCTCTACATTTTCAACATATGGTAATGCCACTGGTTTGGATACTATGATTTCTTTCTGTCCATGGATTGTAATGACTGAACCATTTTCAATGTACTTAACCTTTTGATGCAAGGTTGAAGGGATAGCACCAACGCTGTTTATCCATAGTCTTCTGAGTGGCATATTGTAGTCGGACTCAATCTCCATTACCTGGAATAACACCTCAAATTTACTTGGGCCGATCTCTAGCAACAACACCATCTCCCCAATGATGCTCTTCTTAGCTCTGTCAAAAGCTTTCACTACCATTATTTGTGGCAGTATATCATCCTTACTCATTGATAAATAGTTTATCATCAAAATTGATATATGTACAGTATTTTTATACGTTATAGATGAAAAAAAAAAGATGGTGGGAAAATACGATGTACACATATATCACTCTTATCATCAGAAATTGTATTGATCAAGTGAAGTGTAAAATGTACAAATTAAAGCTCTACAATATATACATGCCAACTGAGTACAAGAGAAGCTATCAAAATTAGATAACTAACTAAGTTATCAGCAACAAACAAACTACTGCAGTTTGAGCTAGGCTAACTGCTGTAACCGCCACAAGTTATCCTTTCTCCTTCTTATCCTTTAGACTCGGTAACACAAATAGAGCTACCAATTTTAAGCAGCTTGGTGTTGCGTATTGTGTGACGTTTTTGTTTGGGCCCTATTCTTTAGAGAGGATGTGTCTGGGTTAGCTTTTCTTGGATCAGTTTTGTAGTTTTTTTTTTATATCAATGCATAGAAATTAGACTCATATAAATTATAATCGAAAATTAGTTATTTTTTAGGTGAAATAGGTTTTTTCAGTTCATTTTCTTTTTTTCCCCTTTAATTTGGTCCTTTATATTAGTTCTTTGTCTTTCAAATAATCTTCAATTTGGTTCCTGGTCACTTTGTCGTCATATAACTAATGGAAAATTCACTATAAGAAATTTATACCTAAAAAAAACACTTAGTTTTAGGTACACGTAAAAAAATATTGCTTATGCATATATAGGCAACATTTTTTTTTTAAATGTGTAGCTTTTGATATAGCAAAGGCTACACTTTTTAAAGTTAAGGCATCATTTTTTGAAGAGTTGCTATATAATATAGCCAATTGTCAAAGGCAATATTTTTTAACAAAAGGGTATATTTTTAAGCTAATGCATCACTTTTCATAGTGTTGCTATAGTAAGTGTGACCAATTACTTAAGGCAACACTTTTAAGTAGAGAACACAATATTTTTTAAATATCAAAGGCAACATATTTAAAAAAAGTGCTATCTATATATACAAAATATAACACTTCTCAAATGTTCTTAAAAATAAGTGTTGCTTTAAGCTAAATTTCTTATAGTGATTTGGTGATACATTTCGTGACGCCTTTCTTTTGTGATGAAATCACTGGGACTAAATTAAAGACGATTTGAAAGATAATGGCCAAAAGTGGGAAAAAAAATTAAAGATAAGGAATTAAAAAAAATTTTGCCCATTTGTTTTGATAAAAATTTCTTGGAATTTAATAAAAATCTATAATTATTATGAGCAACTTTTTAAATCTTTTAATTATAAGCAGAACACACTATTTTAAATTACTTGTAAATCAATATATTCAAACATAAATTACAGAGAAAAGCTAAATGCAAAGACCAACTATAATTGCATGTTATATGATGTAGGGGTAAGGTAATGGGTGATACCACGGTGTTAGTGTGCAAAACGGGTGGCATCTTAAAGGATTAAATTTTATTCTTAAATTTTTTTATTTCAATTAATAAGAAAGATCATCACCAAACCTCCCATCAAAATAATAGAAACACAATAAAAATGAGAAATTGGATAGCAAAATATGAGATTGAGCTGAGACAACTTAGTGTGGCTATGATAGTTGACGTTGCATTTTTAAGGAGTAATAATAATAATATTATTATTATTATTACAGTAGACAAGATAGCATGTGCAGCTTCTATGTCATAAAATTTATATATTATTTAAATTGTTGACATGCAAACAATAGACAAGAAAATAAGAATATGATTTAGTATTATTTGAATTTATTGTCTATTAGGTTCAATTATGTATGTTTGGGATTAGCCTAAGTAGAGACTAGCAAATCATGGTAGAACAATCGTCCGTCTTGGTATGCCTAACGGTTTGCCTAGAGTAAACAGCTATCATTGTAACAATCTTTTAAACAATTAAGGGAGATAGGTATAATTTTAAAATCTAGGAGAGATAAGTGTAATATTGACTAATCTTGGGAGAGATTGTTGTAATTTGTCCTTATTATTATTAAAACAACAATAGTTATTAATAATAAACTTAAAAATTTTTTATTATTATTATCATTTATAATTATTTACTGATTTTACTAAATTTATTTTCATAAAATATTACTAATTATTATATAATAATTAACAATTAGTATCATTAATAATAGTTAATAATTATTTATCATTATTAATATTGTAATTTATTATAACTATAATTATCAATTAATATCAATAATTATTTTTATACAATAATTAATATTATTTTTTTATCTATCCTTAAAATTCGAAATGATAATTATCACTAATATTAATAGTAATCAACTCATTATTACTATTATTAGTGAAAATATATATTACTTAGTAATCTTTTTTATACGCCAAACAAAGTAATATGAATTGCTAGTTATCCCTAGACACACCAAACACTCATTTTAACATTAACAATAATTTAAAAGGCTACAATCTTTTTGAGTACTAATCTAGATTCCTAGTGATATTAATAAGCAATATGCGAAATGCCACCTTAAGGTAATGGGTGGTTGAGTTAACTATTTTTAAGGAAATAACAAGACATAATTGGATGTCTGTATAAATTATTTTAGGCTAATAATGTATTAAAATTAACTTCTATAAATCATGGATTATAATTTTAAATATTATGCTAAGTTCTTAGGTGGTCAATGAGTGCACTAGGTAATATCTTAGTATGATTACGTTAATAAATTAGTTAAAATATTTATTGAAAATGAAACAATCATGTAATATGAATTTCAATTGCAATTGCATTCAGAGTAACAAGTCTGCATAAAAAGAAAATAAATATATAATTCTCCTTTAACACATATTTATTTCTAAATGAGAAAATAAAATGAATATTTGCATTTATTTATTGTGATAAATTGCACATTCATTTTCCTTTTACTTCTATAAATAAGTCAACAATAATTTTATTGTAGTACATTTATATGTATGCAATAATGCGCCAAAAAAATATGGATAAAATTTTTTGACTTTTTAAGACACTATTACTTTGAAAGAATTTTTCACCTATTATAACAATTGATAATTTTATTTGACTTTCTGACTATATATATATAACAATGATTCCCACTCAAAAAATTAAAAAATCAAAGAACGAATATCATATCCAAGTGGCTAGCAATGTCCCCTTTTGTCAGAAGTATTCTCTTGCTCTGGCTGTTTTTCATGCCATTAGGCATCAATGGAAGAACACATGTTAGGATCACAAATACTTTGGATGGCAATCTGGACCTAACACTTCACTGCCACGCCAAACATGATCTTGGGGAGCAGCATCTCCACTTTGGTGAAACCTACGAAATTAATTTCAAGCCAAAGTTTTTCGGGAACACACAATACCACTGTTCATTTCAATGGCAAGGCGCAACTAAGACGTTTGATATATACGTACAAAGCAGGGATGCTAAATATTGCACAGGTTGCAAATGGGGGATTTTCTGCACAGTTTGCATTTACGATTGGAATATTAAGCAATCTGGACCATGTTGGGTCCAATCGCCGACGGTAACTAATTGCTTTGAGTGGGATAAAGGTGCATAATGTCGATCTCTCTAATTATATAGTGTATGTTGTAGACAATGGGGTTGAGATCTCGACGTTCATATTGTAATAAATTCCCATTGGAATAAAGTTGTAATGGAGATAGATTTATGATGACTCTATCGGAAAATCTTATAATTATTCGTGCCTTCATTTCAAGTTGATACTAATCAAACTCATATGTTGTTATTCTCTTTATTCTTCTCTGGGATGGCAATGGGCAGGCGAATGGGGTGGGGAATAGTGCCCCACTCCTTATCCTACACCTCTGGAGTTTCCTCCATCCCTGATCCCATTTCTCGTGTCGGAGGAAAATTTTGCCCTATTCCCCATTATCCCCATAGAGGGGGATTCTCTAAAGATTCAACACTAGATATCATTAATAAAATGTTAAATATTTTCATAATCTTTATGATTTTATGTTCGTTCCACTTCTCCTTCCACATAGAAGGAATAAATAAAATAATTAAAAGTAATAAAAATTGCAATTATAAAAAATCTAGTATAAGCATAAACTCTTATCCCAATATTATTATTATTATCAATATTCTTAAATATTACGAGACAATAAATCTTTTTTATAAAATTACGAATATATTCTTTCAGGATGAGGGCATAATCATCGTCCCCATCCCTAAAGTTGCTTTGGGGGGACTACCCCGTCCTTATCCCTATGGATATCTCCTCGTGTAAATCCTCATTGTCATCCTCTCCATATAAAATTTAAATATCTGATGACTGTAATGAATGAGTTTTTATTAACTTTATCGATAATTGCTATGCTATGTTCATATATATATATATATATCTATCTATCTGTGTGTGTAAACAATTTTTCACGGAAAACATTATTTTTTTTTACATATACATTTCTCCCACAACATATCACAATTTCCACTTTTTACAGATACGTCTCTCCCTATAAGGGCTATTTGCTTTCAATTTTCAGTTTTTAGTTTTCTAATTTTTCAAAATTTGTGAAGGAAAAACTGAAAATTCTGAAAACTATGGGCCTGTTTGGTTTGAGTTTCTAGTTTTTAGTTTTTTAGTTTTTCAGAATTTGTGAAGGAAAAATTGAAAATTCTGAAAACTACAAATTCCAGTTCATAATTTTCAGTTTTTCGTTCACAAATTCTAAAAAGCTGAAAAACTGAAAATTAAAAACTCAAACCAAACAGGCCCGTATCAAATTCCATTTTTTCAATTTTTTCAATTTTTCTTCACAATTTCCTAAAAATTGGAAAACTGAAAATGAAAATTAAAAACTGGAAACTGAAAGCAAATAGCCCAACTGTAGTTTTCAGAATTTTCAGTTTTTCCTTTACAAATTTTGAAAAACTAAAAATGAAAACTGAAAATTGGAAACTGAAAGCAAACAGCCCTCACGGACGAGGTAAGTATATCATTATTATTGTAAATAAGGTCAAAAATAATTTTAAAAACATGTATAATTAACTCATTCTTTGTGCTACATTTTCACTCCCTTCTAACACTTTTGATTAAAATAATAATAGAAAAAACAATAACACATCGAATCCTCAAAACATGCAAAACATAATTATTTTTTATACAATTTTTTTAGAAGCATGCAAACAAATAAGTAAAATATTTTATTATAAGTACTCAGTATCAAAATAAAGTATTATTTCTCTCCTAATAATCATATTCAAATAGTGGTTTTATAGTGAAGAATAATCAAACAAAAAAATAAATAAATTCTTATTGAGGGTTTTCTTCAATATCCTTAAAGAATTCAAGACTACTAGTATCTTTTAATTATTTATTGCTATGAATATACATAATATTTCATTAATCTAATTTATTAAAAATATAAAAATTAAATATTCAATCACAACCATTGAAAGCAAAATATTACCGTTACCAGAAGGAAAAATCATTCTCTTTACTTCTAATTTTTATTAATATTATTGTATATTCTTTTAAAGTTTTTTAATAAAAAATAATCATCACAAAAATATTAATAAACCCGTCCAACATATGGGTATTGTTAGAAATAAAAGTATATCTTAGTTTATTTTGGATTAATTTACATATATCCTAGATTAATTATATTCAAATTGATTTAATTTGATATTAGATTGATTTTATCTTTATACGAATCAATCTAAATTAGTCTAAGATATATCTAAATTAATCCAAAATATACAAAGATATTATTTCCAGTATCTTAGTATAATACGTTGACAAATTAGTTAAAATAATATTTATTAAAAATTAAATAATTCATGTAATATTAAATTTCAATTGGAACAACATTTAATTTCCCACTTCAAAGACAGACGTTTGAATTAAAAGAAAATATATATTTCTCCTCTAACACATATTTATTTCTAAAATAAGATAATAAACTGAGTATTTGCATTTATTGCAATAAATTGCACATTCATTTTCCTTCTACTTCTGTAAAGATCTTTTAACTTTTAAGACACTATTACTATGAAAGAATTTGTTATCCCTTATAACAATATAATTTTATTTGATTTTCAAACTATATATAAACAATTATTCCCACTCAAAAAAAGTAAACGAATGTCCATGTAACTAACAATGTCTCCTTTTGTTAGAAGTATTATCTTGTTATGGCTGTTCTTTATGCCATTGGGCATCAATGGAAGACATCATGTGAGAGTCACAAATACCTTGGATGGCAATCTGGACCTAACATTTCACTGCAAATCTGGAGATGATGATCTTGGGTCGCAACATCTCCACTTTGGTGAAACCTTTGAAATTAGGTTTCTACCAGAGTTGTTTGGGACCACACAATACTATTGTACATTTCAATGGCAAGGCGGGTCAATGGTTTGATATATAAATATATACTAGGGATATTGATTTGTGCAGCAGAGCTTGCAGATTCAACTGGTTCTGCCCAAATTGCGACTACTATTGGAATATAAAGCAATCTGGACCATGTAGGGTCGACGTCGCACATTCAAATGAAACTGAATGCTATCAGTGGAACAAAGCATGCTGATCTTTTTAATTATATATATCTTGTACGCGATGGGGTTGAGAACTCCATGCTGATATTGTAATAAATTCCCATTGGAATAAAGTTTTAATGGGGAAAGATTTATGATGACTCTATTGGAAAATCATATAATTGTTTGTGCCCTTGTTTCAAGTTGATACTAGTTAAAGTCATCTGTTGCTATTCTTTTTCTTTTCCGTTCTTTCCCTTTTTAATTGGCGGCAATAAAATTTTAACCTATGACTCATGCAAACTAGGGGCGGTAAGAATGGGTTGGATTGGATTCACTAGGTTGATATTTTTAACTCAAATAACTAAGATAAATCAACCTGCTCTACCTCGATTTATGGTCAACTTGCGTCAGATCGAGCGGACTAGTAACATAGTTAAAAATATAATCAAAATGGGTTAGCCCACCAACTTATCATAGTTTTTACGGGACGGGTTGATATTTTCAACCCAAATAATCAAAACAAGTCAACTCATCCTATCGCATTTGTTTCCCATCGCAAGCTATTCAAATCCCTTACCACTAACCCACTCCTATTAGCTTCTTGTTCTTTTTCTTCTCCTCTGTTAATTCGCCATATAAAACTTGAACATCCGATGAAAACAATAGTTAAATAATTGAAACTCACACGTGAAAATTTAATATTATATATTAATTATAATTACACTTAAACTGATTTTTTTTTAAGATAGATCAACTAACACAACTCCAATTTGAAGGAGCACAGTAACGATGCAGATTACATGTAAGCAACCAGACAATATGAATAAAACAAACAGCCAAACAAAAAGATAAGCAAACCAATGATAGGAAGAAGCAAACAAAGCCAAAACTTCAAGGGCATGCATCAACTGAGCCACCACACCCAGCACTCCACGACTTGTATGTCTTGAGTCTGGAGACTTCAACAATTCCCATATCAGAAGCAAACGCATCAGCCAAGCAAAAACAGCAAAAGCAAGATCAGATCAAGGGATCATCGATGTGCTGTTGAGAGAATAATCAAGCCACACTAATATAGCATCAGCATGAATACAAGATCAACAAAACAGCCACCAGCAAAGCCCAACAAGAAATCACACTGTATCACTTAAATCTGCAGACGCCAGAACAAAACACATCTCTAATAGCAACGCCAATGACATTGGAAAAAGGCCCAACGCAATGCCGATTTCAAAGTGCACTCGGCTCAAAATTAAAGGGGCAAAGCACAGCAAAGCAAACCAATCAGAGCGCCTTCGACATTGCCATCAGGGCTCACTCAATTAAACTGAATTTTTGCTCACTCAATTAAACTGAATTTTTATTAAGATTATCGAAAACTTTTACTCTGTGTACATAAATATAAACATGAGTAATTTTTCATGGAAAATATCTTATTTTCTCAGTTTTTCTATAAAATATTATGATTTTTATCTTTCAGTTCATGTCATCTGCTTTTTGATAACTGATATGCCAAGTTTGCACCGATTTTAGAAACCTAACAATAAGTTAACAGATGAATCGAAAGATCGAGATTTAAAAACATATAGAAATTGAAGATCTTAACGGAAATAAAGCTATCTATTTTCGATTATTGATGCATGAATATATTACTGCCAACTTCATTTGCAAGGTTAAATTAACATGGCCTCTAATATTCTTAAATGACATCTAGTGTTATTGATTCTTAAATTTATTTAGTCATCTATTGTGTTTTCTCTTTCTTATAGAATCACCAAATGACATCACTAATTATGAAAATACGGCAGAGAAATTATCTATGCATTATATATTTTCAAATGAAAAGAATTAAATTCACTACAAGAAAAATGAGTATTTTCAATAATATTTTTAACGGTTCTCATCAATAAAAGTGTTGTCAAGAAAAGAAATTTCGATATAAAGTAACTGTTGAAAATACTCATAAACTTTTATTGATAATTAGTATATGTCAAAAATACCCAAAAGATGTATTATATGTACCAATTGTCGATAAAAATTTATAAGTATTTTCAACGGTCACTTTACGTCGAAATTACATTTCTTGATAATATTTTTATCAATAATTTAATTGTCGAGAATCGTTGAAGGTACCAATTTTTCCACTAGTGATTTAAAAATATAATTTTATTTTCTATATACTGATAGTATAAAAAAAAGTTCTTACTCTTTCACCCAATCATATATTATTACATAAACAAATATGGTCGATTTTACTTCCTCTATTTGAAATGTCAATGCAAGTAAAAGAAAATAATTAGATGATTTTTTTAAAAATATTTAACCTATCAAATTAGTGGATAAAAAAAACTCTATATTTAAACATAATTCAAGTTGACATTTTCTAGATATATTACCCAACAATAATCCTTTTTTATGTACCAAAGAAAGTAATATGTATTGCTAGCTAGATTACCTATGCACACTAAATACCACATTGTAGCATTATCAATAATATATAAAAGGGGACAATCTTTTTGAGTAATAATATAGATTGTCAGTAATATTATTAGTGAATATGTGAAACGCTACCTTAAGATAATAGATAGATGAGTCAATTATTTTTATCAATATAATAATACGTATAATGCGTTGGTAAATCAGTTAAAATATTTATTAAAAATTAAATAATTCGTGTAATATTAAATTGCAATTGCATTTAATTTCTTGCTTCAAAGACACACGATTTTATTTTTTTGGTAGTCAAAGACATGTTTACATTCAAAGAAAATATTTTTTTTATGAGAATTAAAGAAAATATATAATTCTCCTCTAACACATATTTATTTCCAAAATGAGAAAATAAAATGAGTATTTTCATTTATTGTGAATTGCAAATTCTTTTTCCTTCAATTTCTATAAATCTTTTCAACAATAATTTTATTGTGGTACATTCATATGCTTATAATGTACCAAAAAATATGCATACAATTTTTTAACCTTTAAGACACTATTACTTTGAAAGAATTTCTGACCTACTATAACAATTGATATTTTATCTGCACATTCATTTTCCTTCTCTTTTTTATAAACGCATTTAAATGTATATAATTTTTCTTTTTTACTTTTAAGATACTGTTACTTTGAAAGAATTTGTGACCTTTTATAACAATTGATAATTTTATTTGATTTTCAGGCTATATATATAACAATGATTCCCACTAAAAAAACATAAATGAACATCCAAGTAGCTAGCAATGCCTCCTTTTGTCAAAAGCATTCTCTTGTTATGGCTGTTTTGTATGCCATTAGGCATCAATGGAAAACATCATGTGAGGATCACGAATACTTTGGATCGCAATCAGGACCTAACAGTTCACTGCAAATCTAAAGATGATGATCTTGGGGAGCAACATCTCCACTTTGGTGAGACCTACGAATTTAGTTTTCGACCAAGTTGGTTTTGGAAAACACAATTCTATTGTACATTTCAATGGCAAGAAGAGTGTCAATGGTATGATATATACATCAGTACTAGGGATGGTATGTTGTGCTCAGGCTGCAAATGGGGGATGTTCTGCACAACTTGCGTTTACAATTGGGATATATATGAATCTGGACCTTGTAGGGTCGAATCTTCAGATGATACTGAATGCGATGTGTGGAACAGTGCATGTTGATCTTTTTAATTATATATGTGTTGTACACGATCGAGTTGAGAACTCAATGTTTATCATCTTGTAATAAATCCCATTGGAATAAAGTTGTAATGGAGATTTATGTAAACTCTCTTGGAAAATCTTATAATTGTTTGTGCCTTTATTTCAAGCTGATACCAGTTAAAGTTATCAGTTGTTATTCTTTTTTATTTTTATTGTTTAACATTGGCGACAATAAGGTTTCAATCTATATCCTCAAACAACCTATCCAAATCCCTTGTTACTAACCCACTCCTAGTGGCTTGTTATTCTCTTTCTTCTCCTATGTTAAATTGCCATGTAAAATTTAAATATCCGTTGAAAACAGTAGAATTTTCATCAAAATAATTGAAACTCATGACTTGTGAAAATTTAATATAATAATTTAATTATAAATACACTTATACTGAGTTTTTATTAAATTTGTCGAAAACTTTTACTGTATGTACATAAATATAAACATAAATAATTTTTCATGGAAAATATCGTATTTTTCCAGCTTTTCCTGTAAAATATCATGATTTTTATCTTTTGGTTCATGTCATCTGCCACGTGATAACTGATAAGACATGTTTGCACCAATTTAAGAAAAAACTAAATACTTATTTTAGTTCATGGCTTTATATTCATAAATTATTTTAATCCCTAACTTTTAAAATTAGTCAATTTAGTCCCTGACATTGCAAAACGTAAATCATTTCAGTCTCTCAACTCACTTTTATTTAATATTCCATCAATTAAATAGTGATAGGTAATTTTAAATGATACATCCACATACCTTATGTCATTTAAATTTTTATTGCAAATCATAAAATAACTTATTTTGTGCAATGTTAGACACAAAAATGAGTTATTTTAAACTTCATTCAATTTTAAAAGACAAATGATATGTCTATATATTATTTAAAGTTACCTATCATCATTTAATTGATAAAATATTAAATAAAAATGAATTGAGAGATTAACATGACTCACATTTTATAATGTCAGGGACTAAATTAACTCATTTAAAAGTCAGGGACTAAAATGTCTCACAGTAAAAAATGAGGGATTAAATGAGCATTAACTTATTAAGAAAACTAACAATAAGTTAACAAATGAATCGAACAGATCGTGATTTTAAGGAAAAAAAGAAAAGATTGAAGATCTTAACGGAAAGGTTTTTTAAAAGGAGGACTTCACAGAAAAAAAATATATTGTGAACACCCATTTTTTCGACCAAGAGAAAAAACTAGTAGTATTTCAGCCCATTGCCCATTTCCTTTCCTCTCCACCAGCCTATTTTAACCTTGAAAGTGGTAAGCACCACATCATGGCCCCCATCCCCTCTCCATTTGTTGTCACTTCTCCACTCACTGCTAGAATCAAGACAAGAGGATGATGGGACTCTACGCAAGTGATGGGCAACACAAACATCCGTGGGAGACAAGTTCATATGGTTCCCTTACAGAGCATGGGACAATGCTAATAAAAAAGGGAAAACAAATTGAAAACAAGGAGAGAAGGGGCATCAGACACGGAGGGAGGAGGAAGCCACCTTGGGCACCATTACATAATGAAGCCATAGTCATAAGCCAGGAAAGAAAAGGAGGACTGTGACCAAAAAAAATTTTTTGGGGAGGAGGGAGCTTTGACATCACCTTGACCATCCCTTGATCCTGATTCCTTCCTAACCATCACAACATCCTGACCACAACAACTCTAACCATAATCATCACTACCCATCATCATCCATAAGCCAGCATTCAAAACCATAGCCAAACCAATACAAAACCATACACCAAAGAGAAAATCACGAACTCAGCCTCAACCCCATTAGACAAGACTCACAGAGACTCATGAGCACCGTTTTGAAAGATAGCCTTTGACATCATCATCATCACGGCATAACCTCTATCACTACCTCCCAACATACATCTTTGATCCTTATCATTTTTCAACCAAAACCACAAGCACCATCTCCATTCACAATTCAACCAAGATCCAACACCATACAAAAATAAAATAAAATAAAATCAGAAACACATCAAAACCAAAACAAAAAAATTTATAAAAATAAAAAGGTCACAGCTCCACCACTGCCAGCCTTTCCTTCGCGAACCAGATCGGGCGCGTGAAGAGCCCCTCAGTGCCGTGACCTTGCCTGCCAGCCACTGTGACGTCACCGCGAACAAACCAGCCTCCACTCCGCCCAGATCAGTGCGCAGAGAAGCCAGTTGCAGCGTTTGCCTCTCCTTCCTCGAGTCTATCTGCATCTCCACAAATAGCACCAGCAGAGCCTTCCGCCAAGCACCAGTCGCGCACCTCATCCCAGCACCAGCACAATACTCTTCTTCAAGTCAACGTCCTTCAATCAACCCCATTACGCGCGAGCCCAGGACAAATGACCTCCTTTCGCCATCACAAGATGTCGCGCCACCTCCAAACCAAAGATCTTACACGATGCGGTCAACCCATGCGGCCCCCAGCCAGTAGCGCGAAGCAGAGTTCCCCCCTCCTCTCGCTGCCGTTGTCATTCCCTCTCTCACCCTCTTGGTGTTTCAGCCCCAAATAAGGAGTGAAATCCCTTGATCCTTGTGTATGTGCATAATGTTTCCTTTTCCTGATTTCAGCTTCCCTTTTTTAATTCCTCGTGGTTTATTATTTGATACCATGCTGAACTCGTGGGGTAGCATTTGTGAATTGTTAATTTGGTTTTGGCATTGCATTTTTAGGAGGGGTCACGCTTTTATTATTTGGGGGCTGTTTGGTTTGGGGAACTTGGGCTTATGGGTGTGTTTTGGTGGGCACGATTTTTTTTTTTAAGTCGTTTTTTGTTTTTGGTCAGGCCAAAGTATTGGGCTTTGTCTTTTGGGTTTGGTAAGTGTTTTATCTTAGAATTAATTCTCTTAAACCAACAAAAAAGGTATTAATAGGTTTTTTAGCAACTTGTTTTAATTATTTTGTGAAGGAATAAGATAAATTAGATTAGGGAATGTTCAGCTATTTATGCGGTATGCTAGAAAATTTTATGTTAATTTTTGTTAAAATAATAAAGAATGTAAAAAAAATTTGAAAAAGGTTTTTTAAAAAATTTAAAATAGTAATTAGGGGCCTCGTATTTCTGTGGTTACATTACTTGTTCTGGTATTTCTCATAGGTTTATTACATGTTTATTATTTATTCATAAATTAGTTTTTATCAATTCATGTTGAAATCAGTATAAAAATAAATAAATAAATAAATAAAAAATATTTCCCTATGTAATAATCAATAATAGTGATTGAGTAACAAATGTTATCTTCACTATTGTCGGATCACAAAAGATCATTGAGTAGCCTGGTGCTAATTTGAATCTCGTATAGGAATGAATTTTATAAATTTTATCTCAAATCCTTTTGAATCCGTGTAATGATCAATGATGGTGATTGAGTAACAAATGCTATCTTCATTATTGTTGAATCATTGGGATTTATTGAGTAGCCGAGTGCTAACTTGAATCCTCTTCAAGGACGGATTTTTTTTTTAAAAAAGGAAAAGGTTCTTTATTCATAAAGATTTTCATTAATTAAAATGGACCAACACACAAATATTTTCTAAAGAACTACGTGACTTTGAGTTCCTCATTGCACCAGAGGATACGTAGGAGCAGGCTATCCCTGTCAAGCCAAAATTAATTGTTTTTTAATTTATTTGTTAATTTGTAAATATTTTGTGTAAATAATTTTTTAGCTTGTGTTAAAATTGTAAATATATCTTTCAAAAGCTAATTTCTCTTAATATATTTGATATATTTGTCAAAATTAATTCTTCTTAAATTATTTGTTTAAATTATAATATATTTGGGTAAATTAATTTTCTTAATTTATATGTTTCATTTGTAAATATATTTGTCTAAATTAATTCTTCTTAATCTATGTGTTTAAATTGTAAATATTTTGCTAAAGTATTTTTTTTTCTTAATTTATGTTTTTAAATTTTAATTTTTGTCCTCTTTGATTGAAATTCTAAAAGGGGTTATTAATTAATTTGCACAACTCACTAAGGTATCGTTTAAATACGGGTGTACTAGGGGTGCTGTAGGATTAAGTTCTTACCCTTCCCTAGACATAACAGACTCCCGAACTCATATCTGGTTTACAAAGACTATTTTTAAGAAGATAAAATGGGTTTTTCCTTGTTTTCCCAATTTAAATAAACTTGGTGGCGACTCCAATTTTCAAAAACATATTTTTCGCCGTCCCGTCGCGATCCCGGTTGCGACATATATGATAGGTTTTTTCGTCCGTATACACAATTATAAGTCAATGATTTCTTATTAGTGGGTTCAGTTTATAAGATTAAATAATATCAATTGAGAAATAAAGTTATCTCTTTTCGATTATTGATGCATGGCTACATTACTGCCAACTTCATTTGCAACGTTGAATTAATATATTGCTTCTAATATTCTTAAATGACATCTATTGTATTATTTATTCTTAAATACTTTTAATCATCTATGTATGTTACGTTATTCTCTTTCTTATAGAAGCACCAAATGACATCATTATTTATAGTTATGAAAATTCGGCAGAGAAATTATCTCCACATTATATATTTTCAAATGAAAATAATTAAATTTTAAAAAACATAATTTTATTTCAAAAGTTATAATACTGTATTTGATAATATTTTTATGATTTCATTTTTAATGTACTGACAGTATAAAAAAATATTTTTGCTCTGTCATCATATCATATATTGTCATGTAATCAGATGGGATGGTTGTCGGAGGACAAGCTTGGGATGGCTCTAGTAAAATGGAGGCAAATTCAAAATCCTACAGTGGAAGGAGGTCTTGAGGTAGGAGATTTAGTGTTAAAGAAGTCGGCCTTGTTGTTTAAGTGGTGTGGAGGTGTTCCAAGGAGGAGTTCCCGTTGTGGAAATGAGTGGTAGCGTCTTTTAATAAAATGCATTTGAATGAACCTACGGATGTCCGAAAAGTAAAGGATAGGAGTGGAGCTTGGGCGGAGATCATACACAACGATGGTGTATTGAGAAGTTTGATAAGGGGTATCCGTAGAAGGAAATAAGGTAAGTTTCTGGGAATGACAAATGGGTTTTGAACATGAGACAAAAAGAGTTACTCCCAAGACTATTTGCTTTATCAAACACAAAAGAAGAGTAGACTGAGTGAGTGTGGTCTCTGGGAAGGAGTGAATTGGATACGGAATTTCAAAGTGAATTAGATCTACTTAAGGAACTCCACAACGTATGGCCACAGCCAGCTTAAGAAGAAATAACCAAGACAGAATGGTTTGAAAATGCTGCCCGAGTATTAAATAAGGGTGTGAATAGCTATAGCTTTTGCAAAACTATTTGGAAAAGTGTTGTGCCACCAAGAATGGAGATACTTACATGGTATGCTGTTATTGAGAGAGTTAAACCCTAAGGATAGGCTGCACAAATTTGGGATTTTGCAGCATGATCAGACATCATTTGTTCTATGTGAAAGGGGTACTAAGGATGTCTACCATTTATTTTAGCTGTAATTTTGCGTATTCCATTTGGTGTAATTGGCTACAGGAAAAGAAAATGAAATGGGTAACCCTTTCTAGCCAAGTCATTCTTTGAAGTGTGGAGGCTAATGCCGGTGAGGAGAGTGGAGAAAAGAAAATGGTGGCAGTTTTTCTTTGTGACTTTGAGAGACACAGTACTGTGAGGGAGTGAAACACAATGACAGATAGAATATCAACACAATGAGTGACACAATTTGAGGAGTGGCACTTTCAAGAGGAGTGTTACACTTGGGAAGGTGTTCATATGTGAATTCTCTTGAAATGTGTTTTTTTTGGTCTTGTTTTTATTTTTGTTGTGCAGGTACACAATTTCCTTGATAAGGCTACAATGTTGAAGAGGTATTACAATAAAATGCAGAAAATAAGGAGAGAAGATTTGAGTGTCAAGGAGTGATACAAAATGTGAGGAGGGTCTTGAGTGAATATGGTTGGTATAATTAAATTGTCTATTAGGAGGATGCATTTGGAGTGTAGATTCAGGCCAAGTCAGTGGGTTTGGCTAATTGGCAGACCTTATACTGGGTTCAGGAAACTCACTTTCATGGAAAGGAAGAGCATGCATGGTTGTATTATCTTACATTGCTGCGGTCTTGATGACAATGCCTAAGGGGCAAGGGTAATGTTGACCTAAAACCATGTTTTCGCAAAGATGAAGGGTGAGCTCAAAAGGGATGCAGAATGGAAGGAAACTTAATGTACAAAGAGAAGGATGTGAAGTTTCCTGGATTTTGGGATGGCTGTAGATATATGAAGCAATGATGCGAATGCTATGATAGTGGACAGGTAGAACACGATTGATGGGAGTTACGTTGAGGATGCAGTAGCTCTTGTTCAAAGATAGAAAGGAATTATCAAAGGGGTATGGTTCGCATTTCAGGTTACATCTTGATAGCATGGGGATTTCTTCTATTGGCATGGTTGAGGAATTACGAGTAGCAACATGTTTTACTTGATAATTTTGGTTTTGTTTTTGGTTTGATAGAAGAAACCATGTAAAATTAGATTAGTTCTACAGTTGGGTGTTGTACGGTTTATGTTTGGTAGAGATTCTTTGAGTTTGGTAATCGGGAAAAAAAAATCATATATTGTAATATAAATAAATACGATGGATTTTTACTCCCTCTATTTGAAATGCCATAAAAGAAAATAATTAGATGAGTTTGTCAAAAATGTTTACGCGATCAAACCAATGGATCAAAACTAAACTCTAATTTTATTGTTTAAACTTGTTTCAAATTGACATTTTCTACATATATTACCCAGCTATATTTTTTTCATAAATCAAACAAAGTAATGTGAATTACTAGTTAGATTACCTATGCACACCAAACACTGCATTATAACATTACCAATAATTTAAAAGTTGATAATATTTTGGAGTGGTACGGAGATTGTTAGTAATATTATTGGGGAATATGTAAACGCTACCTTATGGTAATGGGTGAATCAATCAATCATTTTTATCGATATAACAATACTTAATTGGATCTTTTTGTAAATTTTTTTTAGATGAAAAATGTATTAAAATTAAATTCTATAAGTTATGGATTATAATAATTTTAAATATTATGCTAAGTTCTTAAGTTGTCAATGAGCGCACTAAATTATAGCTTAGTATAATACGTTGATAAATTAGTTAACATATTTTTTGAAAATTAAATAATTCATATAATATTAAATTCCAATTGCAATTGCATTTGATTTCTTAAGTCAAGGACACACGTTTGCATTAAAAGAAAAGATATATAATTCTCCTCTAACACATATTTATTTCTAAAATGAGAAAACAAAAAAGAGTATTTGCATTGCACATTCATTTTCTTTCTCTCTTTATAAATGCATTTATATATGCATATAATAATTCCTTTTTACTCTTAAGATACTATTACTTTGACCACTTATAACAATTGATAATTTTATTTGACTTTCATATATATATATATATATAACAATGATTCCCACTAAAAACAAAAAACGAATATATATCCAAGTAGCTAGCAATGTCTCCTAATTTTGTCAGAAGTATTCTCTCATTATGGCTGCTTTTGATGCCATTGGGCATCAATGGAAAACATCATGTGAGGATCACAAATACTCTGGATGGCAACTTGGACCTAACACTTCACTGCTAATCTGAACAAGGTGATGTTGTTGGGGTGCAAAATCTCCACTTTGGTGAAACCTACGAATTTAGTTTCAGACCAAGGTGGTTTGGGAACACAAGATTCAACTGTACATTTCAATGGCCAGGGGGGTGTCAAACGTATGAAATATACAACGAAGGTAGGGATATTAATAAGTGCGATTGTGCGTGGTTATGCATAGTTTGCATTTACAATTGGAATATAAAGCAATCTGAACTGTGCAGGGTCACATCCCCAGACGAAAGTGTTTGCTATCCGTGGAAAGATGCATGTTGATCTTATAATTTGAGAACTCAATGTTGATCTTGTAATAAATTCCCATTCATAATTAGTTTGAATGGAGATAGATTTGTATACGATGAATCTATTGGAAAATATTATAATTATTTGTGACTTTATTTCAAGCTGATACTAGTCGAAGTCATCTGTTGTTGTTCTTTTTATTCTTCTCTATTAGTTCGCCGTATAAAATTTGAATATCAGATGAGAACAACTGAGTTTCATCAAAATGATTGAAACTCATGACGTGTGAAAATTTAATATAATATTTTTAATTATACTTAAACTGAGTTTTTTTTTTATTAAGTTTGTCGAAAACTTCTACTCTATGTACTTTTTTTTTTTAGTTTGTCCTCCAAAATATCATGGTTTCCACTTTTTACCTTGTAAATTACAAATATTTTTTTTCCTGTTTGGTCCGTAATATTTTAGTCCATGTCATGTGCCAATGTGATAAGCCAAGTTTGCACTGATTTAAGAAAACTAAAAATAATTTAAGAAATGAATCCAACGGATCGAGATTTTTAAAAGTTAGCAATGTGTCCTTTTGCTAGAAGCGTTCTCTTGTTATGGCTTCTTATGCTGCCATTAGGCATCAATGGAGTAAACACATATGTTAGGGTCACAAATTATTTGCGTGGCGGTCTGGACCTGACACTTCACTGCAAATCTAGGAATGATGATCTTGGAGAGCAACATCTCCATAGTGGTGATGAAACCTTTGAATTTAAATTTAATCCTAGGTTCTTTGGGGGGACACTATTCTTTTGTACCTTTATATGGGAAAGTGAATGTCATAGGTTTGATATATATACGCTGAAAAGAGGGATGAGCCAGTGTGCACTGACTGCAATTGGAATGTCTTGCTATCTGGACCGTGTAGGGTTTCACTTGGGGTGTTTCCTGAACTCTTTCCTTGGGATGAAAGGCCATGCTTTTGATCTTTGTATAAAAATGATGTTGCCACAATGAGGTTGAGAACTCAAAATATGATGTAATAATTTCTCATTGGAATTATTTTCAATATAATGGATATTGATTGATGATGATTATAGTCAAAATAGTTTAATTTTGATATATTAGCGGTGTAAATTTTATAACGTCATCCAGTTAAATCTCTTCATTTATATGGCTTTTCAAATATTGAGGATGAAACTGTAAAAGTTAATCATATTTATTTGCTGGTGCAGCATTACAAGATTAATATGGATGATTGCTTAAAATATTTTTATACACCGTTAATGTATTACAATTAATATATTCTTTTGAAAAATCTTATTCGTGCCTTTAAAAGCTAACTTCAAGTAGATAAAAAATCACCAGTTGCTAGTATTTTCTTCTTTGGTTCGCCAAATGAAAGTTGATATATGAGGGGGGAAAAAGTAGAGATTTCAAAATAGCTGAAATGCATAACATATAAAAATTTGGATTTTATATAATAATAATAATAATTATATACAAAGTGATTTTGTTAAGTTTTATCTGAAATTTTTACTCCATGTATAAAATATAAATACTTTTTTTATTCTTGGAAAACGTCTTACTCTTTTGTTTTGTCCTCCAAAGTATCATGATCTTAATTTTTTTTTTTAAAGAAGATGGATCAAATAAAAAAATTATTTTTTTTGGGACCGAAAACAAAATTATGGTAATGATATTTGTTTTATAGTTTGTTCAATTTATGAGATTGAAATAATATCAATTAAGAGTGTGTTTGGATGTTATTATTTTGTCTCAAAATCACTTTTTTAACACCAAAAATTACTTTTTATATATTTGAATAATTTTTTAAAAAAAAGGATCCCAAAAAAATAAATTTTCAAATTTTTTAATTATAAATAAAATTTAAATTTCATAATCAATTTTTCTAAAATCTGAAGCACCCCACAAAATTAACTTACTGTGTGTGTGTGTATATATATTATAAACTTCATTACGCCTCTTGTTTATGAAGAGTAGTCACGTACTGAGTGTTTTTTTCATATAATATTTCTAGATATCTACTGTGTAATTTGCTTTTTATTGTCCCTGTAGTATTATTGATTTTAGAAGCACGCACCAAACGACCTTGTGACATTATCCTATCCCTTGATCGGTAGATAAATGGGGTCAAATGATCAATGAATCAGTGACTCAAGGAACGTATCATTGATCAAATGGGATAGAAGTAAGCAATGAATCGTGATCAGTAGTAATCCCTAAATGACACAATTGGAAGGGTAAAAGCTCTTGCACTATTGGTGTATGGAGAGGATATTGCACTCAGAGCCAAAACCCATATACGAAGGCTCTATAATTTAAGGGAATCAATCACTAGTTTTGACGGTTGACACCATGGATTAAAAAAGATTGAAACCTCAAATCAGTCCCTCAAGATTATAATGGGAGACAAATTAGTCTCTCAGATTTAGAAAATCTCATAGTAGTCCCTCAAATTTTATAAAAGAGGAAAGATTAAATCTTTTGTAAAATTGTCATATAAACAGTGTCCTATTAACTTATACGTATTGTTAACTTGTTTACATGTACTATTAATTCCATTTACCTAGAAGATAGTGACGCCACTTAGCTACTGCTTGGGTGATAGCGTAAAGTTCCCTAACATATGGGGAAGCTTTGGTCATCTGAGTGTTGAGTTTCTTGCTGAAGAAAGCAAGTGGACGACCCAGTTGGGATAGGACTGCCCTCACTCCAGTGTTACTTATGTTGGTCTCCCCCACGAAAATCTGTGAAAAGTCTGGTAATGCCAATGTTGGTGTGTTGGTCAACGCTATCTTCAGCTATATGTAAATGTTGTCTTTGCTGACTTAAACCAAATGGAAGCATCGTGTTTCAATAGTTTAGTCAACAACCAAGTGATTTGGGTATACCCCTTTACGAATTTGCGATAGTAACTAGCAAATCCCAAAAAACATTGTGGCTGTTTGGTTGTTGTTTGGCGAGGCCATTGGCGTATTGCTTTGATCTTTTCATCATCAACCCGATGAACTCCTTGTGTTGAAACCACATGACTCAAGTACTATACCAAATTTTTATAAAGCTCACATTTAGACATTTCAGCATATAGGATATGGCTCTGCAAAGTACTCAACACCATTTGTAGATGTTGTGCATGTTCGGTCATTGACTTGTTGTAGACCAAAATATTGTCAAAGAAAACTTATATGAATTTTCTCAAAAAAGGCCAAAAGATGTTATTCATTCTGGCTTGGAACATTGATACTGCATTCGTAAGCCCAAACGACACTACAAAGAACTCAAAGTGGTTGTTGTGAGTTCGAAAAGCAGTCTTGTATGTATCTTATTCTCGCATCCTTATCTGATGATAGCCCGAGCACGAGTCTAGCTTTGAGAAAATTGTTGCCCTTTGTAGTTCATCTAGTGTTTCATCAATTGTTGGCATGGGAAAGAGATCTCATACTGTGTTTACATTTAAAGCTCGGTAATCATTGCAAAAACACAGTTGCTGTCTTGTTTCTTTACTAATAAGATTGATGATGAGAAGGAGCTCTAACTATCGCGGATGATGTCCGATTTCAGCATTTCAAAGATTAGCTTTTCTATCTCAACCTTTTGAAAATGTGCATACTTGTACAACTTTACATAAACTGGCTTCATTCCTGGTTTCAATTTGATCTTGTGGTCTATAGCTCAAGAAGAGGGTTATGAACACTAGATTTTGTTCGGCCATCTAAACAAAAAAAGTCCAAAATTGCATTTTATGCTCCAAAACATTTATTTTATTAGCTTTTTTTTTTTTCCACTCATTACATCTGAACAATAAAAATAAATAAATAATAATAACATAAAAATAAAATAACAAAAAATCAAGTGCGGACACCACGTTATGGGTCCACTCCCTCTGCTCCTCAGTTTCCACTCTCCACTTCCTTCAGTTCCACTCGTTGCAAGTGATGGGCATGCTGCGCAAAGGACAAGCACTCTGCAGGAATGATGGGCTCACTGCCTAATTAGTGGAATGTGCATCATATGGATGGGTTCATTGCCTAATTGATAAAGCATTCAGCAGCTGCAGAGGCGTGGGAGACAAAGCCTGTTAGTTGTTTCTTCATCCTAAGAGCAGCATGGAATTGAAAGTATAATATTAAGAGCAAGCTTAGTATAAAGAGGAGGAGGAGAAAATGAAGGGGGGCTTTTGGAGTTTTTTTTAGGGAGCAACATACACGGGGACCCATCAACGCCATCTCCAAACTAGATCCTCTTGACCATAGCTACCAAAAAACCATTCCTCCCAACCTGCGACGATCACCAATTCTCCAATCCTTGCTGCTATTTTTGGTCCTTTGGAGAGCTAAACACATCTCTGCTCTCCATCCTTTTTGCAATAATCAGAGAGGAACAGGTAAAAACTACTTCTCTAATATCAACAATCACAATGATCATCACCGCTGCCATAGCATGACCTTGAGCCCAGCCGCCACCAGCACTAAGATCTTCGCCGACCGGCAAAGACTTCACGACCTCCTCTCTCTGCAGCTTCCTCCCAAACCAGTCCATGGCCGTGCGTTCATGGCCTTCCCCTTCTTTCTCAGCTCGCAGATTCCCCTCTCTCTATCATCCATTGCATGCTTGTTCTTCTTATTTTGTGGAAACGCACCTTTGTGAAGCCCATACCCTCTATTATTTTATTCTCCAAAAGAAACGAAACCCATACCCCGTGATAGCATTCTGGTTCCACCACGTTACTCATAGGATTCTTGTTTGTTTAATATTACTTGCATTACATTGTGCTTTGGTGTTTTATATTATTTTATTGCATTGCACATTGATATTTTACATTATTGTTATCACTTGTCACGTTGGTTTCTTGTTTGGTAGGACCCCATTTTAGTTTTGATTCTTGTTAGTTTTATATTACTTGCATTACATTGTGCTTTGGTGTTTCATGTTATTTTATTGCATTGCACATTGATATTTTACATTATTGTTATCACTTTATGATTTGATTCATGTTGTCACGTTGGTTTCTTGTTTGGTAGGACCCCATTTTGGTTTTGATTCTTGTTAGTTTTATATTATTTGCATTACATTGTGCTTTGGTGTTTTATATTATTTTATTGTATTGCACATTGATATTTTACATTATTGTTATCACTTGTCACGTTGGTTTCTTGTTTGGTAGGACCCCATTTTGGTTTTGATTCTTGTTAGTTTTATATTACTTGCATTACGTTGTGTTTTGGTGTTTCATATTATTTTATTGCATTGCACATTGATATTTTACATTATTGTTATCACATTATGATTTGATTCATGTTGTCACGTTGGTTTCTTGTCTGGTAGGACCCCATTTTGGTTTTTGTAGACCGCGTATAATGTTTTATGTGGGGTGAGATTTCTTTTTGTTTATGTGGGGTGAGTCTATGTTATTATTTTATATGGACTGTGTGGGATCTCATTTCTTCTACTTGGATTATACATATTGTTTTAATGCTTTAGAAATCTTCTCTTGGTCTGTGTCATAATATGGAGTGCGCTTGGGCCCATTGGACTATTTTGCCTAAATAAAAAAGAGGAATCCCTAACATTCCTATTCCAAAACCGTGATGTGTCTCCTGTTAAGTTGTTTTGTTTGGTTTAGACTGAAGGCATTATTTTTGTATGCTCTTAGAAACTCTTTTGGACTGCTTCAAAATTCGGAAAAAAGGAAAGAAAAGGAGCTAATTGGTGAGGATGTATGGGATTATTTCCAAAGATAAGGAGTAAAATGATGAAATAATTAGGCTGCTTCAAAATGAAAAGAATCGATGGGGAATATTGGAACTATTGCTATTCTTTTAATTCTATTTGGGCCCTTGGGGATTAACTTAACCGTGACGGCTTGTTAATTTTAAGTTGAGGAATATTTTAGCTATGACGGCTTGATATTCTCAAACTCTTTCAAGTAATTAAAATAAGTCAACACACAAACATTTTTTAAAGAACTACGTGACTTTGAGTTCCTCATTGTACCAGAGGATACGTAGGAGCAGGCTATCCCTGTCAAGCCAAAATTAATTCTTCTTAATTTATTTGTTAATTTGTAAATATTTTGTGTAAATAATTTTTTAGCTTATGTTAAAATTGTAAATATATGTTTCAAAAACTAATTTCTCTTAATATATTTGATATATTTGTCCAAATTAATTCTTCTTAATTTATATGTTTAAATTGTAAATATTTTGCTAAAGTATTTTTTCTTAATTTATGTTTTTAAAATTTTAATTTTTGTCTTCTTTGATTGAAATTCTAAAAGGGGTTATTAATTAATTTGCATAACTCACTAAGGTACCGTTTAAATACGGGTGTACTAGGGGTGCTGTAGGATTAAGTTCTTACCCTTCCCTAGACATAACCGACTCCCGAACTCATATATGGTTTACAAAGATTATTTTCTAAAATAAAATGGGTTTTTCCATGTTTTCCCAATTCAAATAAACTTGGTGGCAACTCCCAATTTCCAAAACTATTTTTTGCCGTCCCGTCGCGATCCCAGTTGCGACAAGGGTAAACTTGTCAATTCTTGAAATACCTTCTCATATTATTGTAGTAAGGTTTGAATTGGGGCTGGAAGTGTCACTTCCTCTACCGTTTTTGGTTTCGCTTATAAGTGGTGTAAAGCTACATTTGAAAAAAAAAAAAAAGAAAGGAAAGAGGTCAAAGAAAGGAGGCAACACATGGAAGGGAGGAAAAATTTCAAAGTGCATAGTAGAATTTCTACTGTGCACACGTGATGAGAAGTGGAATTTTCAAGTATGCACAGTAAAATTTACTGTGCATGCATTTGGTGCCGTGACGTACAGATCGCATTCACATTGAAGGAAACCTCTATAAAAGAGGTGCTTCAACATTCATTCAATCACAACAACAGAGAGCATCCAGAGAGAGAGAAAAATATATATAGTATCTTCTGAAAGTTTCTCCTATTTTTATAGAGGTGTATTCTCCTAGTATAAGAGAGGGTGTTATTATTCTCTTCTTATATTTAGAGAGAGGTGTAATTTTTGTCTCCCATATAGTGAAATCTTTCTCGATCTTGCCCGTGGTTTTTCCCTTATTATTAGGGGGTTTTCCACGTAAATATTGTGTGTCAAGTTCTATTTCCTATCAGCCCTATTTTAGTTGCATTGATCTGTTTCCATAACTTTGGTACCTAACACCACTAACATTTGCAATTGGCATATTGAAGTAATATCTTCCTTCACAAGTAGCTTATACATTGCTCTATTGTTTAGTGGGTCTGTTGATTGTAAAAAGAACTCCCTTTGTAGAATTTTATGCTCTCCATTCAACATAAACTCAATGGTGTTTCTATCAAAATCTATAAGGACTCAGTGTAAACTTTCATCCATGCCATCCAAAATAAAATATCTACACTCGCAAATTCAGAGAGATCAATTGAAAAATCCATGTCTTGGACTGACACTATCACCACCGAGCTTTGTGCTAAACACCAAATAAAGTCCTTGCTTTCAATATACACCCAAAGGGTTTGATAGCTGAGTGTACAAGTTGTCGGTGTTAGGCAATTTTTGGTCTGACAAAATTAAGTGCACTACCACCATCGACAAGAATATTTGCTAATTTCTCATCTATTGTTCCTTGCAATCACAAGGCAGAAAGAGTATGCTCACCTATCAAGCCATTGAAGCTAATTTCTAGAAGCAATTCTCCATTTGATTCTTCGAATTGGTCCAGCTATAGGAAGAACACCTCATCTAAATCCTCATGGCCCAACACCACTAAACATTAGGCTCGACAGTTATGAGAAGGGTTATATTTCTTGTCACAATAGCAGCAAAGACCCTTATTGTGACGCTTCTTTAATTCTATTGCACTCATCTTATGCATAGTAGGCTTGGTGCTTGATTAGGTTGGGCCTACTCTGTTCCCTACGCCACTTTCTCTCAGCAAATTTTTCAGAGCCAAGTGGTTTTGCTCGTGGAGTCTTGCCATAGCAACTGTTTATGGATATGAATGCATCTTTGTAAGGCGTAATTGCCACTTAAGATCATGTTAGAGACTAACAATGAACAAACTGATAAGTTAAGATTCAGAAAGACCAAAAACTTTATTTGATAATACTTCAAATTGATTATGATATTCTACTACTGATCTCGTTTGGTGGAGTTCTTTCACTGCCTTGCATGGGTTCTTATATAGACCTGAACCAAATTGTTATCAACGCTAATTAAGGTGAATTCACACTAATCATTCATGTAATCATTACACACCAGCCACATATACCAAGAATATAGCTGCTCTAGACATGTGAAATGATGCAATTTTCACTGTTCCAAAACAGCGTTCATCATATCAAAATACTCTTCAATTATGTTCCTACCCTGAATTGAGCAAGATCAATCTTGAAATTGTGATATGGATTACATGTAAACGAATTCAAAGAATTCTATCGCTCATGCAATATATCATTTGATGAATCATTGTGAATTGATTGTTGTTTAAACATCGCGAACAATTTCTTAAATTGTGCATCCACACGTTCTTGGAATGCAGCACTTTGTATTTGAAAAGCAATGTATTGTTCACGATCTTCTTGCATCTCTGCTTCTAGCCACTAAAGAAGTGAACTATCCACCATGATTGCACAATTTCGAGCTCAATGGAAGCACCAATGTTAGGCGTATTTGAGCTAGACCAAGCTCCAAGGAGAGATGATACTCTCTTTGTCACAACCGACTTAGGCACGTGACCGACACGTGAGAAATCTCATTCTCACGCAAACCTCATAACCTGTTTACTAATTTTGCATGCATGCTTTGTTCTGACATCCAAAAAAAGTCGAGAGTTTTCCTTTTTTTACATACAAATCAACCGTTCTCTAGAATCAAAATTATTACATTTAAAATCTTGTAATAGCCTTTTCAGATCTCAAAATCGTGAATTAATTATACATATAAATAATTCTACACTTTGTCTGATGTCCAAATCTAATTATATACAATTCAAAGTAAAATCATATCATGCCAAATGCAAAAATAAAACATGCTTTAGGTCCGGGACCCTGCGTACAATGTACTGGAGCACTCTAATGAGAATACTTCACTCAAGTGAAGCTTACCAGCTATACTCTAGTGCTGCGGGGATACTGGTAGCTAGGAGGACGACAACTACAATACCTGTAATAGGAAGGAAAACAGAGGGGTGAGCTTTGTTGCCAAAACTCAGTGAGTGAATCCTCACCTGAAACCCCCTTTCATGGGACAACAAAGAAATAATGCATAATAATAATAACATTAAAAATATTAAGAAATCTCACATAACTAAGTATACATATATTTCTAAAAGTCCTTTACAATCATCATGTTACAACTTAAAACAATTTCCTCAATTCATTTTCACACATGTAATCATACAAGCACACAACATAGTAGCTCCTAGAGAAACAGTAATCTCTGCTCTGTGGTTCTTATAGAACCGAAATTTGGACACCTAAATAGGTTCCATTCTCTACTTTGCTCTGGTTATGCACAGTATTTGTGACGTAACAAAACTCTGAATAATAATCTCTGAATATAAACTCTGAATATACAATCTCTAAATATCTCTGGCCCGGGCTACTTGGTACCAAGGTTAACGGATTTACTATCGTTAACACACAGCCTGTTTCTCTATAGCTACAGTCTAACTAAATAAACAAATGACTATAAGAATCTTTAAGCATTTAACTCTTTGTGAGCTTTGAATCTATCTGATTCTAACAGTCCAACCTTAGCATAATTGTGACTATGAAATCATGCCCAAGGGATCACCCTTTGTAGACATTTGCAATTTCATAACCCCACAGAGTATGTATCCGCCAGCTATTCTGAATCTCATGAAGATTCAAGCTCTAAAACCTTTTGATTTATTCTCTAAAACATAAGTCTAATTATCAAACTTCTCATAGTCTAGAAAGCTCAGCCACATACTTGAAATAAAAGGTCCAAACCATAGTTCTATTCATTTCTCTGAACTTCATATCTCATTGTAAAACTGAATCATATATATAAATTAATTCCAGAATCCAATAAAACAATCACATATCTCTAACAGTCACATAGATCATCAATTCTGCATAAAATCGACCAAGCTGCCAATTCACAATTCCATAATCTTTCTAAATAGCACTTCAAGATACATAACTATATTTTATTCATAAACCATTTCTAAAATCAATTTTGCATTCATAAATGCTTTCCATAATCACAATAAACTTCAAATACACTTGAAATCAATTCCACAAATATGGTCCCATGAGTTTTCTCAAAGATATATTTCATGCACTAAAATTAACAGTTCTAAAACATATAAACCATCAGTGACATCAAACCTTTATATAGAAATCTCTAAAATCAACCAATAAATCGTATTTTTATGAAAATAATGCTAATGTAGAACTTAGAGGTCACAGATGAAAACCCACTCATCTGGAGGGGTGGACAGTGAGGAACTAGCAACAACAGCACTTTAAGAGGTAAAACTGACAACAGAATCTGGTATAGAAGCCACAGAACTCTAAATCACCATCTAAAACCTCTGAATATTCAAGAATCCATCTCTAACAAGGTAGAAAACCTCTCCCCCTTGATAGCCTTAAAGAATCCCCCAAATAACTAGAAGAAAAGGAAGAAAAGAAAGTAAAACCAGGAGAACCACTTAGGAATCAAAGATTGGGGCTAAAACTGAGAAAAATGGAAGGAAATGGAGTTTTTTAGGGGTGAGAACACGTTTTTGGGAGTGAGAGCTCGGGTGGAGAGGGTGAAAAATGGTGGATGAAGGTTCTGGACCCGAAATGGGGCTTTTTAATTCTCTGATGACCTCCTCGGCGGTCTCCAGGAAGGTGTTCTGGTCTCTTCGCGGCTCTGTTTACCGCTTGGGCGATCATGTGACCGCTGGGGTGGTCTCTAGTGAGGTTTTCTGGTGTCTTCAGGGATGGGTACTGGTATGTATTAGATTGCACTATCTCAACACTTATTTATTTACATTTATGTAATGTAAATAAGGGAATACCCCCATTTGGATTCAAATAAAATATTAGAAAAATTAAAACCCCAACAAATCAAAATCTAAATTTTGGATTTTAGTTGAAATCTGAAAACTTTCACAGTTTTATAAACTTGTACACCAAAAATAAAGCATTTAAAGGTTTCGAAAAATTCATTAAAAATCATTCTTTAACTTGTTTTTCTCTAGAGAATAATTACCGGGACTTTTGATCCCAAGAATATGACTCTATTATATAGCCCTCCAAGGGAGCATAGGGTCCATACTTAGTGAAATTCAGGACCCGAAATGATAGATAAAGGTAACTAATACCCGACTTAGGTCAAAAATGTTTTCTAATCCTTTTACTTAAAATCGGGATATTACACTCTTCAACCTTTTATTTCATTTGAATGAATCATTATAAGGGTTTATTCCTTTTATAGTTTACTCTATGTAACTAATCGTAACTATCACATATAAAAGTTTTACAATAATGCCCTTAGTCTACTAACAATCTTAGCAAATGTAATCATCGAGCTTCTTCGGTGTCCTTCGAATGTGATGCCTACGTCCTTTCTTCTCTTGACTCATATCAGGTAGGCATGCACATCAGATGGAGCCTAATTGCTACCTGTAGGATGTGAGTAAAGATTGCATACCTGCGATTTGAATACCAATGCTTCCATAATGATGATGATCTTTATGTTGTATTAATTTTACATTGGGATGTTATTTCAACGCCCCAAAATCCCAAACACCCAAACCCTTCTCTCACAAAAACACATGGAACCCATATCATTTTCTATTGTCCACTAATTCTTTCTCCACATCTTTCTCTCTATTTATTTTGGGTGTTGGAATATGTTTTCCCTTTCTTCCAAGATGGTGTTGAGGAATCAATGTTGCCCTTGCAATTTCTCATTATATTTTGAATAGTTATTTTTATGGATATTGATTTTTGCCTTTAAGGCCAATTCTATAGTGTACTATTTTAATTATGGTGTGTGGTGTAGCAAGTAAAAGGGTTAAGGTGGTTGAGTCTACAATCTAATGGTTGTGATTGTCTCCTATATTCTTTGAATAGGAGGTCCTGTGTTCAAATCTCACCATCCTTTCCTCTAACCTTTAGGAAAATTCCCTAGCTATAATGCCTTACTTAAAAAGAAAAAAAAAAAAGATACAAAGGTTAAGGTCTATGTTATAATCTGCACTAATTTAAGTTATCGATTTTCTTTCAACGATTGAGATATAATGAAGTATCGATACATTTAAGAAGTGATCAACCTTTATCTATATGGAACCAATTTTTTTTAATTAATTATAGAATCACATAGATAAGTTAAAACATTTATCTGTTTGATATTAAAATTAATTGATATATATCCTTTTTATAATTACAAAAATAAAATCTGATCACTTCTAATTGAAATTTTTTAGAATATCATATAAATAAAATCTAATCACATATAAAATAGGCAATCCATAATTTCTTAACCATCAATAAAAAAATTCAACCGTTTAGATCAATACAATTCCTAACTTTTTTACTTGGTGCACTACACATCACAGTTAAAATGTTCGAACATAGAATTCGCATGCCTTTTAAGAGCTACTTCAAGCATATAAAAATCATCTATTGTTTGTCTTTTTCTTCTTTTCTGGATCACAAAGTAACAGTAGGGATTTGAAATAAAAACAAGAGATTTCAAGATTACTAAAAAGCCCGACGTGCAGCAATAACAATAATAATAATAATTATAATCATCATCATATATATATATATATATATATATATATATATATATATATGTGTGTGTGTGTGTGTGTGTGTGTGTGTGTGTGTGTGTGTAGGAATTCCCCACAATAACTATTTATTTGATGCTCAATTTTTATAATTTTAAAAATACTCCTCTTAAATCTATCTAAGAAATTAAACTACTTCACATCTATAACTTTGAAAATAACTACTATCTATAATAACTTTTCTCACTTCTCATTTTTTAAATTTATTATCTATTTCTTAAATATTTTAGAAAAATAAAAAATGCAAATTGGCTAGTATCTATACATGCATTATATAAAGGGGATTGTCACCCTTTGGTGTCCCATTTTCCCCCCTTATTTTGCCCTTATTCCTAATTTGTTTTGAATACTTCATATCGGGTCATAATTGTCAATATATATTATTCATTTCCGCTCATTATGCCACGTTTATATTCAGTTAATTAACTTCCTCTCATTGTCAATTTTCAAGAGCAGTTTAATCTTATGTTCCCCATTTCTATCACCCTTTACTCCAAAAAGTTTTTTGCACACACTAAGCGTATTATTCTTCTCCCATGAATGATAATAATGAAGACCTCATGGTAGAGGAATAATGGCCCTACCGCATTTCGGTCCAGTTAGCAGCATCCAATGGAAGTGGCTTTGCCCTTATAAGGTGCAGCGAAAAAAGCAAAGGTAATTGGCTATTTTGGCTATTTGTGATAAACTTATATACACTTCAACGACTTTATTTCCAAAACAAAATTAGTGCTTGTTCAATGTGATAAACAATTCAAGACATGCTAAATAGTTGGCTATTTTTTATAAATGTATGTACATGAAAGTAGAATTATAAGTAAGAAATGTATTATTTTTAATTCATGTAGTGCTTAATACATGAAGGGTTGATTTTCATGGTCTACAATTTTGTGAACAGAATGCATATATATGATATGCGAGATCTATGTTATCCTTTTGTGCTTCCCCTTCTCAATTTATGGTTGTGTAAAAGTAGACTCATATAGAGCAAACCATGAGAACTATTTTTCTATTTTGAAAATTCATTATAAATAACTATTGTTATAAGTAACTTATATTCACATCAATGGCATAAAGTAATCAATTTATGATTAACAAATTAGGAATAATGGCAAAATAAGAAAGTTTGGAACTGTCGTGCTTATTATAATTATGTGATATGAAAATTCTATATATAATGTGATGTGAACTGTCCCAAAAATAAAAAAGTTTGAAACAATTCATTATATTAAAGCCCAAAAAATAATAAATACAACTTGACAGACACGATAATGCATGTATTGTTAATAGGTATTACACAATTAATATTGACCCGATATAAAGTTTAATATGTCAATGTGCCTGTTAAGCTTCTAGTAATAATAATAATAGAGTTTAATTTTAATATATCGACAATGTAAAAGTATTTTATACAATCATCCAATCATATTATTCCATTTGCATTGCATGATTTTTCAAGTAATAGATGTAAGATAAACTATTGTAGCTGATGTGCTAATATATAATTAGATGATTATGTTAAAAAATTTAATTTTAGGGGAATTTGTTTCAAGTGTTGAAACTAAATTACTTTATCAAAAATCACACTCATGAGAATATAATACCCGAGAATGTTATTCTTAGCTATTTTAAAAAATGTATTTGTTTAGTATTAAATATTCTTTAGATTATTTGTTGGAATTGCAATAAATCTAAAACTTATTTGTTTTATAATACATATTTCGGGAAATATATTTCATAATTTTCAAAATACACTATCATCATCATCATCTAAAATGAAAATTACACTTCCAAAGTAAATAAATAAAATGAGGGGTGTTTTGATAATTTTGCTATATAATTATCATTCCTAAGTCATGGTGGTAATATTTTATTCACACCTTTCATCATGGGAATAAAAGCTGGCTAAAATATGGAAATATCTTTTTTCTGGGAACAATCATGTCTAAGAATAATTTTATAAAACTTGTAATAAGCATGGAAACAAATCAATCTTAAGCGATTATTCTAGGAAATAGATTAGTAAGCATTATAATAAATGTGTCTTTACATTGTCAATGTATAAAAATTAAATCTCACAATAATAATAATAATAATAATAATAATAACAACAACAACAACAACAACAATAATCTAATTTCTATTTATTGACAATGTAAAATTATTTTATATTGTGATCTAATCATATATTGCTATATTAACAGAAGTAATTAAGCCTAGCACCAATACTTGAAAAATCATGCAAATAAGATAGTTTAATTAGATAGCAATATAAAAAAAAATTTATATAGAAATTAAACTATAATAATAATGAGTTTAATTTCTATGCACAATCAGTATAAAAAGTTTTACAATATCATTCAATCATATATTTCCACATTAGCAAAAGTGGTTAAGTATCTTACTCACTACTTGAAAAACCATACGAATGGTCATAAAAATTGGTTAATTAACTCTCACATTTACTATTTGTAAATATATGTAAATGGGATGAAAAATCATGCAAATGAAATGATCGAAAAAGTCTTATAGGATTTAAGCTTAATAATAACACTGAATACTCAAATTGTTCCCTTAGAAATATATCGAAGGATAAATTAGTCCTTCAGAATTTGAAAGTCTTGAATTTGGTCATTCATATTAACAAAAGTGATAAATTGGTTCCTCTATACAATGAAAAAAAAGGATAAATTGGTCTCTCTATACATTATATGAAAACTTAATAAATGACCAATTTGCTCCCCATTTTAAAGTGTCAGTGATCAATTGTGAGTAATGAATTTTAGATTTTTAAATTCTGAGGGATTGATATATTTATGAGGGACCAATTTAAATATTTTATTTAATAACAATTATTCACAAAATAATTTCATTGTTTAAAAACCTTTTATTCTTTAACACATTGATCCCACACAAAATCTTTTATTTTTTAGTAAAACCCCAACTTAGTCCCTCAAATTTATGGAGGGGAACAAATTAGTATATCAGATTTGAAAAATTTCATTCCAGTCCTTCAAATTTCATAAATGGGACAAGTTAGTCTCTCCATAAAATTGTCATTTGAGTTTTGTCCTGTTAGTTTACTTACATATATTGTTAACTTGTTTACGTATGTTGTTAATTTTCATAGTGGTCCTAACTTGTCTCACTTCTCTAAACAAAGTCATTTAGACATTCGTCTTCATCTTCTCTCTCCATAGCTCTCTACTCAGAAAAAAATAATATTTTGACTTTAAGTTATCATTTATTCTGCGTAAAATGGAGGAGTGAAATAAATTAAAATCCACTGTGAAAATTAATAATACACATAAGTAGGACATTTCTATTAATATTTCAAATAATAATTTAATAAAAAAAATAATTTATTTTTATTTATGAAATTTAAGACATTCATATATTATTTTATAAATATAAGAGACCAATTAATCACCTATTACATAAATGGTAGAACTGGGATTTAGTCTTTCTTTTTTTCTCGTGTCAGTGGTGTTTTTCCTTTTCACTTAAAATTAAAGGTTAACTAACACGCGCGCCTCGTTCGTGTGCCAAATTTCCGAAACACGCTCGTCTGCGCAGTCCGCACACACGACACGAGCGAGCGGAAAAACCCTAGCTTCCTCTGCACACCTCGCACGCGCGCGAGCGCTCCTCCTCACTCGCTCGCCGGAAAACTCACTTGCCGCCGCACACTCGCCGGTGCCGCTGCTTCCCCCCTCCGATCCCGTTCCTTCCAGATCCCTTCCCTTCGCCGTCGATCCACGCCGGAGATCCCCCCCGGCCGCCGGCGATTTCTGCACGCGGCGGAGTTCTGAGGAAATTCTGGCGCGTAGTAGACGGATCCGATGGAGATTTTGTTAATCGAACTATGATCTCGAGCTGGAAGGTGAAGGTCGTGCTGAGAATTCGTGAATTAACGCTATTTTTGTGGATTGTTTTTGTTGGTACGTAGTTTTGTATGAGAGTTGTTTGCTGTTGAGCGATGAATTGAAATGTGGTGAATTGAGTGTAGCTTTGTGCTCTTGATTGCCAGATTGTTCAAATTTTATTTTTTTTCTTTTTTCTGTTTTTTTTTTTGCTGTAGTTTTTCATGACGATGATGTGCTAACAGTACTGTTGAGGAACGGAATTGGAGAATTGAGT
This sequence comes from Dalbergia cultrata, assembly GCA_031216105.1. Lineage (NCBI taxonomy): Eukaryota > Viridiplantae > Streptophyta > Magnoliopsida > Fabales > Fabaceae > Dalbergia > Dalbergia cultrata. Next base: position 72,718,246 of record CM062353.1, on the reverse strand, counting down.
GTAGTTTGTGCTTCTGATCACAAAAATTTTCTTTTTTTTTTCTTGAGAGTTTAATTTTGATACATTTTCAGTTAAAAACAATCCGGTCAAAATTTTTCAGTTGCATGACTTTTCAAATAATGAGTGGATGAGTAAGCTATTATGACTTATGTGACAGTACATGATTGAATGACTATGTAAAATATTTTTAAATTGTCAATGCATAGAAATTGAATCCTTTTCACAATTGTTTGCATGAAGATTTAGTTTGCAACAACACACTTTTGCAATCCATGTAGCTGAACCAATCTAGTGGGATAAGACTTGGTGTATGTTGTTGTTATATTGATATGAATGTTTAAAGAAGAGCAATCTGCTACCTGGTGGTGTTGTGTTGAGTGGTAATGGTGAAGTGCAAACTGATGCGTTTGGCTTTTTGCAGTGCATGGAATTCCTAATGACATGGACTTACTGGTTTGCAATGGATGCAATCCGTAAATTTTGATGGCATTGGCAATCAACAGATCAGTAAGATAATTGAATTGAGATATTGGTGGTTCAGAGTTCAGATTTGGGATTATGGCAACTGATATGCAGAGGCTTATTGGAACGAGTGAAGATGATGAAGAAGAAATAGAGATGGATGTGAAAGAAGAGGATGATGATGATGAAGATGAAGAGGAAAATGGAGGTGACCATGGAAATGTTTCTGGGATGGTAGGGATTGATGGTGGGAATGGTACAGTGACTGCCAGTGGTGACAACAGGTTTCAACAGCACCAGCAGTTTCAAGAGCAAGCAGGCACCCCTGGTGGAGGTGCTCGAAGATGTAGGCCGCTAGAAGAGAAAGAGAGGACAAAGCTAAGAGAGAGGCGTCGAAGGGCTATCACTGCGAGGATCTTGGCAGGGCTACGTAGGCATGGCAACTACAATCTTAGAGTTAGAGCCGACATAAATGATGTCATTGCTGCTCTCGCAAGGGAAGCTGGATGGGTGGTTCTTCCAGATGGCACTACTTTTCCTTCAAGATCTCAGGTACATATCTGTTGAGACTTGAGCTAGCTTTTTCTGATTCCCAAGATATTCTTGAGTTGGATTTTGTTATTTTGGCATGTGTATGTGTGGTTTTCTCATGAGTGTGGGGACTGTTGCCTGAATCCTGATCATTTTTTCCCTCCATGTTTTTCATATCTCAAAAAACCCTGAATAATTACAACCATTTGTTTTGGAGGACTCTATTGTTGAGAAAGTAGACTTAATTTTAGTTATATACGACTAGACATTAATGTTGGAGATGTTGCTTATGACATAGTTGAGCCCCTGACCTAGTCAAGTTATAAGTATTTGATATTATAAAATCTTATTACTGTTGTGTATCTGCAAATTTCAGTTCTGACAAATCTCAGAAAACACCCAAATTGGAACCTTTTCTTCTCAACCTTACAGGGTCAAAGGCCAGCTGGTGGCAATTCTGCAGTTGTCACTTCATCGTCTTCCCATGTCCCTTCACAACAGACTCCATCTGCTTCTATCAGGGGAGTTGCTTCTGGCTATAGGGGCCCATTAGAGTATAACGCATGTCAAATGAAAGGTGGTTTTATGCCAGCTCCATCTCCTTATGATCTGTCGTCAAGTTCCCGGTCTCAAACAACAATGATAGGGGATGGAGAATTACAAAGAGACAATCAACCTCTGATTGGTGGTTCAATGGATACTGTCAACGAGAAGCAGGTATTTGGTAATTATGGCTAAATATTGATTTATTTTATTAGTTTCTTCGACTTGCTGTAGTGATAGGCTGATAGCATGAACTACTGCCTAGTGGCTACATTGTTATTAGTTGCTATATTTGTATCCAATTCATCATTCCTGCTTGTTTGAGGTAAAGCCTGTTAAGTACAAGCGACCTTTAATAATTACAAAATTACATATCAAAAACCTACCATTTTACTTGCTTGCAAATTTTATTGCTGCTGCTGCTGTACCCTTTTGGCCTCTTTTGTAATTTCTTCAGCTCTTTCCTTTAGTTATGAAACTTGAAATGATGCCCCAAGATGAAAAATTATCCTACAGATCATGGTCATTCGTTTCTTTTTGCATGTAATTTCAATAAGGTTCCTTTAGCTGGTAAATCTCTTGGCATTGATTTCATTCCTTCCTTGGCAGATTGTTGACATGCCCAGATTACCAGAGCGTGATTTGGCTGGTACCCCATATGTTCCAGTTTATGTGATGTTACCAGTAAGCTAATTTTTCGCCCTTCTTTCTATTTCTTTATCAAAGTTCTGTTTCTTGGTCAAAGTTCTGTTTCTTGGAGTCTCAATATGCTTGTATTGGATAGTTCTACTTTATATATTGCACTCTTAGTATATTGTTTTGGAAAATTTGTTTATAACTATCAAAAGAAAGGAAAAAATTAGGAAGCTTTTTTTCTCAGAAATTAGCTGTAAATCTCGATTTGACATTCAGTAAGCCTATTCTATCTATATTGTTGACAGTTGGGAGTGATCAGTATAAAATGTGAGCTTGTTGATCCGGATGGTCTACTAAAGCAGCTGAAGATGTTGAAATCAGTAAACGTTGATGGTGTTATAGTTGATTGTTGGTGGGGAATAGTGGAGGCACATTCTCCACAAGAGTATAACTGGAGTGGTTACAAGAGACTCTTTCAAATGGTGCGTGAGCTTAAGCATAGGCTGCAGGTGAGTTTTATAAGCTACTTTGATCATTGTGGTTCCACCCTTATTGCAATCTGGCTTATGTATTCACTTGTCCTGTTGAAACTTGACCAGGTTGTGATGTCTTTTCATGAATGTGGAGGCAATTTTGGTGATGATGTTTGCATTCCGTTGCCCCATTGGGTTGCTGAAATTGGTCGGAGCAATCCTGACATTTTTTTCACTGATAGAGAGGGAAGACACAACCCTGAGTGTCTTTCTTGGGGAATAGATAAGGAACGGGTTTTAAGAGGTCGGACTGCTTTGGAGGTAATAATGACATATTGACATGATAATAATCATCATATTATATTTTTTAACTCATTGAGAACAACGTCATTTGATCTATGTACTCCTCCATTTCAGGTTAGCTGTCAAGGGAAAAAAAAAAAAAGCACACAGATTAAGAATTCATTAAATAAACATTGGCAATGATATATAATTATATAAATGGGTTGAATTGTCCCTATTTTTAAAAAATAAATAATTAATACTCTCTTGAAATGATTAGTAAGCACTGAGGACAGTATTGGAAAAACATAATTAATACTCTCTTGAAATGATAAATTGACAGTTACCCTAAAATATCAAAAACCCTAATAAGTGGACAGTTAACCTGAAATGGAAGGAGTAGTTGACCCTGCCCAGTGGGCCGAAGCTTTGTTGCTGCAATATTGTTATCATTGAATGAAATTAGTAAGAAATAGCTTTTGATATATGTTAAAGACAAAGCCACATCTATGTAGACATTCTTCAACCAAACTTGAAGTAATTATTAAGTCATGTCATGGAAAGTGTTGAGCCATCATGTGGTGTTAGTCTTAAATCATCTCTCTTCCAAACAAGTCTATCTGAATTATAGATGATTTTTGGCAAAGGGTGGGAAGTAGAGTTTCCATTTTATTCTATGCTGATACAATTATGATAAAATTAAGGCATGTAATTTGCATATTGTACTTTGTAGGTTTATTTTGATTTCATGAGAAGTTTCCGAGTAGAATTTGATGAGTATTTCGAGGATGGTTTCATCTCCATGATTGAAGTTGGGCTGGGTCCATGTGGAGAGCTGAGATACCCATCTTGTCCCGTTAAGCATGGTTGGAGATATCCTGGTATTGGTGAGTTCCAGGTAATTGTTTTCTTAAGTGTATTATAGTTTTAGTTATCTATATCTGCCAATTTTTGGATTTGGTTTTCATTACAATGCTTCCTTTCCTCAAACATCTTTGTTTATATAAATTCTGTCATGTAAGCAAATCATGCCCTCCAAAAGATATTCCTTATACATGGACAAATCATGACTTGGAAGAAATTGTTTTGTGCTATTTGCTATCCTTAGTTCTTTTTGTCCACATGTATTCTCTGACATTTTGCCTTAGGACCGTTCAACCTCTACGGATATAAAGGGACAACTTTTAGTTTGTTGGAGTTAGACATTGAATAATACCAGGAAGTATATCTCTGGAACAAGCTTTGAGAATAAACTGGGTATGCCCTAAGGACCTGCATCAGTTTCTTCCTAAATTCTCAGAGGCTTTGGGATTCATAACTAGGGTTAATATTCTGTGGCAGTGTCCAGTTTTTGCTATTGTATGGTGTCTTTGGCTGGAAAGGAATGCTCAAATTTTCAAGGGCACTTCATCTTCAGACAACACTTGAGATAGGGTTACCTTAGCTGCTATGTGGTATTCTACAAGTGGTCTTTCTAGATGTGTTTCTTTGGTAGACATGCTTAGATTTTTACATGCTCTGTTACATGGTTCAATCTCTTAGGACTTGCATGTTTTCTTTTCCTTTCTTCTTGTGAGGATACTCTATTCTCTCTCTATCTACTCTTTCCTTTCTCATCAATAAATTTCCTTTTTACCACAACAAAATAATAATAATAATATCTCTGGAAGTAAAACTGACAGGAAGTAAGTGATAATTGGTTGCTGCCACATAGAGTATTGTCCATGGCCTGTGGATCATTTTGGCTGTCTTTTCTTCTTCACTTACTGCTGCTGACATCCTTATGGCCATGCATATGACTTATCTCTCTTTGTCACCACTTTTCTCACATTGTTTCTTACTTTCTGGGCAGTGCTATGATCAATACATGTTAAAAGGTCTTAAGAAAGCGGCAGAAGCACGGGGACACTCTATTTGGGCTAGAGCACCAGATAATGCGGGTACCTATAATTCTCAGCCACACGAAACAGGTTTCTTTTGTGATGGGGGTGATTATGATGGCTTCTATGGCAGGTTTTTTCTTAGCTGGTACTCTCAGGTTTTAGTTGATCATGGAAACCGGGTACTTTCTCTGGCAAAATTAGCTTTTGAGGGATCCTGCATTGCCGCAAAGGTAACTTATCTAGTGCCCAATTTGCTCATGAAAATTACTTTTCCTTAACGTAAAGACTTGAGTAGAATTCTTCAGAGTGATTTGTTTACCAGTGATCAAGAAAATATCTTTTATGGACTGATATTCCCAAGTAATACATTTTCATCTACAACGACAAGAAAACAGTAGCATTTTCTGCACTAAGCACCAATATATATATATATATGTATATATACAAGAAAAAAAAAACAGAAGGAAAAAAAAAACTTTCCATTAAATTAACTGTCCTATATGACTTGGAGTTGTCCATTTGTAGGTATATCATTTTAGTTTTTGTGGGCTTGAACGTACTCTCTGGCCTCATATAGCCTGTTTGATATGTGTATTGTAATTTTTGTGCAGCTGTCAAGTATTTACTGGTGGTACAAGACTGCTAGCCATGCTGCTGAATTAACTGCTGGGTATTACAACCCATGCAATCGTGATGGCTATGCCGCAATTATGGCAATGTTAAAGAGAAATGGAGTTAGCTTAAACATTTCTTGTGCTGACTTGCACACATTGAACCAGCATGAGGTCTTTCCAGAGACATTTGCCGACCCTGAGGGGTTAGTCTGGCAAGTACGTATCTAAACGTTACCAAAGTTTTACTGTGTGGTTGGCTGATTGGTTTACTATATAAGCAATTTCATTGTGAATATGAACATTCAAGAATAATTAATTTTTGTCAGTCTAATAGAAATAGATTTGATGTATTTAGAACTTCGGTTTACAGGTGTTGAATGCAGGGTGGGATCTTGGCCTAATAGTTGCTGGTGAGAATGCACTTCCTTGCCTAAACAGAGTTAGCTATAACAAGGTTTTGGATAGCGCCAAGCCTGTGAATGATCCTGATGGAAGGCACTTTTCATCCTTCACTTACGTAAGGCTTAATCCATCACTTATGGAACGGCAAAATTTGTTAGAGTTCGAACGATTTGTCAAGAGGATGCATGGTAAGTTGATGAAGAAAGTTCTAGATGTAACTTTAGGCGCTCATTGATTTGTAGAAATATCTATTAAGGAAATAAATAGCATCTCTCTCTGGCCTTGATTGAATGATCCGGTTTCGTTTCGTATTGAACTATTTTTAACTTTCTATTACCATAGTCCAATCAGCAAAATTCTGAACACTCAAATTCCTTTCAAAGATTATGTATTGAACCATGGATTTCATTGCTTGCTGACTGTTTGATCCACATGAATTGCACATAACTCAATTTCGTACAGCTACTCATAGCTTTAGCTTTTAATCTGATTGGAATCGTTTTATTTGTGTAGAATGAGTCTTAATATCCATTAACAGAAAGATTGAACTTAAGCAGCTGTATGAGCTTTTGCACTTTGCTCACTGATTGCACTTTGACTTGAGCTATTTTTTCGGGTTGATGACACCATATTTTCTCCCTGCAGGGGAAGCTGTTCTTGATCTTCAAGTATAGCAGGCGGAAAAGAGAATGTGGTAGAATGTGTATTATTTATAGTACCCACTATGAAATGGTTGGGGTAGCCTGTTACAGAAATTCATAATAGAAGAATAAGATAGTCATTTGCTGCAACCGATACTAGTTGATGACCAAGTAGTACCAGATTAGGATAAGCTATTTTTCCTTTTTTTTTTTCTTTCCTTTTTAGTTAATCATACAACTCACATTAGAGCCGGGTTGTATAATTTGTCCATCCATCATTATGGAACTCATTGAGCTTGTGTGTTAACCAGGGCAGACTTTACTATTTTTGTACCTGCCACGTTATTTCAATATACGATTATGGTATGCTGTATGGATAGATATTAATTTAAAGAATTTTACTTAAAACTACAAATTCGTGCCCGATTAATATCATCGAAAATAAATTAGTTTTTTAGAATTTAAAATTTTTTTCATGGTCTCTAACACTTACATAAAAGAGAATGTGGATCGATAAAATTCATGATAGATCTAAGAGATATCATTTTGTGTTGAAATGTGTGAAATTACGAAGGAATTAGAAAATGAGAGAAGTTAGGATTTGAGGATGAATATGTATGCATGGTCAATAAGGAAGATTAAAATGTAATTATTTTGATTCTCAAATAAGTAGTATGTTATTATAGAGGTTGATGAAAAATCAAATTTGCAATTTATTGTTCTCTGCATGTTCTTCTGTTAAGTTATGCAATAAAGAATTAATAAAGGAATGAATTATCATATCTCCTTTTTCAAAAGGGGTGATCACATGAGGACTTTTAGTTCTTTGACAAATTAATTTATTGTAATTTTTGGCTGAAATAAATTGAAGATTATAGAATTATAGTTAGAACAATTTTTACCTAGAAACTAAATCCAAAAATTAATGGACCGTACATGCTCTGATAAAAACTAATTAAATTGATGTAGGACTAAACTCTAGTCGTTAACACTCAACACATGCTCGAATGGAATCAATTATTGTACCACTAGCGGAGTTTGGTGGAGGCCAAATTCAATGCGGAGCATAGTTGCATAATGTTTTACACACGCCGAACTTTTTAATCACGTGCACGCGAGTGAGAACACCAATACTCCCAAAGAGTTTCTATTGGCCAGACACCTTGGCGTCCATGATAATAACCTTACACTGCTACACACTAGATAGCGCCACCTCTTCCTCCTCACTCTTCACCATAATCACCTTCCTGACTTGAATCCACTCAGCATAATGGCCAAGGCAGAAGAAGAAGGTTAGACTCAGAAAATCTCTGTTTGGATGCTTAGAAAATTCTTATTTCAATGCCGAGAAAATATTCATAGAAAGAAAATTAAATAACTAAATAAAAGCTCCGTGTTTGTTCTTTCATTTCGTCATCGAGCGATTTCTCAGTAACCAAACAGGCCTATGAGACGAGGAGCTAAGAATTTTATTTTACTTGAGTTTTGTTTTTCGTCTTCTGTTTTGTGTGTTGAAGTTTCCGTTCGGTTTGATCAGATTTGTTTCTCTCTCTGTGTTTGATGTTGCAGTGTTTGAGTTCCTCGGATGTGTTCCTCTCCTACAGAGGCTTCCCAGCTCGTCCGTGAGGAAGATATCTCAACTTGTGGTTCTCAAACACTACGGTAATACAATTGATTTTAATTTTTTTAAAAAATTTGACCTCTTTTATTACTGAATTTGGACTTCACACGCTATGAATTAGGTGAAGATTTGTTTCGAGAATTTTGTTTAGGATTTAATTTGATGCAGCGCTGGCAGTGTTAAAAAGAAAAAGATAAAAATAAAAATTACACGGTTATCTAATCATGTATTGCTTGTAAAGTCATGTAAATAAAGATATTTGATTGGATGACAGTGTTTGAGTTAGTGTATCATATAATGTAGCATTTTAATTTTATGATTTCAGTAAAACAACGACAACCAAACATTATGGATCCATTGGTGCCTTAGTGTTCTATCTTAAGCTGTCTCTATAGTTAAACCATTATAATCCAAATCTTTCTAATGGTTTCATCTTTTTCTTGGTTTAATCTTATTTAATCTCCATCATGTCTATAAGTTTGTGTTGAATTTTTATGCTAGGAGTATTTTAAGGAAATTTATCATATACTGAATTTCAACAATCAATTTGAACTTGGAAGGGATGTTTCATTTAGAGGAAGGGTGCTTGATAAACTAGTGAATGCATTGATTTATTTTTTCAATTATTGAATGATGGGTTATTTTTTCAATTATTGAATGATGGGTTCTTGTGTAGAGCCAGGAGAGTATGTTGTTCGTGAGGGTGAACCTGCAGATGCTCTTTACTTCATATTTGAAGGAGAGGTATGCTTATTTTTCAGAATTGAAAAATGCTAGGATGTGCAAAAGTTTGGGAACGGTAACATTATAAAAGGTCATGGGGTTTTTGTGTAGTGATGTAGAAAGAGGTTGTGAAGAATTTTTTTAATTAGCATTCATTTTGGAAATTGACAGTTTTGTGCTGAAAGTTCGGCTTCATGAATTGCAGGCTGAGGTTGTTGGATCTGTTAGTGCCAATGATGAAAATCATCCAGAGTTTCTATTGAAAAGATATGACTATTTTGGTTTTGGTAATAAACTTCATTCTTATGCAGTTATGCCTCAAAACTACACTCTTCATTTTAGTATTTTCCTTTCATCCCATAAGCTATATAGGTTTGCCTTGTAGTGTATCATCATGATTGGGCTTTTTTAGTTATATTATGTTGCTGTGCTTGAAATATGGCAATTAGTTCAAATTTCTGTCATCACAAAAATGAGGGTCAGAAGACTAATGTGAACCACAACTTGCAGGTTTAGCAAATGCAGTTCACCATGCTGATGTTGTAGCTTTGACTAAGGTGCCCCCTTTTAGTTTCTTATCCTATTGCTTTCCAATGTCAACATTCAATTTGAATTGACAAACACTGTAGATACATTTTTAAATAAACTATATTTTTTAATTCAATTGCAACTATTCTTTGTTTGCTGTTGCAGTTGTCATGCTTAGTGCTGCCCCATGAGCACTCGGCACTGCTGCAGTCAAAGTCTATATGGAGTGCAGAAAAATCTCTTGATACATGCTCACCTGTGGAGAATATATTACATTTGGAACCTATAGAGGTGATTATATATGCTAGAAGAGAAGGAAAAAGAAACTAGTCAGATGTGCTTCTCCTTTTTTTCTTTTGGTGCTGTGCTTGTCCTGGTTTATTTTTTATAATAAGTTCTAACATGCTATGTACCCATAATCAGCTTATATCCTTCTGTTCTTTATCATTGGAAGGTAGATATCTTCCGAGGAATCACCCCTCCAGATGCTCCAAAATTTGGGAAGGTGTTTGGGGGACAGATGGTTGGACAGGTATGGTAAAACTACTTTATCTTCTTCATATTACAGCGTGCCACTCATGCCAGTAACACCTTCTAAACATAGATAGGATAATAACATGCAGGCACTGGCTGCAGCATCAAAATCTGTTGATTGTCTTAAAGTTGTTCACAGCCTGCATTCCTATTTTCTTCTTGTGGGGGATTTTAACAGTAAGCATGTTTAATCAGTGAACTTTGTTGACAATGATCTGATGTAACGATCTTTTCTGTTTCTTTTGACTCCTTTTCCTTAATTGAAAGATTCATTTTCTCATCTTGTTCTACCCATTATTGTTTTATGTAAGCAAGTTTTATCCCATTTTATTAATGATTTACATTACCCTTGTATATATAAATATTTTAATTAGCAGTTTAATGATTTTCTTCTTGACAAATCCTACTCCTAGTTTTTCATCCCGGCTTCCCAGCTTCTCTCTCTCAGTACAAAATCCCCTGCTTCTCTTTACTAATTACTAGTTTGCATATGTGCTTTGGTAGATATCTTTAACTTTTTATCTGTTGCTTAAATTTTTTCACTGATAGCTAATATAAATCACTAGCTAATCCAAGAGAACCTAATTTTGAGTGAAATGCATAAAACTAGTAACTGATTTATAGAGCATAATCATCTATCTGACCATCTCAAATACCAGTAATGCTGTCAAGTAACTTTAATATTTTGTTCTCATTTTCTATAATTAAAAAAAAAAAAAAAGTGTTGTCAATAGTTGCGGGACACTGGCACCTAGTGCTGTCTGCAAAATCCTTAAGTTAGGTTTCATGTTGACTTTTTATCTGTTTTTTTATACTCTTGTATATAAAGTTTCTTTCTTTTAAGATGACAGCTCATGTATAAGTAAATCATGTCATTTTCTTTATAATTTCAGAAAATCACATATGTGCGTTTATAATATGTATAATGCTAATTCAATTGTTTTCAGCTAATAATAGTGAAAAAATATAGTTTATACATAGTTTAAACTTCATTTTCCAGTGCCAATCATATATCAAGTTCACCGTATCCGTGATGGGAAGAGCTTTGCTACAAGGAGAGTGGATGCAATTCAAAAGGGAAATGTCATTTTCACTTTGATGGCTTCATTTCAAGTATACTAATTTTCTTGACTTGGAATAATATAAATATTCATTAAGTTTTAGATTATTTAGCTGTGAATCTGGCCATGTTATGCGTTCTCTCTATTTTTTATGTATATTTGCTTATCATTCTTAATGAATATTCTCTATAGGGGGTGACTCAAGTGAGAGTAGTTGTTTATTATGAATGAGAGGAGCAAATCTTGGTTGTATAATTATACGTGGATAGTCAAAATTAAAAGTTATTTAATGATCATATGATCATTTTAAAAAATCATATGATTTTATATTTTAATCTTGATTATTCATGTAAAGTCCAACTGTTAAATTTACTCTTTCTCACTTTCACAATAAGTCACTCCTCTCACTTGAGTCTTCTCAATTGTCTATAATAACTGGAAGTTTCAGGATTAAGCACAACCATCTATCTTCAGATAACATTTCAGACTAGTACCACTAGGAATTAAAATATATAAAGACCATAAAGAGGGAGGACCATCTAGGATAATGCAACCATATAATATCCCATGCATTAATGATACAAAGGCTAATTTCTAATCTGATGTATAAAACCCAGGTGGAAAAGAGAATCCCTTCTATAATTTTGGCATGAAAGGATTTATTATATTTACTTGGGTTATGGCATCATAGGCTTTAGTGTTGGGAGGATTGGGTACAATGATGCCTTGTCAACTTCAAATTTATGCTTCTGTCACTTCGACTAATATATGTTCTTTTTAACTGTTAGAATATGTGAATATCTTGTGAATATCTTTTAGATATCTTTTATTATCTTTTATTATCTTTTGTTATCTGTAAATAGGGATAATATATCTTTGTAATTATTGTGTATTTATTGCACATTTTCTATATATATTCACTCCGTTGTGTAGTTCACAACACACGGATTCATTCTATGATTTTCTCTTTCTCTGCTTTCATCATGGTATCCAGAGCCTAAGAAAGAAAAGAAAACCCTATTAGTACGTCGAGGGCCCATCGCCCTCTGGTGAAATTTTGGGCCAAACCATGTGCCTCTTCCGGTTGCTCCACTTTTCCCTCCACTGGTGCCTCCTCTCACAAAACACCCAATACGTCGCCGCTTTCCACCGCCCGTGGCGACTTTTCCACGCCGCTTCAGGCCACCGACCTACGCCTCCTCACTTGTACCGTGCCTACCCTCCCCAACCATGCCCCATACGAGCTCCCACGCTCTCACGCTGCCGCTTCTCTCCTCGGCGTAGTTTACGCTCTTCCGGCGTGGCGGCGCTGGCCGAAGCCTCCGATCAGGCCGACCGCCTCGCGTTTGACTGCGGTGCTCTCCTCTTCCGGATCTGGTCTTGGTTTCGTGATCCGTGATCTTTGACGACGTGACTTTTTGTAATTCCAGTGCCTTTGCCTCTTGTGCCCATGGCTACTTCAGACCCTACCTCTGACAATAAGGGTGTTCCGAAGCCCGAGCCCCCAGCATTCACTAGTTATGTCGGTGCCTCTCTCACCGACAAGCTTGACGGGCAATAACTATGATACTTGGCGTCCGACATCAAACTATGGTTGACGGGGCAAGACTATGCTGACCACCTCACCACAAAGGCTGTAGACATCCCTGATGGGCGTCCCGGCCAGGTTAAGATTGATGCCCAACCGTAGCATTCTCAAGTCCACCATTGCTCCTTCCATCAAAGCAGATCTTTCGCCCATGTCACTTGTGAACTGCTTGGGCGCAAGTCAAGACTCTCTTCACCAATGACACTCAACGTCTCTATCGTGTTTGTCAGGATCTCATGGGTATCATTGCTCCTCGCCAACTTGATGGCCCTATGTCCTCTTATTTGGGTAAAATTCATGGTGCTCTTCATGATTTCAATGAACTCTTGCCCCCTGCTGATAGCCCAGAGAAGGAGTTGGAGCAACGTACCTCCTTTTTTATGCTCTTGGCCCTTTATGGTTTGCCTCCCAGTACTCTTGCTACTCGTGATCAACTTTTGGGATCCTGTACCAGGCCTACTCACTCCATGGTGTCTGCCTCTCTTCTTCGGGTTCCTGCCAAACCAGGTAGGTTGCCCCTTCCTGACCTCGGTTGATACCAACGCCCTAGTCACCCGGAGCACTAGTCGTGGGTCGCTTCTCGGAGAGTCCCGCCCTAAGTGTGATCACTGTCATCGGTCGGGCCACACCATTGATCGTTGTTACTCTTTGCATCCTCATCTACGCCCTACTGCTAATGTTGCCCAGGAGTGTTCGGCTCCATCCACTTCCCCGCTCCACATCCACCGCCTCGGTGACTATGCTGATTTCCTAAAGTGGTTCAAGCAATGTCAGAACTCTGGTTCCACTGCCTCTGTTGCACACTCTGGTAATTCTATTGCTTGTCTCTCTCAGTCGGCCTCATTGGGTCCTTAGGTTGTTGATTAAGCCGCCACCGACCATATCTCACGGTAATAAAGCTTTATTTTCCACACTTTCTCGGTTGTTTGCCTCATCGCCACTTTAGCCAATGGTTCTCACACACAGTCTCACTGGTGGGCAATGCCCATCCCCTACCTTCTATGTCGATTGATTGATCCTTTATGTTCTCTGGTTCTCCATTCAACCTACTCTGCTCATCAGTTAACTAAAGCCCTTAATTGCATCATTTCATTCCACTTTGAAAATTCTCGTTTCCTTGCGGACCTGCGGACGGATGATTGGCACCGGATGTGAGTCTCGTGGCCTTTCCTCAGCCCCGTCAAGTGTTTGCTCCTCACCACCGAGCCCTCTCACCCTCCACGCCCGATTAGGTCATCCTAGCCTTGCTAACTTGCAGCCAAGATGGTGCCTAGCTTTGTCAAACTATCCGGTTGCCTTGTGAATCGTGTCAACTTGGGAAACACAGCGAGTCATTTTCCGATAGTGTTAGTAGTCGTCCACGTCTCCTTTTACTTTAGTTCATACAGATATTTGGGGTCCTAGTCGCACGGTCTAGTTTAGGATTTCGTTATTTTGTTACATTTATTGATGACTACTCGTTGTACTTGGTTATTTTTATTAAAGCATAGGTCCGAGTTGTTTTCTATTTTACCAACTTTTATCAAGAAATAAAAACCCAATTTGGTGTTCCTATTCGCGCTTTACGTAGTGATAATGCAAAAGAATATTTGTCTCATGATTTTCAAAACTTTTTAGCATCTCATGGCATTCTTCACCAGACGTCTTGTGCTCATACCCCACAACAAAATGGGGTAGTTGAGCGCAAGAACCGTCATCTCATTGAAACCACCCGTACTCTTCTTCTTCATAATCATGTACCTTTTCGTTTTTGGGGGGATGCCGCTTTAAGCGCATGTTATTTAATTAATCGCATGCCCTCTTCTGTTTTGGACTACCAAGTTCCCCACTCCATCTTATTTCCCCATGACCCCTTGCACTCCCTTCCCCTGCACGTTTTTGGGTCCACTTGCTTTGTTCATAACTTAACTCCTGGTCTTGACAAACTTTCTGCACGTTCACTTAAATGTGTTTTTCTTGGTTACCCTCGGTCTCAAAAAGGTTTTCGGTGTTTTTCTCCTACTCTGCGTCGTTATCTGGTCTCCGCGGATGTTACCTTTTTGACACTGCTCTTCTTTGAGCCATCTAATCATTCCACCTCTCCACGCTTCTCGAGGAACTCCCACTTCTGTGATCCCTATGCCTTTACCACCCCTTCTTCTGCTACACCGCCTCGCCCCTTGGTCTACCACTGTCGAGCCCGTCCACTAGCCGAGCTGTCCCACCCATTGCACCCGAGCCACGCCTCCTCCCCTGCTTCTTCCTCCGAGCCTGTCTTGGTGATGTGGACTCCTCCTCCTGATCCTCCAGCCGGTCTTGGCCTTGGTTTCACCTCGATCTTCCTATTGCCCTTCGTAAAGGTACTCGTTCCACTCGTAACCCATCTCCTCACTATCTTTGAGTTATCACCGCTTGTCTTCTCTACATTATGCTTGTTTGTCTTCTTTGTCTTCGTGTCTATTCCTAAGGCTGCGAGTGAGGCTCTCTCCCACCACAGGTGGAGGCAAGCTATGATTACTTGAGATGTGTGCACTTCAGACAAGTGGTGCCACTTGGGATCCAGTGTCTCTTCCCTCCCAAATCTGTGGTTGGTTGTCGCTGGATTTTTACAAGGTGGGGCCTGATGGCCAAATTGATCGTCTTAAGGCTCGTCTTGTTGCCAAAGGTTACACTCAGATCTTTGGTTTGGATTATGGTGATACATTCTCCCCTGTTGCTAAGATGGCTTCATTTCGCCTGCATTTCTCTCTATAGTATGCTTATCGTCATTGGCCTCTTCATCAGTTGGATATTAAGAATGCCTTCCTCCATGGTGATCTTGAGGAAGAGGTTTATATGGAGCAACCTCCTGGGTTTGTTGCTCGTGAGTCTTCAGCCTTGTTTGTCGCCGAAAATCATTGTATGGTCTTAAGCGTCTCCTCGAGCTTGGTTTGGAAGATTCTCCACCGTGGTTCAGCAATTTGGTATGACTCGGAGGAAGGTGACCACCCGTGTTTTATCATCATTCGGAGAGGTTGCATCTACCTAGTTGTGTATGTTGATGACATTGTCATTACAGGAGCGGCACTCAGGGTATAGCACAGATCAAACAGCACCTATGCAAGCATTTCGGACCAAAGACCTTGTAAACTTCCGTGATACTTCCGGGTATCAAGTAGTGATCTAAAGATGGCATAGTTCTCTCCCGGAGAAAATATGTCGCATTGACATTATAGAGGAAAGCAGTTTACTTGTCGCAAAACCTATTGATACTCCTATGGATCCTAATGTCAAGCTCCTACCAAATCGTGGGGAGCCACTATCGACTCTCGGGAGATATAGAAGATTGGTTGGGAAATTGAACTATCTCTACACGATTACTTCGTCGAACATTTCTTTTCGCAGTAAGTGTGGTTAGTCAATTCCTAAACTCACCCGTGTGAAGCTCATTGGGATCAAGTTATCCGTATTTTGAAGTATGTCAAAGGAGCACCAGTGAAAGGGCCTTATTTATGAAGATAAGGGGCATACTTGATATAGTTGGATACGATGCAGATCAAGGCGGGATCCCCTTCTGATAGGCGTTCCACTTCAGGTTATTGTATACTTATTGGAGGCAATCTCATATCCTGGAAAAGCAAGAAGCAAACCGTAGTGGCTCGATCTAGTGTCTTTGAGGCGATGCAATGCAGTAATGGCTTCACCACATGTGAGCTTATCGGCTCAAGCAACTCCTCAAAGAACTTCAATTTGGGAAGCCAAACAAATGACACTTGTTTGTGACAATCAAGTCGCTTTACACATTGCCTCAAATCCAGTTTTTCATGAGAGGACCAAACACATTGAAGTTGATTGTCACTTTATTAGAGAGAAGATTTTATCTGGAGACATCACCACAAGTTTCGTCAATTCAAATGACCAATTGGCAGATGTTCTCACCAAATCATTGAGAGGTCCTAGAATAAGTTACCTATGTAACAAGCTAGGTGCATATGATCTATATGCCCCAGCTTGAGGGGGAGTGTTAGAATATGTGAATATCTTGTGAATATCTTTTAGATATCTTTTATTATCTTTTATTATCTTTTGTTATCTGTAAATAGGGATAATATATCTTTGTAATTATTGTGTATTTATTGCACATTTTCTATATATATTCACTCCGTTGTGTAGTTCACAACACACGGATTCATTCTATGATTTTCTCTCTTTCTCTGTTTCTCATCATTAACAAACATGCTCTAACTTCCAGAGCACATTTAACTTAGTTAATAATTTAATTCTACAGAAAGAAGAATTGGGGTTTCAACACCAGGAAGTGGCTATCCCATCAGTCCCTGTTCCAGATGAGGCAAGTAGCAAGCTTATATTCATCAAGAATTTTTAAATTGCTGTTGTAGATTTTACATTATTAAGTTTTGATGTCTGTTGTAGCTTTTGTCAATGGAAGAGCTACGGGAGCAGCGTCTTACAGACCCTCGTCTTCCAAGGTAAGATATACTATCAGGCATTTTCTGCTTGATGCAATAGAGTTCTACATTTGTTTATTGTTATGTTTTTTCAGCACTAGATAGTATGATCATTTTCTCTGCCATAATGACAAATTTGTTGCTTCAGAACTTACCGGAACAAGGTTGCTACAACTGAATTCATTCCCTGGCCAATAGAGATACGGTTCTGTGAACCTAAAACTTCAACAAATCAGACCAAATCTCCTCCCAGGTCAGCCTTGTGCCCTCTGCACTTTTGCTTACATTTATACTGGTCTTCTATGTTATTTTTGGTAAGAAAGATTTGTAGAGATAGATGTACCACTCCAGATACATCATTATTTTCCTTGCTTATTCTGTAAATATGTTTTACCAAGCAGAGCCTTAATGTATGGAATTTTTAATGCTAAATGTTGTGTAATTTTTTTTTTTTTTTAAATTTGTGTGTAGCTTGAGATACTGGTTTAGAGCAAAGGGGAGACTTTCAGATGATCAGGCCTTGCATAGGTACACATCCTCTGTTTATTGGATATGCCTTGTTCTCTGCTTGGTTTAACAAAATTAGTGAATGCTTGAACTAGGAAGGCTTTTGCTGATGTGCCAATGCTTGCTTCCCTCGGAGCATTGTGTATTAATGTCTTTGTAATTCTGGAACTACTTTGACGGTTTTGTGTTAAGTTAAAATCTGTGTTGTCTCTGGAAAATGTTTGTCCTAAGAAAGGGCAAGCTTAAGAGTTTGTGAAAAATGGAGATTGTTGACACTTTGATTAGTTGTACCAATGCATCTATTTTGCACTCATGTCAAGGACTAACTTCCCCAAGAGCTTATGCTATTAGGTGCATGAATGATATAATTCTAATATGACCCTTCAAGCAAGAGGGCCTTGGGCCTGAAATGTCAACAACGTACATGCTTATTTTTTATATGCCAAAATTCAAATTCTATACATAAGAATGGGGGTAGCAAGGTTTTAGC
The DNA here is from genome assembly GCA_031216105.1 of Dalbergia cultrata. Lineage (NCBI taxonomy): Eukaryota > Viridiplantae > Streptophyta > Magnoliopsida > Fabales > Fabaceae > Dalbergia > Dalbergia cultrata. The sequence goes on along the minus strand of CM062353.1, from coordinate 72,700,300 downwards.
TTTCGCCCACTTAGTCAAAGAGGTTCTAATGCCATGTTAAGGACCAATTTTTCTAAAAGCTCAAACCATTAAGTTAACACTTGTGAAATGGTTTTCTTTCTAACAACCTACATATCTGGTTTATATTGTAGGTGTGTCGTGGCATATGCTTCCGATCTAATATTTCTTCAAGTAAGTTTGAATCCCCATCGTCGGAAGGGCTTAAAGGCACGTGCTGTGAGTCTGGATCACTCGTAGGTTTCTGAGTCCTGTTGTGATAAGTAATTTATATATTAACATCATGTGAGGCATTCCTGACATGTTTTCAAGCTATGGATTTCCTTTCTTGCCTTTTGTTCAATGTGTTTTCAATTTCTATTTCAGGATGTGGTTTCATCGCCTTCTAAGAGCTGATGATTGGGTGCTATTTGTGGTGAGCCTCATAAAGTGTTCCATGATTGTTTATCATGTTTGATTTTGGGAAAGTTAAAACCATAAAATCATTGGTAAAAATAATCTGTTTAGGAACAATTAACCACTCGGGTAGTTAGCTCAATAGTTACTCATGAACCACTCTGAATATCATTAACTAGTCGAGGGTTTAATTTTTCCTAATTTGAAAATATTTATGCTCAAAACTTCTTCTTTTTTTCCTAAGTTCTTAATACATCCAATTTATTCTACAGATCTTTAGTCCTAGTGCCTCCAATGCACGCGGGTATGTCTCAGGCCAAATGTTCAATCAGAAGGGAGAGGTAAGGGATTTGCCTATTCATTTCTCTTCATCCAGTACCTCACTTCTTCCTCTTGCAGTGCAATTTTCACATCTTTTAGCCTAAGATTTGCCCTGGTTCAACATGTCTTACTGTGTTACATTTGTTGTCTTTCAGCTTCTTGTATCATTGGTCCAAGAAGGTCTGATGAGAAGTGTTAATTCCCCAAATTCAGCCATCAAGTCTAGGTTGTGAACAGCTGAAAATGCACAGGACGTGTGGTATTTTTTTCAAGCCTGTGCAAGGAGATCCTTTTTTCCTTCATTTTTGGCAGGCTGGTTTGAAGATTCTCCTGTTAGTCACATTGTATTAAAGTTTGATACAGACCTGAAAGATCTTTATTTACCTCTTGTGACGAGAACATAATGCAGCAGATTGTACTAAATAATGATATCCAACTGATTATCTAAAAATTAAAATAAATCCGATTGTTGTATGGCCTTGTTATTTGCACTTTTGGTCAATGTTCATTTTTATCTTTATAAATGGAGATACATAAATTAAAGGAAGAGAAATCTGTCAAAATGCCCTTTATATAGGACTGACCAACTGATCAAATTCTTAAACTTGTGAATTGGATGTTTGGTAAAAGTGAAAATGAAAGGAATGGAATGGAGAGTAAGAGAATAAATGCTAAACTCAATTAAATTTAACTAAATTTTTAAAACCTTTATCAAGCACACCCTTTTAATGCCCTCTTTCTTTGCTAACAAGTCGAATATATGATTTTGATGGATTGATAAAGTGGTAATCTTATTATAGAAACACATGACACCGAGCTTTAGTTCAGTGAACATCCTAGTCAGTCTTCAGGATTCATGATCTGAATTTGTTGCGAAATTTGGAAATGAGACTTGAATTATGTAGTTGTTAACTTTAACCATAATCTTATTGTTAATTTGTTTTTTTATATATATAATTGTTATAATCTTAATCTGTACTTTAAAATCTAATTATTTGGACGTGTAAAGAAGGTCCATGAAAGTCTTAAGAAAGTAAATCTGATGTACAGTAATTCGGTAATTAGAGGTAAAATCAGACTTGAAAAAGTCATATGTGAAATTATTAAGAGAGATTTAGATTTTAATGGCTTAAATATAAACAATGTATAAGATAAAATACTATGACGTCCAATTCACATGATGAGATGAGATTTAGTTGTTGGAGCTTTTTACTCGTAGGTCTCTTTGTAGTTAATATTGGGAAAAAAAATCGAGTGTGTTGTTGTAAACAAAACTGAGAGTAACAAATATGGAAAATTAAAATGAATGAAAATTAGAATTAATATAATGTTCCTGAGCTAGTCAAGCTTGTTTAAATGAAATTATGCTTTGGAAGACCTTTAGCATCAACTGTCTGGGTGGTGTAGTTGGTCATCACGCTAGTCTCACACACAAGAGGTCCCCGGTTCGAACCCGGGCTCAGACACACTTCATTTGCTATTTTGAATGCAGTTGACTGGTCCACTCAAAATGATCACTTCAGGTCTTCCTTACCTCTTAAGTGCAATTCACTCGGATGTTTTCATTTTAGTGATTTTACTATTATCATGCATTTTCCTCTTTCGCTGCTCTCAAACAGGGTACAAACGTTAGGATTTTCACTCCCAGATTGCAGGTTGCATTCTTGGTTACAATGTACATATGCTAAGAAAAATGTTAATATAGAATTGAGTATTTGGTGAATTCTTCACATCAAATAATCTTAACTAGTGTTTTTATAATATCTGTATGTTTTGAATTATTAATATCTAGTCATATGTAAGATTCACAATAAACTCAAGATTATAGTCATTACTCTATGATAATTACTTCCAAGGTTATCAAATTCAAGAATTTATCTCAACTCATAGTGAAGCATGAGTAAACTATTCAATTTGCAAACTCATAAGTTCAATTTGTAAACTCATAAGAATTTACTCATAAAATCGTAAACTCAATTATGGGATATAACTCATAAACTCGAAAATCTGATAACCTTATTTCATTCAACAGTGAGTCTTGCCGAGACACAAATGATTAACATGATGATGAAGAAGCTGGTTGGTTTTGTTTGTTAGAAACTGCTTATTGTTGTGAAGCATTTTTTTTTCCTCGATCTTTCAGTTTCGGGTTACAAAATAAATATTACACAATCCACTTACACAAGCAAGATCAAGTAGAAACTTCTTAGTGATTAAGGCTGCATTCGACTCTGCAGAACATCTTCAGTTTTCATTTCTATTTTTGTATAGTTTCTAGTTTTTCATATTTTAATGAAATAAACAGTGAAAAATATTAAATCTAGTTTTCTAAATAATGTTTTCTGTAACCAAACATAAATCTTGTTTCACAAAACTATTTTTAGTTTTCATTTCTGGTTTTCAATCAACTTTCTATTTTTATATTTTTAAAGTTTTGTGAAGAAAATAGCAAAATCTTGAAATGAAAACTTAAAATTGAACTTTGCAATTTTCACTATTTCCTTAATAAAATCCTTAAAATCAGAAAACTTACCGAAAACAAAAAAAGATCTATGGGTTGAAAGATTCAAATTGGCAAATTTAACTATATTAGAAATTAACTATTACATAAATCCGAACAGTGAGAGCATTCGATAGTCTACATACATGTTCAATGATATAACCGACAATTTTGGCTATATGTATATATATATTTGCTATCTAGCAATCCTGCAATTATAGAGCTCATGTAGCAATGCATGGTCAAAAAGCAACATAGGATTCATGGATATTCTTTCCTAGGAATTTTAATGGAAGATATGATTTAGAAAACGTTACCACCTCTTAAAAAGTAAATAGGGCAAAATTAAAAAGAAAAATAAAATCGTTTATGGTAACCTCTTCTACACTATAGTTGTCGTTGAGGATTTTCACTATCGATGAATGAAACTCCTTGGTTGAGCCACGGGGCCACAGGACTACTGAGTCACTTGTGATGACCGAAATTGTTCCTTTGTCCTACCATAATAGACAGCTTCCTTGCCCGAAAAAGTGATGAAATTCCAGCCGAAAGCTGATCCACCAACTACATATGTCCCTTGACCATCTTCAGCCTGCACCTTCTGAAGCCCGGGAGCTGGCGCCGCAGCCTTGATTTCGGATGACCTTGCAAATGATTTCTCTACTTGAATCTGTTCTGCAGACTTGACATATTGCGGCTGCTGCTCTGGCTGTGTTTTGTGATCCAAATTCTGGCCAGATGGTGGCTGGCCATCTTGCTTAGGCTTCCCTAATGAAGCTGCATCAGCCTTCATATTATCATATAACTTGATCACATTCTTTAGCTCTGCAATTACATGATGAAGTCAAAAGCATATTTCAAGCAACCACAACCACATACAAAGTATCTTTTGCATCAGCTAAACAAAAACTGCAAGAAATCTTAGGGTCTGTTTGGATAACACTGATTATTATTTTCTTTTCCTTTTTTGAAAGTGAAAAATGACTTTTAATTTTTTGGTCCCATTTGGCTATACGATTCATTACTTCTCAAAAAGTCATTTTTAGAATTTTTTAAAAGTTAAAATATCTTATTTCTCAGGAAATACTTTTTAAAACTCTCAAAACAAGAATTTTTGTTATTACGTATTTAAAAACAAAATAACATATTTATAAGTTTCTTTTGAGAAGGTACTTTCATATAAGTGTTTAATTGAGTTATTTATCCAAACGGACACTTAGACTTGGAGTCATCATTAGTAACCAAGCTTCTAGCCTTTGGACCGTCAGAAGATACACACGTTCAAGTAGATAAAACAGAATAATTTATATCCAGTGGATAAACCCAAATATAAATAGCAATAACATAAACTCAATTGATTAGCCATTCCATTAGGTAAAAATTTTAACTAATATATGGGCATTTGCATTTCAATTAGATTATATGATCAGCCATGTAATAAAAGTATTTTATCTAGATGAGCTTACGTTCTCGGATTTCTTGGGATGCCTTGCAATTTTTGTAGTCAGGAGTTCGGAGAACCTTCAAGATCAAACAGAGGTAGTCAGGCACTTCATGTAGTATTTCAACTTTCAAGCAAAGGAAACCATTATACACAACCAGATAGAGGAAAGATCTGTAAGGTTACTCAAACCACCAAAATATTTTAAAAAAGAAAAGATAGAGGGAAGGAGATGTGTTAAAAATTACTAAATCCATATATGTATTATTAGGAACATGATTCAATAGTTCAATGCATATTCTTATCAGTTTCAAATATAACGACTTCATAAAATGGTTCTTTAATGTTCTTATTGGCTGACTTAAATCAAAGAAAAGAAACAGAACACAATAGTCTAGTACAATACGCAACCCTATAATAAATGATACGCATCCACATGAACTATAGGTGGTGCTTCTTGCCTTCTTGGTCCAATTGCTACCAAAAAAAAATCCACAGAAAAAGAAGTTGCAATATTTGTGCCAAGCCAGCAAATCAAATTCAAAACTTCTTATTTGTAAAAGTATTTAAAACCAGCACACTTTCATTGAGAAACATTGCCAAGAGGGATCTATGTCATCTAAAGCACAAGGTACAATTTAGAAAATAAAGCACAAGTGGTGACCATTGATAAGAAAGAAGGGCACAATTCTCATAAGTGCATGAGTTATCTAAGGGATTGGTTTTCATAAACCTCCCAAGAGGATCAATAACTAAGCAAATGACTATATAAATAGCATGGTTGCTAAAATCGAGATCTTACCTAGTATCAGAAGGAGAACACAAACACATTAAACATGGAATCATAACACGGGTTGTAAGATCCTACCAAAAATAGATAATTATATTCATATAAATACATATGCATATAAAGAAATATAATCAAGCAAAAGAAAATAGAAAAGGAAAGAAATAAACCCATCCTTTTTTTTTTTGTCAAGAAATAAACCCATCCCAAAAGTTATTTTAGGTTTCCGAAACTTAAAGACCTGATAGTTGTTTTAACAAAGGACCTAATAGTTTTTATTTTTAAACAAAGGCAAAAGCCCAATAAAAAAAAAAGAAAAAGAAACAAGCCAGCCCAAATAAACTTATATTCAGCCCAAGAAAAAGGTTCCACCAAAAAAAAAAAATGCCATAGAGAACCCTAAAAGAGTAGATTAGGTGATGCGATGATGGGTTTGCACCGCACAAAAGAAAATGATTGGTTTGCGGCACGAAGCTTATGCGGGTGAGACTGAGACAAAGAAGGATCAAAGATTGGGAACTTGATCAAGAGGATCTCTTGTTCTCTCTATCTGTGGGTACTTCCCTCTCTTCTTTTCTCGATGTCCATCTCTACTCCAAGTATGTCATTGCTGGCAGCCCTTGGTTCGGCTGTTTCTTTCTTCTTCCTTCCTTCCTAGGGACCAAAATGGGGTTGGATAACGTAAGAAATGTTGCGCAACTCCACACAAAAATGGGATGCTTTAGCTCACGAAAATCGCCCAATTCTAGCAATTTTGAAATCTAGCTCAGCAATCACACTAGTCCAAGTTATATCTTGGGACTGGGATCAGAGAAGGCATTCAATTCAAGATCATGAAATTGTGCAATCTTATGGGAAAGATTGCGATTTCAGCGACCTTCATAAATAGTGAAATAAACCATCACATAAAAGATGCAGGTGATAGGCATTAAGAAACAAATAAATGCACTATCAGAATCAAACACATATGAACACAGCATGGGAAGATGACCAAAGGAGACAAAGGCTAGGACGGAAAACAACAGACATGCTGTTGTGATGGCCAGAGTGATGAGTGCACTATGAGGCTAAGAAATCTTGTGCAGCATATTTGGAAGTCTCCTTACCTAATCTGAAGGTGTTATAGTTAAAATGCAGAATATCAGGTACTTCACAATTGTACTGTTCTGTTTCGGGTTTGCTGCAATTTAAATGGATCAAAATGCCAAAATTCTTATTGTTTCTTCTTTGATTTCTTTTATGAGAAAACCTTTCTATCTTATTTTAGCCTCTTCAAGGCTAGCACAAAATCATCTCTCGTAGATGGATCCCACTGATGCAAGAATAATTCAGCAAAGGGCAAATTGGGGAGAACAGGCAATAGAAAGTGAGAACCATTCTGTTATGCACCCTGAAAAGCAACAGAACCGAAAAATGGGGCACCAAGAAGAGTGACAGAATTAGGAAATTGCCTACAAAACTGAAGGATTTCATCATGGAGAAGGCATGAGAGTGTAAGCATCTTCTTCTTCCTCTAAGTCCCTTATCTCTCATCCTTAACTTCTTTCCTAATTCACTACCTTTCCTATTCTCAGGTGACATCTTCTGCCATCAATTCAGCTGCTGTTTAGGCTTGTGCATCGAGCCTTATTTTCATTATTCCTATAGCATTGTTTACTGTTTTACTGGTACAACAATACACAAAAAGAAAAACTATACTGTTCAGGTTTTCCATTTCATTTAAATATAAACAACCCTTTCTGTATTTGCTTTCTTTTATTTTAGCCTTCCATCACCCACCCACAATTTCATCCACCGCTAAAGCAGAACAGAGAATACTGAAAACAAGATCTAGATATACGGTTACTGGGAGCTTAGAACAGCCATCATATCATGGCCTTACTAGTTCTAGTCTTCCAGATCTTTTTAGGAATCCTTGTAACTATATCCAATTAGAACTTTAAAACAATATTACATACAAATTGTAAAAAGAAAAAGAAAAAATCCTTCTTCCGCGTAACACCACATAATTTCCAAGCAAACTTGGTTTTTCTCCAAGTAGTTTGTGCTACTTATGTTATCCAGTAATTTGGATCCGGCATTGAATTCATCACTCATTTGTCTGACTACCCAATAATAAGGACCTCATGAATGACCTATGAATAATTCTCTAAGAAACCCTAGCATAACAAATGTGAAACTCAACATGAATCATACTTTAGACCCAAAGAGCAACAAAATTAACAAAACAAAGCAAACAACAATTTTCACGCCAATTCAGCCATCAATTTGAACAGAACGAAAAAAAAAAAAAGGGCTCAAATCCCCAACAAGATATAAATTCAACTAGTTTGCAGTAACGACAATTCACCACTCAATTTGGTTTAAACATTTTTTCTTTGTAAAAAAAAAAAAACACTAAATAAAACACATCAGCAAAAAAAGGGCAATGCAACATAGTTCATGCATTACAAACTCCTTTTCTTTTTTTTTGGGAAAAAGAAAAGAAAAGAAAAAAGGAGCAGCAAATTGCAGTTGTAGTCGAGGAAAAAGCACAAATTTTGAGACGAGTTTGGTGGTCAATTGATTTGGGGGAAATGGGGGTTACCTCGATGAAGTGAGGGCGAAGATCACGAACGATGGCCCGAATCTTGAAGTAGTTGGAATTGGCATCATGATGATGAGACTCGAGAGGCCTCTTCTTTGTTGTTGTGGTTGGGACTGAAGAAGGAGGAGGAGGATGAGTAGTACTTGTAGTTGTTGTTGCTGTTGTAGGTAGAGGGGGTTGTGGGGTTTGAGTTTGAGTTGTTGGTGGACCAGCGGGTTGTTGTGGTGCAGAAACAGAAGCAGAAGCAGAAGCCTCAGGCGCTTTTGGTTCTTCCATTGATGATGAGGATGATGCTGCTATGCTCTGCTGCTTTCTTATTCTTCTTTAGGTTGTTTTTATTTCTCCGACCAGAGTTGTGAAAATTTTGGCTTGTTTTTATGGACTTGAGAGTGCAGGAGGAGGAGGAGGAAGAGGAGGGAATATATATATATATACTCCTAAAATATGAGATACCGTATCGATTTATATCTTATTTATCATTAGATAAGATATGACCTTACTTTAATAAGGTCCACACCCCACCAATGGTGAATAAAATATGAGTTAATACGATATCTATATATTGTAAGTACAAATAACGTAATCAGGAAGGGCAATGTTTCAACTTTATGATGTAAATGGCCTTCCTATGTTGCATTGTAATGTGGCCCACTCAAAAGAGGTAACTATATCTCAACATGTGCATGGTTGTAGACACCTATACAAGCCCATATAAATGTGAGAGGAATGATAAAGAGATAATAACTTGAAAGAAAAAAGTAAGTGGTGAGACTCATATTTTGTAAATAGAGTATTTGAGTGTATGAGAATGTTGAGTTTTGAAATAGTAAAGTTAACTCAAAAAATTGACCAAAACCACTCTCTAGTCTATATTTTAGATTTAATTATTCCAAATATTCCAATAATTTTATTTGATTTTTAATTAGTTCTTTGTAATTTTAATATTTATCATTAAGTCTTTGTAATATATAATTTTTTTTAATAATATCCTTATAATTTAATAATTTATAATCAAGCTCTTGTACTTAATAAAATTTTTAGCAAAATTCCTATACTATGTAAAAATTTCCAATAAGAGAGTTGATTGAAAATTTTAGTATAATATAAGAACTTGATTAAAAATTTTCAAACTACAAAATGACTTAATTGAAATTTTTTATTCAATATATGGACTTGATTATAAATTTTTAAATTATAGGGATTTGATTAAAAATTTCTGTAATATAGAGACTTAATTACAAAATTTTAAATTAAAAGAACCTAATTGAAAATCGAATAAAAACTATAAGAACCTCCAGATTAATTAAATATTTTTATTTTGTGAGGATCTATTCACTAGTAAATGTTGAATAATCTAGCAGATATTCATTTTGATCCCATAATTGCATGTAGGTTTCGTTTCAATTTCTAAAATTAAGAAATTAACAATTTATATTTTGAAATTATAAAAATAATTTAAAGTAATCATTTTAATAATTTACATGTCAAGTCTACTCTCTTAAACAAGCCTACTTAATATATGAGCCACAAAAATTATCCATTATTCATAATTAATAAATAATTTCAACATCTTCAATCCTGTATTTTTATTATAGACTAGTGCATCAAAACTTTCTCAATTTTGACCCCAATCGAACTCAACCTAAATATGTAAGGCAAAGTTTGGTGTCAATATCAGTAACCAAGAACACCCAAGGCTGCTAATGAGCCATACAATACATGTCATCATCAGTTATGACTTTACCAAGTTTGAATTCCTTATGAATTTTGATGTTTATCAAGTTTTTTATACTAACCCACACAAATAAAAAATCACAGAAAAACCACGCATCTTCCAAAACCTTCCACGTTCGTTTCTATTAGTATGTCTTCTTCCCTGTCCCCCACACTCTTCCACGTCACAATCACTCACTGCTGCATGAACATAGAGAGCTAGAGAAGAGGAGAGAACTATGATGAATTATCCACAAGCTGACAAGGTGGTGAGAAGAGTAACCATGGTGGCAACCATTACTGCTTCTTATTTCCTACTAACCGCTGATTATGGCCCTGAACCTAATGTTCTTGACCCTGTAAGTCTCTTTTTCTTATCCTTCTTTCTTTTCTTCTTTATGTTCATTCGTCAGTATTCACAAATTTAGAACCTGTATTGAACTATAGTGTTTGGTTTATTTCTGGCTGTTCTCTTATTCTTTGATTTGTTGGCTACCCGGCAGAGACTAAGGCCATAAACTTGCCTGGTTTTGAAGTTTCTTAGTGGGTTTTCTGTCTCAGGTTATGTCATTTAACCTTTATACAACCTTTATACTAGCAAGTTGATTTTTTTCCCCCTTCATTCTTCTTCTCTATTTCTCTTATTTGATGGAAAATTTGTGTTTCCAATTTAGAATTCTCGCCCTTGAAAAATGTTAGTGTGTTGCTGCTGGTTTTCACTTTTCATTCTTTTGTGCAGATCAGAGTGTATTATTGAACTTGATCCACAAGCATAGTAGCTTACTTTGACGCCTTAATATGGAATTGAATGCTTAGTTTAGTAAGACTAAAGAGCTTTTATTAACCAAACGTTGGAGTCACAGATACTCCTTTCCTTTCCGTTAACCAGTGGTCTTGGGTTCGAGCCTAGATATGGAAATATTGGTGTCTAGATAGTTATGGCCTCTTTGGGATCTCAAACGCTAAGGAGCTTTTGTTTAAAAGAAAAAAAATTGACTTCTCAGGAGCTGAAGGTATTAAATGCAGTACTCATGTCAAGTGTCTGGTCGCAACAAGATAGGTAGATAGATGAGTATGGTCATGATTGTTTTCAATTGCATAGCACACTTAATGTGGTAGCAATATTGCGGAAGTGCATCGCAACCGGCTGCATCTCAAGTTGATGTTTGTTGCTTCTAATTCTAAATCCTATATTCAGCTATCTTAACACTTCCTTAGTGTCTTGTTATATATGTTGGGTTGGGTGTCCTAATGGGTAAATGGAGTTGTTGGTTGTCATATGTGATTGAAAATGGTTAAATTTGAAAGCTTGAAAGTAGTTGTGTTTTATTTAGTACAAAGCGCAAGCACACAAATTTAACAACATAATAGCTGCAATACCCTGCAACTGCAGTATCAAACCAGCATGGAACAATCTCTTGGATTAATGTTGGTGTGTCTAGAGTTATGTGTAGGTTTCATTTATTTTATTTTATTTGTTCTACTGCCATCATGTTAGTTTTGGTGCCTTTACCAACCTGAGCTTTGACGCTAGTTGTTCATTGATGAATTTTTAAGATTCACTAGGTTACGTCAATGGTTATATGTGACTGTATTGCATTAATTTTATTTTGCTTCTTGTAAATTTGCAAATTAGATATAGAGTAATGGACCTGGACTGGCATTCCTGTCTGGCAAAGTTGTTAGCTGTAATATATTGCCTCAATAGGACCTGGATTACTAACTGTTGCCTTGCTGACAAATCTGTCTCCGTTACAATTAGAAAGATTCTGCAAAGAACCTCTTGGCTAGTGTTGTTTAGATTGTAAATTTCTTCATATTAATCACCTCCAGGATGTTTGGTTGGAGGGTAAAAATGGAGTTAAAAATTACTTAGTTGAGTTTTATATGTAATTTTACATATGAAATTCATCCAAGTAATTTTTACCCGTCAACCAAACATACTATCAAAAATAAAATTCAATGAGCCTTGTTGGATTGCTGAGAGGGCTAAAAACTTTGCGGCTAGTGCCTCCTTGGCAAGAGTGTGAGTTGCTGCTTTGTTGAGTTCATGAAAAGACTAAATTCATCTTTGTTTCTGACGCTGCTGCTATTTGGGGTTGCCCTTGACACAAATTTTGTATTCCTTTTGTTGAGGCATCTACACTATTCAAACTTTAATCTCAATCAACCTTGTGATGAAAGTCTACTCTGACTTCGAAGGGATAAAATGTTGGTTTTTATCTTGCTCTCTTAGCACCAAGAATTCATGTCCATTTTTCATGGTTACACCAATTACCTTATTTAGAGGGTGACACTTGGTACAACGATAAGCTGTTGCTTTGTGACCTAGAGATCACAGGTTCAAATCCTAGAAACAGTCTCTTCACAAAACAGGGGTAAAGCTGTTTATATCTATCATCCCCAAAGCCTTGTGGACCAGACTATCCTTTTTTACATCAATTACTTCATTTCTTGCCATAATTTTTGTTCAGATTATTTTGTTTCTGTCTCCATTTGTGGAAGATGATTCAATTGAATGCTTTTGTGGGATTCTTTTTTTAAGCATCTGATTGTACAATTTCCTGATGACAGGTTAAGAAGGGAATACTTTCAGCAGAGAGTACTGTGAAAGAGTATATTTTTGGATCTAAGAAAGAATCTCAAGATAGCCAAATAGGGAAATTGGACAGCAACAAGGAGCATCCATAACTTTATGGTCATCTTGTATAAGAACATCATGCTGAGTCAAGAGTTATTCTTTCAGCCGTTTGAACTTTTTGAGTGTCTGTAATCTAATGAATAGGTTCAGTGATTTGTTGCAACTGTCATGACTGATTTTGCAAACAATGCCAATGCCACCAAGAACATTGTAAATTTAATTATGTTCGAGTAATAATAGTAGCACACTTTTCACTGGAAAGTTGTTGAATTTAGGAGTTTTCTTGTATGAAATGCCGGCATGCAACTGCAAGGGGTGCATAATCTAAGTAAAGAAAGTTTAAATAGGCTCAATTAGCACATGATTTGTGCACTTTACTTTTAAAACTTATAAAACATTCAAATTAATCCTTTAGCGTTTCCTGAATGTATATTTTAACTCTTATGTTAAATTTTTTTTTTATTGTTGATGAAAAATGATGAAAAATAAGTATACTATATCTTTTTAAACTTTAACTTAAGTGTAACTTGATACTCTTAACCAACAAATAATGTTCAACTTAATACTCTAAATTTTATAGAATGTGCTTTTTTTAAAAAAATATCAATAGATGAAGAATTTGATAAAAAGGCCAATTTGTGCAATTGAGAAATGTTAATAGTATCGATTTATACATTTTAAAGTGTATAAAGATTCAGGGTAGAGTGTAACTTTTTCTTAATCAAATTAAGATGTGTGCAAACACTTTCCAATTTATATATTTTTTAATTTATTTTTATTTTTTCTTTTGATTACTATTTTTTTATAAAAGTAAATAATATCCGGATAAAGTATGATGTTTAGTTCATAGATGTAACATTCCATATAGTAGGATCTTCATTTTCTTTTTCCATTTCAATTTATGATATTATTGTTGTCAAATAGTTCATTGCAACGGCAACTGTAATTTTTTGGCTTTTTATCACATCAAAAATAAACTTTACAATTTTCTTTTATCTTTATACTATAAATATCCATCTACTCTAATAACTTATTTCTTCACATTATTTTCCAATCCTTTACGACATTTTTCAAATTTTGTCCACACAGATTCTACTTCTCTACCCTTCGGAAAAGTAGAGATGCAAATAAGTTTAATTTAAATTTTTTTGTCAATTACTTGCAAAACGCGAACTTCTCTTGTTTTGCAAAACATGTAAAATTCTCAACGTTCAATCCCTACTTTGTGCATGGTACTCAAAAGAATACGAATATACAAGTAAAAGCAACATCATCCTTTCATTAAAAGGAAAAAGGAAAAAGGAAAAAAGAAAAAAAATCTATTGTGTAATTAAAAGATAATAGAAGACAAAATAAAAAACAGGAACACGCAAAAAAAAAGACTAAATAATTTGTATGTATTGTATTAAGATAAGATCTGTATATGATTTGCAAATAGGTAATGTCACCTAAAGGACTAGGCTAACTTATTTAACAGCCTTACAAGAAAGCATATGCAGTAGTAAAAAATCAAAACAGAATTTAAGAGAAAATGAAAGAGATAAAAAGGAAAGCATATATGCATGTGACCATATTAAGTGGGATGAAGGGTTTGTAATTTTGCTTTAGTTGAATCAATTACCAAAATTAACAAATAAAGTTATATGAAGATTTTCTTCCGTATTTTTAGGGAGCGTTTGGTTTAGGATAATTTATCTGTGTCACTTGCAATGTGACTTAAAATTACTTGATCCATGACATTGCCTTGTTTGGATAAATTCATATTATTGGCTACCCATAATACCAAGGTCAATACTTTACCACCTTATCGGAAATGTGGATTATCCCATGGAGATGCCTATATGGACTAAATTCCAGGCGAATATTGTTATTATTATTAATTACTAATTATATATAGATATTTATAATTATTAAAGTAATTAATTATTATAGTGGATATTGTTAATTAATTAATACTAATCATTAATAATTATTAATCATTATCATCATTAGTTTAAATTGGTATAATAATTAGTTATAATTATTAATGATATTGACAATCAATAATAATAATAATTATTAGTTTAAATTGTTATAATAATAAATTATAATTAGCAGCAAAAATGATAATATTTAATAATATAAATAAGTAACATTACTATTGGTATTAATTTATTATTGAAATCATATATTGCTAGTTATTAAGTAATTAATATTATTCATTATAGTTAATAATTATGAATATTATTAATAATAACAAAAGTGGTGGTAATCCAGGAGATAATCCACGTAAACACCCACATGGTGGTAATCCATATTACCACTTAGATGGCAATACCAATTACCTTGGCAATCTAGAGTGCTAGTTATGTGATGTAACAAATCAAGGTAATATCTTAGGTCTAGGTAATTTTAAGTCATATTATTAATAATATATCCATATGGCTTACCCCGTACCAAACACCCCTTAGTTGGTGGGTGTGTGACTTTTTAGTCACAAACAATTAAATGATAGGTATTGTTGTAGGGTCCGGAGAAGCCCTCAAAGTTATATTATGATCTTTAATTAATTAATATTCATAATTGAAAAAAAAAAAAAAGAGCTTATTTTCAGGGGTTTTGTTCGCCGAAACTTTGGCCAAATCCGCAAGAAACCATTAGCTACCAACAAATTTGCAGTGGACACGGCTAATTTCTAGCATATACTTTATTATTCACTGAAAATTTTCGACAGACATTGTCCCCCGATAATTTTTAGTAGACATCATCCCTCTGTCGATTGTTTCCTACAGACAATAGCAAACCGGAGATTTTTTTGAAAAAAAAAAACTATATGTTCACATTATTATTATTATTATTATTATTATTAAGAATCTCAAAACCAAACCTGACACCGTTGAAAGTTATTATAAAGATTAAAATTTACGAAGAATATAATTGTTCATTTTCTATTCTATCCCGACGAGTTAAACCAAATTGATATGGTCTTGAGCGGATCGATTTAACTAGGATTTATTGGAGGAAAAAGAAAATACTCAAACTAACTCAGGCCAATTAAATTTGATTGGTTCAGATTTATAAATCCCTTCGACAAAAGGGAAAGCATCAAACAGATTGCTAAATCCCAATATATAGGGTGTAGCAAATAACAAAGTCCAACCAAAATCCAAAACAACCCAGCAAAGTTATCCATCGAATACATCCTCTGACCTTATTGCACATGCAAGATACCACCCACCTATATCCCACTTACACTACTCTACTTCAAAGTTGTATAACATACTTTGATATTTCCTACATATCCTAAACGGATAAGGGACCTATGCCAATCACATAATTCAGTATGTGAACAATTGTCTCCACACCATCCATCCTAAACTAGCGCATAGGCTGCCACTGAAGGCTAAACGATATCACCTCCCTGTCGTTTAAGATTGCAACAGCTTCACTGCCATCCCCATTGTTCCAAAATCCAAAGATCCTGATCTCCGAATCAACTTGCTCTGTGCGGAACACTTGTGTTCAAGTCCCTTCAGCACTATTCAACATCCAAATATCAATCTTATTAGTGTAATTATTAACATTATTATTTTCACCACCTTGAGGGGCATATTGTGCAACATAGCCAATAGTATCATCGACTTGAGTAATGTGAATATAACCAATCAAATTATTATGACTCAAAACTTCATCATGATCTTGACCCTTTTCCGGTTGAGCCCCACCAACAACATCATCATGATCAATGCAAAGTATGACCCTACCAATTTTAGGATTGCTACTTGTTCAATAGCACACCCAATTTGCAAGGACACTATAATCAGGGAGTTCATTGGAACAAGGAAGTGACTCATCACTCAAAGCAGTCCATGAGTTGGTAGTGTTGCTATAAACATCAATAGAGAAGCAAGAATTGCTCAACAAGATGCCAATGACCTTGTACTCCTTAGTAATGTATGGAATCAATTCCAAAGCCAAAAGAAACAGTGCTAGTTCTCAAGTCATAGTAATCAGGGTGGTGGTCTGGTTTTGGAACAACCTTAACCTCTTTTGTGAGGGGTTAAACAATATTAACTTGTCACTATTGTCTTTGTAGAACACAGAGGAGGTAAACAACATTGCATGGTCCAAAGGGCAAGACATAGCTCAAGTTATGCAAGATGTCAGGTAAAGGAAATGGGACATCTTGAGGTGGCAATGTTGGATCATCCCATGTGAGTTGTTTCATGCCAAGCTTGTGATCATGAATGGTTCTGTCACCGGGGTCTTCAAAGACCATGAGACCCTTTGATGAAGAACTCATCACCATCATGTGTTTGATCACAAAGCCGTGGGATTTGAAGAGAGTGCCCAATGATTGTTGAACACTTTTGAACCGCATCAAGGACTTTGCTGGAAGCCTAGCCAATATGTCAGCGACCAATTCTTCTGGCAATTTGTTGTTGATCAATCTCGAACGCCCTACCATGATCTCTTTGATTCCTGTAGTTTGCTCAATTCAGTAGTGGATTGGTAGTGCATGGTGCATGCCTACAATATATGACAGTCTATTTATAGTTGTTCAAGGCCTCGTTTGGATGGGATTTTTTTTATTCTGAAAATTATTATTTTCATTAAAAAAATTATTTTTCATATTTTAAGATAATTTTTAAAAATTAATTATGATATTAAAAAAATTAGTTTTTAACTTTTATTTTTTTTAGAATTTTAAAAAAATAACCCTTAAAAAAAGTAGCCTTTAGCTATTTTTAGTTATGTATAAAATTTAAGTTTAGTAATTAATTTTTCTTTCAAAGTCAAAAACATACGCGCCCTAAGACTCCTTTTACTTGTAAATGGCTAAGAAACACAGACACACTGACTTAGTGGCGTGTCTGTATGTCGGACACGTGTCGATGTCCGACTCCCACACGATACGCGTCAGTATGTATCCAATTAAAAAATAATTTTTTTAAGCTTAGAAACATATCGAAACAGCTAGATACTGCTCTAATTCAACATAAACCTAAAATCAACCCGAGTTATTTGGTTGATCTTATTCTGTTGAGTCATTTTATTTTGAAAATTCTTCAGTTGATCACAAAATGACAAAAAAATCATATAAAAAAATATAAAAAATTATATATATATGCCGTGTCCGTGTCCTGTAATTTTTGAGTTTGGTGTGTCTCCGTATCCGTATCCCGTGTCTATGTCAGTGTCTGTGCTTCATAGGTAAATGACATTGATCTATTTTATTTAGACATAAAATAAGACGTTTGATTTTTATGGTGTCTTTGGTTGAGTAGAGAAAATGAATGGAAAAAATTTCATGAATAAATTAGTTTCGTGTTTGGCATAAAATATTGCTTGTTATTTTCTTGCCCCAACCAAATGCACTTTTTTTGTAATTGAGATCGCGCTATGTTTTTTAAAAATAATTGTAATTAGAAATTTGTTTTTAATGATAATATTTCTTTTCAGTGTAAATTTAATCATTTCCTTAGCAATATAATTTACTTATCAAACTGCTGTGATTAAGAAATCATTCAAATGTTTATTTTTTAAAATTTAAATTGCAGTTATTTGCTTTGCAGTGCAATTTACATGCATTGTACGAACTCTCTATTGATAACTATTTGATATTTCCGAGAAATATAATTTACTTATCAAACCGTTGTAATTAAGAAATCATTCAACTGGTTAATTTTTTAAAATTTATATTTTAATGATTTCCTTAGCAGTGCAATCTACAAACATTGTACTAACTCTCTATTGATAATTATTGGATTTCATTAGTCAATTTGATATTTCTTTCCTTTTTTTTTTTTTTTTGGTCTTTCACTGGATTATACTTGAATACGATTTTAAAAACAGCAAGAATCTTCAAATTTACCAATTAATAGCTCGAATTATTGTCTATTTTATGTAAATTTTAGAATATTAAAAAATATTGGAAAAGTAACAAGGAAAACATTAATTTTAAAATATTTTGGAGAATCTTAAATATTCAATTAAAAGAAAGAAAATAATCACTTAACATGCAGGGGCAGATTAGAGTTACTCTTAATGAGAGGCGAAAAAAAAGGCAAATCTTAACCTTTAACTAAACTAGCTATCCGTCTTATATTTCATATACTCGTCACTTATATATGCATTCCCTTTTCTTTCATCTTCTATTAAAATTTTCTTTTATTTTTTTATTCTTTTGGTCGGGGTTTTATTTATTTATTTATTTTTTTGGGTATGGGGGATGGGTTTCTTGAACACAACTATGCTGTGTCGAACCTGAGTCCAGTACCTTTAGGAGACACAAAGTTCTACCATTTGAGCTACGCCTCAACTGCTTTAATTTTGTTGAACAACATATATTCTCTCTTACACAGCTATTAAATGGGCCACTCGACCATTGATTGAAAAATGTAACTATACCAATATCGATTAGTTCACCTAGTCAGCCTTTCAGCCATGCATCGCCATGACTTAGATTTAATTTTTAGGTTTCTCTCATTAATAGGTGATATGTAAGTATCTCTGTAAGTGCTTAATGAATCCGGAAACATACCCTGACCCTGAATTAGGGTGAGCTTTTCTCTTAATATAAATTTTAATTCACAAAGAAAAATGAAAAATATATTTACTGTCCGTATGTATTTCACATTTGCACAATAATATATAAGTGTAGATGTGTAGAAAATAAAGCTCAGTCATTTTGGATGGCCATCTTTCCTCAGCTGCGATAAGGTAGTAAATATCAACCAAACTCTACTGCTGTGGATCTCTTGGATACTTGAAATTTTAAACCCAAACATCTGTTTGCCCGTCGCATATATCGCAACTTGCTCCAAGGAAATAATCCAGAGATCAATACTAGAACTTGACTTACCAAGATCTTATTCTTTTAATCTTTCTTATTTGTGACACGCTTCTTTTTTGGTCACTAAAAGACATCCTGTTATAGATATTTTCCATAATGGTGATTTTTTTTTCGTCAAGTGACAAGTGGGCTATATGTATATTGCATTTGGGCCCATACCTTAGCGCTCCAGTTCTCAAACTTGTTTTGGCTAACTCATGAGTTCATTATCTCTTGGGCTTACCCTTTAGATCAAAGGCCAAAAATCAAGAAAGAGAAAACCGGATCAGGATCGAACCGGTTAAGATATTGGTTCAAAGGTTCACTAGTTTGACCGGAAGTCAACCGAAATATAATAAAATATATATTTACATAAAAATATATATGATATAATTATTTATGAAATTCTAACTTTTTGACAAATTTAAGATAAAATATTTTATTAATATTGTCACTTTTGTGAAAAATTAAAAAGCTATTGTACATTTTATTTTTGGGCTCAAAAAGACTAATTTTTTGGAATAAGCCCAGTGACACTAGGCCACCAATTACCTCACTAACTCGTTACCTCATTACTTTCCTTTCTAGAGAAACCTTAGTAGTAACACTAAACATATCATGCCTAGAAATGTCCTGACATCATCTTGGCTGTAGAAATGATAAGCGCCCTTTGAGCTTGGCTGTAGAAGCGAGAAGCTGGGCGCGAGCAAAAGCACAAAGCAAGATGGAGGTAGAAGTGCGGAGCACCGTGGAGGCAGTGAAACAGAAGGGCGAAGTAGCTTGCGGCGGAGCGGATGTGCAAGGCAACTCGAAGGCCGTTGAGCAGAAGCATGAAGCACCACAGAACAGAAGTGTGAAGTAGCCCAGAGGAGGCGAGGAGCTCTTCGTTGGAGCAGAAGAGGAAGATCTAGTTTCTGGTGGCTATTTTCCTTTTTTTTCCCAAGTCAAAGACCTGAATCGGGAACCTTTGGAAGCCAGACTAGTCCACCGATTTTCCTAGTTTTGAGCCTATTTGGTTTCAAGTGTTTAATCGAACTGGCCAGGTGGTCGGTTTCCAGTTAACCCGGTTGGACCGGTTCGATTTTCTCTTCTATGTTAAAAATTGATTTTGGCCACATTTTTTTTTATCACAAAACCACTTATTCAAAAAAAAAAATTAGAAAGAAAGAAAGAAAGAAAGAAACTTGGATTCTAAAATAGATAGAAGATCATTAGTATTATCCAAAACTTGATGGCAATAACAAGTTGTATAAATTAAATCTAGCTAAGCAATGAAAATAAAATTTTTACTTTTTGAAAAAATGAAGGACAATAAGAATTGAACTCTAGACATCTAGGCCATAGAGACTTTTATATCATATAATGAACCATTTCTTCTAAAATTTAAATTTTTTTTATAAAATATATGAATAATTTTATATTCTAATAAACAAGACAGTGAGTGGGTTGTCTTTTGTGACCAGTATAGCAATTGGTTTGTATTTACTTGTCTTAGATACTTGCTGTAACCTTGTGTTGTTTTGCTTCCTGGCACCTATCTTGGCTAGGTTGAGCATGTTTTTATAAAAAGAAAATGGGGACTTGGTGAAGCAAAATATGTGGTACTTTTGTTCTTTTTAAAGATATTATTATCTTGGAGTGACTAGTATATTGCTTATTGTTTATCACATGTATTACTAACTTAAAATAAATTTTAAGGTAAATTACACTCTTCTCCCCTAAAGCTTTTCAAAACTTGACTCCTCTCTAGTTATCTAACTCACACTTACCTCTTCTAATGACATCCACAATCTAACATTAAAATAAAATGTGAAAACAATACAGATGAAGACAGATGTTTAGGGTTGATTTCATCAAAGTTCCATGGCTTTGTATAACCTAATTGTCATATTCATTTCATAATAATAATATTTTTTTATCGAATTACTCATTATTAATAGTTATAGTTTGATTCATCAATACTAAAATCCTTTTAAGATAAACCAGACAATCATTTCTTGTACTGTTTTAAATTTATCTTAAGGACTAAAAATAAGAATATTCAAATATTACACATATAAGCACTTTTATCCATAGCTTATTTTAATTATATAAAGTGAAATTTCTTTCAACAATATAAAACCATACAAAGGTTAATGGATGATCAAGCTAACAAAAAATCAAGATTACTAGAAAATAAGAAATATACCAAAAGAAAATTCAATAACAAAAATGATGTAAATCATTTCTCTAATTATCCATCTCTCTAACCTTGGAGTCATGCCTATGTCTCTCGATAAACCCCTGTCTCTCTCCCCTCTTTTTAAAGAAATATAATGTAGAACTATATTTAAATCTTCCATGATTTTCTCCTAAATTTCAGACAAATGTTTAATTTATCTCATATTTGATCCAAATCTTGCTTTAAATCCTTTTATCATCTCTTCAAATCTTTATCAAGTTTTCTCCTAAAATCATTAACTAATTTTGCTAGCTTTTTGTCCTGCAACAGCACAATTTGTGAGAATATATAACAACGAAATCCAAAAACTCAAATTACATGTAAATCAAAAGATCGTCTTACTAATAGTAAAATTATTTAAAATATTTAGAACAAAGATCAGAATTAATTAATAAATAAATGTGAAAAAAGAAGAAGATAATAACACAGTTATTAGCTCACACTCCATATATTTATACGAATTATTAGCCAAGGTGTAAATGATTTTCATCAAGGTGTCTCTGAGGTTGATTGTCAAACTGGAATTGTATATATAACGGCACTCAAATTCCACTCTGTTTTGCGCTGGCGTTAGGCTTTGAGATGCCTCAAACACTTGCTGTTGTTTTGGTCATATTACACGTTTTTTATAATTATTATTTTAACTATAAAAATATAAAAGTATGCAAATTACAGGGAGATAGACTAGGTATACATTAACATATCCATCCAATCAGATACTATGATCTCTCGACCGATCTCATCTTAACGGCCATAACTGCCGGCTAGAATTTCTCTGTTTGGAAATAGAAAGAGTTGTTATGATTACTAACATGATAAGATGTGTTCCTAGACATAGATTAACAAGATGACATACACAACTTAAAAATCACCGTATCCTGATTAACCTATTAGACTTTTAAAACAAAAAGCCATATTAAGAACTTGTTTGGATGTGCTTATCATAAATGTGAACACCCGATTTTGTCCGGCCATCTAAACAGGAAAATCCAAAAATTTGCATTTTCATTTCTTTAACAAAGATAGGGTTGTCTTGTTAATTTTATTTCTAAAAGAAAATTTCCCAACAAAAATAAAAATAAAGAAAAAGGAGAGAAAAAGAACAAAATACAAAATTGCCTCTTTTAAACCTTCACAAAAATAAAAATTTTCATGCCAGACTATGGCTCACTTCTTGAGCCTGCATTTGGTGGTATTTGTCTTGAGTGGATGTTTAAATAGAGAGTGGGTCCATTTTATTTTATCTTACTCCCTCCTAGGAGTCTGACCCGAAAAGACAAAAGAGAAGGGAAAACCACTGTTATGCCCCAGTTACACGAGCAAGATACAAACATGATGGGTGATAAGCATGAATTGTTTTTTATTTTAGCACTTAGTGGACACAGAAGCAATAAAAAGAAGGCCACAACGGTGTAGCATCTGGCACGCCTGACTCACAAAGATGGGCAGCACCATTGAAAAAGCCGAGGTATGGCATCACACCGTTCCCTGCAGTGAAGATGGGCTTCTGACCAGGTGAAGAAGTGCTCTGTAAACAGCAGAAGCATGGGAAACAATTCTATTCAGCTTCTCTTCATCCCAAGAGCAGTATGGAATTAAGCATAAAGAAAAACAAGCTCAACATAAATAGGGAGAGAGGCGGTAAGTCTCCTTCACAGAGGAACCCCTATCATCATCCTTCATCATCTCCTTGATAACAAGTCTCCACCCAAGATAGTGAGCATTCCCCTTTCACAATCATCGACCATCATCACAGCCTCTTTCATCCGTCATCATTATAAACTAAATAACATCCCAATTATACCACTCCATCATCATCGCATAAAAACATATAGTCCTCCACCTTCACCATTGAACCACAAATCATCATCATCATAAACTCATCACATAATCATCACTGCCATCTATCTTTTTCACAATCAACAGCAAGAAGAATACAACTACACACACAAACCATTATCCCCGCGAAACCCATCATCATTCTCATAAGCCAGAAAAAGTGAAAACATCAAAAAGAAAGAAGAGGAGAAGAGAATAACCCGTAGCGGACCCATACGCCACCGCCAAGACAGTCACCACTGTGAATTCCTCTTCATCGTAGGCTCCACTCCTTCCATTCCATCAGCCGCTGCCTTCCCCATTCTCTTGATTTCTCTCTCTCTCTCGGTATTTCCCTCCCTTTGTCCCTATGTGTGAATGTGCATGTGTGTGAATATGGGTATGTGTGGATGATTGGATGAGGTAAAGCCTCACCACACTTTTTGTCCCTTCATGTGCTCGTGTCTCTGTTTGAAAAGAACCAAGGCAAACGTTAAAAAATAAATAAATAAATCCCATTGTTCAAAGTTACTAGAAATGATGACACCATGTGTTTTTTTATCAAAAGAAATAAAAATAAAGCACTCCCCAACGTTGCAGACACTTCCTTTGATAACATTTATTTTTATTTTATTCAAGTTAAGCTTTTGGTTTTTGTCTTGTATGGGTCACTTTGGATATGTGGGGTAAGATGTTTTTTATTTGTTTTGCATTGTTGGTCCGCACTCAGGGGCCATCGTTTTTGTTTTTTTTTTGTTTAAGCAATCCATATATTTTTTTTTTAATTAAAAAATGAAGTCACAATTCTTCCAGCTGTCAAGCCGTGTTGCATTTTATGATATTGAGTTTAGTTGTTTTTTGTTTATCTTTATTTGGGCATGACATGTTGTGCCTTCCAAACTAGGATTCCATTTATTTGAATTGACCTACAATGTGTTATTGTTAGGCAATTTGTTTTAATCATAAATTTTAGGAAGTAATTATTTACTTGATTTAGTAAATTTTGTTCTAAAAAAAAAAAACTTTTAAAAATAAAATAAAATAAAATAAAAATAATATGGTATTTAAGACCATTAGTTTTTTTTAGTGTAATTACTTTACGTGTCTCGGTATTTTCTGTACGGATTAATTGCGTGTTTGTTATTTGTTTATAGATCACTTTTGTCAACTCATGTTGAAATTAGCGTCAAAATAAACAAACATATTTTATTTTTCTTTCTGGTAAATAAATACATTTAAAAATAAAAAATAAGGATAGTTTTCCTTCCAATGAAAAAAAATAAAAATGTTTTTTTTTGAAAACTCTTCGATCCATGCAATGATCAATAATGATGATTGAATAGCAGATGTTATCTTTATCATTATTTGAATCATAAGAATTCATTGAGTGGCCTAGTGCTAACTTGGATTTTGTGCGATAATGGATTCTATATGCTGCATTACAAAATCTATTTTTTTTTTTTTATGATTAAAATCAATCAACACAGCTTTTGAGTCTTATCTTAATTAAAACTCATCAACGCACAAGCATTTTCTACAGAACTACGTGACTTTGAGTTCCTCATTGTACCGGAGGATACGTAGGAGCAGGTTATCCCTGTCAAGCCAAAATTAAATCTTCTTAAATTGGTTTAAATTGTAAATGTAATTATATAAATTAAATTCCTTGATTTATACATTTCAATTGTAAAATATATTTGTCTAAATTAATTCTTCTTAATCTATGTGTTTAAATCATAAGTATTTTGCTAAAGTAATTTTCTTCTTAATTTATTTTCTAGTTTATATGTTAAAATTGTAAATATATTTTTTCCAAATCAAACTAATTTATGTTAATGTATTCGTTAAAATTGTAAATATGTTTGTCAAAATTAATTCTTAGTTTATGTGTTTGAATCATGAATATATTTATGTAAATTAAATTTCTGGAATTTATATGTTTAAGCAGAAAATATATTGGTGTAAATTAATTTATGTGTTTAAATTAAACACATTTTTTGTACATTAAACTTCTTGAATTTATATGTTCAAATCATAAATAGATTTGGGTAAATTTAATCTCTTGAATTTATATGTTTAAATTGTAAATATTTTGTGTAAATTATTTATTAGTTATTAAGATTGTAAATGTATTTTCTAAAACCAACTTTTCTTGATGTATTTATTTAGATTTTAAATATACTTGGCAAAAATTAATTTTCTTAATTTATTTGTTAAATTGTAAATATTTTATGTAAATTATTTTTAATTTATGTGTTAAAATTGTAAATATATTTGTCATAATTAAATGTTCTTAATTAATGTGTTTAAATTGTAAATATTCTTGGTAAATTAATTTTTTTCTGAATTTATGTGCTAAAATTATAATTTTTATCTTCCTTATTTGAATTTTAAAGGGGTTATTATTTAATCTGCATAATTCACTAAGGTACTGCCTAAGGATCTGTGTATTAGGGTGCGTGAGATTAAGTTCCTACCCTTCCCTATGCATAACCGACTCCCGAATTCATATCTGGTTTTCAAACACTATTTTCATTGAAAAAATAGAATTGGTTTTTCCAAGATTTTCCAAATTAAATAAACTTGGTGGCGACTCCCAATTTTCAAAAACTTTTTCGCCGTCCCGTCGCGATCCCGGTTGCGACAGATGGCGACTCCACTGGGGACTTCAGTAAGAGAGTCAGGCCTATTATAGTTAGTTGTGCAAATTAAATATATACCCCATTCATTCTCGTTTTTCTTTCCTCACTTTAGTTTGTGCAGTGTTTCTTGAATTCTCTTTTGTATAGTTTAATTTTCTTGATGTTTATATATAATATCTGTTTATTCGTTAAAACTCTAGGATAGACGACTATTGTTATTCTGTATATACCTGTGGTTTGAATTTTGTAAAATTTTCTTTATTTATTAAAATCTTAGGATAGATGACTATTTTGTATATATGTGTTGATTGTATCTTGTTTTGCAGGAGTGTCTGTAGTGATAGGATCGGAAGGTTTGTATGCTCCCAGCACACACTTCACGATCACTTAATTCACACACTGTGTTCTTGGACTCTATACCCGAGCCCGTGCGAGCTTAAGATTAGGGGGTTTCTTGACATTGCCGTGAGGGGCTTCATGCTCACTTGGTAGTTGTTGGGGCACCACTCAGATTGTTACTGGCCTTGTGAGTCAATCATATTGAGAGGGCTTATCCCTACTTATGGTTGGTTCAAAGGTCGGATCCTTGTCCTGTGGATAAGGGCAATCTGGGGACCATGGTCATTAGAAGTCTAGATCCACCATGAATGTATACACGTATAGTCAAACCTAGTAGCTA
The DNA here is from genome assembly GCA_031216105.1 of Dalbergia cultrata. NCBI lineage: Eukaryota > Viridiplantae > Streptophyta > Magnoliopsida > Fabales > Fabaceae > Dalbergia > Dalbergia cultrata. The sequence goes on along the minus strand of CM062353.1, from coordinate 72,673,743 downwards.
CCACGTTAGGGTTTCTGGCCTTAGAACATCCCACCCATTAGGTTTTACCCGGCTAGGACAATGGGAGCATACTTCTTTCATCCTTTTACATCGCACTCCTTTATGCTTTATTTTAGTTGTTTCTACACCAAACATTGTTACATTGCATTTAGGTTAGCTAGTTCCTTCTCTCATAACTTAATGTTGATATTCATTCTCAGATGTTTAGGCATTTTGTTCATTATCACATGCATTCATTCCATTCGTATCTCATAACATAACTTGTTTTTTACATGAAATGTTTCTTTTCTTTAGTTGTGTTCACTTACATAGGTTTGTGCATCATCAAATTCTCAAGGAAGCATCAAGATTTTTTTTCTTATCTTTTTAATTCTACTCAATTATTTCATTCTTGTGCACAGTGTGTGTAGTTTTTGATTCATCATCAGTTCAAAGCAAATGGATGCAATACCGATGAACACTAGCAATGTACATGACTGGAAAAGAAATATCAAGGTTACAGTGACGAGCAATGAGCTAGAGAAAGTAAAAGAAATAGTTCAGCTGATGCCTCGTGAAGTCCGATCCTCTTTCAAGAATACTTACGGGTGCATATTGGATTTGTTGTCCATTCCGGTGGAAGCGCCAGCATTAAGTGCTCTCTCACAATTCTAGAACCCTTCTCTTTGTTGCTTTGAGTTGCCCGATCTTGATGCTGTGCCAACCATAGAAGAATATGTGGTTATACTGAGACTACCGATCCAAGAAAGATCAGGTGTATATCTATACCAAGGGCATTATGTTAATAAGGAAAACATTGCCAAGATAATCGGAGTTGATTCAGAACTCAGGATGATAATGGAAGTAAGGGGTCTACTCAAGGAATCGGGAGAAGTTTGCTTTGGAGACTCATATGCAAACTTTGGCTCAACAAGGAGATTGGGATTTCTTCAAGCGAACACTAGCAATCGACTATCTATGGGTTGGTTTTGTTTCCATTCACGCCCGATGTCATTGATCAAGCTGCCATGGATGTGTTTTTCAAGTTCGAAACGTGTGGCATGAATCCTATCCCGGCCATGCTAGCAGATATATTCCTTTCTTTGGGGGTTTGTACTCAAAAGAGGGGGGGAAGGCTGCGCTGTTGTTTGCCAATGCTATACGTGTGGTTCATGACTCATGTATATGCTAATAGCCGCATGGGCCTTCTTCCTAATCCGTTAGGGGACTTCCATCGCATACAGATAAAGTGTCAAGAAGCTCAGGCATGGAAAAAAGAATTCTCACAGATCCAATCAAACACTTTCAAATGGGTATGTCCTTGGTATCATGGAGACCGTGTTATCTACAGCTGTGGTGACTTCCATAATGTTCCGCTGATGGGTCCAAGGGGATGTATTTCCTATACACCTGCTTTAGTGCTTAGACAACTCCATTGGACTCAGACAAAGCCACAAGAAGAACAACTTAAAGTATTCAGTTTCCTATACCAGAAAGACAAGAGTACCCTGGAGCAAGAAAGGAAGATCAAAATGGCATGGAATGATGTCAAAATCTTAGGGAAAACAGAACTCGGCCAACAGCGTTTAACCGCTTCTCAAGAATACAAAGACTGGAGGAAAGCAAGAGTCGGGAAAGATAATATCCCAAAGGATATTCCCAACAACCTAGCTCCCACGCAAACTCCAGCGTCGGCCCAACAGATGGAAATGATGAAGGCCCAAATGCAGTTTCTAGAGGAGAAAAAGGAAGCGGCAGACCTGAAGGTTGACATCCTTCAAGAACAATGCAAGAAAATGGCCAGAGAAATTGAGGCCCTAAAAGACGAATGTATTGAGGCAGCAGAAATCACCAAGTCCAGGAAGGGCAAAGAGAAAATCTCAAGCATGCATCTGGCCAAAATCCAAGAGCTAGAGGGAGGACTCCACAAGCTTGTGAAGGAAAAGAATCAGCTGGAGAGAGAGGTTAATAAGAAAAATCGCATGGTGGAAAGAGTAGAATTGGAAGTCATCCAACGAGATAAAGATATTTGGAGCTTGAGAATGGAGGTCAAGAAAGAGAAAGGTATGAGAGAAAAACTGGAGGGACAAGTGAAGCACCTATCAACCATGTTGACACTGAGGCGAGCGTAAGGCTACTCAAGGATGGGCATCGAGAAACCAATATCATGATTTGTTTGTTGATGCAAATGACTGGGAAGTCATGGAGAGAAAAGGCGTTAGAATGGGAAGAAAAATGTGGAAAGCTCACCAGTGAATTGAGTCATTACATTCCAAATTTTATTTACCGTTTCGAGCAAGCCAAGAAGCAAATTAATAAGTTGCCACCATTTAGATTGCCTCAAGAGGTGACAGAATTCATGGATTCATGCGAAAGGATCACTAAAGGCCTCAAGAGGAAGAAAATGAAAGCTTTGACGTAATCATCTGTCATGAGTCAAGGATTGTTGAATTTCCTTGTTAAGAAAAGAGGATTGAAACTCATGAAATGTATCTTGAAACGATTTATACTCAGAACTTCACCCAAGAATGAATGAAACTTTAATGTTTGTACTTTCACTTCGACTGTCAATTGTGACTTCTCAAGCTCGCCAGATGCTCTCTATAGAGGAATAGATGTTCCCTTAGAAAGTAATCAATCACATTTTTACCTTGAGATAGTTCGTCCTTGTGTAAAAGTGTGAGAATGCTCAGACATATGAAAAGGAACCACATTGCTAGTGTTCATTAGATAGTACCTATAGAGGAGTGAATCCTCCCTTAGATTTGCTATCAACTGCACCTTGACTTATAGGGTGATATATCCATAAGAATGGGTGCAGGGCATCCTTCCTTTTAAAAATAATAAAAAAAAAAGAACTTTTTGACCTCTTTCATTTGTTTATTGTATATATATATAAAAAAAAAAACATAAAACAAGATTTTAACTTTGCGACTGAAACAGTTTGTGAAAGCGCAAGATTCGTAATCATTGGGCGCCCAAGGAAAGAGGATACCGATCTAACTCGTGTTCATAACACTAGAGCTCGAACCAAGATGGCCGGCGGAAACACAGAACCAGGAAGGACCATCCCGTCTACAATTACTTCTGAAGCGGGAAGAACTATTCCAGCTGTAACCACCTCGGCTATAATTACTTCTGAACCCGGAAGAAACTTAAGCATGGAAGTTGATGCAGTGAGAAGACTAATTGCTTGTGGGAGACTGGATCTCCAAGAAGATCCAAAACCCGATATTGTTAATAACCCGATCCCAAATCATGAAGGAGGAAGTAGTGTGAATGCCTTGGAAGTGGAGAAACAATTGATCAAGAAGGTTTTGAGTCTCCGAACACCCATGGAGAAAGTGTTTATTGCTTTGAAGGAAGCTAATTATAACATCATAGCACCTGCTTCTATGATGAAAGAAGAGGAGAAATATGATATGGAATCAAGATGTGCATACCATTGTGGAAGTCTGGGACATGATATTGAGACTTGTTGGGATTTCAAAGTGCGTGTACAAGAACTACTCACTTTAGGTGTGATACAGGCAAAAAAGAAGCAGAATTCTGTTGAAGAGGTGAATGTGATTGAGCGTTTTGTACTCAAAGTGCCTCCACTTAATCAAACTCCAAAACCTGAAAAAGTAGTGATCACTGTGGAAAAACCCACGCCTTTCTATTATGAGAACTCTCATGCTGTGCCCTGGAATTATGAAACTAAAGTGGAGATGAAGGGAGATATAGGGGAAACCTCGAAGGCCCGAGAAAGCATGGAAGTGACAGGTGTCATGGAAGTAAAGGGAATAACAAGGAGTGGAAGAGTTTATGGGCCCAAAGAATTAGAGAAGGGAAAGTTTGTTGTCGAAGGTAACATCGACAAAAGCTTAAACTCAGAGAGAAAAGAAAGAGAAGAGGAGGAGGAGGAGTTTTTAAAGATTATGAAGCAAAGTGAGTATGATATTCTAGAACAACTAAAGAAGACTCCCGCTAGAATATCACTTTTGTCACTAATCTTGTCATCTGAACTCCACCAAAAAGCAGTGTTGAAGGTGTTGAAGAAGGCCTATGTCAAGCCAGATGCATCATTAGAGAATGTAGTAAACATGGTGGACCCGGGGAAGCGTGTTAACATGATCACATTTTCAGGTAAAGAGATTATATCTCAGAAAAACCTGAGAGCACTATACATAACTCTTAAATGCAAGGGTTACATTGTGCCCAGAGTCCTTATTGATGGAGGGTCAGGGCTAAATGTCTTGCCAGTATCAACCCTGCACTATTTGTCAATGAGTAAGGATGATATCTTGCCACAGTTAATGGTAGTGAAAGCATTTGACTGAGCTAAGAAGAGCATCCTTGGAGAAATAACATCATACTTGAGATGGGCCCAAGCAGATTTGAAGTATTATTCCAAGTGATGGAGATTGAGTCGGATTATAATATGCTACTAGGAAGACCATGGATTAACAACGCCGGAGCTGTCCCCTCAACCTTGCATCAAAAGGTCAAATATGTGGAGAATGGAATGGTCGTTACAATTCATGGAGAAAAAGAAATCTTAGTGTCCAAACCAGTGGCATTGCCATATGTGGAGAATGTAGAGCTGGTGGAGAGTAGTTTATGGCATAATTTAGAAGTAGTAGGATTGAAACAAGAGCAAGCTAATCCCCCAATACAAAGTCGTAGTGGCGCACATCATGGCTAAGAACGGATATTTGGAAGGCAAAGGACTGGGATCGTGTTTGCAAGGCACCCAAACCCCTATATCGGTCCCTGAAAAGTTCAACCGGTTTGGTCTGGGGTACAAGGACTCGTTGAACGATGAGATGAGAACTTTGAGTCTGGAGTGGAAAGAACAAAGTGGAAAAGTGAAGCAAATCCCTCACTTAAGAGAGACGTTTCATGGCCCGGTTGAAGTAATTACAGCTGGAATAGTTCACTCCCCTTGCCATTATACTACCATCAACATGGTGGATGCTTTGAGGCAATAAGAACTCAACAATGCTCATGCGTTGACAATGATGAGATGTCGATGAACCTGGATCACGAACCGGTGATTGATGTTATTGCTTTACAAAGTAATTTGTTGGGCTGTATTAATTAAGATTTATGTTTTTGTTTATGCTACTGTGAGACATCGTTTAAATAAGCTTACATGATTTTTCAATAGCCTTCCTTTATGTTTTCCGTTTTGCTTCATTCCTTTTTCCTTTCTTTTGTTTTCTCCTTTCCCTTATTTCTTTACTTTTCCATTCCCAGCTCGTTAATTCGTGTTTGTCCTATGTTGTTTGTGATCCATTTTAGCATTCCAACCTACCATAATTACTTTCCACGAACATGAATGACATAGAAATTTTGCCACAAGAAAAGGAATTTGGAAACTTATCGATTGATTCTCTTGCTGCATTTGATTGAGATAACCATGAATCTGAAGAGGATGAGGGAGATATTGAGCAGTTTTCAAGCTTATTAGAACACACAGAAGAGGATTTGATCTGGACAATGAGGTGATCGAGGTGATTAACATGGGCACTGAAGAAGAGAAAAAGGAGTTGAAAATAGTGGCAAATCCTGAACGTATAGAGATGATTGCGTTGTTTAAGGAATTCCCTGGATGTATTTGCATGGTCCTATCGTGATATGCCGATTAGACCCAGAGATTGCTTCACACAAGATCCCTTTGTATCCTCGGTCGAACCGAAGAAGCAAAAGTTGAGGAGGATACGGCCGATATGTCATTGAAGATAAAGGAAGAAGTGACTAAACAAATGAAATTTGGGTTCCTGGAGGTTTCAAGACATACCGATTGGGTGGCTAATGTTGTGCCCGTGCCTAAAAAGGACTGGAAAAGTCGATGTGTGTAGATTATCGGGATTTGAATAAAGCTAGTCCAAAAGACGATTTTCCTCTCCCTCACATTAATGTCCTTGTTGATAATACAGCTAGAAGTCACCGATTTTCCTTTATGGATGGATATTCTGGGTATAATCAGATCCCTATGGATGTTCATGACAAAGGAAAAACTACTTTCATAACGCCATGGGAAACATTTTGCTATACAGTCATGCCATTTGCATTGAAGAATCTTTGGTGCCACCTACCAACGTGCTATGGTTACATTGTTCCATGACATGATGCACAAAGAGATTGAAGTGTATGTAGATGATATGGTCGCCAAGTCTAAAGAGGGAGAAAGCCACGTGGCAGTTCTGCGAAAACTGTTCGAGAGGCTCAGAAAGTATAAGCTACGATTGAACCCTAATAAATGCATTTTTGGGGCTTCTACAGGGAAGTTACTCGGGTTCATTGTCAGTAGAGAAGGGATAAAAGTGGATCCTGACAAAGTAAAGGCGATACAAGAAATGTCAACTCCCCGAACTGAACGAGAAGTGAGAAGTTTTCTTGGAAGGCTCAACTACATTGCTAGATTCATTGCCAATTTGACTAGTACGTGTGAGCCTATATTCAAGCCGCGAAAACATCAACCTGGGGAGTGGAATGATGAATGCCAAGAAGCCTTTGATAAGATAAAGGCTTGAAGCCTCCAATTCTAGCTCCACCTGTACCAGACCGTCCTTTAATATTATACCTCACGGTGTTGCCCACGTCACTTGGGGCAATGTTGGGTCAATATGATGAGTCTGGTAAGAAGGAACAGGCAATTTATTATCTGAGCAAGAAGTTTAATGACTGCGAATCCCGTTATCTGGCGATTGAAAAGACTTGTTGTGCATTAGTGTGGGCATCCAAGAGGTTAAGGCAGTACATGTTATACTACACTACCTGGTTAATCTCTCGAATGGATCCATTGAGATACATATTTGATAGTCCACATGTGTCGTTGAGAATGTCAAAGTGGCAAGTGGTGCTATCCGAATTCAATATCAAATATGTGACTCAGAAGTCTATCAAGGGAAGTGCAATTGCAGATCATCTAGCTGAAAATCCTCTTGACGATATACAACCTATCATGCCTGAATTCCCCGATGGTGAAGTATTAACAGTGGAAAAAGATGAGATAGAAAAGGAGAATGTATGGAAAATGTACTTTGATGGGGTCATTAATATGAATGGATGTGGAATAGGAGTCGTAGTGGTATCACCAAATGAAGCGCACTCAGTTTCCATCAAGTTGAATTTTGAATGTACAAACAACATCGCAGAATATGAGGCTTGTGCGAATGGTTTGCAAGTTGCAATTGACTTAGGGATCAAAGAATTAAAGGTGTTTGGAGACTCTGCGCTCATAATCTACCAAGTTATTGGAGAATGGCGCACAAAAGATCCAAAATTGATACCTTATCAGAAGTATTTATCTCGACTAATTGAGCACTTTGATGATATATCATTTTCTCACTTAACTCGAGACAAAAATCAATTTGCGGTTGCTTTAGCCACTTTGGCTGTGATGACTAAGTTGGAGATCCATGCAAATGTACAACCTATTCGTGTAGAGGTGCAAGATGAACCGATATACTGTGACAGCGTAGAGATTGAACCAGACGGCCAACCATGGTATCATGACATCAAACGGTATATTCAAAGAGGAGAATACCCAACTGGAGCAAATGAAGTGCAAAGAAAAACAATTCGAAGATTGGCCATGACCTTTTTCCTAAATGGTGAAGTCCTTTACAAGCGGAATCATGACACCACTCTCCTTAGATGTGTGGATGCTCATGAAGCTCGAATGATCATGATCGAGATCCACGAAGGAATCTGTGGAACTCACGCTAATGGGCACATGATGGCGCGCAAGATCCTAAGAAGTGGATATTATTGGTCTACCATGGAAAATGACTGCATCGGTTATGTTCGAAAGTGTCACAAATGTCAAACACATGCAGATCGAATCAATGCTCCTCCAGTTCCATTACACAACATAGTATCTCCTTGGCCTTTCTCAATGTGGGGCATGGATGTCATCGGCCCGATTAATCCCAAAGCATCCAACGGCCATCGTTTCATTTTGGTCGCAATTGACTATTTCACAAAGTGGGTGGAGGCTGCTTCATATGCCAACATCACACAAAAGGTGTTTCTCAGATTTATCAGAAAGGACATTATCTGCAGATATGGGATTCCAGAAAGAATTATCACAGATAATGCTCCTAACCTTAACGGTGCCGAAGTTCGAAAGTTCTTTGAAATTTTCAAGATCAAGCATCACAATTCAGCTCCTTATAGACCTCAAATGAATGGTGCAGTTGAGGCCGCAAATAAGAACATCAAGAAAATCATTGCCAAGATGGTGGTGAATTACAAGGACTGGCATGAAGTGCTGCCTTATGCTTTGCACGCATATCGAACCAACATAAGGTCAAGCACAGGGGCAACTCCCTTCTCATTGGTATATGGAATGGAAGTTGTATCTCCCATAGAAGTGGAAATCCCGTCCTTAAGGGTTTTGATGGAGTCTGACTTGGAGGAATCTGAATGGGTGAGGGCTCGATATGAACAGCTCAACATGATAGAAGAGAAAAGACTGGCGGCTATTTGTCATGGCCAGTTGTACCAAAACAGAATGGCTAAGGCTTTCAACAAGAAAGTTCGCCCTAGAGATTTTCATCCAGGGGATTTAGTTTTGAAGAAAATTCTCCCTAATCAAGAGGACGCACGGGGCAAGTGGGCTCCAAGTTATGAAGGTCCTTACATTGTCAAGGTGCATTCTCGTGTGGGGCGTTGATTTTGCAAAACATGGATGGACAAGAATTGCCTAAACCGATCAATACCGATGCAGTCAAAAGGTTCTATGCTTGAAAAGATGTTGAAAAAGCCCGTTAGGTTGAAAACTCGAAAGAGCAACCTAAGCAAAAGTTAGGGTAAAACGAAAGAAAAAGAAAAAGAAAAACAAAAGAAAGAAAAAGCTCGTTAGGTTAAAAACTCGAAAGAGCAACCTAGGCAAAAGTTAGAGCAAAAAGATAAGCATCATCTCAAGCAACCTATACTGGGGCAATATTTAGTGTTGAATTTGTCCAAGAATCAAATAGCCCAAGAGTAAAATGGGGCAATTTTTCAGAAAAAGGGTTGAAGACATCTTCATAGATCAGGGCTATGGTATTCAACTGCTGTAAGAAATCGATTGAATGAGCCACAAAGAACCGGAACTGGGGCAAAATTTCATAATCTTGTCTTTCACTTTTATGATTGTTCCCACCTTTTGTCATCCAATACACCAAGCAATAAAGATGTCTATTCGGCCACTCTTTTTATTTTCTCTTTAAATGCATGTTTATTTATGATGTCTCAAGTAAGCATAAATTTAAGTTTAAAGTTATACAATCCTAATAATTCTCATAGCGATGCATCCGTGACTAGCATCACACCAAGAAAATTTAGAAGTTTCAGTCAAACTTGGCAGAAAAGCGATCATCATCCTAAAAAAGGGGAAAAAAGGAACGAAGTAAGCAAAGTTACAGAAGAAAAGAAAACTTATGCCAGAAGATCCAGTGGGTGAATTACGAGTTTGATCGATTATAGTCTTCCTTGAGGCTTGCTCGATTTGGTTACTGACGCTTTTTACGAAATAAACTGAAAATTGATGACTTATGCAAAAGAGATAATGTGAAATTTGTTGTTTTCCATGATCACCAAATTTATTTTACAGTCGGCCTCAGATTGCCAAATTTACCTTTTCAGTCGGCCTCAGATTGCCATTTTAACTTTCAGTCGGCCTCAGATTGCCATTTTTAACTTTCAGTCGACCTCAGATTGCCAATTTACTTTTTCAGTCGGCCTCAGATTGCCGTTTTAACTTTTCAGTCGGCCTCAGATCGCCAATTTAATTTCCCTGTCGGCCTCAGATTGCCAATTTACTTTCCATGTCGGCCTCAGATTGTCAATTTACTTTTTCATGTCGGCCTCAGTTTGCCAAATTTACTTTTAAGTCGGCCTCAGATTGCCACCTTATTTTTCATGTCGGCCTCAGATTGCCAAATTTACTTTTCGGTCGACCTCAGATTGCCACTTTATTTTTCATGTCGGCCTCAGATTGCCACTTTACTTTCAGTTGGCCTCAGTTTGCCAAATTTACATTTTCAGTCGGCCTCAGATTGCCGTTTTAAGTTTCCTGTCGGCCTCAGATTGCCACTTTATTTTCAGTCAGCCTCAGATTGCAAATTTACTTTTCAGTCGGCCTCAGATTGCCACTTTACTTTCAGTTGGCCTCAGTTTGCCAAATTTACATTTTCTGTCGCCCTCAGATTGCCGTTTTAAGTTTCCTGTCGGCCTCAGATTGCCACTTTATTTCCAGTCGGCCTCAGATTGCCACTTTACTTTTCAGTCGGCCTCAGTTTGCCAAATTTATTTTACAGTCGGCCTCAGATCGCCAAATTTACCTTTTCAGTCGGCCTCAGATTGCCGTTTTAACTTTCAGTCGGCCTCAGATTGCCATTTTAACTTTCAGTCGACCTCAGATTGCCAATTTACTTTTTCAGTCGGCCTCAGATTGCCGTTTTAACTTTTCAGTCAACCTCAGATTACCTTTTTTTCTTTTTTGTCTGGTCTCATATTGCCATGGTTTTAATTTCATGTTGTTTGTTGACCCGTATCCGTTTGGTCACAAGATTTTGTTCAGATTGCTATAACCCATATCATTTTTTCAATTTCTATGAAGCCTCTGTCGGCTTTTCAATTTATGTTAGTCCGCATCGGTTTTTAAGTTTCTAGTCAGCTCCTGTCGGCTTTTACATAGGAGCATTTAGTTCTTTCATCACTTGAATTCAATCCTTCTTGTTATTTTCAATTTCATGCATTGCCGAACAATATCAATGTTCATGTCTTTACTCATTCTTTATGAAAGCAATATGCAAAAACTTATGTTTTTCGTATTCCCGTATAAGAAATGAGTAAAGAGGGGCAACTGTGAACACCCGATTTTGTCCGGCCATCTAAACAGGAAAATCCAAAAATTTGCATTTTCATTTCTTTAACAAAGATAGGGTTGTCTTGTTAATTTTATTTCTAAAAGAAAATTTCCCAACAAAAATAAAAATAAAGAAAAAGGAGAGAAAAAGAACAAAATACAAAATTGCCTCTTTTAAACCTTCACAAAAATAAAAATTTTCATGCCAGACTATGGCTCACTTCTTGAGCCTGCATTTGGTGGTATTTGTCTTGAGTGGATGTTTAAATAGAGAGTGGGTCCATTTTATTTTATCTTACTCCCTCCTAGGAGTCTGACCTGAAAAGACAAAAGAGAAGGGAAAACGACTGTTATGCCCCGCCATTACACGAGCAAGATACAAACATGATGGGTGATAAGCATGAATTGTTTTTTATTTTAGCACTTAGTGGACACAGAAGCAATAAAAAGAAGGCCACAACGGTGTAGCATATGGCACGCCTGACTCACAAAGATGGGCAGCACCATTGAAAAAGCCGAGGTAGGGCATCACACCGTTCCCTGCAGTGAAGATGGGCTTCTAACCAGGTGAAGAAGTGCTCTGTAAACAGCAGAAGCATGGGAAACAATTCTATTCAGCTTCTCTTCATCCCAAGAGCAGTATGGAATTAAGCATAAAGAAAAACAAGCTCAACATAAATAGGGAGAGAGGCGGTAAGTCTCCTTCACAGAGGAACCCCTATCATCATCCTTCATCATCTCCTTGATAACAAGTCTCCACCCAAGATAGTGAGCATTCCCCTTTCACAATCATCGACCATCATCACAGCCTCTTTCATCCGTCATCATTATAAACTAAATAACATCCCAATTATACCACTCCATCATCATCGCATAAAAACATATAGTCCTCCACCTTCACCATTGAACCACAAATCATCATCATCATAAACTCATCACATAATCATCACTGCCATCTATCTTTTTCACAATCAACAGCAAGAATACAACTACACACACAAACCATTATCCCCGCGAAACCCATCATCATTCTCATAAGCCAGAAAAAGTGAAAACATCAAAAAGAAAGAAGAGGAGAAGAGAATAACCCGTAGCGGACCCATACGCCACCGCCAAGACAGTCACCACTGTGAATTCCTCTTCATCGTAGGCTCCACTCCTTCCATTCCATCAGCCGCTGCCTTCCCCATTCTCTTGATTTCTCTCTCTCTCTCTCGGTATTTCCCTCCCTTTGTCCCTATGTGTGAATGTGCATGTGTGTGAATATGGGTATGTGTGGATGATTGGATGAGGTAAAGCCTCACCACACTTTTTGTCCCTTCATGTGCTCGTGTCTCTGTTTGAAAAGAATCAAGGCAAACGTTAAAAAATAAATAAATAAATCCCATTGTTCAAAGTTACTAGAAATGATGACACCATGTGTTTTTTTATCAAAAGAAATAAAAATAAAGCACTCCCCAACGTTGCAGACACTTCCTTTGATAACATTTATTTTTATTTTATTCAAGTTAAGCTTTTGGTTTTTGTCTTGTATGGGTCACTTTGGATATGTGGGGTAAGATGTTTTTTATTTGTTTTGCATTGTTGGTCCGCACTCAGGGGCCATCGTTTTTGTTTTTTTTTTGTTTAAGCAATCCATATATTTTTTTTTTAATTAAAAAATGAAGTCACAATTCTTCCAGCTGTCAAGCCGTGTTGCATTTTATGATATTGAGTTTAGTTGTTTTTTGTTTATCTTTATTTGGGCATGACATGTTGTGCCTTCCAAACTAGGATTCCATTTATTTGAATTGACCTACAATGTGTTATTGTTAGGCAATTTGTTTTAATCATAAATTTTAGGAAGTAATTATTTACTTGATTTAGTAAATTTTGTTCTAAAAAAAAAAACTTTTAAAAATAAAATAAAATAAAATAAAAATAATATGGTATTTAAGACCATTAGTTTTTTTTAGTGTAATTACTTTACGTGTCTCGGTATTTTCTCAGACGGATTAATTGCGTGTTTGTTATTTGTTTATAGATCACTTTTGTCAACTCATGTTGAAATTAGCATCAAAATAAACAAACATGTTTTATTTTTCTTTCTGGTAAATAAATACATTTAAAAATAAAAAATAAGGATAGTTTTCCTTCCAATGAAAAAAAATAAAAATGTTTTTTTTTGAAAACTCTTCGATCCATGCAATGATCAATAATGATGATTGAATAGCAGATGTTATCTTTATCATTATTTGAATCATAAGAATTCATTGAGTGGCCTAGTGCTAACTTGGATTTTGTGCGATAATGGATTCTATATGCTGCATTACAAAATCTATTTTTTTTTTTTTATGATTAAAATCAATCAACACAACTTTTGAGTCTTATCTTAATTAAAACTCATCAACGCACAAGCATTTTCTACAGAACTACGTGACTTTGAGTTCCTCATTGTACCGGAGGATACGTAGGAGCAGGTTATCCCTGTCAAGCCAAAATTAAATCTTCTTAAATTGGTTTAAATTGTAAATGTAATTATATAAATTAAATTCCTTGATTTATACATTTCAATTGTAAAATATATTTGTCTAAATTAATTCTTCTTAATCTATGTGTTTAAATCATAAGTATTTTGCTAAAGTAATTTTCTTCTTAATTTATTTTCTAGTTTATATGTTAAAATTGTAAATATATTTTTTTCCAAAAAAAACTAATTTATGTTAATGTATTCGTTAAAATTGTAAATATGTTTGTCAAAATTAATTCTTAGTTTATGTGTTTGAATCATGAATATATTTATGTAAATTAAATTTCTGGAATTTATATGTTTAAGTCAGAATATATTGGTGTAAATTAATTTATGTGTTTAAATTAAACACATTTTTTGTACATTAAACTTCTTGAATTTATATGTTCAAATCATAAATAGATTTGGGTAAATTTAATCTCTTGAATTTATATGTTTAAATTGTAAATATTTTGTGTAAATTATTTATTAGTTATTAAGATTGTAAATGTATTTTCTAAAACCAACTTTTCTTGATGTATTTATTTAGATTTTAAATATACTTGGCAAAAATTAATTTTCTTAATTTATTTGTTAAATTGTAAATATTTTATGTAAATTATTTTTAATTTATGTGTTAAAATTGTAAATATATTTGTCATAATTAAATGTTCTTAATTAATGTGTTTAAATTGTAAATATTCTTGGTAAATTAATTTTTTTCTGAATTTATGTGCTAAAATTATAATTTTTATCTTCCTTATTTGAATTTTAAAGGGGTTATTATTTAATCTGCATAATTCACTAAGGTACCGTCTAAGGACGGGTGTATTAGGGGTGCGTGGGATTAAGTTCCTACCCTTCCCTATGCATAACCGACTCCCGAATTCATATCTGGTTTTCAAACACTATTTTCATTGAAAAAATAGAATTGGTTTTTCCAAGATTTTCCAAATTAAATAAACTTGGTGGCGACTCCCAATTTTCAAAAACTTTTTCGCCGTCCCGTCGCGATCCCGGTTGCGACTTCAGATACTATGATCTCTCGACCGATCTCATCTTAACGGCCATAACTGCCGGCTAGAATTTCTCTGTTTGGAAATAGAAAGAGTTGTTATGATTACTAACATGATAAGATGTGTTCCTAGACATAGATTAACAAGATGACATACACAACTTAAAAATCACCGTATCCTGATTAACCTATTAGACTTTTAAAACAAAAAGCCATATTAAGAACTTGTTTGGATGTGCTTATCATAAAAGATCATTTTTTAATTGATCTTTTTAATTAAGATATTTTAAAGTCAATTTATGTTTAGATGTAATATCAATTTATATTTGGATGTAATATTGAAAAAATCTTTATTTATTATCGAACATTTTTTTGATGTTATAAAAAAGAGCTCTTTTTAGAAGATAAAAATTCTAGGGTCTGTTTGGTTTAAGTTTCCATTTTTCAGTTTTTATTTTTAATTTTCTAGTTTTTAGGATTTTATGAAGGAAATACCGAAAACTACAAATTTTAGTTTTGAGTTTTTATTTATAGCTTTCAGTGTTTTCTTCACAAAATTCTAAAAACTGAAATACTGAAAATGAAAATTGAAACCAAACAAACCCTTAGGGTGCGTTTGCTTTCTTTGCGATTTTGATTTTCGCTTTTTCCTTCACAAAATCGAAATCGAAAAATAGAAAAATCGAAACCAAACGCACTTAAGGGCCTGCTTTCTTTCTTTGAAATGCTTTCGATTTTCAATTTTTGTGAAGGAAAAACGAAAAAGCGAAAACTTGAACTGTTTGGTTTTGATTTTCCAGCTTTTATTTTAGTTTCGATTTGATTTTGTGAAGGAAAAACTGAAAACTGAAAATTTCACAAAAATCGAAACTGAAATCAAAACAAGCAAACAAGCTGAAATTTTCGATTTTGATTTTTCGCTTTTTCCTTCACAAAAATTGAAAATTGAAAACTAAAAACTAAAAACTGAAAATTAGAAAACCTGAACCAAACAGGTCTTTAGCTTCCCAAAAAAGATCATTTTTTACTTTTTTAGTGATTATGGTTTTATTTTAAAAAATTATCTAAATATACTGCAAAACACAAAGATCTTTTTTTAATTAAAAAAGCACATGAAAACAAATTCTAACTCTTACCAACAAATTTTGATACACTAAAAGCCTTATCCAATTAAATCTTTTCTCTTACGTGACTTTTTAGTTGATGAAAGTTAATAGTAAACATTGGGTGGGGGATTATTTGGTCCCATCCACTCTTTGATCATTTCGTGACCCTCTACTATTGATCATTAGATATTATTAGATCTAAAGGTATAATAATTGTATAAAATTTAAAATAAAATAATAAATTTTAATTTAATAATAATATTTTTCAAAAGACTATGTTACCCCTTCAACACCAAATAACTCTTCACCCCATCACCACCCATTATCTCTCCGCCACTGCTATCGCCACTTCCGTTGCCGCCAATATCATGCACATTGAACACTTCCTTTTTTTCCTCTACCACTATTATGTACCTCCTCTAGAAAATAATCCTCCCAATCCCCAAAAATAATAAAAGAAAAACTCATCACCACCTTTAATCTCTTCAATATCTACTCACCAGAATCATCTATTTCTCTTCTGCCACCAATACACTCTCATTGCTCTCACTAGCATCACTTATTCAATATGCACATTAATTTTTTTAATAAAAAAAGTAAAAAATATAGCAAGGGGTGCTTGTAAACAAAAGAATTCCAATCTTAAGCATAAATTCCATTTTCCAAGATATGCTTTTAAAGTTAACAACAAGATAAAGTTCTAAGCTTGATAACAAATTATGACACGATATGGAATTAAAGATTTCAAATTGAATTTCCATGGTTTGTAGATGGCTTTTGTTCAGAGGCATGAAGGGTATCGAGGTAGTGACTTCTTGCTCTCTAGTTCTCTGCCTCCAATTCTTGGATTCCCTTGGTGTTTCAATCTCTTTGGGATAATCTCGCTCTAGATGATAGGGATAACCAAGAAGAGCCACTCAAAAGTGCTATTAGGCTTGTTGTCGGGAGGCAATGACAGCACTTTGTGGTGGTCGAGTTGAGTGCACTGCCTGGCAGTGATGGCCAAAAGAAGGCAGGTGAAGAAAACGGTGACAGATAAATAACAAGAGTAATTAAAAATTTAAACGAGGCTAACATAGTAATTTTAATGTGATAATGGGAGGAGCATTAGAGAGCCCAAAACAAATGCGAGATCAAATTATCCGCCACCGTACATATTACATATTGATATAGCATTATATGATTAAATGACTTACACTATTATTTTTATAAAATAAAATTTAGGTGGGTTTAACACTAATTATCCCACAACACCTCGACCATCCGCCACTTCGACATTAAAATCATATCATACTTTATATGTATAAAATTGACAGGTTTTTATGATGAACTTCTTATTTTTAGATTTATTATGGACTCTATATTATTAATTATTGAATTAAACCATCCAATAAAAATAATAATTATCCAATAATTAATAATAAGATGATCACAATAAATCTAAAAATTTGAGACCCACTTTAAAATTTGCCATATAAAACTCAAATATAAGGACCTCATTTAGTTCTCCCCCAACTTTGCGTGCGCCACCGTAGACTCAACATTTAACCCCCTTTTTTTTTTTTATCCTTTCCTGAAATTATACGATCCCAAATTTTGGCTTTGCGGTGAGATAGAGTCTCAAACAGTGTGTGCGCACGCAGCGTCGACGATTCCAATGAGATCGAGCAGTCTTCACAATTTCGTGCTACCACCACCCAATTGGGGACGCCAGCGGCGCATGAAGTGCTTCAAAGCCGCCGCAGTTCCCGGAAGCAGTGGAGATCGCAGTTCTCCGTCGACGGTGACCGAGAACAAGGTCGGGAAGTTGGAGGAGCCGAAGGAGGAGGAGAAGATCAGCAACGCCAACGCCAACGCCGGCACCAGTTCTTCAGGGAAGCAAGCAAGGGTGATGCTGACGCCATCATCACTAATCGATGAGCTCGAGGAGTTGAGGCAGAAGCTGAAACGCGAATTGAAGGATACAGAGGACAAGATTAACAACGCGATTCTGAGAATCAACAATGCGGAGAAGAAGCAAGTGAAAAAAGAACAAGAAGGATAAAGAAGAAGCATTTCATTCCTGGAAGGGCATTGGTCTCTCTTAAACTTTTAAAATCTTTCTAAATATCTTTATTATTATTATTATTCAGTTTTGCCCCCTCCAAAACTTAGTATCTCATTATTTTTTAATCCATCCTTCCACTTTTAACTGATTCCTTGGAAAATAGCTGATATTTGGTTCATTAAAAGATAAATATATATATGGATATAATTGTATGCAGATAAATTGATTTTTCAATATAATGTTAGCTGTTTTCCAAGGAATAGTTGTTTCTCAAAAAGATAATTAAAAGTGGATGAAAGTAGTATAAATTATTCAGCTAATTAGATGTTTGTTATGACAAAAATCAAGAGGCCTAACACATTTGATGGTTAACTAGGCTTTTAGCATGGGTTTGATTTCTTGTGGCCATATATGGAAAAGGTCTTATTGCCAAAAGTTCATTCTTAGGAAGCTCTCAGCTTGGAGGAATTAGTCTCTACCAAATAACCTTGAGAAACCAAAAACAAAATATCATATAGATCAAAATATTATACATACATGTGTGCCTCTCTTGAATTTTAATTGTGAACTTGGTTTGTGCCTCTCTTGAATTTTAATTGTGAACTTGGTTTTCTTTAATACAACGTAAAATGCATTTCACAACTTTGATTAAATTAACATTCATTTTCACCATAAAGTAATTATGTGCATGTCACATGCATAGTTAAACGAATAAAAATACCCAAAATTTGGTGGATAAAATGTATTTTATCCTTTAATATATTATGATATTGATTTAAATATATCTTATATACGCTTTATATGTTCCCATTTTAAAGCATTTTCCTTTATTTTTAACATTTTAATGTTTGTTTTAGTTTTAACTTTTTGAAATATTCCTTGTGGATTTATCTTTTAAAATTTTTTCTTTACTTTTGACATTTTAATTTTTTTTTCTTTCAACTCTTTTAAAATTTTTCTTTTAATTTGTTAAAGATTTTCATTTGAATTAAATCTTAATTTTTGTCTCGATTTTAACTTGTTATATTTTTCCTGTGATATCCTGGTCTTGAACGAGTCTTAGGAGCCAAGTTTTAGGTCACCGGTTGGCAATGGAGAAACTTGAAAAATTTTAAGGTGACAAAAAGAGTTTATCATATAAATTAGATTATGATAATCAAATTAAAGTTAATTGTATATTATATATATACAAACTTTAAAGCAAATAGTTACACAACAATGCGTATAATTGCTTATTCGAAAATCAATTTTATGTTTTGACTGTATTAAGTTAAAAGTAATTTTGAAGTAGTGTGTGTTGTTTGGATTGTATCAAAAAATAATTTTGTATAATAAATTATTATACAAAAGATATGAAGTAATTATATATACACACACACAATAGGGTAGGATACATTTACTCAAAAGGTAAGTCACAATACGTTTATTCCTCTTAATAACTTTTTATTATGAATGATGTAGGAAAAAAATAAAAACCACTAGAGCGGGTATCTTGGGGATTTCCCGTAATAAGGACGGGATAGAGTTTCCATTTATTAAATGCTGTAGGGATGAAAAATGAGGTCATCGCCATGTAAACCCATCAATTTTCCATTTATATTAAATATTCACTTATGTAGACCGATCAGGGCTAGGGATGTGTGGCATGATGGTAGTTGGGATTTGAATATGCTTGCAACTCCTTTTGCAGATAAGGTTTTCTAGCAAGTTCGTGACCGCCAAATCTGGGTACATCCTTCCCTTCTGTATTGTTTCTCTTGGCATGCCACATTTCGCATTTGATTCCCTTGAGTTGAGGTTGCTCGGGCTATCACTAATTAGAGTCTGGCATGTCATATTTTTTGTCCTCTCATTTGCTAAGATTCGAGAGTGGCAGTTGCACATCTCTATGAGGAATGGAGACTCGTGACATGGACAAGAGTGATGATACGGCAAAATTCTGGTTAAAGATTTTTTTTTATTAAACCAAGCATACAGCGTATTAAATGCACCGATTATTGATGCCCACTATAAGCCAACTTTAGGCTAAAATATAGTTTAATAATTGGTTGTAATAAATGTGATGTGATGCTAGCATTAGTTGCAAGTCTATGTACTCTATCTATAGGCTAATTTAAATTATGTGATTTGCTTCAGCTTTGGATTTTTGTTTTATTGTCTTGTAAAGCCTATAAAAGGCAATGTTACATACTGTGTTTCATCATCAGTTCATCAAGTTATCATAGTTCAAAAAAAATTTCTCTTCCATTCATGTGTTGTGTATATAAGTGAGAGAGAAAAATATTAAAGTGTTATTTTAAGTGAGCACTTGATATCAAATTGGTATCAGAGCTGGTTAAATCCAACGCCAAATTTTAGAGAATTTGTGAGAAACAAGAGTGGTCTCATACAATTAATTTTTCTTGAGTTAGTATCGCAAACAATTACGATATTGTTTGGTCTGGTCCCAAAGTAGATAGGAAACTTGATTATCATAATTGGGAGACTTTAATGTGCACCCATTTAAGGGCTCACAATATTTGGAGTTTTGTTGAACCAAGCATTCAAGAAAGAGCAAATCAAGCAACTCAAAGGAAAGACTAATTGGTGCTGTCACAAATCTATCAAGGAGTGGATTCGATGTTTAGCAAAATTGCAAATGCCAAAACTACCAAGGAAGCATGGGATACTCTAAAGCTGTCTTACAAAAGGGTAGAGAAGGTGCATAAATCCAAACTACAGTCTTTGCACAAAGAACATGAAAGGTATGAAATATCCAGCTCAGAAAATGTTGAACAATATTTTTCACTTGTCACTGACCTTGTCAATAAGATGTGAGTATATGGAGAAAATATTGAAGACAGCATGGTGGTTGAGAAAATCCCCCCCTATGCTAATCAAATTTAATCATGTGGTGATTATAACAATTGAGTCACACAACATAGACAGAATGACAATTGCATAATTGCAAGAAAACATAGAAAGTCATGTTAACAGGATCTTGGAAAAGACAGAAAAATCAGCAGAAAAAGCCTTGAAGAGTAAGGTGAATTTGACCAGGTTTCCTGAATCAAGCCATGGAGGAGAAGAAAGAAGTTATGGACAAAGCAAAGGAAACTTTAGAGGTAGAGGCAAAGGAAATCTCAGAGGAAGAAGTCGTGCAATTAATTACAATAAAAAAAGGGGCAATAATTTCAGACCACACAATCAAGGAAGAGAAGGACATAATTTTGGGTCTGCTAATCGAGCAAGAGGAAGAGGTAATTTTTATCAAGAAAGAAAAAACTTTAATTGTTTTCACTATGGAAAGTTTGGGTACAGAGTTGCGAATTACAGATTTAGACTAATGGATCAAAGCAGTAGCACTCAAGCAAATGTTGCTGAAAACCAGTAACAAGATATTGGTGAGAACTCAAATCCACAAAGTCTATTTTTGGCAAGCAATTCTTTTGATGTGGAAGAAAACATATGGTATTAAGATACTGGTTGTAGTAATCACATGTGTGGGAAAAAGGAGTTATTTTCTTTATTAGATGAAACTGTAGAATCATCTGTGGAATTTGGCAACAAATAAGATATTCTGATTTTGGGAAAAGGTCGGATGAAAATAAAATTGAAAGATGGTTCTCATAATTTCATTTCTGATGTGTTTTATGCTCCTGGTCTTCATCGCAATTTGTTCGAGTTGAAGACAGTTGTCAGAGAAAGGTTATAGTATTCAAATTTATCAAGGATACTATACAATCTTTGACAAGAATAAAAGACTTATAGCAAAGGTTAAAATGACTTGGAATAGATTTTTCCCATTGAAAATTCAATATGAAAATTTTTTTTGCTTGAGTTCAATGATATCTGGTTGTGGCACATGCGTTTTGGACATCATCATTTTTCTGGATTAAATTATCTGTCAAGAAAAAAAACTTGTTTATGGTTTGCCAATTATTCAAATTCCTAATTGTATTTGTGAGACTTGTCAATTGGGAAAGAAGCACAAAGAATCATTTCCTGTTGGAAAATCTTGAAAAGCAAAAAGGTTGTTGGAGATTATACATTTAGATTTGTGCACTATTGATGTTCCATCACATACTGGAAGCAGGTATTTCATTACTTTTATTGATGACTTTAGCAAAAAAACTTGAGTGTATTTTTTGAAGCAGAAATCAGAAGCATATGATGTTTTCAAATCATTCAAGGCATTTGTGAAGAACCAAAGTGGCTACAGAATAAAGATTCTAAGAATAGAAAGAGGATAGGAATATCTTGCATGTGTAGATTTCTTTAAGCAACATGGGATTCAACATCAACTAATAACCAGATACACTCCCCAACAGAGTGGAGTCGCTGAAAGGAAGAACAGGACAATCATGGATACGGTAAGATGCATGTTATAGTTCAAATAGCTGCCAATAAATTTTGGGCAAAAGCAGTTGCTAGTGCTGTGTATATTTTGAACAGGTGCTCAACAAGGAGTGTTCATAATAAGACTCCTAAAGAAGCTTGGAGTAGAAGAAGACATTCAATTCATCACCTCAGAGTTTTTGAGGGTATTGCATATGCTCATATACCAGATCAGTTAAGGAATAAATTAGATAACAAAGGTGAATAATGTATTTTCATTGGTTCCAGCATGAACTCTAAGGCATATAAATTGTATAATCCAAATACAAAGAAGGTGATCATTAGTTGAGATGTGATTTTTGATGAATAAGCAATGTGGGATTGGTCTTCCAAAACTCAGACGGAACCCATGGTGATTTCTGACAATTTTGAAGAAGAAGAAGAAGATGGACAAGTAAGCACATCAACTCAACCAAAATCATCAAGTAGACCTCAAAGAAATTGTCAACTACCAACAAAACTAGGAGATTATGTTGTAAGCAATGATAATGATCCATTTGATGAGAAGATTATCAATTTTACTTTATTTGTAAATTGTGAACTAGTAAGCTTTGAAGAAGCTTCCACTGACAAGAATTGGAGAAAAGCAATGGATGAAGAAATTTTTGCAATTAAGAAAAACGATACCTAGATACTAAAAAATTTGCCTGCATATAAGAAGCTGATAGGAGTGAAATGGGTATACTAGACAAAGTATAAGCCCAATGGTGTAATTGATCGGTTCAAAGCAAGACTGGTTGCAAAGGGATACAAGCAAAAGCCATGAATTGATTACTTTGAGGTATTTGCCCCTGTTGCTAAACTTCATGCAATTCAAATGATGATTTCACTTTCTACTCAAAATAAATGGAAGATATATCAAATAAATGTCAAGTCTGCTTTTCTAAATGGTACTTTGGAGGAAGAAGTATACATTGAGCAACCTGCAGATTATGTCATTTTTGGAGAAAAAGACAAAGTCTAAAGATTGAATAAGGGATTGTATGGTTTGAAACAAGTACCAAGAGTATGGTACAAGAAGATTGATTCTTATTTTATTGAGAATAGTTTTGAAAAATGCCCATTTGAACATACTTTGTTCATCAAATCTGTTGAATCTAGTGATATGCTCATTGTATGCCTTCATGTTGATGATTTGATTTTCACTGGAAATAATTTGAAGATGATTGTAGAATTTATGGAGACAATGATGAAACATTTTGAAATGACATATCTGGGTCTAATGTCTTATTTTTTTAGGCATTGAAATTGTTTAGCAGGATCATGACATTTTCAATTCGCAAAAGAAATATGCTAATGATATTTTGAAGAAGTTTCAGATGGAGAATTCAAAGTCAGCTTTCACTCTAGTTGAAGAGAAGCTGAAATTGATAAGGGAAGATCAAGGAATAGCTGTGGATCCTACCTATTACAAGCCTTTGGAGTTGGATTATTAAGCAAGTTCATGGAGGAGCCGCGCCCCTGCCATTTGCAAGCAGCCAACAGGGTTATTCGCTATATCAAAGGTACCATAACTGATGGAATTTTTTATGGTGATACTAATGATGTAAAGCTTGTTGGATATACAGATAGTGATTGGGCAAGTGACATAGGAACATGAAAAATCACTTCAGGATATGTTTTTTATCTTGGGTCCTCCGCAGTATCTTGGTCTTTAAAGAAATAACTAGTCATTGCACTTTCCACAGTTGAGGCAGAAGACATTGCAACAGCCAGCTGTGCTACATAGGCAGTGTGGCTGAGAAGAATTCTTGAAGCATTGAAGCATAACCAGAATACTTGCACAACAATGTTCTGTGACAACAAATCTGCTATTGCACTTTGTAAAAATCCATTATTTCATGGGAGATCTAAGCATACTGATATTCGATTCCAC
The DNA here is from genome assembly GCA_031216105.1 of Dalbergia cultrata. NCBI lineage: Eukaryota > Viridiplantae > Streptophyta > Magnoliopsida > Fabales > Fabaceae > Dalbergia > Dalbergia cultrata. The sequence goes on along the minus strand of CM062353.1, from coordinate 72,650,009 downwards.
AAGATTTGAGAACTGGTTGTTGAGAAAGAAATGTTGATCGATTACTGTCATACTGAAGAACAGGTTGCAGATATTTTCACAAAGCCTTTGAAAAATGATTATTCTGCAAGTTGAAGAAAATACTTGGAATGATCAATTTCTCAAGCTTGGTTTAAGGGAAGCAATGTTAAAGATTTTTTTGTTAAACCAAGCATGCAGCGTATTAAATGCACTGATTATTGGTGCCCACTATAAGCCAACTTTAGGCTAAAATATAGTTTAATAATTGGTTGTAATAAATGTGATGTGATGTTGTTTACGCTAGCATTAATTGCAAGTCAAAGTACTCTATCTATAGGCTAGTTTAAATTATGTGATTTGCTTCTACTTTGGATTTTTGTTTTATTGTCTTGTAAAGCCTATAAAAGGCAATGTTACATATCGTGTTTCATCATCACTTCATCAAGTTATTATAGTTCCAAAAAAATTTCTTTTTTGTTCATGTGTTGCGTATATTAGTGAGAGAGAAAAATATTAAAGTGTTATTTTAAGTGAATACTTGATATCAATTCTAAATTGAAACAGGAAAGAGGGCATGTCCTCATCCCATAGATACATATTGTTATCCCTATTTTTTATGAGTATAAAATATCATCAATCCAACAATTGAATTAAAAGTTCTTGCCAAGTAGATGAAGTTTATAAGATTTCATACAATATAAAAATAATTTGATACTTCATCCTTTAAATTTATTTTAACAAATAATATGTTTCTGAAAATACAAGTAATTGTCGATTATTAGATTACATGCCTATTGTTATCATTTTTTCTTTAAATTTGGTATACTTAATCATCAATATAATATCATATAATTCAATAGTTGATTTGATCAAATTTAGTTTTTATACAGAGTTATTGAATAAAGTAAATATATCCAACTTGCTTTTGAAATAAATGGATCCCCACTCTAACAGGGGAGGAATCTATTGACACGGTGTAAGATTTGAAGTTGTTACACATTCAATAACTTTGAATAATATATACTCCTAGCTCTGCAAGGCATAAGGATATGTTTAACTTCACAAAACAATTTTCATTTTTTGTCTCTTAGTTTTCAAGATTTTATGGAGAGAATAATAAAAATTACAAAATCCAGTTTTTTATTTTTATTTCTAGTTTTTACTATTTCCTTCACAAAATTATCAAAACAAATAAATTGAAAATAAAAATTAAAAATTATTTTTTGAAACTAAATGCTTTATAAACTATCAATTTAGTCCCTTAAAAATACATGTAACATCAATTTAGTCCCTAAAAAATACGCATGACATTACTTTGATACCTAAAAAATATATGTGATATCAAACAAATTCACAGAATTTTTATATAAGGAGAACCAAATAAATGTCACATGCATCTTCCAAATACAAAAATGATATCACATGTATCTTTTACGGACTACTGTTATAGAAAATCTTTCAATTTTGGGGACTAAACTAAAACCATTGTGACCTTCCAGAACTATATTGATTGCAAAAATATTTCAATCGCGTGTTCTTTGAGGGACTAAACTTAGTCCATAAAAACGATATTGCTTGGCATTCCAACACAAAGTAAAGGGGCTGTGAACAACAAAGCCTTTTTCACTTTTCACATATTTTTCCTGTAATAAAAGAAATAAGAAAAAAAATGGTGACTTTGTATTCGTGCTCCATCAATCACAATCAAATCATAGAACTGAACCAACATCGAAGCCTACCCAATGGGGTAGGGGTGTTGCCAACACTCATCATCCAATCATTGTTTCTTGAATAATTCTTTAAACACATCGATCACACTTACAAATATGAACTTTTTTCTTGGAGACGGATGTAACTGTGTATCCAATATATGAAATCTGTAACCATTGCTGTGAGTGTTCATGATGCAGAACACACGATCAGCAATATGAAACTGTACTATGTACAAACTCTTTCTTCACTTTTGTCCATTCCTCTTGGCTTCCAGTGATGCCCCCTCTTTAAGTGCTACTTGTGCTTCATGCTCCATGCCAAGGCCAGCCAAGGAAACATATTGAAGATATAATGCAATGTGCCATAAAGGGGAAATCACTTGTGCTTGCATTGCATCATTCAGTGCTTCCTGAGGCTTGTCACTAATGAGATAGCACAAACTGCGCCGCGCATGCACAGTTGGCGAAATCATTGTACCAGCATCAATGAACTGCGGGTAAAACAAGTAAACAAGAAGATCTCATTAGACAAACCAATGTTAGAAACCAAATCAAATGTCAGATAGAACTGCTATATAGGATGATTCCAGAGGCTTTACCATAATGCTTCCCTTTATTAACCCGATATCAATTCAAATCACAGAAGAAATACTATGTTATCGACTATTATTATATCCCATTCATGCCTAATTCTAGTTAAAATCAAAAGCACTATTCATGATTATGTGAATCTCACATCAACAAGGACTGTAAGATCTAGTCATTGTCAATTTCAATAGATACATAGATAAGAGATTTATTTTGTAACATGCAATTGTGAATCCCTGATAGTCCATTAAGAATATTAAAAAGGAGATTTATCCGGTAATCTATAAAATTCATGGGTATCAATACCTTCTCGAAAACTTATAGCTGAAATTTGCCACGTATCCTACAAACTAAATTTATTAATATTTTAATTATTCATGATTAAATCAAATTCAAAAGGGTACCCTTACCCTTGGGGTACCATAACAAAACCTAGTAAAAAAGTCTAGAGTAATCCAACTATCACCATAAGAATCTACCTGTGTAAAGCACTCAATTGCTAGTCTAAAATCTTTCTGCCGGAAAGCAGCATCTCCTTTCTTCTTACAATTTAGTGTCTCCTGCATTTGATCAGTCCACATCTGGAAAGATAACTGCAGCATCAGGGAAAAAAAAAAAAAAAGGAGGAAAACTCAAGTTATCATCTGAAAAAGAAAAGAAAAGAAAAAAGAAAATAAGACTACTTAATAGTTTGCCCCTGTGAGGGAATATACTGCGCACACAACTTAAGAACAACAAGAAAATATACTATAATAAGCAATCAAAAATTATGCCAAGGTATATAGCAATTCATTAAAATATAATTTGACTGAGAACCTCGTTCGCCACTCCTTCATCATCTTTATAGCCAATTTTTACCAAAACTTCATGAACCGCCATCAAGTCCTTTCTTGAACACGCTTCGCCAAGCAGAGACAATGAAGTAAAAGTGGAACTATGTGGGATACCCATCAATAAGTGTGAAGGAACCTAGAAACAAATGAGAAGAATTCAATTTTGGCAACAAAAAACAAACAGGAGTTGAAACTCAAAAATTGATTAGTTTTTCTCTGTTGTTATCAATGTCATTTTATGTATGTGCAACTTGAAAGAAATGCAAGTATGAATATAGAAAACATGCAACATTTTCGATATGCAGATTTTAATGTTTTGATGTTTGCTTCAATTTTGTGATTTCCCTAGTAAACATATAACCATCAGAAACCGCAGGTCTATCCCTCTAGAGGAAATTCCAAATGATTTTGTTTAGAATTATGATACTGACAAGACTTCACTCTCCAAATTTTCTGAGTGAATCCAACCCACCTAGATAAACCACTGTCGGACAAGGCCAATGAAAAGATGCTCACGAGTATCTCGTAATGATAAAGAAAACATGGCAAATGGAAGTCACTATTCACATTGTCTTTTCCTTAACTCTAGAAGAGAAACTTGGTAGTACAGAAATCAAACATCATTTTTCAAGTCTGCTGCTACTAAGAAGTGATGGTTTACTATCACATGATAGTAGTAGATCAACCTCTGTTTCTTTCTGAAGAGGAACCAAAGCAGCCACTAATGACTTTGGATTAGGTCGTTCCCTTGGTTCATACTGTAAACATTGAGATGCCAAGCGCACCAACTCAGTTCCATCATCATCAGAAAATTGTCCTTCCAAACAGGAATCTGTCAGCATCTGAAGATTTCTGTCCCGAATCAAATCAAGGGCCTGCTCCATTTTTTTAGTTTTTTTTTTTGAAAATTAGATACACTAGTTTGCATATTTACATATGATATACAAATATAGACACTAAAGGAAATATAAAGGGGAAAATTATGCAATGTTCAATTGTGAAATGGAACATTACATAATTACATGATGTAAAATTAAGTAATCTTTCATAAAGATCACAATCTTATCCACTTTCTCTCTTTCTTTTTTTTACTGTCTTTCTTTTAGGGGGACAGTAAGTGAGTTCTTTTCCATTCAGTAAGATGACTTACATGACCTGGAGGAATATGCTTCCCACTGAGAAGGTCAAGCAAAAGAGTGCCAAAGCTATATATTACACTTTCAGGTGTTACCCTACCTACAGAAGAAATAAGAGTTAATAGAAGTCTTTGATCACCCAACTCTTACAAAACATTAATGATTGTAAATTTTAAAATGCATGACTGATTTTGATTTTCTATTTAATACCGCACAATGCTATTATGAAAAATATATGCAAGAAATACACAACTAATAACCATAGGCATCATATGACTTCTTATGGAGGAATATCATAAACCGATTCTCAAATATGCAATGAGCTGAGCACTTACAATACATTAAAAATGCAAGGAGTCTCTATCTCCATTTAAGCCTACTTATGCATCACTGAGACTATTTTTCACCAGTTCAAGAAAAGGAAGAAAAATATCAAGTAAAAGAAGAACCACCATACAACAAGAATTTGAGGGATGCTTAGCATATAAAGACTCAACAGATTGTTTCACTCATGCTAGCAAACAACCAGTTCAGCAGCAACCATAGCATTTTAACCTGATATTTAATGCATAAAAGGTAATATGCTTATGTATTGAGCTTATAAAATGACTTTGACGTTTTGAGTGAACCACAACTTTCTCATAAAAATTTAAATAAAGCTATAACAGAAAAGAAATATGGTACACCTGTTCTGAGATACTCGGGAGGGGTAAATGCCAAATTTGTGCTATAACTCTTCCCATCCCTACTATTCTTCATAAGGCCAAAAGTTGAAAGCCTAGGATTACCATCCTGCAAAACTCTAGCATATGATTTATATTAATTTAATTATGTTAGACATGCACAAAAGGGGAGACCCAAAATTTTACCTCGTCAAATAGAACTCTATATGCATTAAGGTCATGATAGAGGGCACGCCCTTTGCTTGTGCAGTATTCTAGAGCTTGTGCAAGATGTAGAACAACTCTTAGTCGCATTGCCCATTTCATCGGTTGTGTTTCCCCTGATTTAGAGACATAACTATATTATTTCCGACATCACTGACTCAATCGTATGAGCATGAAAAGCATCACTTCAACTTGATCATGGAAATGTACCAAAGAAAATAGGATCTAAGGAGATGACATGCAAACCTTTTGAAAGATTTATTTCAAAATATTTTTTGTTTAGATTTATCAATTCTACTGTATTTCGATTACTTACAGGATCAGAACTGAATAGCCAATGGTATTTATTCTATATCCACACTTTTAGGTAAGTTGGCAGTTCAAAAAAGATTTTTCTTAGCAATATGGAAACTAATTTTACTCTTCCAGAACAAATATTACAAAAGGGAGTCTCTTTACAAAATTTGTTAATTTTGTCACCAAAATCTACACCAAGCACGCATTGAGGCTGAAATTTGATATCTTTTAATGTGTGTATTCCTTCTACTAGAAAGCAAACAACACTCCTCCACCAATTAAGAGTGTAAAATAGACCTACAATTACATGCACAAAGTAAAATTGGAATTACCACAAAAAATCTAGTCATGTGATGATAATCATAATATGCTAGTAGCACCTTTTTTAAAATTGTGACTAAGGGTCCTTGTCCAAATAAAAATTGATATACAAATGCACAAAAATGGATAAAATTATAAAACTTCCAAAAAAAAAAAAAAAAAACTGAAATCTGGCAGCTTAGGTACTAATCCCATATTATGCACCATGGAAGCACCAGTATTGATTCATAGCAAACCAAATATGAAAAGGGGTAAATCACAAATTCAAGGCATACTGATTGTGTGTCAAATAATAAAAAGGACAAAATAGATGCACGAAGAAAG